>CM076087.1:13082500-14282500 GCA_038088585.1 Chrysina gloriosa | reverse complement strand
CTTTGTGCATGCCTAGTGAAGTTGGCCTTGATTATGGCTCTTTTAGCCTGTATGAAATCTTGGCCCTGTTTCACAAGCTTTTGCACTTTAGCCTTGGAAATTCTAGATAGCGTAGCAGTACGAAGAGTAGCTAGGGATTTTTATGCCTCCTTAGAGTACGTTCTCAAGCTTTATTCCTTTAATTAGACTTAACAGTTTTGAGAGCGGTACTTCGGCATATACGTGTATTTTTAAAGCGGACTTGAACCCCTTGCTCCGTAATGCTGTTATATGCCTCCGTAATAGAGTTCTGGCCTGCCTTAAGCTTTGCCGGCTCCATCTGGGTGGCTGGATAGTCGTTGCATACTACCACGATCCTCTCCAAAGCAGCCTCTTTGAAGGTAAAACCTTCTGGCTCCTTACTTTTCGGAAGCCCTGCGGGAGTACTGCCTTCCGACCTCGCCTTTCTGGACTTCCGTCCTCTCTTTACGTTTAGTAGCCTCGTTGAGGCCTAACTTCCTTATCTAGACTACCCTGGCCCTTTGTGCATGCCTAGTGAAGTTGGCCTTGATTATGGCGCTTTTAGCCTGTATGAAATCTTGGCCCTGTTTCACAAGCTTTTGCGCTTTAGCCTAGGAAATTCTAGAAAGCGTAGCTATACGAGGAGTAGCCAAGGAAGCATCTGTCCGCCCGATCAGAGCCCCGCTTGATCGGGTAAGGCTAATTACAAGTGTGTTTTGAACACTTTTATACTGACTACCATCATTATTACATGCATAATTGTAATCTTTTAATACTGCTGCACTGTTTTCCGGATATTTATTATTGTTATAAACATGTTAGTTAATAATGCTTTATTGAATATCGTGTCAAACTGCAGATTTTCACTGTACGAAAAATATGCTATAAATGAATCAAAATATGTCATTTTGTTTCTTCGCTCTTCTTGTTGATATCAATTACGTGATACAATGCATGTATTCTTGTTTATTGGTATCTATCTACGTTAAGCACTTACGTACTTAATCTATATCTATCTGAATATATTTCGAATTTCTTTCAAACTTATCGAAATAATTAGTATTTTATATTTATAACGACATTAAGCTATGTATATCGATCGATGACAACTGAAACCTTATTATCGTTTCCTAATTTCTTTACTATTAGCAGTCTAGATTTGTTATTCAGGACCGTTTTCTACGTAAAACCGACTTTATTTGTGTTAAGCTATTAAAAAAGGGGCTAGGGAGGCGCGCGGTCGCTCGTTATTTAATTTTTCCGAATATAATTCGCACCATCCTTGAGCCATGTAACATATTTCGAATTATATTCTAATAAGAGCAAGATATCTGCGATAGTTTCCGAGATGTTTACAAAAATCGTGCAAATTTCCTAAACCGGAGGAACCGGGCGGTAAAAAAGGCGTTCTTCTTATAGCAAGGTACTCTTCCAGTCTGTACAGTTTCAACGAAATCAGAACTTCGCAGTTGCCGGTGTGCTCTTGTCAGTTGAAGTATAGAGAAAATTAGTGCAGGTTATATACTTTGATTTTTACAAAGATACATTAAATAAACAGAATAACAAACTAGTGGCCGTTAAGGCAGGGTACCACCTTTGATTGCAATTTTGGAGGCGTTTTTCATGATTTTTTTTTCATACAAAAAATACGCAGCAAGAAAATCGGTTTTAGCCATTCATTACGACAATTTTCAGCTGCAATAAAAAAATTTAATGTCGAAGAAGTAAAAAATAGCCTCTTGTAGGTGGGGCCAAAGTATACGGCTTTTAGGAACACCGTCAGTCGGCGTATCAAATTCCTTCTTCTACGTGACTTCTAGAACAAAAATCAAAATTTGTTCTTATTAATAAAAATATGTTTTAAGTCTGTACGTAGAAATTTTACGAAATTTCGATTTTTAAGAAAATGGCGGTCACTAAAAAAATTCAATTTTTCAGGGTAAAAAAGGTTTATAAAACTGTGCACCAAAAATAAAATAACAACGCCACAGAAAAAATCCTACCTACATCGTTAGATTATACCAGAAGAATTATGCAAAGTTTCAAGTCAATCCGATGAAAATTGGAAGACTAATTTGACACGCAGATTTAAAAATATCAGTTTAGAGAAAAGCGCGTTTAAAGTTTTACACACGTGAAACTAATAAATATTTTCAACTGACCGTCAGTCTGCAATACCTGCGCCATACAGGATACCTTCAGCATGTATTTCTTCTTCATTAGCAAGCTTGTGAGCAGAAACACCACTTCTTCTAGCCTCTCGAGCAGCTTCAGTAATCGAAACCTCCGCTGTCTGAATACGATAATTATCGGCTTTTATACAAAAATCGTAGCAACTTTGACTTATAGGTAGGTTCAAAGTTTGCATAATGTCCACAATGCTCTGCAATCCATCATTAAAATTACGTACTGCAGCAATGTCGATGATTTTTATGCCACTGGACACCGTTTCAGGAGCGAGCGCCCACAGAACAGAATTGAAATACTCGTTCCGTTCTGCGTAAACCCACCCAAGCACCGTGTTAATAGTTCATCCTGGCTGAATTCTTCATAAATGGATTTAACAGCATTGAAAACTTCGTCCTTCATTGCTGATTTGTGTTGATAATTGACGAGTTCGTTGCGAGATTTAGCCTTTTTCCATGAGCACCACGAATTTTCGGCATCTGGGCATCTATCGTGCTGCGGGTTGTCGTCCGTAGAAATCTTGTGATAAGGCGTGGCCCATATTTCTTTCTTCATATTAACAATTGAATTATGATTTCTACGTATTGCCAGACCAAAATATAATGATAGATCATCAATTCATTTTCCGGTTAGTTTGCCCTTGTCACCAAGACATCATTTTTTCAAATTCCGAAGTCGCGTTCCCATCTTCTTTTGAACGTGGTCTATACATTCTTTTTCTTGACGTCCAAATTTTCATGTGCATTCGAATCTAAAATACCTTTACATGTTTTACTGTCTCTGTCTCCCAAGAAACGCGCCGAGAGCGCTTGCTCCAAACCGGTTTATAACACTAGAGAAAGGTTTCGGTCACCTTTATAATGAACGAATTTCGATTCTATACACTTGAAAGAGTACTTTAAGCCAAAAAATTTTTTTCGATTTTTTGAAAGTACTGCCTTAATGTTCAAGCTTGAAAAAAGAAACAGCAATATATAGAATACTAGGTGATCCGGTAAACTTCGTTTTGCCCAAAATTTTTTTCGACTTTTCTTTTTTCCTAAACTTTCGCGTAGCAATTACGGACAAACCCGCTGAAGGAAGTATTCAATTTGGTCCAGTCGTTTTCAAGTTTTAAGTATCCGAACAAACCACACACACAAACCTCTTCAATGTGACAATGACTGATTCACGTTTCAGATATATTTTTTGTCTGTACTTATGATAAATATCTTCAAGCGTGTTTACTATATAATTGATGAAAATTGCTTTCGTACGATTTAGCAGTATTGTATCTATTATTTTTAGGTCAATTGTATGTCGTTCTCTGTATATAAAATGTTCGTTAGGACCGGTGCGGTGCCAGCACAGCTTTTTTATTCCTATTTTTGAACCGAAGTGGGATGAATTAACATATTCCACACTTACTCGTATTACCGCAACATTACCCGAACCTGCTTCCATCCATCCCCGCATATCCCGATAATCCGGCGTGAATATTGCGAGTTAAAGAGGCGCACAATGGCCCGTCACTTACTGTGCAATTTAATAAACTCTCAACCCGACACCCCAATCATCTCTTTATAGAACGAGGCGGATCGCGCGCGCGGGGCTAGACAAACGTTTGAACCTCTCTTTTGTACGTAGCACCACCACCGGCAGATATAAATATGCCCTAATAACAACATTGTCTTCTCGCTGCCTGTCGACTCGGTTTCGCTCGTTCACTTAACTCCGGCGCGCACGGAGGGGAATTTATAATCCGTAAAATGTGGCGGACCATGAATCGTGTTACGTGCCGAGACGCGAAGGCCGAAAAGCCGAACGCGTGCAAGTTCCTACGTCGTGCGTGCGTGCGTGTGGGCTTATAGGTACTAGAAACGTGTGTATTAGGTAAAAATAGACGGGTTTTTAGCGGTTGGCTGATTAAGCACGATTGGAAATCGATATACCGATGATACACGCACGAGATTAGGGATGATGATACATATATCATTCGGATACAAAAAAGAAAATCGTTCGTGATGATACAGATTTCGATGGACGGTGAAGATGTCATCTTCAGTAGTATTTACAAATGGAAAAGCGGAACAAGACCGGTCAATATCATGTTATCCTTAAGCGCGTTTTACATTATCATATTAAATTGTACGTAAAAATTGAATACTATTTTATAGCACAATATAAAACACGGTACTATTTTTCTGTGCAAAATCATTGTATGAAATTAGAACCTGTCCTATTTTCATACTAAATGTTTTGAGTTGCCGTTGCTCACTAGTCTTCATTGCACGTATTCCAATCTAACCTCATTTTCTTATGTTTACCTCTTGTACAGTCCTGTTACAGTATAAAATAAACGTGGGTTTGTACATTATATTGTGGTCGTGTCACCAAAGGTTTTTATTGAGCGTTTTGCTAAAAGAATTAGTTTTATTAACTAAGATAACTTTAATCTTTTTGGAGGTTATGAGACGTATTTGTAAATACTGTGTGATACAATTTGAAACGAGGATGTAGCATGGCACAGAATCATAAACACAATTTTTGTACAAGTTCATAATACATATGTAATAGCCCTGACGAATGATGGAGTCTAAATTCATACAATAATCTTATACAAAAGATAGATAAATCGTTTTACATTGTACTATAGAATAGTATTCAATTGTTTGGTACAATTTAATATGATAATGCAAAACTGGCTTTAGATTTTGTAACTAACCTCCACATAAGTCTACGCTTTGGCATGTGACATAGCTTAAAGGCACCTCTACATGTACTCATCAAATCATCGAATTTAATTACAAATGATTGTCGTCTTTATATTAATATTTTTCAGAGATGTTTCGATGAATTTCGACTTCATTTTTAGTCTGTGCATAACAAAATGTAACACTTTACTTTTAGCCATTCCTTATACGTAACTTTACCTCTTGGTACTTGCAACGTTTGATTAGGGCGATGGGGAGGACGCATGCTGAATGAATCTCTCAGCGTGGCCTGACTGCCTTTCCCCCAGAAAATTTATAATACTGATGCTTTGGAAGATAATGTCAATTTTTTAAACGATTGTCATCAGATACTAATAAATACTAAGCATGACATATTTTTTAAGCGATTTTGATACAATTTGCAATATAATTTCGACATAATGATCGTCGTACATTGATGTCAATTTTAGTTCGTTCTAACTAGTTTCGTTCCCAACACTTTATGAGTCGTCCGCATATCCAACACCACCTATCCTGCCTTTTCCGTGATCATTCACCAGTTCTTAACATTCTTCCATATTGCAGATCTTGAATGCAGTAGAGGCGCGGTATCATCTTATCGTGTCCCTCAGCAAACATTTTCGTTACTCAATATGTTGATAGTTGCCTATCGAGGATTTTACGTTTCAGTAGATTTCTTTTTTTATGAAATACTCAATTTTTTCTGGACGATTTTGATGAAAATTGTTCTAAACTATAACACTTTTAGATATTTTTTTCATTTGGAAATACACATTATCTTTTAAAGAAATGACTTCGTTTTCTTGTTTAACTCAAAAATGTGAATATGAATCTACACAAAAGTCATACACATATGTTTTCTTCCTTAGGCTACGGTTACTATGGATGCGAGTTCTGACGAATTCGTCCGAACAAACAAACGCCTGTTTTCCAATGAGAGTGTTTACACTGGCAGCGAAGAAGACGTCAGAACATGCACGACGTCGTCAGAACTAGTTGAGCGTTCAAACATGTTTGATTTTTTCGTGCGACCTGCATCTATTTTGGGTGCTTTTGTGGGTTGAATGTCGAGTGATTTGGTTGTTTCACCCTGGATAACGATAAATTGATCAGTCTTGTGTACGAGAACAGGTATTTTTGGCATATGAGACGCCTCTTCTAGAAAATAACTGGTTGACATGCTTTGTTTTTCCACCATTTAACAACAATAACTTTATTAACGGACTTTCAAGAAAATGAAATTCATGAAGTTCGTTCATCTTTGCAGGGCGGGGGAATCGTACTGACTATCAGAATATCAGAAAACGCGCGCAGTGTAACCGCCTTGTTCTGACGAGGATTTCGGACGTACTCGTCAGAACACATTTTCGTCAGAAGTCGCATCCATAGTAACCGTAGCCTTACCGGAATTATCGCATTGTTCATGACCCCATCGAAAACATTTCATGCATCTTATCCATTGCTCACCCTGCACATCGGTAGAATACAAACTGTTGCAAAACAAGCATTCTGCCTCCTCATCTTCATCGCTCGAATTCAGGTCAGAGTCGTCATCCAGGATAGGATCATCCAGATGAACTATCACTACTACGCCAAACTTTCCTTTTTGTATGTTTTGTGACGTAGTTTTTACCTTTTCCTAATTCGGCGCTGAGTTTCCCTTTATATTTTCTTGCTTTAAAGATCTTTTGCGTCCTGATTCATGCGGGCTTCCGTCAAGTTGATTTTTGTACGGTGTGCTAGTTATTACCCAACTAGAACCTTGCTGAAGTATTCTTCCTTTATTCGATTGTGAGGATTCACTGCACGAAAGTAACGGACTTATGTCTTCGGCCTTTGTGATATATTTTTGGTCGTGTCCCAACAAATTTCCAACTTGTACTATTTGGCTTAATCCGCTCGTCTCTTGGAGGTGTTCTTTCATGTATGTTTTGAGGATCTTCTTCTGATTTTGAGTGATCTTTTAGAGGTGTTGCTATGTGTATCTCTTGCGCTGTTTCAGCAGGTGATGTCCTTTTTCTTTGTCTTTCAATTAGAAAGTCACTGTCAGAAAACTTATTTCTATTTCAGAGATATATACCAGATTGGCGAAACCCATAGCGAACATCTCTGCGGTTATAGTTTTTAAATACGCGGGGCACATTAGCTGACGAATTTGGCAAGCGGCGACTAGGATTGTGTTTGTTGTGAATAGTAAGTCTTAAAAGCTGACATAAATGATAAATCCAAAGGTTGCATTTTATGCGAAGTGTGGGGTGGAATACATACAATTATCACGTAGTTTTTGCCAACACTATTGACTGCCCAGATCTATTATCCAAGATTGCCCTCAACTTCCCGCGAATTGCATCAAGATCTGTGGCTACTTTTGCAGTACCAACTGCGAGGACTAATGTGCTGGGACGTTCGCCTGTAGCCGTAATGAGCAGAAATGCCAACAATTTATTTGATGACGTTTTTATTTTACCATAACTTTCAATGAACGGTTTTCTTTAATTTTATTATTATTATTTTATTTGCGATTGCTTGTAAAGCAGAGTTTTGATTTGCGAGTTGTGAAGAGTTTGTGAAGTTGCACCGTTTAGTTTCTAGGTATGAGTGTATTATTTTTGAGAGTTGCCATTACTTCTTTATCCTGTTATTAGGCGTAGCCTGTTGGGTAATAAATAACGGGTGTTTTTTATAGAGTGTCACAAGTTTAAATCATAATAAAACAAGGAAATATATTTTTAATATCATTGAAACGGGCTTTATTGGAAAGAAAATTTCTGAAATTAATGTTTAAATATGATTTCTGCCATGTGGCTGGCGCGTAGAAGGCGGAATCTGGAACACCAATTTTCAACAACTTCTCGCAGCATTTGCGGCCGTATTTCGCCGATAACCCCAAAGAAAATATTCCAATGGGGTTAAATCACACGACCTTGGTGGCCAATTAATTGGGCCATTACGTGAAATTATTTTTTCATCAAAAGTTTCTTTGAGTAAATCAATTGTAGCGCCCGCTGTGTGGTATGTGGCTCCGTCCTGTTGGAACCACATCTAATCAAAGATTAATGCCACGTAATTGAGGTACGAAAAATTTCGAATCATATTCCTATACCGTTCACCATTGACAGTAACATTCTGACCATCATCGTTTTTGAAGACATATGGGCCAATGACTCCGCCAGCCCATAAAGCGCACCAAACAGTAATTTTCTGTGGATGTAAGGGTGTTTCGACAAAAGCTTGTGGAATCTCCTCACTCCAAATGCGACAATTCTGCTTAGTTACCTACCCATTCAACCAGAAATGGACTTCATCGGAAAATAAAATTTTGAATGGAAATTCAAAATCAATATCAATTTGTGCTTCGGCCTATTCGCAGAATTGGCGGCGCATACGATGGTCGTTTGGCTTTAATTCTTGCACAAGTTGAATCTTGAAAGTTTTTAAGCCAAGATCCTTTCGTAAAATCTTCCATAAAGTGAAAGGAGATAAGCCCAGTTGCTTAGAACGGCGACGAATTGATTGATTAGGATCATCTTCAATGCTTTCCTGTACAGCAGCTACAGCTTCTTCAGTGCGCACTGTTCGGCGTCTCACGGGATGCACATTATCAGTAATAGTAAATGTAGTCCGAAAACGATCTATTGTTCTTCGAATAAGCCGCTCTGAAGGACGATTATGTACGCCATAAAATGGAAGAAGTGCACGATGAGTTTGACGAATACAACAATTATTTTGATTAAAAATTTCAACAATTTGCACGCTTTGCTCTGGTGTAAGTCGATTCGTATTGAAATTTCAAATCAAACTAAACAAAAAGCAATTATCAGCTGTCAAATGGGTGCTCAAATATAGCAGTGATGCCAACTCAAAGTTGTGACACTCTAAAAAAAACGCGACATTATTATTATTACATCCATGTTTCTTGTATGACTGTAGTGACCGTCAAGGATCAGTAGCACCGGATCTTCGCGAGATGGCTTTACGTGAGATATGAAGTGGTGTAGCCATTGCGTAAAATATGTAATTGAATCGACTCTGAGAATGGCACGCTGCAATAGAACTTGGTGGGGCTCCATCTAGCAATTCTGCTTCCATGTTCTTTCAGGGAAGGATGAATAATTGTGGAACAAATCCGCCAGCAGCATTCATACACATAACAGTCACTAATGCTCCTCTTTCAGCTGCAGTGACTGTTCTTACCTGTTTTATTGCCCTTCAATATTATAACGCGTGAATTCTTGGACTGCACCGTTGATATACCAGTTTCGTCAACATTATACACTCTTGCAGGATTGTAATTAATGTTTTCCATTGCTGGTTCCAAGTGGTCAAAGAGCTGATCAACATTCTTTAGGGGTAAAGCCTTTAATTTGAGATACTTTGTAGCTTTCTAAGTGTTATATTTGGATGACGTTTGAAAAACCTTTGAGCCATTTTTTACCTACAGTTTCGGCATCTTTGGAAAAAGGATGGCTCACACCGTTTTTCAGAGCAATATGGTAAGCAAGTTTCTTAATGTGAGAAGTACCCATTCCATAAAATCGCCTATCCATTTCTAGACAATAGGAAACCAAATCCTCTTCCATTTCCAAAGAAAGTACTGTCTTTTTTCCACTTGAAACAGCAACTAAGTATTCTAGAGTTTTATCAATTTGTTTGTTCCAGTGTTAATTTTGGAACACCAAATGATCTTGAAGCTTGAAGATGATACCCCATTTTCTCCCATCTGACTCCACGAATGGCAAATTTCATTTGGTCAAGGTCCCACTGTTTATTATGTTTTACCGTTTCTTGGCATATTATTCTGGAAAACACGAAGATTTAGTTCGTAAAATTATTTTAGAGGTTGGTGCCTGCATTTTTGATTCCTAATTCCGGTTATCCGAAATTGAGAGACTCGAACCGTCTGAAATTAGGCAACTTTATATCAGTTGGGTTAGGTCCTTCGAAACTCATAATTTTAGTAAATTACCTCGTTTCGACTAATGGAATAGCTTAATCAAACTCTTAACTTACCTAAACTAGAAGCACAAATTGTCACAACAATTCTTTAACAGAAAATCACTACAGGGATTGCAGTTGAGAAAACAACTACGCAACGTGATTTAGAAATTCACCACAACCATCTAGCAAAAGTTATTGAATCGATTAAATAATACAGGATAATCATGAAGTGACCTCCTGCGTTGCACATGGGGCAGTTTCAATTTGTAGGTAATAGTAGTTTGTCCGACATTGGGAAACCATCCGAAATTAGGCGATTTTCTTCTACTTCCGTCCCTTTATCTTTATTTAAATATTTCTATTCGTGTTAACCGCTTTCTTATTTTCTTTCAAATTCCGTTATTTAGGTTTTATTATAATTTACTTTTAAACCGATTCTTCTTCCTCTACTACTACGCGTTGTAGCATTCTTTCCATTATCTCGTGCTTCTTTTTTATCAAGATTCAGTACTATATCATCCATGATACTTTAAACCGAAATAAAGATAATTTTAATTGCAACGTAAGAGTCGCGCACATTCATATTTCGGGAAGGCATTCCAGACACGTCGACCGAAACAGTTAATTTATATCTTCGAAATGATCGTGCTTAAGACAAGTCGCACGGTAAAGAACAAGAAATCTTTCGCCATACTCAGGATGTTCATTTATTCATGCCAGCGCTCCTGGATTTAGCTTTATCGCAAGATAATCTCGTAAAACGGTCGAGACCGTCGTTCGCCGCCGCACGGTAGCTCATACGGACGCGAGCATATCAACTCTTTTTATATCATAAATCGGCCCGGCTCGTTCGCTGGCTCGTCGAGGAAGCTGTCGGCCGTTCCAGCGTGAGACGAGTTCTTGCGCTCATCGGAGACGTCCGCCGAATGAGTTGGTATGCGTCAGCCTTTCCTTAATAGGCGTCCGTGCAATAGTTTGCACTTTCATGTCGGCCGCATCGCGAATAAAATTTACATCTTCCTGCGATTCTCGCGGGGCTTTTTGGCCGTGGACGGGAACGTAATTTGCGCGTTCGCATGCGAGAGCGACGTCGAGCGAGGAAATTCGTTTTGTTGCCTCTGAGCCGGATCGCAAAAAGGTACTTACCTACTACTACCTCATCGGATTATTTTATGGCGATGGCTTCTTGCGCGACGGACTCGAAGAATTAAAGGACTCTCGATACGGACGGACGCGGCGCAAAAAGCGATCGTTCCGATGGACGTCGACGGCAATAAGCGTTTTTGTCGGAAAAAGTTTTTCGAGGAAATAGAAGGAAGGAAAGGCGGTCGATAAATATTCGATTAAATGCGAGGTCGCGATTGAAATGCGGCGCTTTTTGTCGGTTTCACGGACGACGATATCGATCTTGGGCACGCTTTTGACCAATGAAGAGATCTTTTAAGAAGCAATGAATAAAAACCAGGAGAAGGAAGAAGAAAAACTTGCTTGGGAAAGCATTTTATTGTAATATCGATAAAAATAGGAATGCCTGTGGTTTATTATTATTATAGCTGGCCTATGGCTTAAAATAGAATTTCACAGAATCTTCTTTAAACAATTATCGTTTAACATATAACATTACCATAACATTACATTCTATTACGTTATAACCCCCGCATACATTTTTTCACTACTTCTCTCCATTACTTTCTGTTTTTGTTTCGCATCTCAAATCTTTAATATTCATCTTCTGAAGGTGCTCTTTCACAAAGTCTATCCATCTTTTCCGTGGTCGACTTTTTCTTCTTTTATTTATTGGTTTTCTATATGGTCGATTCTCCGCGAGCTCTCAGGTTTACTGGTCTGAAATTCCGGGAAAGAAATATCCTATTCTTGCATGTTTTTTCATTTAACTGTTTGTTTATACTTCCAAAATACATGCCCAAAGTGGACGAAGTACAAGTATTAATTTCTGTTTTTGACATTAAAATCTGTAAATTTCGTCACCACGGTTGTGACCACATTGCCACGGTTGTAACATTGTCGGTACTATTCACGCAGTTGACGGTTGGGAAGGCCTTCATAAGATGATATAATTAGAATTTGTTAAAATTATTCTGAAGAATCGAAGTGCCTTCGCTTTGGTTCTCGATGATGATTTTCCACCTTTTTGAGCAGCACATTGTCGGTCCTTTTTCTGCATCTTGCTCGTGAAAATTCGTTTGTTATTATCTTCACATGCTGATTTTCTTTCCCGAATGGTTCTTTTTTGGGTAACTTTTTTCGAATCTGCGCCAAATGATAAATTTCCCATGAAATAATGCTTGCATTCTGTGTCCATGGCGCATTCGGAACAGCTAAGGAACAGGAAGAGCTAAGAAAACATAATGTGCTTATCTCTCAACCATGTACGTTGATATACTTTTATGGTCCCAAGAAAAGTATGTATTTCTGAAAGAAGTCTTGTATCGACTTTATCTTATCATATCATATCATCGCTTGTCACGATGTCTAGATATATATTTCTCACTCGAAGTCGAAGAGTTTCAACGGACGTATTGAAATCAGGAATATCGTGTCCATATTTGACTTGATCATCAGCTTGTTTTTCAAACTGCCACCAATTCCATCTGCTTGGCCTTTTCCACGTACTGCTTCGGTGAAATTGCATGAAATTGAAGAAAATTGAGGATAATAACGAGGCAAATACTCTGTGAAGAGATTGAACAGTTTTTACCGGGAGCAACCTTGGAAAATGATAATCAAGAATCGCTTCAACCTGAGCTGTAATTGCGGCTGGATCATGTCTGAGTGACTGACAACGTGGCGAATTCTTGACAATGACCTGAAGTACTGAGAGTTTAGTTAAATTTCTGAAAGAAAATTGCACCGGCCTAGCTCTTAATTAATGATATAAAAAGCATAAATTATAACATTATATTTATAAATTTTGATAAATACTTCAACATAAAATCAAAATAATTACCTAATGTTGTGTGTGTGTAATTTCTCTTTCAATCTTGGTTCTTCTCCTCTCTTAACTTCTATTCTCGATGCACCTTTAATTTCTATGGATTCTTTCCCTTCTTAGATTCTATCTTCTCTGGTATGGTGAGGTTCTTTTAATCACTGGTAGTTCTTCTTAAAACCCTTTTATCCCAAATATATTTATGGATTTATTTGTTGACTTATCTATCTTGTCAATTTTCTTCGTCGTTAACCAAACAAACTTTTTATTTCTTTTGGAAACCAGAGCTATACTCTATATTTCTAAGTTGTCCACGAAACGAAAACTTTAATTCACCTTGACTCCAGTTCATCGAAGTATATCGCTGTTATAGAAACGTCGTGAATGTCGATGTATCATTGGTTAGCTCCAGTAATCCAGTAATGGATGATAACAATGCTTTTTTATCCATTAATATATGCTCTTTATAAAAATTAATAATTTTATTTCTAGTGACATTTGTTTCTCCCATTAAACGTCTCTGGCTGGAGTTAAAATAAGAAGGTAACACCCGTAGGGTAATAAAATGCTCAAAAGGTGGTGGGCGTGATGTCGAAAAGGTATAAATAGAACCCCAAAATAAACCGTCTGACAATTGAAAATCATAACCTCAATATTAATTGTGAATTTTGATATACTACAATAAACATTCCTGTATGAAGAGTACACTGAGCTTTGCTTGTTCCGAAATGCACCGAGTGAACTTCGGTTCCATATTCGCATGCATAATTTCCAGTGAAGTTAATGAGTACAATTGATTCTCCACACAAGACATTGGCCATCAGTTTTTCCACTTTTTTTTTTTCGTGAATCCTTCGATATTCGTGAGCCATAAACTTTTCTCGTTCTTTCTCAAAAGTTGCGATTTCGTGCGCTGTTATCTTCGCAGAAATGAGATCTTTTATGTTTTCATTGATTCGAGCTTCGGAAAAAGTTTCCCACTTTTCGTAATGCATTTCTTGATTGAGTTGTTCTGACTCACCATCAACTGATTAAAATTCCTTCCTCTTTGCATGCACGTCAGGTTTTTAAAAATTTTATTTCAAGCAAAATCCAACAGGTCTTAGCGACCTAATTAGAGTACTATAAAAGTTATAATTGTATACAATAAGAGCAAAGAACTATGGCACTGTAATCATCACAAATTTGGTATCGCATTAAAGTATTTGACAGTATTTTCAACGAATACATTCCATAAATCGAAGAATAATCGCAGTTTTTTTGAAGTAAAAACCTGCCATGGTTGTGACATTTCACGCTTGCCACGGTTGTGACATTTTGAAAATTAATTGCTCATTAGGAGAAGCCACTTTTATTTAAGAGATTTTCCCAATATTTTTGGGGTTATACTAGTAAACTTCATGCAAAATTGTTTGATTCTTTGTTTGGTCGTCATGCATCTTAGGATTTTATTCCTCTAGAATTCACCGACATATAAAACTTTTATCGTTTAAAACCAACTATAATTGAACCTACGAGAGGATGCAATTATTCGGGTAACATTTGTGTTAACGATCCATTCCACATATTCAAAAGTTCTGTTGTACACAATGCTCTTTCTGCTGATCATGCTGGACAGGAACTCCTTATATACTTTGAAAATGACCCAAATTCATGTGCTGGTGTAGTATGGAAGGAAATTAAATAAAAAGAAAACACGCGACACTAAAATTTGGAGGAATGACAGCGTAAGTCTGGTTTACAGAACTTATCTTTAATCTGGGCAAACAGCGGTAACAATCAGTGTAATAGAGAAGGCGGTGGAGAATCGGCGACTATTTATTTCACGCGTTCAGAGTGTCAGTACTAAATGGATGTAGTATGCGAGTTGTTCTGTCGTGACTTATTTCGTAATTGTACGCTGTTTGCTTTGAAAATGGCAATGACCAATGACAGACACAGTTAGAAACTTGATAGGTGAACAGTGCCAGACTGAACTTGTGATGGCGCTAAAATTCAATGTCTAGTTTGAAATATCCCTCTAATGTGTTAGAGAGCCCAGAAGCCATTGTCAACATCAGATCGAAAGCAAACAGCATTCTTCTGCAAAAAGTGGCATACGAGACCAAGAAAACTTTGAGTTATGTTACTGTTATTTTATCTAATCTATCGTTTCGTTTACTAACCATCATGATCCTAAGCTGAAACAAGAACGTTTACAGCGGACTGAAGCTGGTTGTTCAGTTCCAAAACAAGTCAAGACAGAGCGATCACCAAGAAAGGTAATGGCATCATTTTTTGATGCAAAAGGGCTTTTGTCGATTGATTATCTTCAAAAAGGTAAAACAATTAACTCTGAATATTATTGCAACCTTTTGGATCAGTTGGATAAAGAAGTTCGTGAAGAAGACCCGGCTTACGGAAGAAAATAATCATTTTTCATCTAGAGAATGCACGTATTCACACAAGTATTTTGGCGATGGCTAAATTGAACGAATTAAAGTACGAATTGCTTGAGCACTCATCGTATTCACCGGATTTGGCTCTCTCCGACTATTAACTCTTCAAAAATTTGAAACAACTTCTTTTTTGGGAAGCGTTTTTTCGTTGAATGAAGAAGCCGTTGTAGCCGTGGAACAGTACTTTGCAGAGCTTCCGGAAAATCATAACAGAGATGGTATGGAATTATTGGAGGATTGTTGGAATAAGCGTGTTGAAGTCGAGGGAGATTATATTGCATAAGAAAATTAATTTCATTAACCTTCCTATACTCACGCATACGGTCTGTGAGACCGATTTATATAATATAGTATACGTCTTTCATTTTGACGTGAGTATAGGAAGGTTAAGAAAATGCATATTTCCTTCATTTTTGCTTTCGAAGCTTTTCAACCAACCTGTCATTCCCGAATAAAAACCAAATGTTTGTTTATATATTTATAAAGTTATATTTTCACTGATGAAGACATTCCGAAAACGTTTGTAAACGCTCTGATAATATAATTTTTTCGGCAGTTATTGTGCTAAGAAAGTAAATAGTAACAGTCGTAAGTTAGGACGCTAAAGAACATCAGATGTAATAGTAAATTTTCACCGTAAGAGAATGGAGAATTTGTCAATTTCCTTGTTGAAGGTCAAGGCTGTACGCTCTCAAAAATCATTGTAACCTTTTACAAGACCACCAATTTCTCTAAAAATCTGATTTGGTAGTGCAACAAAGTTAATTGAAGTACGAGAAGACTATGTTTAGAAGCCACATCATTCTCACCGGAAACGTTCGGTGCCTACCTCGTACATGCGTACCCACACTTTGAAGAGCTGCCGTTATACACTAGAGATTTATACATAGGCGTTCCATAGAAAACTATAACGTAGAGTTAGTGCCGGAGTATTTGTAACCGTTGTTAAATAAATGTTAACATACCATTGCGCTGACAGTTTAAGTAAATGAACGATAGCCGCACGAATTTCTGCCTCCCGCGGCGAGATTTAACGTGGACTGTAGTTTTGATACGTTCGCTGCTCGACGGTTGTCCGTGGTCGAGCCGGACCAGCGGCGATCAAAGTTGCGCTCCGTCGAGTATAAATTGTGGTTGTTACATGGTTTCTGGTCGCTGCTCGCTACCAGTTTTATCAAATCATAGCTCACACCTGTCTAATAAAATGGTGATTTATGTCCGAGTTTTTAACGTTCCGTATCCTGCCGGCGCGCCGGGGCTCGCGAACGCGTTATAAAAATATTTTACGTTGATATTACGAGATATAAAAATTCTAATTATCTAAATATTGTGGCCGGCGTTCTCTGTGTCTAGGTGCGAGGAAATTAGTCGGATTGGCCGTAATCGGACGATATCGTCGTAAAATTTACAATTAAATTTCGTATGACGCGGTGATGGTTATTTAACTAAGGAATGCTTGTTAAATCCGAGGAAGGCGCGTCCCATATTTTATTCGAGGGGTATCTTAATCTTATCGGAAACGGTAGGAAGGAACACGAAATCCTTGTAATAAGTAACACTTCAATGATAAATTAAAAAGATTCGGACATCCGTTGAATTTATTGAAAATTCCACGGATATATCCTATAAAGCCATAAGATAATAAAATGCTAATGGAGCATATGTTCAATGACACCGGTAACCAATGTTTTTGTTTCCTGGACGCTGCGTACTGTTTCTAATACATATATTGTTGCATGCTTATTTTGAATCCGTAATCGTCAATCAAGCACCAGTTTAACGCGGTTCATCTCTCCCGTCGAAGAAATCACAATTTTTCATCGTGTACATTTAATTTTAATGTATTATTATTATCCTTCCAGTGAGTCTTTGCACTCACATCATCGATTTTGTCTGTATGAATCAATTCAATAATCTTTGGTCAAAAGACGTACCTAATATGATCGCATTACAAGAAGATATTATGTTAAACAATTACTTACATTTTAAGCGTTCAAAAATCTTGTTTAAACATTAAAATATTATTCAACGTAAAATATTGTATATAATTTCCCAATTTTTCGTTTTCTAGTACTTAATTGATATAAATGTCACTTACGAATTTAGTTAAGAAGCCAACTTTAAAATATTGAAATTTCATATCATAATGTAACCTTGAATATTATTGTATTATATATATATATTATCATGATTGAATATTGTCTTGTTGGTTTGAATTAAAAAATTTCTCTCTCACTTTCTGTATTTGACTGCATGTTTATTCCTTTGGAAATCCGTCGTTTTACTTTTAGGTCAATTAAACACACGCATAAACTTGATCGCGTTTATCAACTATTAGATAATGGGTGTGTGACTAGTGGCCTCTTTTTCGATTTGTCCCATGCTTTTGATACCGTTGATCATGCCTTATTATTAACCTTCCTATACTCACGCATACGGTCTGTGAGACCGACTTATATAGTATAGTATACGTCTTTCATTTTGACGTGAGTATAGGAAGGTTAAATAAACTGTCGGCAATTGGCATAAGAGGACCTTCTTCACGCTGGATCGAATCATACCTTCATGAGCGCACGCAAATCGTATCGGTCAAATCGAGAGACTCTATCAAATATTCGTCGCCGATTAGTCTGTTGCGGGGTATCCCGCAAGGTTCGATACTCGGTCCTCGGTTATTCTTGTTATTTAGCAATGATCTTCACCGTTACTTGATGGGCGGAGAACTTTGTCAGTATGCCGATGATACTAAAGTTGTATTTTCGGGAAATTCTGGAACGGATGCTGCAAACGCTGGTAGTGCTGCTGCTGAGAACATGTCCTCGTGGTGTGAGAATAATGGCTTGATTGTGAACCCATCCAAAACATCAGTAGTAACCTTCACAACTTCAAGGCAGTCATCTGATGGGTCGTTGTTGGTACGCTTAAATTCTAAATCGGTACCAACCGTGTCCAATACAAGATTCTTGGGTTGTGAGCTTGATAGTCTCTTGTCGTGGGATCAACAAGTAGCCAGTCTGTGTTCGAATTTATCGTCACTCGTTTACGCAGTCAACAAATTAAAGAATTGTATTAGCTCGCAAGCACTATTAATGTTTTACCATCCACACATAGCATCGAGGTTGAGGTATGGGATTATATTTTGGGGGCAATCATCTCAGTTTTCACGTTGTTTCGTACTCAAGAAGAGAATAAATAAGAGCAATGTTTTCTTTGAGACGTACCGACTCATGTGGGACGGCGTTTATGAGTCACAACATTATGTCATTGCCATCCTTATTTTTATATGAGTGTGCTATTTATGCTCGAAAGTACAGCTCAGATTTTGTGCGAAATGGAGAAATAAACGCTTACTGTACTAGAAATATGGACGACTATTGTGTGCCGGCCCATAGATTATCGCTCTACGAGAGAAGTCCTAGATATGTTTGCATCAAGGTTTTTAATAAGCTTCCAGTTGATATAAAAAGCTTGAATTTCAATAAATATAAGAGAACATTAAAAAGGTATTTCACTGAGAGGTGCTATTATAATATCGCCGAATTCTTTAACTGATCGGATCTTCTATTCGGTCTCTCATATTTTGGTGTCTCATGTCTGCACACATTTGCTTATATGTGATATATATTTATGTGTATTGTTTCATTTGGGTGTATTGTTATATATATTTTTCTTTGATTGTTATATGTATACAGATCATATATTTTTGTTCGTATAATGTACATATATTGATCTTTTGAAGAAGCCCATATCTGTTTGAATTTCATGGCAAATAAAGGCAAATAAATAAATAAAAAATAAATAAATAAATAAAAGTAGAAAGAAAATTTACTAACAAGATATTAATACACATTTTTTTGTATCTGAATATTGTTTTTTTCATTGATAATAGTTAATAAATTATAATACCTTGTACAGAATATCAGTCTACAACTCAAATTTGATTTACAGACTAATTACACTATATTAAACTCTATTAACTGAAAAAGAAAAATTCAAATTCTGAACTCGAGTCGCTTTCATTTCCAGTATGTAGCACCAACGGTTCAACTTCGATATCTGCCAAATATTTTTCCCTTTCATACCATTCATTTATTATTTTATTTGTGTGTCTAACACAATTTTCCCACACATTGCTGGTGCATGTTGCCAAAGCTTCATTCCACATATCAATAACTTACTTAACTGCCATCTCCATAACCACCTCTACCAATGTTTGCGTTATAGTAGGCCTTTGCGTTAGCCCAAATTAATTCGATGGCATTAAATTCACATTGGTACGGTGGTAATCTTAATACTTCATGACCAGCCTTCCGTATTATTTCATCGATAACATAAATCTTTTCTGGTTTATGTATTTTTACAAGGTTTAACAGTTCATATTTTGTTAATTCGTTTGAACAATTTATATTATTTTTTTGCAACCACCCAATTATGTCTTGTTTCTTTGTGGAAGTATTCGGCACTTTATTTGCTACAACACTGTGGTACGGAACATAATAATAATAATAATAATAATAATAATAATAATAATAATAATAATAATAATAATGATTTATTGTCTAACAGTTAAGAACCAATTACAGGACAAACAAAAGTAATATATGCATACTAAAACAAAATCTTATATCTTACATACGTAATAAAAATAATAATGATAATAATAATAAACAAAAACAAACATTCTTAATATTATATTTGATTGATGTTGTTCCAAAATATATCACTGTAATATAAATTAGCACATCTACACATTGCTGTTAATGGTGACTTCTGCAGCAAATTTGTCCTCGGAAACGGAGGCGCAAACGTCTATGTATAGCGCAATGAAGTCCTTGGGATATCGAAATTTAAATTTTCAAGAAGGCTGGAAGCATGAATGAATCCGTGTACCAGTTTCCAAATAAAACGCGCCCCATGAGTTTCACGGCGATGATGAAATGAGTGAAATGAATGCCTGTCCAGTAGAGAACCATAGTTAATCTCTCGTTGAGGATACACTCCATCCAATTTCGGAGAGAGAAACTTCAAAAATCTTCTCTGTACTTTTTCAATAGCGAGTTGAAGATAAATGTAATGTGGGGACCAAACTTGCGAAGCATATTCAAGTTAAGTGACAACAAAAGTGAAGAACAGAGTTTTTAGAAGAGCAACATTATTAAAATATTTGGAAATGCGAAAAACGAATCCCAGAATTTTGGACGCAGAAACACACAAATTCATTATGTGCTGTGAGAAGCTTAGACCTGAATCAAACAGGATTCCAAGATCCTGAATTTGTTCAACTTTTGTTAATGTTTGGTCATTGATAATATATACAGAATCGATATATTTGATTTTTCTGGTGTAAGTAACACAGAAGCATTTATTGACATTAAGTTTTAATGAAGATTTGGAGGACCAATTAGAAATTATGTTCAAATTATGCTGTAAACCAGGCATGGGCAACCTTTTTTGTAGAAGTTTTATGCTGTGAGTAATCTTGAAAAACATACATTTTTGTAGTATCCTTATGATTCATTATGAATTAAGTTTAGACGGGCCGTGCTAATATGCAACGAAAGAATTCAGTAGCGAGCCGGACAAACCTTACTCGAGGGCCGCATGTGGCCCGCGGGCCGGAAGGTTGCCCATACCTACTGTAAACGCAGAACGTCATCCCAAGTTTCTATATTAGCGAAGATCTTTATATCATCAGCATATGCTAATATGGGGCAAGATATGGATTCAAGCAAATCATTTGTATACAATATGAATAATAGCGGCCCCAAATTGGAACCCTGAGGAATACCTGATTCCGGATGAAAGTCATATGATTTGTAACCATTGTAATGCACATAGCAAGATCTGTCTTCAAGATAAGAGTGTAGAAGATTTATGAGAGTAGGACTAAAGCCGAACGTTGACAACTTTCGTAGTAAGAGGGAATGATTAACGGAGTCAAAGGCGCTACTAAAATCTGTATAGACCACGTCTACTTGTCCTTGCTTATCCAGTTTTTGACTAATGTATTCGATAATAAGAACAAGATTGGTGACAGTAGATCTACCTCTTACAAAACCATGCTGATGTGGTGATACAAATGATCTTACATTAATGAAGATACATGTATAAAGAACGTTTTCAAAGATTTTAGCAAAATTTGATAAAATCGAGTCATCACTATGCGTGTTGGTTGTCTCAGTTGTAGCAAAAGATTTTCCATCCACTTCGTAAACAATTCACTGTTTATTTCTCCGCGATAATCCGCATCATTGGATTTTGAGGCAAATATTAAGCTGGCATTCTCAACAAATCCTTTATAAGATCCAGCATGAATCACAATAAAACGTTTTCCATCATAACCCTCTGGTTTTCGAACACTGGCAGTAGAGGCATCTTGCCATGATTTACCTCTAGTGCCCTATCCAAGTTTTATCCGAAAAAAATACCTCTCTTGAGTATTCTGAAGATAGATTATTCATATACAGTCTTAAGAATGTGCTTCTCATACACACTATATCAAACTTTTCCACCAAAGCACGACGGTTGCTTTCTTTTTAAATTTGAAACCTATTTCTCGCAATAAAATAGCCAATGAAGATTTTCCCAAGTGCACAATTTCCTTTAATGCCAACTCAGCCTTAAGGCTTGAAAGCGTAACATGTTTTCCTAAAAATATTACTTGTGCATTTAAGCTTCCTATACTCACGTCAAAATGAAAGACGTATACTATACTATATAAGTGGGTCTCACAGACCGTATGCGTGAGTATAGGAAGGTTAATAAGTTAAAACTAGCACAATTAGTTCTTACGTTCTTTATACATATTGTAAATTATGTTTTTCACTTCCATCTTAGAAGAATCAGGTAAATCTGTCGTTTTTGATTTGGCTCGAGGTCTTTTCTTTCCAGGAGATGATAACTTAGGATTTTGTGCCTTCCATTTTCTAATTGTACATACAGTTCTCCTAGAAATATGAAGAGCATCTGCCTCTGCATCACCCTCTAAAATAGATATTCGTTACATACTAATTCTATTTTATTTAATGTCATTTTACATCATGAACAACATTAACGGAAATTAAGGGAGCCCCATTGCCTTTTTCTTTTTCAAAATAATCGCACAGATTTAGCACTAGTTCCCGTGCCTGCGAGTTTAAACGTTTACCAGGCATTCTCTATAACAATGAAAAACAAAAATAATACCCAAATATACAAAGAACCTGTAAGAATAATAAGAAATAATTTTTAAAAACAGAATTGTACTAAACACAAAGTGAATTCCAGATATTATTTGCCCTTGAAAGAACAGTTCTTTGTTGATAATACTTATTGAGAATATTGGATGGATGAAAACGAAACGGAATTTTTAAGCCACACAGGTTATAATACTAAACAGCTGTCAAACCGCAGAAATATCACCGGAAATAAAACGGATGGCATTGGAATTAAGTAAATATAAACGTTCGTTGAACTTCTCTGTCACAAATCCTGCAAATTATTGAAACATACTTCTTAACTTAGAACACAAATGTCTTATAGGTGGTCTTCGTCTCACATATAGAAGTTTGACGCGGCGAATATGCGGTATTTGTCGTTGCTAGTACTGTTAGATAATGACGTGAGTGCAAAGATTCACTGGAAGGATATTAAGTGCATTTTTTTCGTTTTGTCCTAGCTTGTTTCTTCCCAACTCTTTCCAAACATTTTTCAAGATGAGAAAGTGATCTCATGATCGTTACGGATGTCTCCTTGACGTCGCGTCGTCGACGAAGAAAATTTACAAAAAAAAACGTTTTCGTATCCATCACCTGCTCAATAAAGAGATCACCGCCGGGAGCGAAGAAAGAAAGAAACCGAGGCGGGCGAAGGAACGAGAGTCGCTGTTTTATAACACCGCAGACCGTATTAACTCGCGCCGTCTCCTATTTCACGACGTTAAACGCAAGAATGCACGAATTCGTTAAAGACGGTGTAAGTTACGCTCGCGCACCGGCAAAATGCGGTTAGTTAAGATTTCTTTCTATCCGTCGTCGACTTCTTCTTCTGCTTCTCTTCTTCATTTATTGTATGTACTTCGAATCGAAATTTATCTGTCGCTAGCTCGGAAGAGGAATACGACGAACGTCTCGCCTATCGTCCGTTGCGTGTGTATGTATCTACCTACCGCAAGCGGCGAACAAAACAGAAACCGCCGTTCAAACGTATCGTTTACCTCGCGCGCATAACTCGCCGTCATTCATTTGGTGAACAAACGAACCGTGAAATCTGCCTTATTTCCATTACGGTTTCTTTGCTGTTGGAGTCGCGGATGAAAATTAATCGTCGATGTATATTTTGAATGAAGGCGAAGCGATAAAACGGTGGTCGCAGAACTGTATTTGAGACAATATTTGTGTAAATTCAAATATCTCAAAATTTAAATCACTTGTTATTTAAAATGGTCTGATCTAATCACTCGACCCAGTTGCTTGAGTTTTCAGTAACATACAACAAGACTCCTGAAAGTAAAAATATAACGTATGGGCAATTAAAAAATGAAACAAATATTGAACTATTCAAACAATTACTGAAGTGAAATCGAAATAAAAGATGTTATTTCCCAACTTAAAAATACATATTCGTTTGGTGATCATCAGATTGGCACAAATTTGTGAAAACAATGTGCAGATGAAAAAGGTGCCCCACTGACTCAACTCTTACCATAGTTCTGTGAGTGAGGGTAGGTTTCCCGAAAAATTAAAAATTTCAAAAATCATTCCAATTTTGAAACATAGTACTGAACAATCTGTCTTTCAAAAGTATTCGAAAAACTATGGCAAATAGAATATTAAAATTCCTAGAAAAAGAATAGCTTACTAAATGATTGGCAGTTAGTATCTTTTCTCGATTTGCTATTGTACTGAGAATTTGGATAATTTCTTAACCAAAATTGCACCGGCCTAGCTCTTAATTAATGATATAAAAAGCATAAATTACAACAGATTATATTTAGAAATTTTGAGAAATATTTAACATAACAAGATAATTACCTAGTATTGTGTGTGTGACTGTAATTTCATTTATTCGATGATGGTTCTTCTTATGTCTCCTCTCTTGAATTCCTTCTTCGATGCAGCTCTATTTTCTATGGATTCCTCCCTCTCTTAACTTGTTTTTTCGGTGTGACTCGTTTTCTATGGATTCTTCCTGTTTTTAAATTCTTTTTTCTCCGGTGTGGTGAGGTTCTTTTATTCACTGGTACTTCCTTTAAAACCCTTTTGGTCCAAAATATATTTTAAACTTTTTTGTTGACTTATCTATCTTGTCAATTTTCTTTGTCGTCAACCAAACTTTTCTTTCCGGAAACCCGGACTACATTACATTATTCTTGGTTGTCCGCGAAACGAAAAGTTTAATTCACCATGACTTCAGTTCATCCAAGGCGTAACGTTGTTATAGAAACCTGTATTGTTAATGTCCATGTATCCTTGGTTATTTATATCCAGTGGTTATTAGGATTTCATGTGATGTGAAAGTGTTGAATGTATGTGCTGAATGGTTATAATGCTTTTCTATCTTTCAATCGATGGTTTTTATAATAATTAGTAATTTTATTTCTAGTTCAATTTTTTCTTCCATGAAACGTCTCTGGCTGCACTTAAAATAAGAAGCTAACACCCGTAGGATAATAAAATGCTTAAAGGGTGGTGTGTGTGATATCGAAAAAGTATAAATAGAACCGAAAAATAAACCGAATGTTATTTGAACATAAACATCCATAACTCCAACATTTACTGTTAATTTTGATATATTGAATTGTAATAAATGATAAATTTTCTAATGATAATTAATCATTTGAGTTTTACTATACTACACTATACAAGGAAATGGATTCGGGAAACTCGTGTATTAGCATAGTCCTAGATCTTAGTAAAGTGTTCGATCTAGTAAAGCACGAAATATTAATTAAGAAATTGTATTCTTACGGTATAAGAGGGAACATACTGGAGTGGTTTAGGACTTATCTAATTGGTCGTAAACATTATGCGCATGTAAACGGTGTGTCTCCCCAAAAATTAATTCAGCACAGAAGCGTGCCTCAGGGAACTGTCCTTGGGCCTATGTTATACGTGATATACGTAAATGACATTAAACTGGACAAATGTGTGTTGTTTTCTGACGATACGTCGATATTGGTAAGTGTCAAGAAAACAATCTGACTTAATGGAAACTGCTGAATTCATACTGAATGCTATTGAGAATTATGCACATAGAAGCGACTTAATAATAAATTCTAAAAAAGCATTTGTAGACTTCGCTAGTACTATATGTGCATGTGTTCGCTCGATAAACTAAGCAATAAGTACAAAAGTATTGCTGATAGAGAAAAAGTTTCTGATAAAATTTGTATATAATTGAATGATCTATAACCTTAATAACGACTAAAACTCAAAAAGACTGAACAGTTAGAGTGATACGCGCGAAAAAAAAAGACGAGAATAGGAAATTTCGACGTTTCTGACGCAATAGCACGTAAAGTATTGATGTTGGAAAAATAGTTTCGGATAGATCAGTTAGGAAATCTAATTCATGAGGGAAAATGTTTCTATGATTTTTCGTGTAAAGTGAAGCGTTATGGAAATATTGACTTAAACGCGTTACTCGCGATAATGGCTCTGCTGACCCTCGGGGAATCCCTCAGTTCTACAATTATGCTCAGAATACACACCTTCAGCTAATTATAATATTGAGAAAATTAATATATCTCATGTAAATTGATTTACCAAGTCACTGGTCTATATACGGGTTGGTTGAAAAGTTTTGAAAGCGACGCCTATTAACTAGTAGAGGAATAAAAATTTATACGCCATTTTAATATTTCCTCTTCCATTTGAATACACACAAAAGTTCATATCGATCTGTCAATTCATTCTTTGTTTACAAGCCATTTTAGGTTGATGTGTCAGTGTATTCTGCTAGAATGGAAAAACCGTACATCGGGCGGTGATAAAATTCTTTGTTTTGGAAGGTTTATCAGCAACAAAAGTTCATACAAAAACGGTGAAAGTGTTAAAGGAATCTGTTCCTTCATTTCCAACGGTGCATCGATGGGTTTTAGAGTTTAAACGTGGTTGTATAAGCGGTCGAGATGAACCACGTAGTGGACGTCCAAAAAGTGGAACAACACCAGAAACCATTGAGCAAATTTATGATATTGTTTGTAAAGATGCAAGTTTGACTAAGCGTGAAATTTCTGACACCATAGGCATCTCGGATGAACGAATACTCCATATTTTACACGAAGAATTACATATGAAAAAGCTATTCGGAAAGTTAGTACCGCATTCGTTAACAATTCAACAAAAACAATCATTTTTCATCAAGACAATGCACTTGTTCGCCCAAGTGTTTTGACGCTGGCTAAGTTGAACGAATTAAAGTACGAATTGCTTGAAGACTCACAGTACTCACCAGATTTGGGTCCCTCCGACTATTACCTCTTCAGAAATTTGAAACAATTTCTTCGTGGAAAGCGGTTTTCGTCGAATGAAGAAGCTATTGCAGCCATGGAACAGTATTTTGCAAAGCTTGCGGAAAATCATTACGGAGGTGATATAAAATTATTGGAGGATTATTGGAATAAGTGTGTTTAAGTTGAGGGACATTATATTGAATAAAAACTTATTTCATTGAAAAATGCACATTCTTTCATTTTTGCTTTCAAAACTTTTCAACCAACCTGTAGTATTGTTTAGTATTTAGGTCTTTTGGCTAAGTGTACAATTATTATTATTATTATTATTATTATTATTATTATTATTATTATTATTATTATTATTATTATTATTATCGAATCCTCTTTTACCGCTAGGTGTCGGGGTAAGTGTACAATTTCAAATGGGATATATGACATCCTATACTATTTATGTAGTCTACAGGATCAACGAACTATACTATACTACTGAAATACGATGTTTTGCGATGATTTCTTCAAAAATTTATGGGATTAATTAAATTATAATTAAAATAAAACAAGAAAAAGACGTGTGAGATCACTTGAAAGGTTCAACAGGGTTATCAAGAAGGATTCGAAAGAAAATTGTCGAAAACGAAATCTGTAAACCACTATACCAACGATGAATTTTTCCAATTGAGGAGACCGTCGTCTACTTTGTACTATGATCTCATTCTTGCCCATAATGATAACACAGGTCTGCGACCAAAAAACTGCATAAGATTTTTTTACATTTTCTTACAGAGTTTGACCTCCCAAAAACAGAAAAAATATTCAAATTATTATATCACATAAGTTTTTATGTATACATATTGCAGTATCTATGTTCATTGGTAATAAACCTATATGATTTTTATTTGATAATGGAGAAAAACAACCTGAGCTGTTGGTGAGACTGGGAATGTTTTAACATGTTGAGACAAGTCAAATGACGTACACTTTTACATAATTATATGCAAACTAAAATTTAAGCACATAATTTTTAAAGAAAAATAACGGTAATCATTTCTTCTTTGATTTCTCATTTTTTATTCTCTGCTACAATCTTTTCCCGTTATTTTGGCGCAACGTAAGTTCTAGCATATTAAGTTGCATTTATACTTTAAATTGACGCCTGGTCGCTTGAAACAAAGAAAAGCTCTCAGTAGACATACTGATATTCAAGTGAACAGTACTGTTGTCTGTTAATCATGGCTACAAGGGGTTGTGTTATTTCTCCAAACAGTTTTTGTTATATCTGTGGTGAATTCACTATTAAAAGTCAACAGAGAAATATAAGTGATTTTGTAAGGAAAGTTTATTTTGCCTACTTTAAATTAAAACTTGGTCATCAAGATAAACCATGGGCCCCGCATAAGGTGTGTAGAAGATGCGAAGAAGATCTTCGTTTGTGGTTTAAGGGAAAGAAAAATTCATTTCGATTTGGAATTCCTATGATATGGCGTGAGCAGAAAAAATCACACCACTGACTGCTACTTCTGCTCAGTTGACGTAAAGGGATTCAATTCAAAAACAAAAGAAACATAAGTTATCCTAATCTTGACTCAGCTATACGTCCAGTGCCCCATAGCTCCGAGATATCTATTCCGCAGCCACCTTCCAGTTTGGATGAATACCCTAGTGAGTTGGAGGACGAAGCTACATTATCTCCCTCCGGGTGAATCAAGCTCAGATTTATCTTTTGACGAAGATGGAAGGCCTCAACTATTTTTTCAAGGTGAGCTCAATGATTTAGTAAGAGATTTAGGTCTTTCAAAAGATGCAGCCGAACTGTTAGGTTCTAGATTTAAAAATAAAAACCTTTTATCACCTGGCACTTCTTTCTACTGGTACAGACACCGAGAAAGAGAATTTACCCAGTTTTTCTCAAAAGAAGGAAATTTAGTTTTCTGCAATAATGTGGAAGAACTCATACATCGCTTTGATATAAAGTATGACTCATCTGAATGGCGCCTATTTATTGACTCATCTAAGACTAGCCTTAAAGCAGTATTATTGCACAATGGAAATAAATTTGCCTCGATTCCGATTGGACATTCTGTGCATATGAAAGAAGATTATAACGATTTGGCCATTATCCTGGAAAAATCAAGTATCAAGACCATCAATGGATGATTTGTGGGGACTTCAAAATACTGACAATGGTTTTGGGTCAGCAGGCAGGCTATACCAAATACCCATGCTTCTTATGCTTGTGGGATAGTAGAGCCAGAGAACAGCACTGGAAAAAAGTGATTGGCCATCCCGAGAAACTTTAAAACCTGGAGAGAAAAATGTTATAAACACTAGCTTGGTACCACCAGAAAAGGTTTTGTTGCCCCCTCTCCATATCAAATTGGGGTTGATGAAGCAATTTGTTAAATCGCTGCAAAAGGATGGAGACTGTTTCAAATATTTATGTACAAAATTCCCGAAGCTGTCAGAAGCAAAGTTGAAAGAGGGAGTTTTCACCGGCCCCGACATAAGAAAACTTTTAACGGACCCTTCATTTGTGGAAACTATGAATGAGAAGGAAAAAGAAGCTTGGGTATCGTTCAAGGACGTAGTGCGAAAGTTTTTGGGAAATACTAAGGATCCTAACTATAAAACCATTGTGCAACGGATGCTAGCAGCATACGAAGCTCAATGCTGCAAGATGAGCTTGAAGGTCCATTTTTTACACTCTCACATAGACTATTTTCCTGTAAACCTGGGAGCTTACAGTGAAGAGCAGGGGGAGCGATTTCACCAGGATGTCCGTGATATCGAGAGAAGGTACCAAGGGCGATGGGATGTCACTATGCTTGCTGACTACTGTTGGCTGCTTAAGCGAGAAACTGAAGATGGAAATCGGAAAAGGACTCGTCAAAGTATCAAGGAAAAGAAGAAGAGGTTTCATAAAGAACATGAATAAGTATATGTATCAAAATAATGTTTCGTTTGCTTTAAAAAAAATATTTATTGTTTGAAAATTTTGAATAAAGGAGTGCTTTAACCAATTTTTTGTGTTTGAATTTTCAAAAATCCTTATGTGATAGAAAAAATGGCCATCACTTTTGAAATCAGCGCACTTTAAAACATATAATTCAGTAAAAATATCGCATGCAGCTGACAAAAAAATTTTTCGCAGACCTGTGTAATCTGCAAGTTCTTCTGGTTGAACGCATCGATCTTCGAATAGTAGAATTTAATTGAAGAAGAAATTATGGCCGTCAAATTCCCAACATAGCTCGTTGCTACGCCACTGTCGGATTAGCGTTCGTCCATACGAACTCCTCTTTCCTCGTGAATAAATACCGAGAACACTACGAGTGCGGTCTAACGTGTACCTGTACCTACCTGCCGGGACCGATGTCGATTACGTTAGACGGCGAAATAATGGTGAGCCGTTGCCGTGAATGCTATGACACACTCATACTAATTGCGATGGCACGCAGGCATTCCTACTAATGAGGAGAGCTCCTCGACGGCGCGTAAGTGTGCAGCATGAATTATCGCCGTATTGTATTTCGCTCCTGCGCGACGACCATCCATGGTCAGAGGAGACCGTGGGAGGACGCACCAGAGAGGTTCTTTCCTTACCTTCGGCCGTTGCGGAATCGATTTTACGTTTACTGCCTGCAAAATCGCAACCGGCGCGTAATATGTAAAACGCGTAAACCGACCGGCGCGGCCTTATCTTCGGATGCGTGTGACTAACGCGAAATCGACGTCGTCTCGGATGTTAAAATGCACGGGAAGTCGGGCCGCGTATGGTGGCGTTTTACGACGTTTTTTCTTTATTGAGTGGATATTGTTGCCGAGATGTTGGCAGGAAATGGCGAAAAGTGAAGGAGACGCGTGTCTGTCTAGGAATGTCTAGGAGATCGCGATAACGAATTTGCATCGACCACGATGTAATTTTCTTTGCAATAAAATTTTTTTTTTCTGGAAAAAACAACTCGTTTAATTGGTTGAGTAGTAAGTAGCCTCGAAATCCGTTCCCTGCCACAAATTCGTCTTCTTCCTTAACCTCCTTGGACAGTTCTGCACTCTAACGAGAGTGTAGGAAACTATACAGAATTATTAAGTTGACTTTTGACATCAACGCAGTTGCTTAGTTCTGTTCATTTACGCGAATTAAGTTTAGACGGGCCGTGCTAATATGCAACGAAAGAATTCAGTAGCGGGCCGGCCAAATCTTACTCGAAGGCGCATGTGGCCCGCGGGCCGGAGGTTGCCCATCTATAATTTACGCTTTAACATTTCAAATATAGTTTTTGGTCAAAACTTACTACGGTGTGAAAGCAATTTTAAGGAGTTATATTGATGACTAAAGCAAAGTGTTGCATTATTTCGTGATCGTTAATAATAGACTACTATTTAAATATTGTGTTCCAGTTATCAGAGCCGTGTAGCTGTAGTCGTCTAGTCAGGAGCAGTCACCATTTTTGTTCTCATCAGAGTCCTAAATCCGTCCCCTTTAAAGGTTTTCAAAATCCTAATCAAAAAGCAAAAAATGTCTCATCATTGAAGATAAAGATTAACTCGGATCATCAAAGCCCCCTAGAAAGAAAAAAGAAGTAATACGATTCAAGCTCAAACGGCTCTGAGGACGAGGTGGAAGTTCCACAGGTGTCCACCGATGACGAGGATAGTTCAAGCGATGAAGATGCATGATGTCTTATTTGTGGGAAGCGTTTTTCCCAAGACAAGCGAGGAGAAAAATGGGTGAAGCGTTTGAAAAGCTTCAAATGGTGCCACGTGATGTGTTCATCTTCAAACAAAATATTCCTTGTTATTCTTGTTTAGATGTGTAAATTTATTTGAATTATGGATAAACATATATAAACATGTTTTCATTTCAATAAATTTATTATAAGAAATACCAACACTGTTTTAATCAAATTTTCCAGCAGTACAAATGAGTAGAAAATAACTGAAACGAGGGGACGGAATTAGAACACCTTTTTAAAAAATCGAAAATACACGCTTTTCTGATTATTTACTTTTCGTCCGCAAGGGAGATGTATTTAGTAGGGTCACAGTGGTAGCTATGTTAGGTATGGAATTGTGTTGCTTAAATCAATTTTTTAATTACAGCTAACGCTCGATAACGTAAATACCCGATATTGGAAACAATGCGCTAATGTGAATACAACATTCGTAGTATAGGATTATAAGTTCGATAGCTCGATAACGTAAACGGCACGCAATTTCCAAACGTCTACGAATGACTTCGAGCGTTACAAGTTACTTACGAAAAGCCCAGTGTGATCAATCCCCGAGTTATCCAATTATGTAGGGGAGTCCCCGGATTAATGTAGGATATATCCGTATTTGAACTTAATTGTGTACATTCTCGGAATAACTGTGCTGTGGCAAACACAGATGCTTTTAGTTGCGTATACATACATATGTAGTTTTGATTTTGCAAAAGTAGTTTTAATAACAACTTTGTTGGCTGAGGTTCGTTCTTTAATACACGATTATAAAACGCTATTCTGATTTATTGTTATCTTTGGTGCTTACGAAAGGTTGTCCGAATATTTTTGTATTTTATTTTGGCGTATCAAAGGTTTCTTGTAATAACTTACTTGATAATAATCACCTTCGATATTGTGAAACATCATTCGTCTGAATTAGTTCACGTTATCGAGCGTCTGCTGTATTTTTAACTTTATTCAAATTTTAGAATTGAATATTTTGCTCAGCGAAACGGTATTTGGGGACTTTACTTTTGAAGCACGCCCCTAACAATGAGAGAGTCTGGAGATATCGAGCCTCGGGCGCTGCTGAGCCTAGCAGTTTAAAATCCTAAAATGCATATGTTATCTCCAACCTTATTTCTTACACTCAAAGTAAGACAACATAAGAAAAAGTGATAAAGCAGGGGGCACGCAACAAAGCTGACGTCTTTCCGGCTTGAACGCATAAGCTATTGATAAGGCCGGATGTCCAACATCACGTATAATTTCGAAAACGATCATCTCGGTTTGGACCCAAAAAGTATCAATAGTTAGGTGTAAATAGAAAAGGATAATAAAGCTAAATATGCACTTACACTACAGGAATACAGACCATATTGACTAATAATAATAATAATAATAATGATAATCATTTATTTCCAACGGGTAACACCCAAGTACAGGAAAATTAATACACGAAAAAGAAAATATATATGCAAATACGTTCGTAACAATAAAAAACCAAAAATAAAGAGCTTACTGCCACTAACAAAATTTGTACACAATAATAAAAAAAGACAGCTATTCTACTATTCTATAATAAGAAAACAATGGAGAGTTTGCGATGAACGAAACAAACATACATCAAAGACAATAATCTGGACAAACAGCGGTAATTACGAAATAAGTTACGACAGTCTACATATTGTAGTATAACAAATGTTACCAGAGTTAAATATTTTATAGAAGCATGATTTAATGTATAAAAAGAATTTTGTTAGCATTTTTTACACATTTCGACAACAAATATGCATTACAAAAATTCACATACATAAATTTACTGGAAATAATAACCAAGGATATATGGATTCATTGACAACGGAGAAACAAAACAGTGTCATCCTGGTTTCGAGAAACAAAAAGTTTGTTTGGTGAACGACGAATAAATTGACAATTTCGAAAAGTCAATAAAGAAGTCTAAAATATATTTCCAAAAGAAAAGGTTTTAAGTAGAAGTATTAGTAAGAAAAAGAAGTATTACCATACAAAAGAAGAAAGAATTGATAAAAGGGAGGAATCCATAAGCTGCGTCGAGAAAAGAAGTGAAGAAAGGAAATACAGGAAGAACCGTCAACGGAAAATTCACACACATACATTCACACACTAAAATAGGTGTTTTTTTTTGATTTTATGTTCAACATTTCGAAAAAGTTATAAATATAAATTGTTATAATTTATGCTTTTATATTTTATCTACGAGCTAGACCGGTGTAATTTATTTTAAAAAACAAATTAACTAAATTCTCAGTACAATATACACAGAACTACTCTGCTACTGATTAGAGGAGTCGGCGATGCTGTCGTAACTTATTTCGTAATTGTACGCTGTTACCGCTTGTTGCTCAGGCTAATAACCAGTTTTGAAAATAGACTTTGGAAGGAATTCGGTTCACAAACAAAATCAAAATAACCTAAAGTGCTCGACGTCACCACGCATTAGGTTATTGACCGATTATTGCCACAAGACTGACAGAATACACGCAAACTGAGAAGTATATTAGGTTATGGCACCGATCTGTTGTCCCTGATAACCAAATCTCGCACGCGACAACACGTGAGTGTCACCGGAGATGAGTGTTAAGAAGATTCTGATCTTTTGAAAATCTCGGTATCACGTTATAATAAGTTATAAATGTCAAGAAATTATTGTTTTATGTACACAGCAACGACCATGAGTCTTAACCTTGCGGCGTACTGGTAGGTGAGTGGGTACCACACAGTCTAACCCAGTGGTTCTCAACGCGGGCGATATTCTACTATGTCGAGAAACGATTAGTACCAATTTATATTTTGGGGAAGGAAAAACATTTTTTGAGCGATATAGTAAAACATTATATTAAGAATAATTAGATATTTTATTCTCTATCGTACATTAATAAACAAATAAGATTATACTTATTTATTATTATTACATTCAATATGAATTTGGCGAATTTTTTGAAGTAAAGGGTTCGTTAGACGTTGAGAAACGCTGGTCTAAACGGTGAAAAATCCGCTGTCTGCAGTCACTTTTCTACATGTTTGGTCTCGTGAAAGTTTAGGGTGTACTTCTTCAGCACAGAAATCGACTGACAAATACTCTATTCGTGTGTAGAATGCTTTAAAATGAGGTCCAACAATCTAGTCGTCCAGGTTTGGCCCTTTTCATCACCTATCTATAACCTTAACCATATCTCTAGCCTTGTTTTTGCTTCCATCCAACTTAGTCCTCTCTTTTTTAGATTTTTGTTATTTAAGTACTCCAAGTTTTTCTTGCGCCTTCTTTTCTCCTTCCATATCCCGTTTCCGTTTCCCATAACACTTTTACCACTCCGTTTACTCGCATTCGCACTGTACGCCCCAACCACTTTGTCACTCCGTCCACTTTTCTTAAAATTTTTATTACGCACGCCCCCCAAGGGTTTCAGTATGCACCTACGCTGCAGATCCGTAAGTGAGTATTGGCGCTGTAACTCTTTCATAAATTTCATTTCTCTTTTTTGTTAAAGAAACTATTGTATGTTGAAGTATATTGAAGTTTTGTATACTGTTCTGACTTTACCTTTTCTATATATTTTTCGGTAAAATCACTCACTTGCCGTTTCTTCTTCTTAGATATTATGATTGTCTAGTTTCCTTTATTTTTTCTCCCTGCACGACGAGATCATACTCTTTCGGATCATTTGTCAGAGTAATGGAGTAATTATATTTAACTTCTAAATATCGTGTCCTGTACCACTTTTAGGTCAACTCCCTCTTTGTCGTTTGATTGACTTAAGAAAAGTGGTAGAGAAAAGGACACTTCAAAGTAGTATTTAATCAGTAACTCTTTCCATGCTTCAATTCGCCTTTCATATTGTTTTACATTGCTTCCCAATATGAGCAAGTCATCGACCTACAGAGATTCATTTATGTAGATTGGTTGCAATTTTCTGTACCCCACGTGTATATAAAATAAATAGAATCACCATTACCTCACCTTTCGGCAATAAATCCAGATACGTATTTCGGCAACTAAGTTGTCATCCTCAGTGGAAAAGTGGGGGAATTCAGTATCTCTAGCGAATCCGGCTAATGCCTAAGACGAACACTACACACCCAACTCGGTACAACACTAAAGCACTGCACAATGAACCTCGTACATTGAACGTGCGCAACACACCAAAACACTATTGACTGACACTAAGGGTAATTTCAGTTATTTTATATATTATTTTAGCCACAGTCTATTTATTCTTATTTCCTATCCTGCATGTGTTCCTATTAGTTGATAATCTTGGCTATCTCATCCATTACCATAATGAACAGAAGTGGACTAAGTATGTTCCCTAGTCTTACTCCTACTACTTTGTAACTGTTACGAGTTTATTACTGATTTCTCTCTTAGCTATAGTGCTTCATATTTCCTCCTTGTTTATACTGTCCACGGCTTTTTCCATATCTATCGCATATACATATGTCTCACTGTTTGTGGCTGGAATTTTTCTACAATTTGCCGTACAACAAAGATCCAACCTTGTGCCGAGCGCCTAGCTCTAAACCCCGCTTGTGAGTCTCCAATTGTGCGTTCTAGTTTTTCTAGTTTTCGTTTTATTAGGAATAGAGAAAAACTCCGAGAATTGTGGTATGACGACGGTTTCTGACGATGATTACACCTACATCATTTGTTTTTATACGCTTCGATACACGCTAATTTTAACTTTTCTTCGGTGAGTCAGATACGCGTACCATCGCAAATTCCCTATTAGTAGCATCTCGCCTGAAAATTGTCTTTCTTGGTAAGCGGTGAAAGCTCTTCTCGCCAACTCTTCCTAAACAATGCGCCGACACGACTTAATGCGAGGCAAATTAGCCGCAGCAAACGCAGGTGATCCACCTATCCATGTATGTACACGTGTATTTATATATCTGGCCCGTAATAAGGTACCAGTTGCGTTACAATAGACGCGGGTTGGGTTAGGTCGTGGAAGGTCACGTTTCATATTCATTTACGAATCGCATTAGAATCGAATGGTGATCGACGTCTCGTGCGTTTAAAATAGAGAAAACGTCCCGTCCCGCTTCTTCTAGGTATTCTTTCGTGGCCCGTAATCACGACCCGAGTGTCGGTGATCTTACGCGCGTGGACGCCTATTTCGGGGGAGCAGAAGAAGAAGAAGTCATTAGCATTGTGACAGCTCCGCGTATATGAATTTTAATGGCGTTCCGAATTATACATTCTCGCCTCGGATGGATTTGCATGCGAGCATATCGATTTGATGAATCTCGTTCTAAGGTGTGTCGTTTGTCTGTGTGTTATCATCATCGGCGCGATGTTATTAGTTTTAATTTTATGCGAATGCTAACGGAAAGAGAGAGAGGAAATTGCAATATTGTTTCGACGATGTCGAAAAGTGAAACTTGAATTGTGTAGATCGAAACGTTACTTCCCTATATTTCTTAAAAGGAATCAGTCCTGCCTGTGAAATACCCCAAAAGACGCGTGTGTTTTTGCTCATGGAACGGCAATTTTTTTCATAGATTTTAAAGAATGATACAACATATACACTTCAAACAAAGAAAGTTTAAGCCGGGATTCTCTAGTGTTGCTTTTTAATTTTGTGTTTATTAAAAAAATCAATGTTCAAGTTCTTTCACGTTTAACTCAATTTATGCGTAAATTGGAAACAAATCTCCAAGAAATGGTACTAAAGAAGGATGTTTTGATCCTTTTTGAACGATATTGTATGGAAATCGAAAACTATCATTTGTTTAAAAATGTTATTTTATAGGTGAAACAAATAGCTTACGTTTCAGTATATTGTGTATTGCAATATTCTGCACTCTAGTGACACACGAAGCAACTTTACAAATACCGCCCCAAAATTCGTTACTTCTGTATATTACGTATGAGTAATCCGCTCTGCATGTGGAATACGCGAAAACACACGTTTGTTTTCCCCATAGAATGGCAACTTTTTTTCATAAATTTTGAAACCCCACGCGTTAAAGAAAAGTGTTCATTCTAGGCTTCTCTAGTGTTGCTTTTTTTCATAAATTTAGGGTTTATTAAAAAGGTAATGTTCAAGTACTTTCATGTTGAACTCGATTTATTCGCAACAAATCTAAAAAAGACTAGTACTAGGGAAGCATTGCTTGATATTTACAGAACAATATTAGCTACCAAGTAACTGTGCGAAAGCTTACTAACAAGGGAACACCGGCAGCTGAGAGATTCTGATTACTTTCCTGAAAAACTTCTTCCCTTCTTTCTGAAATACATTTCGAAGGGTCTACAGCTTCAGAATCGAAAGGATACAATCCACATTTTCCAAAACCATTTTGTATAGTTTATTTTTTGTTTGTCATATCAGAAACGGACAATTCGATTTCGTTATGGTAGTAGTGTATTCTTCTTCTTTGTAGTGCTGAACTACACTTTTCAGTTGGTTTTTAAAGCTTTGAAAATAGAAGCATCGCAGTGTTGCATGATTATACTGGGAGACAGGTAATACAATATAATTCCCTCTTTTTCAGGGGCCTAATACATTTTGTTAGAGTGTACAGTTGAGATGTGATGAAACAATTATCATACTTTCCAAGACAAAAATAATGTCTTACATATCAGTAATTGTGCATTGCACAATATGCTGCACGCTAGTGACATACGAAGAGACTTTACAAATACCGGCCCAAAATTCGCAAATTTTCCCGTACTTCTAAGGATACTCGTACTAAAGGTTGGGAAACGCTGATTTAGAACTATTTTTAACTGACAAACCCGAAAATTGACAACGGCGCGTGACGCATCTGATAGTTTCGTATAGTCGATCATTTCTAAGAATTGGAATTTAAAGTATTAATTTAGTTCTGAGAATTCTCTGTCAAACTCAAAATTTTCTGTGGCTAGAGTTAAAATGAGTGCATTTTAAAATAAAAATCGACTTATCGGAGGAGTTTTGAGAAAAGTCAATAGAAAAAGCTTCCCGAATTTTATTCCTCTCTTTACGGACGCACTGTATATAATTTTATTATTGTTTGATTATACTTTAGCATTGATAGACATAAGCTCTTTGTCCGCAATAAATGAAATAAAATACAAATTAAATTTTGTCCTAATTAGTCCAGTGCAATTAGATGTTAAAAATGAAATATTACGGAACCCAGTGTGAATGGATTTGAACGATTTTTTTTTTTTTTTGGAATATTATAACACAAATTACAAAGTTTACCCATTCAAAGTTGCGAATGCATTTATTCAAACAAAAAATTGAAATTTGTAGAAATTCCTTTTAACCTTCCTGTACTCACGTTAAAATATGAAACACGTATACTATACTATATAAGTCGGTCTCACAAACCGTATGCGTGAGTATAGGAAGGTTAAAGATATAATTATCAGAATTTATTTTAAGAAAATAAAAAATATTATTGTTTGCGAGGTTGTTAAAAAAATTGTGAAAAAATAAAACATTTTGTTTAAATAAAAATTAATTTGTGGATGACAGTAGCTCCAAAAAGTGATATAAATAGAAAAAAAGTTATATAATAAAAATTCGTCTATTGTTTATAGAAAACAATTTATTCACAACACAAGTTATGCTAAATAACAACTATTTACAATTTTGATGATATAAAAATCGTCAATTTTTATTAAAGAAAATGAACATGTAAACTAATTTTCCACGTTTTCGACATTATTCATTAATATCATTGGTGCATTTAAACAGCTAACTCCTTTACATTTTAAACATGTTATAGAGCAATCTTACGAGGGGAACGTCAAGGTTGTGAATAACGGATTTTGATGTGTCTCAAATATGTTATAGAGGCACCTCCCACGAGTATCTTGCTACCAGCTTTTGTAGCCATTCGGCCTAGTTCTTGAGAAAATTACGAAAGTTTTCCTAACGGACTTTATATACCGTTAACCTTAATAAGTCTGGAAAGAAGTGAGTATAGTACAGTGGTTAAGTTCCAGGCATACTACGCTGGCGATCCGCGTTCAAATCCTGCTCTTGTAGCTTTTTTTTCTCAATCTTATTGCATATGATATTAACAAATATATTTAATTTCATGCAAAATTGTTCAAAAATAATATTTTTCGCCATGGTAATTTTATTAATAAAATGATGATATTTTATATCGCTTAAGAAAATTAAAGGTGGTGTTTGACACAAAATGATGTATGCAGTTCTTGGTGGGTAAATTCGGCTATTTCTTCAAAAAGAACATTTAAGCGTTTAGTATCAAAATTATTTGACTGTTTTCCTTTAAATGCTTTGGCCATTTTTACTTTTTCCTCGACAGAAACTGAATCATCAAAAAGTACCAAACCGACTGCTTCTTCGGTGAGATACCATAAATACCCACAAGAATTCTTTGATGTTGCTTTTGACATGTTTTCACTTATTTTATTATAAAAATAAAGGTTGCTTAAAAACATCAAGTCCTGGGCCGATGCTTTGTAGGCAAAAGGAGCATTACAAAACGCTTTTATCTATATCTTTAAAATAAATATACAAATATCCTTCAATCCTTGCAATTCCGCCCGAGTCAATTTTAGTTTAAAATATAAAAATAGTTTAAATTATGATCACTAGTGATAAAACGATTTAATTATAGCATTTGATTGTGAAATTTAAAATACACACCATGCCGCGCATTTGCTCCGATTAATTTCATTAATAAAGTTAGTATGGTGAAAAATATTTTATGCGATAATAAAAAGAAAACTACAAGAGCAGGATTTGAACACGGATCGCCAGCGTAGTATGCCTGGAACTTAACCACTGCACTATACTCACTTCTTTACAAACCTATTAAGATTCACGGTATATAAAGTCCGTCAGGAAAACTTTCGTAATTTTCTCGAGAACTAGGCCGAATGGCTACAAAAGCTGGTAGCAAGATACTCGTGCGAGGTGCCTCTATAAGATATTCGAAACACATCAAAATCCGTTATTCACAACCTTGGCGTCCCCCTTGTTAGCCTAAGTCTAAGTTTTTATATCCACAAGCTGAGCCACATCCAGTTTTACATGAACAAAATATCATTTTTAATCAATTTTGAGGTGCTGGTGGTTGGTTCATTGTAACTGGTACTACTAATGAATTATTTTTCCTTTTCCATCTCCATTTTTCTGGCAATTTGTCATGTCCCATCCACAACTGTACTTGTAAATCCACTTTCCTTATATGCTCTAAGCATCGAGAGTGGTTATCAATGGAACCTACTTGACACAGCTATTCTTACTGGTAGCTTTGATAAACGGTTGGTATCGATAATTATTTTGTTTTCTGCATTTTTAATAGTACCATATAATGCTAAAATACATAAAATACCCGACCGCAAAATATCAAAAATAAAGCAGCATCTTGCAAATCTCCATTTTTGAATAATTTTGAAAATTTATTTTTCATATTTTGTAAAACGCTGAAGTTGTACCACATCCAGTGAATGCGTGTAAAAGCAAAATATGCTTCTTAGACATTGGAAATGTTTCTTCAAGGCTTTTATTAGAATAAATTTTGGTAGATATCCTGCCTCTTGCTGGTTTGAGACAATATATTTCTCTATGAAGAGGTGCTAGTGCCTTTGTTTTCCCACCCTACTCCCTTTTCTATATTCACATACCTACTTCTCAAGGACGTTTGCTGCCCCTTTGTTACATGCTTGTGTTTATATAGAAATTAAATATTGTTAGAAAGATAAATAACTATAGGTGTAAAAAGAATTTACTATAGTACTTCTGGTGTACTAGGCGTAACGTCATTTTCATGAGGGTATTCTTAAAAGAAAAAGATGATTAGTGGGAACTGTCAAAGGGTAAACCCTTGTTACTTGTTAGTATAAGAAATTTAAAAAAGAACCCGAAGAATTCAAATGCATTTATTGTAATTGGATTCCGATGTATAAACCTAATTAGACTGTACTAAATGTTTGGAATTAAGTGCAGATACATACGCGTAGATACTCCCTTGTGGCTCATTTACTTCGTAATCTAATATTTTCTTGCTTTTAGCGGTGTCTGGCTTGTATTAATTTTTGATTTTGACATTATATACTGTCCCAACCTTATTTCTATAATGGAATATACGAAACGTATGTAGCTATTCGAGAAGGATCTTTCTTAAAAGCCTGTGTTACATTAGTTACATACATAACTTCATTTCCTCTGATCTTCCACGAATAAACGAAGTGCTCAGGCGCATAGCGACCACTAGCGGGTTAAAGAGTCAGATGTGATGTATAGAGTTGCTCATGCGAGCCATAAAACGTTGCTTTTTTTTGTTAAGATCGGGGTTTAATCGGGAGCGGTCGCAAGTTGCAAAAAACTTCGATCTTGACAATTTTGGCTCGCATGAGCTCGCATAGTTAATTTCTTGAACAAAATTGTACAGCCATAGCTCTTAATTAATGATACAAAAAGCATAAATTATAACAAATTATGTTTATAAATTTTGAGAAATAGTTAACATAAAATCAAGATAATTACCTAGTGTTGTGTGTGTGTGAGTGTAATTTATTTTATTCGATGATGGTTCTTCCTATGTCTCCTCTCTGAACTTCTTTTCTCGATGCAGCTCTATTTTGTATGGATTCTTCCTTCTCTTAACTTCTTTTTCTGTGTGGCCCTATTTTCTTTGGATTCTTCCCGTTTTAAATTCTTTCTTCTCCGGTGCGGTGAGGTTCTTTTATTCACTGGTACTTCTTAAAAGCCTTATATTCGAAATATATTTATAAACTTTTTTGTTGACTTATCTATCTTGTCAATTTTCTTCGTCGTTAGCCAAACAAACTTTTGTTTTTACACTACAATATTTTTCGTTGTCCACGAAACGAAAACTTTAATTAACCTTGACTCCAGTTCATCCAAGGCATAATACGTTGTTATAGAAACCTGTATTGAATGTCGATATATCCTTGGTTATTTATTCAGTAGTTATTATGAATTCTTGTAATGTGAAAGTGTTGCATGTATGTGTCTGAATGTGTACAATGCTTTTTCTATCTTTTAATCGATGCTTTTTATAATAATTATTAATTTCATTTCTAGTTACATTTTTTTCTCCCATTAACCCCTTGCACTATTTTCACGAGTCTGACTCGTGATGAAAATTTTAGGCCAAACTTGAATATCACGAGTCAGGCTCGTTGTTCAATTTCACGGCAAACGTGGATATCACGAGTCAGGCTCGTAATCGACATTTCGGGCCAAACATGAATATCACGAGCCGTGCTCGTGGTCTTAATCTCGGGCCACCAGGAACGCCTGAATGAGGTCTTATCTCTTCTTTCCTTTTCTTGAATGATTGGGTATTTTATCTTGTATCTTGTTGTCTTTTGAATTTTACAAGAGCACCACCGCGTGAAGTCAACACGAGCACGCCTATCTCGCACTCATTGTCAGTCGTAAGAATGGTCGTAAGATGTGTTCAAAGTTCCGACACTCAGTCTTCGCCGCTTCGACTCTTTTCGGGACCACTCAGGCGCCCGAGTTTGGCACGGCTGATTGTGAATTTCGGCGTAGTGCAAGGGGTTAAACGTCTCTGACTGGAGTTAAAATAGGGAACTAACAACCGCAGGGTAATCAAATTCTTAAAAGGTGGTGTGCGTGGTATCGAAATGGTATAAATAGAACCCGAAATACATAACCTCAACATTTACTGTGAATTTAATATGTATTGAATTGTAATAAATGATAAATTTTCTAACTGTAAGAGTATTACTATACTACAATATGGACTAATACGAGTGCTAAATGATTTCCACAAGTTGTCAAAAGGGTCAACTCTGTAAAACCAATATCATTTTCGTAATCATGAATCCCGAATTGCTTATTATCGACTTAAAAACTTCGGGCCTCAGATTTGCTGTTCCCCAGTGGAGTTTATGGCCAGTGGTGTAGGTACTTAACCTATCTCTCTCCCTCATCTTCGTTAATTTATATTTTATAGTCGGTTTATTTATGCCTGAGGTCGTTATCCGCTTGTGATGTAATCCGCCTTTTTCTGTGCGAAATTGAAAATGCGTAATATGTACGACGTATTAGCCTAGAACGTATTAATAAGTTAATAAGTTTTAACGACCGCGTTCATTGAGAGGTCGTGTGAAACTCGAGCTCAAAAACTGGGCGCTCTCCGAAAGCGACTGCTTCGAAACGTAGAAATTTCGAAAGATGAAAAACGCGCGTTTACCAGAATTATTCTGTTAAAATACCCGCTTATACACTCGCGATATTCGTGTACCTACGACCGTACTCTTTATTTCTCCGCCAAACACACCCACATTCCCCGTCGCCTAACAGTTCTAGACGTTTTAAGCGACGACGACGTACATTATTACGTCCGGTTGCCATATGTCTTTCTATTAACTAATTAACTTCTTACTGGGACGAGGATCGCCGTATACGGCGCAGCATAATTCAGCGTATAATTAATTATGTAATTCGAGTATCTCATTAAGAGCACAGACGAATTACTGCGACATCGCGAGCAAGTAAATATTAAATATTAGCATCCGCAGTAATTTGAATGGAAGCCGGCCATTTAAAGATGATTGTGACAGTGTGTGCGCGCACGGACTAACGTTACGTCCATAATTTTAATTAAATTTACTGGAGGAGGCGGATGGGCTTTTCCGGACGAAACGCTGTCGCTTTCCGCGTCCGGAAAAATCGGGGAATTAGTGTTTAATTTGGGTCATATAGTCGATTTGATGCGAGCGAGCCCTCGTTTTGTGTATATGCGATACTGTGGCAAAAGATCTATAACTCATTGAATTTTATAAGAGTTTACAAAGTGAAGAAAAGTGTAATTATTTTAAAATGATGTCGCACGCTCTGACATTTTTCTTCAAGCTTAAATCGATCGCTTCAGAAACACTTATTTGCTGCGTATACTCCAGCTTTTTCCAATAAACATTTCTAGAAGGTATTTAGTACTTCTCAACGGAGCCTCAGATCTATACTAATTCCCAAAACTCTAGTGGATATCCAAGTTCATAAGAGAAAAATAACTTCTATTGCAAATCTAAATGTTCCACAAATAATCGAAACTACCTCTCAACGATCCACAGGACACAAATAGTGACTGCCTTCAAATTGAACGTGCATCAAGCACCTGAAATCGGAAAACATATACCAGCGACGTTTTCCACAACAGTTCGCCTGGAAAAATCGATTTCCTTCAAAATAGTCTTAGAACTGATTGATACCCTCATACATATCATGTCTGGAGCAGAAGATTATCACGCGTTCGAAATTCTGCAAGTCTTATAGTCAAATCCCCTCAGGGATTCTTGATCCCTCCATTGCGACACCCACAGAGATGCTTAGTGCGGCTCCCAACGGCTTTATCCGTTTCCCGCAGTCAAAGGGTTTAAACAGTCGCCAATTTCAATTTCTTTGGAACATTCGAGTATCAACAAAAATCTAAAGGACGCTCGGCATTTTCCAAAGCAGTTGATTTCCTAGAATCTAGGAAGCACCCGACATTTTCCAAACTATCAACTTCCTCCTTAAAAAATTTCCGATGAAGGGAACACTCCAATCGTAATTTACCTGCAACAGCCGATTTCTACCCTAAACAATTTAAGAAGCACCCAACATCTTCCAAGCAGCAAAGTTTCTACTAAAAAAACCGATTTCCAACATCCAACATTTTCCAAGTAACCAAGTTACTCCTCAAAATTCTTCGATCAATCGCTGACTCCAAAGCGCAATTAGCGCGCAATAGCCGACTTCTGCACTAACAAGTGTACAAAGCACCTGATATTTTCCAAGCATCCAAGTTTCTCCTAAAAAAGTCTCCGATCAATCGATGACCCTATAATGCAATTAGCTTGCAATAGCAGACTTCTGCTCTAAAAAGTGTACAAAACATCCGATACCGTTCAAGCAGCCAAGTTTCTCCCCAAAAATACTCAAATAAATCGACGATACCAAACGCAATTTGCTAATAACAGCCAACTTTTGCCCCGAAAAGTTCACAGTGCACCTGACATCTTTTGAGCAGCCAAGTTTCTCCTAAAAATACTCCAATCAATCGGCGACCCCAAAACGCGATTAGCCTGCGACAGCCTCTACATGTTTTGAAGAATAGAGTTCGGGTTCTTTATCTTGGACGAATAGAAACAAAAGAAATCATTTGAACTAAAATTGGGATTATATGGACTAGTCGTAAATTAGAGATTTTGTCGTTTGCTGTAATGATGTACTACCATATTAAAGAATCATCCAATGTTTTGTGTTTATTTTCTTGGTTTCCTTGATTGTCTAGCGACAAACAGATAGTAAAATGACCAGTAACACCGAAAAAAAAAGAAGCCATTTTTTACTTCGACACACTTCGCGAAAGAACAAGCACTCAATTGTCGCTTCGTTTCGGGCTCATACGTATCAAAAATAAAGGGTAACCGACTAAAAGGAACGCCTTCTTGACAATTTCTTTTGGATGGAAGAAAAGATGATAAGATAATAATATTCAAGGAACTTATTAAGCATATGTTTAAGTAGAATATAAAAAAGTATTGCTAGCTAAATACGTAGGTAATTTTAAGAATATAGATTTTTGTGTGATTGGCGAGTATTTGAAATCATTTTCGACTTCTACCCTTAAAATTTTAGAAAGCACCTAACATCCTTTGAGCGGCCAATTTTCTCCTCAGAAATAGTCTAATCAATCAACTACTCCAATACGCAATTAGCCGACTTCTGTCTTAAAAAGTATAAAGCAACCAACATCTTCCAGGTAGCCAAGCCTCTCCTCAAACGTTCTACCATCAATCGAAGACCTCCAATGCAATTTACCTGCAAAAGCCAATTTCTGCCCTAAAAATTTGCTAAGCATACGTCATTTTCCAAATAGCCTATTTCATCGTCGGAAGTTCTAAAACTAGTCTGTTTGGAACAACCGATTGTTCTCAAAAACGATGGGCTTTTAAACGAAATTTTACTGGAACAATCGATTCACATCTTAAGTGAACCGTCGAATAAATTGGCACCTTTAATAACCGCCGGTCGATCAAGAAAAACCAGAATGCAACATATGTATAGGGGAAAGAGGGAGTACAAAATGGAGGAACTTTACAGAGATGAGGATGTAAGAACTGGAAAAATGAAAGGACAGGACGCTAACCACACCAGCTCTGGACAAAAGACGGTAAAGAGGAGAAGTCCAAGAAGAAGAGGCTTGAAGAAGTCTCAAGCGGCAAGTTTCCTTTCTAAAAAAAAACTATTAGACACTAGATATCCTTCAAACGATCGATCAACTCCAAATGTAATTCTGGTAAAACATAATAAGAAAACCTACAAAAACTTCAGCATCTTTGGCATTATCCAGATTTCTCGAAAAAATCATTATTTCTCAACCACAATCTGTTTAGGTTCTTAAAGGGGTTGGATACCCGCACACTTAACGCAGTTGACTCTCTTAAAAAATCCTCAACATAGCCGATTCTGCCAAATAAGAACGAGAAATGTATATTTTTGATAGTTTTATGAAACATTTTCTCCGTGAAGTAGAGATAAATGGAGTGAACTGCATTTCTCAGTGGCATTTTATTGTATTTTGTCTTCTTTTTAATAAATATCTATATATTTAGTTAAAGTTGCTTGAATTGGAGGGATCTTTAGAATATTACGTACATACATATATACGTATATGAACGTATTTAACCAATAAAACGATAAAAATTTAAACGGTTTAGGCCAAATTCTTGCGTTTCTTTAGATATATAGTTTTCTATGCTTTCTAAGAAGTATTGGTTAAATTTAAAAAAAGATTGTCGTTTTTCTCCCTTTGAAATCCGCGAGGAATCATTACAACTATTGTTTATTCCACAAGGAGTCTTTATTGAGGGTTTATTTATGTAAAGAATATGGCTTTCTGATTGAAACGTAGCAACGGCGCTTAGGAGATAAAAGGCTTTTTTCATGTAATTTGTACGACTTAAAGTGGAACGTCAATAGCCCATAAGAGCGTATACTTAGGACTCCTTGCGGAATAAACTATAGTCATCTGTTCAAACCCAAACAAAGGCCTTCCTTTGTTACAGCATGGCACTCTGCTGCAATTAGCTTTTTCTACAAGTCCCCTAACTGTGCCTTGTGCTGCTGGCTATCGTTCATGAATGTCTCAGATTAAGGGCCGGTTTCATAAAACTTATCTTCTAAAAATCGCGCTGTCAAATTTTAAGCACGAGTGAAGGTCTAATTAAGTTTTAACTGACAAGGAGAAGGTAAGGTAATTGGATTTTTGTAATTTTTGATATTTATGGTACGTGTAGTTTGGACCTTAAATACGAATATCTTGGTGCACTTCGACGCAATGTTCATAAATTACCGAGATAATCGATGTTGAAGTTTCACCCATCAGTTAAATCCACTAGATATAATACTATTGCCAACTGGACTCGTGGCCTAGTCGATAGCGTTTTGGTGCGATACTCACGAGATCGCTGGTTCGAGTCTAGGCACGAGACATTTGTTTTTCTTCCATTCACAACGCACCATATGTTTTTCATTCTTCTTCTCATATCAAAGAATTATGAACAAACGAAAAATATGAACTATATGCAGGAACATTCTTCAAGTACATCATTAAAATGCACAATCGGTTGATAAACAATATTCACTTTGAATTAACAATAAGGTTTCTTAAAAAAATATGAACGAAGTCAGGTAGGAAATGAAAATTTCTATTATTTTATATCTAGTATGCGACATTTTACGCAGTGTGGCACGAACCAGAATGGTAGTCATCATAGAAACATGGGAAGCAACATTTTTTTACTATTACCTTATTCTTAAATTAATTAAAAATGAATATTGTTTATCAACCGATTGTTCATTTTAATGAAGTACTTGAAGAATGTTCCTGCATATAGTTCATATTTTTCGTTTGTTCATAATTTTAATATGAGAGGAAGAATGAAGAAAACATATGGTGCGTTTTGAATGGAAGAAAAAGAATTGTCCCGTGACCAGACTCGAACCAGCGATCTCGTGAGTATCGCACCAAAACGCTATCGACTAGGCCACGAGTCCAGTTGGGAATCGTATTATATCTAGTGGATTTAACTGGTGGGTACAACTTCAACATCAATTATCTCGGTAATTTAGGAACGTTGCGTCGAACTACTCCAAGATATTCTTATTTAAGGCCCAAACTACACGTATCATAAATATCCAAAATTACAAAAATCCGATTACCTTGCCTTTTCTTTGTGAGACGTTAAACTGCAACAGATGATCCAGACAATACGTACGTACGTACGTCAATACCACGTTGTTTTTTTACACATTTTATTTGTTCAATTATCTGCCATCATAAAACACCTTTTTTGTCAATTTCGATATGAAATTTATTTAATTATTCATTTAAATGGAAAGAAATACCGATGCTATATATTATAGAACTACAACGTCAACATCATCATCTGATTCGGATGTGGAAGTTATTGGCAGGCCAAGAATATATCGTGATAGAAGTGATCCATTAACTTGGTATAGTGAATAATAATGATGTACAATTTAAGATGAGGTACAAAATACAATTATATTTTAAATGAAGACATTTGTGCGCCAGATGTGTAAGTATAAATTCCGTACTTACGATCGACACGAAAATTCAAATGTCCTAAAATCGGTTTCACTAATAGACAACGAATTCAAAAATCTTACCAACTTAGAGAAAAAACGTGACCTGCCTAGTTAACCGTCCGATTTGTTAACCGGGGTTGATATTGCGTTGGTGAAACTCAAGGCAATTTTAACGGAGCGTCAAATTTAGCACGTGATTAAACGTACTTTTATGAAACCGGTCCTAAGTTTAGCTGCAATATCTCCGTGGGAGTATCCTTCTTTTCGACATAGGGAAATGAGTTCTATGGTACACGCTTTTCAGTAATGCCACATTTTTTACCTGTAACAACAAAATTCCTATGGTGCGTAACTTTTCGGTCATTCTACATAGAAGTTGTTCCAAATATGAAATTCTTACTTGTCTTTTAAATTTAGAGTGGAAAGAACGCCAAGACTAACGAGGTTCTCGCAAATTTCAAATGAAGTCTCAGACGCAAAAGCTTTAATTCTCTTTCGTTGTGATGGCGTAGCAGCAAAATAAGTTTAATCAAATTATTTTTATAATTATTATAAAACAAGTACCCAATAGTGTTTCATTCCTTTTTTTCTATTTTCAGGTAAGTTTCGTTTTCTTGCGTTACCACACAAACTGCCCAAAATAGTTGGTAAGTATGCAAAGACAATAAGTACTTCTGGACTAAATCCTCTAACGATTTCTTGGGAAATCTACGACTTTGATGACGAAGATAGTTGATACATCGAAATGTTGACTGGAGAAATCGATGCCCAGAAAAAAAGAAACTAAATGTTTCACCCTCATTTTACGCAACTTCTTTACATCCAAGACTTTTATAGCGATGAAACGACATTTGTGTGTATGTACGTGTGTTTACCTCTCGACTTGTTCCATATAGGATGTTGTACGTGAGCCACGAATGGCAAGCAGCGTGCTATGGACAATACATAAATACATACATCGTCCTTTCGGTTGTATATCATTGGTAGTATAATACACAACGCGATGGGCATCTATCGGTCATCCCGTACGAACGTACGACCTGTGTTCGCCGTATCCATTTTCCACCGTGTACGATTTGTCAACGAAGCATTGACAAATAAGCCTAGCCGGCGCATTCCTAGGCATAAACGCCGGTGAGTTTTTCCTCCTCTACGAACGCGCTTCTTGCGCTCGTCGCCGAGCCGGCGGCGGTAGCAAATAACTAAATTTTTCCTTTTAAAATTACTTCATAATATGACCGGTTTTCGACCGTTTTTTACGGGTTCTCGCGAAACGCGCTCGACCGCCGCTGTAAGAAAATTTATGTCCGTAAGGGCACGGGTAATTGAATTAATAGACTTAGAGGAACGGACTTCTTGCAGCGCGGCGAGTTGGCAAGTTGGCAGACTCCTCGTTTAACTGCGCCACTAAAAGTTGATGCCCGTTTCCTCGTACGGATATGGAGGCTTGCGCCAATATCGGGGTGTGTGTTTGTTAGCGCTTTCTTGGTTGTCTTTTTCAATTTAATTTCTTTCGATAGTTGGAGTTTGTAAAAACGGCTGAAGAAGTTGCAAACTTGGCAAACAAATCAATCAGTTTTAAAGAGACTTAGGCAAAGTAGAAAGTCATCCACGTATGTACACTACCGTCCATTACAGTTCGGACACTTAAGTAAATTAACAAAATTGTAGAATATTGAGATTAACCCTTATATGCGTGACTTTCTTATTTTGAACAATTTTTAGTTATAAGAAAAGTTTACTGTTCACAAAGTCATAAAAAAATAAAAGAAAATATTTAACTCAAAATTGTCGTTTATTCGTAAGGATAAGGGTTTGTTGTCAAATGGCTACATAGTGTTTTCAAAGAATTTCAATTCAAATGAAAGTTTTTACAACTGTTTTTGTTTTGTTCAAACATAATGCAATGCCACGTTTCTCGCATATTGTGCCGCTAAAACCCTGGCATCCGGGATATTTGCATCGAATTTTCGCGTCCACATGCTCGGACCAGTGGCTAATTTGATCCTTACGAATATATTGTGGTGATATATATTGTGCTGGTCCTCTTTTCCCTTTTTGCCTGAATGGCAGGCTCAATAATACTAGATCTTCCACGTTTCAACGCGATGTTGATTTTACTCAAACATTGGGCTACCTCTACACAAAAATGCATTTGGTCAAAAATTTTTTTGAATGATGTATAAATTTGTTTAAAGTTGTTTGCTGGACAACGTTCTTTATTAGGTTTTCGGAAAAAAAAATATTTCTAAGAATTGATACGGCGTTTAGTAATTCACCTTCAATTTCCGAATTTCCATGAAAATTTAACTGACCTTCATTTAATTGCAAATGCTTTTTTTCCAAATGATATTTTAATTACATTTTCATTTGACTTTGAGTTTGAAAAACAGCACGAAAACACGACGGTCAGTCTTCATTATCAACTCGAGAAACCGTTGGAGCTGGATACATCAGCACTGGTTCTGCTTCACCTTCTTCATCAAAATCCTGCAACACATTTGGTACAAAACCTGGGTCTTCCAAACTGCCATCGTTAAAAGCCTTATCCTCATTTTCACTTTCCTCACTATTATATTCCAACAAATATTGCGTCAACTCATCCATTGATTTAAAAGGCTTATTCATGTTGGAAAGACCACCTTCTTGGAAAGATAGAACTAAAACGACAAATACGAGGGTTGCCTTTTATATTTCGGGATTAGAGAACAAAAACAAATATTAATCATCGAAAATCACTTAATTGTTTTTCAAAATATTCCCCATGAAGATCTATACACTTTTGCATGCGTTTGAATCAATTGTCAAAGCACTTTTGCCACTCTGATTGAGGTATCTCCAAAACATGCATTCTGAATGCAGCAACCGTTTCTTCAGGTGTCGAAAAGCGTTGACCTCTCAGTTTGTTTTTTACGTATTGGAATAAAAGAAGTCACTCGGTGCCAAGTCAGGACTATACGGCGGATGACTCATCAAATCGATGTTTTGGGTGCTCAAAAATGCAGTTATTTGAGCCGATGTGTGAGAGCTCGCATTGTCGTGGTGAAGAGTGATCCGTCTTCGGCGGTTGGTTTTCCTGATTTCTTGGAAGACAACTGGCAAACAAATGGTTGTGTACCATTCAGAATTGACTGTTCTGCGTTGTTCTAGTGGTACGGTTGCGACATGTTCAGTTTTTCCGAAAAAACAGGCGACCATTTGCTTGGAAGTGCTTCGTGCGCGAACAACTTTTGGATTTGGCTCATCTTGAAACACCCATACAGTCGACTGCTGTTTACCTTCGGGCTCATACGCGTAAATCCACGATTCATCACCTGTCATAGACGTGTTTCGAAGCACCGCGATCGTGTTTTTTGAGCATTTCCTTCGACCAATCGACACGAGCCTTTTTTTTTGAGCGATTGACAAATTGTGTGGGATCCAACGTGAACAAATTGGTTGGTTGTCTCAATCTCACGATAGGTCACATGACGATCTTGCAATATCAGTTCGCGCACAGCATCAATGGTTTTCGGAACAACAACTGATTTTGGACGACCTTCCCGAAATTCGTCTCGGAGTGAACTACGACCACGATTGAATTCACCATACCATCGATAAACACTGGTCCTTGATGGAGCTTCATCGCCATTCATTCATTCATTGAATTAAGTTCATCCATGCACTGTTGCTGAGTTAATCCAGGTCGAAAGTTGTAAAAAATAATCGCAAGAAAATGTTCACGATTTAATTCCAGTTTTGGGCCGAGATGAATTTTTTAAGTTACTGTAAACAACACAAATAGCGCTCGTATGTCAAAACGTTCTGAGTACGTATAACCTCAAAAATGTCCAACTTTACGATAGAGCTGTCGGTTGCCAGATTGCAAGACTACGGTTGCCAAATCCCGAAACATAAAGGCAACCCTCGTAAAACCGTTACGAACGTTAATGAAATTTACTGTATGTTCATTCGCACAATGTAGCCAATTGGCATCGAAGCTTTTCATACAAATTTACTCATAGTTATACCTTTTAAATAAACGTAATAAAGGGATTGTAAATTTGTTCCACAGGTGCCATTAAAATGTCATAAATTTGAATTATTATGATGAGGGTATTTGAAGGTATTTGTCCTTTGCGAACAGCAAACTTTATAAATAGTTTAATATCGTAATATCATTTACATTTTAAAGTAATAGTACAGTCATTAGAAATTCTTTACGAAATTTTAAGTGTCCGAACGGTAGTGTACGTATATTTTTTTAGTGTGGGTAATATGAGATGATTATATCATGAGATCATCTACGTATTGATTTCATGGATCAAGATCATTCGATAATCAGATTACATTTAGGATATTTTTGGCCCCAAAGAGAAGGGTTCCACTCAAACATTTTTTAGCCTTGTCTCGTTTCGTTGCATTTTTGCTGCCCAATTGATTTACTAAAAATTGTTCAAAGTCAAGGAATCTACAAAAAATTTGGTGGAAGAATCGTGCTGTCATAAATAAACAGAAAGATCTAAGGTCCCGTTTCGTTCTATCGCGTGAACCTACATTCACTGAAATTATAACTATTGACTCCTGTAAACGCGTATATTTTTGCGATTTGCGGCGCCCAAAATAAATAACGGTAATCATACGAAGTAACTGATGTTGAACGGATGGGACAATGAAAGGCGATATAGTAAAATTAGAAGTCAATTTGTTACTGCCAAACCTCTGGATAAGGAAGTGGGTGAATCCAAGTAAAGACTCGGTAATAATAAACACATGTTAAGTAAATGATTCCTCACAGCTAGTCAAGATAAGGTTCACAGATGACGACAATCATACGAAACGGTATCAGTGACAATGATACGGATACAAAAATCGTATGCGAAAATAAAAATGTATAATTACATGAAAGATAGAGAGAATACCAACAATATTCTATTAGAATTTGAAATATAAATATCCAAAGCAAAATGAAAGATATCAAAATGTGAAAATAAGTTAAATTTTATTAAATTATTAAATTCAAATCGTCATGAAAACACTCCGAATTAATTAAGTATAAAACGAAACGCCGCAGAGGCAATACCGGACATCGTCTTACAATCTCAAACTCTTTTCGCAGTCGATCGCTTCTCCGTTTACGACTTCCTGAACCCGTTTCTGACTAGAAAACGAGCGTCGTTCGACCTTAAATTACGATCAACGTACGTCACGTTCTGAGCGAACAATAACACTATATCTACCTACCTGGGACTTGCTTGTCCGCTTGCCTGCCTGTGCCTGCTTGCCTACGAGCAAACTCCGCGGCTAATAAATATGCAAATATTAAGTGGGAATAACTGATGACTTCCCGTGCATCAGGAAGCGGCGATCGGTTTTGGGCAGCGCGAATTCGCCACCTTCGTGCGCGCGCTACGTCGGCCGGAAATTTCACCTTCTAATGTGACTTTTTTATCTAATAAGTACGTCGGCTCGATTTACCTGGCGCGCCGCCGCCGTCACCGCTCGCCTGGCCACTTACCTACCTAAACTATACAACAGAGTCACGCTAAATTTACCTCGACGAATGCTATTTTCGTTTCGTCGAAGAAGAAGAAGGAGGACGATGAGAAGAAGAATGGGCTTCGTGCGTTGCAAGTTAATGTAGTCGATTTAATCTTTCGACGATCTATTTTACTTAATGAATGTCTAGAGCTAGGCTCTGTTGGCCGCTTCGTTTCGGGAACGGAGATGATATAATTGTTTTGATAAAAATCGAGTTCGTCACTTTAATTGCGAAATTTCTTAGAAGCACCGATTTTAAACGGTTTCCAAATCGAATTAAATCTGGAGGAATTACTATGGAGTGATTACACCTATAATGGAAAATCATAACAAGACGCAGTGTCCGACTGAATAGTTAAACAGTTACAATCGTTAACTAACTTTGTAGATAGTAAGATCAAGTAATTTAACTAAAAAGCCATTAGTCAAAATGATCTACAAGAATATGCTAGTCTGCTTAAATAGCTTCCCGATTGAGTTAGTTCAGAAGGATGAGCGCATCGATAACAAGTCGCTTTTACTGTCACGATCGAAATCTTGTAAGTAGCATTAAGGTCACGTCGTTTAACTAGAAAGGGTCATTAGTGAAAATGATCGATTGAAGTATACCAGTGCGATTACGTAGCTTATTGATTAGAATTATTCGAGAAATGTTTATCCCATGATAATAGTATTGTGTTGATAGTTAGGTGGATACGTAATCACGTACTTTGTCTAAACATATTGGTAATAATAGCTAAAACACTGTAACGCAACTGTATAACAAATCGCGATGATTAACCAAAATTTCAACTCGAATGGAAAACCACGTAATTTGACTAAAAATGTCACGTCGATTGAAGTGTTCAATATACTTGTAGCAATGACACTAATCGGTATCGTCAATTCTGTACTTTAATGCTACAATACAATACTTGGGAAGTAGTGGAAGTAATCACGTTTAACTAAACAGTTCATCATAATATGATATGGTTGATGTGGTTTATTGTCGTAGATTGAAAAAATTTCGACATTGTTAATGCACAATAATATCTTTAAGTGTAAATACGAAATTTGTGTAGAGAAAAAAAGTATAAAAGAATAAAATTGTGTACAACGAACAAGATATAAAAACCAAACGAAAATGAAACACACATAAAAAAGTAAAAACAATATACAATCAATAAAATTCATTAACCTTCCTATACTTACGTCGAAATGAAAGACGTATACTACACTATATAAATCGGTCTCACAGACCGTATGCGTGAATATAGGAAGGTTAATTGCATACAATGCCTTCTCAAGTAGAAATTCTTTCAACGATATTCTAAACTTTTTGCTATTGGAAATTGATTTTACATTCAATGCTACCTGGTATTAGTCAAGTGGATTATAAACAGATGGTAGTTAGATGACATCGTTTAACTAAACAATTAAATGCCAACTTGGTATAGAAGTAAATATATATACTATTACATATGCACGTTTATCTAGTGGTTGTGGTCGTGTGAACATCGATTACAGCAACAGTATTCGATGTTCACACGATCACAACCACTAGATAAATGAGGTGCGCCGTGGAAGCTTACATTTGCACCTGACCTTGCGTGTATATCTATGTATATTTGACTGACTGTATATTATTATTTATTATATACCTTAAACTAATCATCGTGGTATCGCATTCAATAAGAAAGAATGCCCCTTCATTCGGTTTCATTGGTGGGAGAGAAACGGAAAAACTTTGTTTGTTTTTGTTTAAAGTTACATTCAAATTGTAAATTGTAACTATAATATTATTTAGACCTAAACTTTATCGAGTTATGTCTTCTCTGTCCGAATATAACCATATATTTCTTTATCGCGTGATTTGACTAAATATACCATTCTAGTTAGAAACTTCAAAACGGGAACTTAAAACGATAACCGTTTCGAGGTTTTCCTGTCAAGATTACACATTTAGTTAAATTACGTGATCCTCTTGTGCGTTTCATAGGTGCGCAGTCTAACTAAATTACTGTATACCAATTAGTTAAGAAGTCTTGACGTAGTCATATCGAGTAGTCAAATTAAACAAATGAATGCTACCTGATGAAGCGGTTATTAACTAGAACAACTGAATATCAACTAAGTAAATGAATAATATTCATATCGCGTAGGCTAACCAAACTAATGAACTAACTAGTTAACTAAATATGACGGGAATATTGGCTGGAGCACGTAGATTAATTAATCAATTGAATGCCAGGTTCAGAAGAAAGTAGTCATATCGTGGCGTCTAACTAAACAGTTAAATAGTAATTAGTTATGCAGACATTAACTAAATACTATCTAACTTTAGTAATCTATTTACGAGGGCCAAAGTATTACTTCGTAGTTAGTTTAAGTAAACATTTGAATGATAACTAATTAAATAGATAGTAATCATTTCACGTCGTCCAACTTAGCAAATGAGTATTACTGGCGTACGTGCAACTAAACAAGTGACTGTTTAGCAGTTTCGTACATAGTAGTTATATTACGTGCTTCAGCTAACTTACTGGTTAACTAAGTAAGGAATAGATATGTAATTGCATCACGTATTCTAACTAAACAACAGAATAATTATTATTTGGTTTAGTACTTTAACTAAACAATTGAATTCCGTTAAGTGAATAATGGTTACATTGCTTTGTTTAATTAAACGAATTGAATGTCAAATAACTGAATACAAATTAGGTAAGTAGACATTAAGTGGATGATAATTATATCACGTAATTTAATTAAAAAAGAAAATTTAAGAAAACGTTAGTCGAATGCGATGGTTTGTTAAGAGGGCGTAGTATCAAGAAATAGCATATAGTCAGATATGAATAGCAAAATTATCACGTAGTTTGAGTAAACGACCTTTGGCTGAAATTGTGGTAAATATGACATGTTGCTAAAATCGCGAGATCTACACAGAATTATGTGGGGTAGTAAAACAACGAGATTCCAACAAATTGAGAGAAGTCACGTAGTTTATCTAAAAGTCAGAATGATAATCACACGCGATAGTTGTCGAATTTTTTAACCTTCCTGACCACTTTTATTTTTCTGAGACAAATTCACATTTTTCGGTCTCTCAGACCGATTTTTATTTTTTGGTTCTGGGGGCTAGGATTCTTGAGACATTCAAAAAGTTGTGAAGGGGTTACATTTAACAGACTAAAATGAAGTAAGTGAAGTGAAAACAAAAACAAAATGAAACTTTTTCTAACTCACAGCATCGGTTTATATTTCATCACACTGTTGTTTTTTCTATTTATATACAGTTGTGGACAAAAAAATAGGTGTGTTGAGGATAATTTAGATATTTGTTTATATATTGGATAATTTATTAAATACTAATGTTTTATGAGATTTAATACAAGAATAATATAAATCTAAAACAATTCATAACAGAAAAGTTATAGATTTTATGAAGTTGTCTCAAAAAAGAAAACTAATGTAATTTGAGATTGGACATAATAATAGGTGTTAGGTATTTTTCATAAACAAAACTGGATATTATTGTTGTTACACACAAACGCATACTTATATTTAATATTTTGTTGCACAGCCTTTATTTTTGAGGACTGTCGTCCATCTTCTAGGCATTGAGTCCACTAAAGGCGCACATTTTTCTGACGGAATAGCATACCAGCTTTTCTTGACAGCTTCCCACAATTCAGTTTTAGTTTTAAAATTTTCACCCGACAGTGAATCCTTTACATATTTCCAAAGGTGTTCTATTGGGTTTAAGTCGGATGACTGTGCTGGCCAACTTAAAACATTCACATTTCTTCCCTCAAACCATTCTCTAACACACCTGAAAGTATGTTTAGGGTCATTGTCTTGTTGAAATCGCCAAATAATGGGGATATTGCCATCTGCATACGAATACATAACATTGGCTAAAATCTCCTTGGTCATAATTCCATCAATTAAGTGTATCGGACGTACACCGCTCCGAGGAAAACATGCTCACACCATAATGCCACCTCTCCATGTTTAATTGTTTTTTTGTGTAGTTAGATTCGAATTCTTTACTTGGTGGTCGACGAACGTATCTTCTACCATCAGAGCCAAACATATTAAATTTGGATTCGTCGCTCCAAAGCATGTTTTGCCATTTTTGCGCCACATTCAATATCTTGTTACCCAAACTCAACGCGTTGTTTAATATTTTTCTTGCTCAAGAGAGGTACTTTTCTTGCAGATCTCCCATGTAGGTTATTGCTTTGTAATCGTCGTCTAATTGGACGTGAACTGATATTCATATTAATTTGATTCAAAATATTTGCAGAGGTTATAAATGGGTCCCGTTTTGCTAATCTTACAATATACCGATCTGTTTCTGGAGTACTCTTTCTAGGCCTACCTCTGTGTTCAGAATTTTTGTGCGGTGTTAATGCATTAGTAATCATATTTTCTGAACGTTGTACGAGACTTGCAATTTATTTGTACGTCTTCCCTTCTTTCCGTAATTGTCTTATTAAATTTCTCTCATTTTCGGTGCCATGTCTTTTTCTACCCATTTTATATGTTAATATTAATTTTGTATTTTTTTCTTTCTACATAAGATCAAATTATTATTACCTCGTAGATTATTGGTTACAAAGTTTTAATATTGGTTAACAATAGCACTTTTTCTTCGTGAAACTGACCCACCTATTTTTATGACCGGCTGTAAAACAATTGAAGACCGCATAAAAACCTTTTCCTCACATTACTCGGGGAATTCCCTTATATTCGTTATAACGTGCAGCAGTCGTATTTATTGAAAATATGAATAGATGTCGCTTTCATTAAACGAGGATACACAATTTATAATATCATGTACTGAAAATTAGTTCACACCTAATTTTTTTGTCCACCACTGTATATCTTAAACGTAAACAAAAAACTAAAATATATTCAAGAAATACTTCAATTTGTACTTTTGTTTTTCTCAATAAAAAAGTATTTGCAATTCGATTCAGTTTCCTGCGAATTTTCAACTTCACTTTCCTCGGTATCATTTTCCTCATCAAACCTGAAGAGGAATCGATTTCCTCAAGAAAAAGCTCTTATTCACTTTACGTATGCCATATCTAAAAAATCACACAAAATTTTTTTTTAACACAATTCATTTGTTAAACATAGAAAATAACCGACAATTTTATATTCGACAAAACCAACTTACCTGATGAAAATGTTACACTTAACTATAAGCCGGTCTCGCAGGCAAATTGATCAGCCAACAATGATACGTCCCTTCAACTCAAACGTACTCGTTGCAGCAAACGGTGCGTAACGAGCAATTTCGAAGATACTGAGAGAATGAGGGAGTTGTTACTTTTTTGATTTAAAGTAATTAACACAAAAGATACGTCGGTCTTACAGACAACGAAAATGGTCAGGAAGGTTAACCATATTCCAGTGTATAGTTTGTCTCTTCACGTCGTCTTGAAGATGAAGTCCAAATGGCCGAAATACGCATTTTCTACTATCTTGAACTCAAGTTTTCGTTTTAAAATACGCGAATGAATTAATTGCATTTGTTTATTAATCCGATCGACGCGCGTATTCCACGCCGTGTTTATATTACATATTTCGATATCCGCATCGTTCGCGTGTTCGGTTATCGCGCGTCGCCTCGCATTTTTTCCCTCTATCGCCTGCATATTGAACGTATTCGATATAAACGGTGAAACGACGACCGTTCGAATTCGAGCAACGCAGTAGCAGGGCCCGTCGTTTCGTTGTTTGCGCGTTAAATAGCAGAATTATTCGCGTTCGTTACGGATAAGATTATAATTGTTGCTGCAAACATGTTTATGATTCGCTTATCTCCGCGCCGTACGTATGTGTGTGTAATGAAGTCGGCGGTATTACAATTGAATTTTAAAATTTCATCATTTTAGAGGTTTTAATGCCTCCGAAGAAAAAAGTGTTTTCGGGAAAGTAACAAAAAATCTGATATAATTTTGGCGTATTTAACCCTACGTCGGGCGCGCCTCGAAAATAGCCGAGATCGGGCACAGTGTGTCTGAGCGGCTCACCTTCTAAAACTGTCTATGAAATCCATTCTAAACGGTTTAGTGCAAAAATACAAAATTGCCCACCGTCCTAGGGATGTATTTGAAGAAAGTAAGTTTACGTATTCAGTACAAAACTTTAATTGAATATTAAAAATTATCATTTCAAAATCATTTATGGTAAGCCACGTAGATCATATTACATGCTTTTTCAATCGGAATCAGGATCCCCAAACTCAGTTGAAGGAGTGCTGCCGCAGACGGAAAAACAGCTATCGCAGATGGTGTTGGCATGGGAGAGGCAGATTCCTCGATTGCATTTTGTTTCTTTTTTTAGGAGGTGGGGGTGAGGCTGATTTTGTACGATCATCCACGGGAAGAAATCTCTTTAGCCGGACTTGCATGCTGGTGTGGAGACCGGACGTGATCTGACTTCTTCGCCGAAGCTCTCCAATTGTCAGTTCATGAGCCAAAATTTTCAGAAATACTCTTCGACGCAATGGTTCTACTTGATTGCCTAAGTATATCATTTGAGAATTGATACCTCCGATATTCAGCATGGCATAGAAGATTACCATAGACCAGCGCTTTATGTTTCGGTGCACGTTGTAAATAGAACACATTTGGTCTACGGTATCAACCCCACTTTTGGTGGAATTATAAAACGTGATCACCTCTGGCTTTGCTTTATCTCCAGTTTCAGGATCAATGGCGTCATCAGAATGAAGGGAGGATACAAGAATTACGTTTCTCCCTTTACGTGGAATGTATGAAGTCAAAACCTTTCCCTCATTGAACTCAAACAAACTGCTGTGGGGTTTTCTCCCATTCACATCGATAAAAGCATAGGGCAGATGTCTTTTATTTTTCTTCACAGTGCCTACATAAAACAACTTTTTCGTTTTCAATTCATCGACGAGGTTGAAATCGGTAAACCAATTATCCGCAGTTATGTTTTTGCCGGATCCAAGTACCGGTTTTGCCAGTCTCATCACCACATCAATCGGTTTGTTGCTCACACAGGAAGGGCCTGCTGGTTGTTTTCCAGCATATACCTCGATATTGAAGGTGAATGACATTTTTTAATCGACTAGGGCAAGCAGTTTTATACCATATTTCGTTGGTTTCGAAGGTATATATTGTCGAAAAGAGCACCTTCCACGGAAACCAGGCAGCATTTCATCTAATGTAACGTTTTCATCAAGGCAATAACTCTTCTGAAAATTTTCAACGAATTTATTAAAAACTTCCCAAATCGGAGCAAGTCGGTCAAATGCTTTTCGTTCGCTTCTGGTAGTTTTGTCATCAAAACGGAGGACACGAAGCAAGATCTTGAACCGCTTTATATTCATAACGAGCCCAAGTTTTTCTATACCATCGCCTTCCTTCCCCCAAAGTTACTCCAGTAATTGGCGATTTGATTTATAAACTCCTCTTAAATACAAGAGGCCAATGAAAGCCTCTAGTTCAATCGGATCTGTATGTCTGATATCTCTCTCTCACCCTTGCAAATTTGTGCTTGATGGTGTCGACGTATTGGTTTGCAAATTTAACAATAGTTTCAAGAATCTCATCAGTAAATATATTACCCCAAGATTCAAGAGCAGTTTCAGCATTCCTTGCATCTCCTCTTACTCCAGGAAGGTGGGTGACAATATTGTGGGAACTCGCGTTTTGGATGGTGGCTTTTTATTCTATTTGGTTGTTTTATCTCTTGCCAAATAAAATTCTCTGTCTGCATCTGGTTCCTTTTCATTAGATGATAACTCATCGCCATCTTGTTCACTTTCTGAATCACCTTCACGTTCTTCCACTTCATTCTGAGAAGCGATGTCGCTTTCTTCCTCGAGTTCCTCAGTCCCTGCAAGGTCTTCCCCATCTTCATCCATCAGCAAACCTTTTATTTCCTCAATAGATCCTTCGAATTAGATAGATCATAGGTTCTTTTGTTCGTTTTAGCAGATATTCTGGATAACAAGTGGAAAAGCAACTACATGAAAATGAGAAAGCACGGTGAGCCTAAGCGGCACAGTCTGCAAATCTTACTTCTTTCTACCTAACCTCAAAGAACGTATAATACATTCATAAAACAAACAAATTGAACGATTTTAGTTAAAGAAAATTGGAATTACTGATCTTTGAAAAACAAACGACGTCGGGCGCGGTGAGCCTGAGAGATCAAAGGGCCTCTGTACGCTCTCTAAGGAAACAGCGGAAAAATAACTGAGTCTGGTTAGTTCAACGCTCAGAGCTAGACAGCGACTGAGGGGGACGGAATCCGGCGCCTGGAGGGGAAGGGAAGGCAACGCGAAACGTGATTGCTGTGCCGCTCAGATCAGCCGCGCCCGACGGAGGGTTAAAGAGAAATAGACATCGTTGGTCGATGACTTTGAAGTGAAATGAATACCATACAAAAAAAAAAATTCAAGAAGTAACCGCGGTTTGGATGTGAATGGGAGTCGTGATTCTGTGCGAGTAGTAATTGTTTAATGGGGGCAAACATAAAAAGTGACCCAAAGAAATTGTTTAATTTCATAAACTCTTTGAAATACCAGACTCGTCTCCCGGGATCCATGTTGAGTGCTGAGAACAATATTATTGCTTCTCCTGCTGATATTACTAATGCTTTTGCTTCTCATTTTCGATCTGTTTTCTCAGACTCCAACATACAGAGCTCTCCTGGTGTGTCCTCGTCGATTGATTATCCATACTTGGTACTCAGGGCTTTTGATGAAGCGGATGTGCTCTGTGCTATTAACTCTTTAAAAAATTCTTTCACAATGGGTGCAGACTCGATACCAGCTTTTTTAATTAAGGATTGCCGGAATGTTTTGATTACACCTTTGCTGCATATTTACAACTTAGCACTAAAATCTAAAACTTTTCCTAATCTCTGGAAACTTTCTCGAATTACATCTGTTTATAAATCTGGTGGTAAAAATAACATATTAAATTACCGACCCATATCGATAATATCAAATTTCTCTAAAATATTTGAAACAATGTTATTTAAATACATCTCTAATCATGTCTCTAACAAATTGTCCATCACTCAGCATGGTTTCATTAGGGAAAAATTGACAGTTACGAAATTATGCACATTTGTTAATTGTGCTTCGGATATTTTGGATGGTCGTGGCCAACTTGATACCATATATACTGACTTTTCAAAGGCCTTTGATCAAGTGCCGCATTCACTTATTCTTCGTAAAATGCACGGTTTTGAATTGTCTAACGATTTGATTTCTTTACTCCATTCATATCTGACAGAGAGGAGGAACTTTGTCGAATATAATGGATTTCGTTCATTTACATATATTTCTGGTAGCGGTGTGCCTCAAGGCTCTGTCCTTGGACCACTTTTATTTAATATATTCATCAGTGATGTTTCCTCAGTTGTTGACTCGAAATCACTTATTTATGCAGACGACGTAAAATTGTTTAGGTCTATTGAAACTCATAATGATTGTGTTCTCTTACAAAAGGACCTTGATGCAATTGTTTTGTGGAGTCAAAGAAATTCTTTAAAATTAAATATTGATAAATGTAGAATTGTAACCTATTGTCGTAAACCCCGTTATATAAGCTTTAATTATACTATCAACAATGCTTCCTTGGAACGTTGTGAATGTATTAGGGATCTTGGGGTATTGTTTGATCAGAAACTCACCTTTAACCCTCATGTTGTGAGCATTTGTGCTGATGCCTTAAAGTTGCTTGGTTTTCTTACACGCAACACTAAGCAATTTAGTGGTAATGATGGGTTAATTAGTTTTTACAATGGTTTCATTGTCGCCAAACTTGAGTATGCCTCTGCAGTCTGGAGTCCTGTATACAGTACATATAAGAACATGATTGAAAAAGTCCAACGTAAATTTTTAAAAATTTTGCACATTCTTACCTCACGACTATAGTTATGAGATCTTACTTCATGAAAATAATTATGATTCACTTGAAATTCGTCGTGTACGAGCACAAATTCTATTTATTTATAAATTAATTCAAGGTACTGTATCAGATGCTAACTTGCTGTCCCAATTAGCTTGTTATCTGCCTAGGTCAAATAGCAGAACACGACAAACTTTTTATATTCCGTCTTCTAATACGCTTCACCATTCAAATGCCCCACTGATATCAATGTGCAGAAGTGTGAATATGTACTGTGCTGATGTGGACTTCTTTAACACAACATATATTGCCTTAAAGAGTCTTTTGCAAAATAAGTTACTTTGATTCTTGTAATAAAATTATTATTAGTCTCCCGCTGCGAAGCCGTATTCTTCAATAAGGAAAAGACCCTTCAAATTTTTCTTTTCCAAACCCCCATTCTTCAAGGATGGCAAAAATAAGCAGTCGTGCGATTCGTTTCAACTACATATTCTCAATCGATTCAATTATCTTCAAATCATCCACACACCTCGGGCGTTTATCGACGCGTCGTCGTTCCCCGGTCGTCTCCTATTATTTTTCTATTTTCGTCCCTGGCGCACACGGCATTTCCCTATCAATGGTGTCGCGAAGAAACGCGCAAGCTAATTGAGATAATGAATGTGTACGCGGCTAATAAAAATTCCCTCGCCGTTCTACGCACGTCTGGAATGCGCAGCGTTTTACTAAACAGCCTTTGTCGTATTTACTGCATAGATATCTTTTCTTTCGTCGTACGGCTCGATCAAATCACGAGAAGAAATGGTAATTGTTCATTGTTAGGATGCTCGAAGAGTCGCCGTAAGTAATCTTAATTTATGCTTCGTCCTTAACGCGCGAGGTGCCTCGATGTATGAATGTTTACGTTTACGGCGACGACGACGGGACGAACAGGTCTTTTATATTAGGCGTTTAAAAATAATTCCGGTGATGGAAAGAATGCGTTTAACCGTCCGGTCAGTAACCAAAAATTTACCATTCATTCAACAACCGGGTACCCGGGTACCCACCTACCGCCTCAGTTGCCGTGCGTTCAAATTTTGTATTGTTTTAATTGGTACGAACGAACCGCGATTTATTTTATTTTTATTTATTTTCGTCTCCAGACAGCATAATTTTTTGCGCGCGACTATCGGTGTTAAAAAGACGTTCAAACTGACCGCGAAAATCCTTCAACGACGGATCGCGTCCGTGCGTACTCAGAGCTTACGCTGAGGCACCAACAAGTGAACATCAAGTTGGAAGGCACAATATTGGGCGACAGATGTGGACCTAATAGAAACACCAACATGCTGTCAAATCTCGACACATTCAAATAGTTTTTCACGCCAGAAATGGCTGATATCCTACGCCATACCAACAAAAAAGCAAGCTCAACTTTGCAGCATTTAATGAAAGAAATTCAAGGGAAACAACAACTAGTATGGAAAAATCTTGAGCTTCAGGAATTTTATGCATTCCTGGCTATTTTGATAACCTCTGATGCCAACAACTCGAATACTGAAAATACAAATGATATGTGGCAGTCGTACTTATATCCATTGTATCGTGTAGCAATGGGCATCCCTCGCTTCTGGAACATCATTGGTTTCATTCGATTTGATGATACCAATACTCGTGCTCATCGCATGGGGAGTGATGCACAAATCATTAGGCGTTTCACAACGAAAGTGGCGATTGAAAGCTTTTTGGTAGAGCTATAAATCCATATGTGCGACCAACAACATCTGAATCTTCGAAACCCCAGGCACAACTCGATTCAACCGAGAGGAAACAGATTACCGGTGTATGCCATGCTTGTCTTCAGAGCAAATTCAAAAAACGTCGCAAAACTCGTATACCGTGTTCGGTATGTGAGTTACCTATTTGTAATGAACATTGTATTTCGACCACGATAAATTAAATTAAGGAAATTACAAGCCATATTGTTGATTATTTATTAAAAAGTCAAGTTACATAAACACCATGATAAATGGCCTCCTTCGTGTGTATAAACCGCGCTTTCATATATAATAACCTTAGTGAGTACCCGGGTACCCGGTCATTGAACAGAAGAGGTATCGAGTTTGATAGTGAATAACTTTTATTGAATGGATGGATTGAAAAAATTCTAACGAAAAATTGGCGTCAAACTACTTCACCTTCGGGGATCCGGATCATCGTAGAATTTTTTTAAGGGGAAGTTAATAGATTCTACCCTGAAAACTGAAATGGATACCCGGGTACCCGGTTACTGATCGGACGGTTAATATGATGCGTTTAGAGATTTTTCTGGGTCGGATGGAGGTTTTAAATGTGTGTAAAAAGGATTAGAGATTGGTGATCAGCAAAAATTGTATACGTTGCTAGAGAACAACGTCAAATAACTAAAGAATGGAGACGAAGGAAAAAATAGAACCGTGCATATTTGCCCTTGTTCTAAAAAAGTAATTGTAATTAAAATAATGGGTAGGTACTTCAAATATAAAGAACCGAAAGATCTGGAAAGAGAAATTGAGTTTTAAAGTTTACCCAAAAATATATACCGTTTCTTGTTGTTGTTCTTCTTCTTCTTCTTCGGTATTCCTTTTACCCTGTCAGGACGTCGTGTTTTATTTTTCCACCCCCTTTATCCCTTTAAAATTGTAAAATCAAATTTGACGACCGCTTTGACTTAACCACCAAGAATAATCAACTTGAATGAGACTCGCTGATTGCTGATTTGTGTTAGCACAAAACATATTTCAGCTTGATTTGATCGCAAATCCCGCTACTTTCTAGCCTGGAGTAGTTTTGAAACGAAAATAAAAGTATGTATGATTCTTGATCACATAGCACGATCAAAATTTTAAGTTTTCAAAAAATTAATATGATTGCAGAAATCTTACAAACACTTAGGTGTCCCTCTGTTTCCAAATTTAAAATTAGTAAGTATCATTTAGTACCTGCAATAATTTTTCTGGAATCTATTCAGAATAATCTTCAATTCGATCTACAACTTGACCCACTTTTGGACAATTTTTCTAGAAAATTCTCAAGTATATATATATTTTTCGTGACCTTTTTTATACTTATCTTATATGATAGTTCTTATAGTTACTTATATATCCTTAAATATAACTATCATTCAAACCAGTCTTGTTTAATTGACCTAATTGTGGTAGAGAACTATCATATGAGAAAATTTTCAAGGTAAGGTTGCAAATCTTGAACATTCTTGATTTTTCTTGAAATTTAGTATCCAAAAGATTCCAAAAACTCTTAGTCTGGATGACCAAAATGTACATATTATTAATTCTTTAATAAATAGGTCAACTGATTTTTAACAGTAAAGATCTATGTCGAATTAAATCTCATTTGTAAGCGTTATTTAAATATCCTCGATTTTCATTTTCTGCAAACTTCCCGATCAAATTAAATTACAGCAAGTGCAACGTTCATACTTCCAGCCTATAACAGAAATATCTTCTTTTCGCCTGTTTTTGGAGTTCTTTGATTCCACACTAAAACTAGTAAGAATTATGAGTTTCCAACAACTTTTTCCTGGCGTCTCGTCGCGATAACCTTCAGTCATTGTTGATTGAGATATTTAGATAAGGAAATCACGTAATTTGACTACATGATTAGAAAAATGGTGTTGTCAACTACAATTGTTACGTGAATGTAAAATAACACGCGCGCAAGCAAACTCAAGTCAAAGTGCTTAAGCCAATGGATGGTCACATAGTCTTACTAAACGGTTGTTAAGGAAATTCTTTTGATTTATTACGTAACGGGGGTCGTTATGTAATAAATCAAAGGAATTTCAACCTTCTACTTGAGTAATGTAGTATATTAGGGCAAACTTAGTTTTGCTCAATTTTTTCGACTTTTCGTTTTTCCCAAATCTTCGCGTAGCAATTACGAACAAACCGGCAGAAGGAAGTATCCAATTTGGTCCAGTCGTTTTCAAGTTTTAAGCATCCGAACAAACCACGATCCATTTTTATATATACAGATAATTTGGCTACAGCGCTTCATCGACTCAATTTACATTTGTTCATATGGTTTCGTAACAGCTGCTGTTCAGTAACTCAACTTTGAATGAAGCGTCATAACCCATAATACTGCGTTGTTGTTACGTTTGGGAATTGCTTAAAAATCTTTCTTTTTAGTTACTTCTCCTAACACAAGCAAGTTCTACATGTTTAGGAAGAAGAGAAATGTTAACGGGATATTCGTTCATATTTTATCAAAATCTGTTTGTTAATTCCAATATGATAAACGATAAACTCCATCAAAATTCACAGATTTCCATAAGACCCCATGTTAAATGCTTCGAAACGAAACGATTAATATCTTCTTTCAAAGTCAACCAAAGGTTACAATAATTTAAGTGAGTCACTTTTGGAAAGGTTTTGACATTTCTGAAAATTGTCTGTTTGTTAATTGATTTATCCCCTTAAATCAACAGATCCGATCGCAATACTTCAATTAATGTGGGTTAATGTGTGTACTATGAACTAAATCAAGCAAACATTATCAAACAAGATATTTAGGTAAAGTAGCTGTATGAGGAAATGCAATCGCGTAATTTGACTAAACAGTTAAGAAAATGGTGTAGCCAACTATAGTAACTAAGAGAATGTACAATAACCCTGCATCCCAACTAAAATCATATTCATTGATAATAAGCTCAAATCACAGTAGCTAAGCCAATGTGTAATCACGTAGTCTGACTAAACGGTTGTTAAATCAGCAGACTCAGTCGTAATACAATGAATGTAGACTAATGTGGGCGCTGCGAACTAAATAAAATCATTATCGATTGACATAGGTAATTAAAGTAGCTGAATAAGGAAATGCAATCGCGTAATTTGACTAAACAGTTAAGAAAATATTGTAGCTAACTAAGAGAATATACAACAATGCTGCACATTAACTAGAATCGTACTAATTAATGATGAACTCAAGACAAGGTAGTTAAGCCAATGTATGATCCCGTAGTGTGACTAAACAAGTCTGGACTTGGCAGAGCCAGTAATAATAATTTCATGACGATAGGTTAATGCGAACCAGTCGTAGCCAGTTTCCATCGAAGACTAAAGGAGGTGAAAGTGTAACAAAATCACGTAATCTGACTAAATAGTTAAGAAAATGATGAAATTTGTGTAGATCAACGCGCTACTACTATAATTACAGTACAGTCACAGCAATAGTGTGAAAAAGCCTTAATGTAAACAATACGCTAACGTGTACAAGAAATTTGATGCATTATGTACTCGATAACACCGCTGTTGAGAGTAGTGCTGCCATCGAGTACTGTGCACAACCTTTTAAATGCAGACTTATTAACATTAAATTGATAAATCGTTTTATACCTATCATTTCTCTTAAAAAGTAATCTCGGAGTTGATCTCGCTAGTAGGAACAGATGCTATAATTTGAACAGCCACCGCTTTATGATGTTCACATTATCGGCACTGTATTGTAGTTGATTGATATGGAATTCTTCTTCTTCCTTCACCTTATCCTTCTGCTCATCTTGGGCGTCGGATGATAAGGAATTCAATTTAAGATAATTAAGAGAACACAGAATCACGTAATTTGACTAAACAGTTATTGATCGAAATAATCATCTGAAGTAGTTAACATAATTTTTTGTATTGTGTATTATTCGTTAGCTCAAGAGCCCAGTCAAACGATAAAAATCCAGTAACGTAGCTTGACTAAATAAACTGTTAGTGGGGGTAATCAAGGAGTGTAGTTCAGATATTAATAAGACCATACAATTTTCATTTCACAGTTTACGATGTTCGCTAAAACTATCAGAAGTAAATCGCGTAGTTTAACTAAAAAACGAAACATCGGTATGAATGACTACAAAAGTTTTGGAGCGTATAGATTATTCGCGTATTTTAACTAAACTAAACAATCGAAGTGATCAGTTCCATTAGGCAAATGTGAAGGTAGTTGCCTGTTTGGATTCAATTAAGGCCGGGCTATTATTATTAATTGCGGATTAGTTAAAGTGAGTTCTGTGAACGTATAATCACGTAGCTTGACTAAAGACTTTCGTAATCATATTCTTAGACTAAACGAAAAGTAAAATTGCTAACACTAGTGGAAATGAGATGCACTAGATGATCACGTACTTCGACTAAATGTTTCATTTTGTTTGTAAACGTTAAATTAGTTAGATCGATTTGACTTATTTTGAGCTCTCCAATCAAGATGATGTATTTAGTAAAAATATGTGGAAAACCTTATTGGGTTATGTCTAGACAAACTCGAACATTGGTCGTATGTTTAGACATTATAGGTAATAAATATTTAAATTTTAGCAAACCTAAAATGTATGTAAGTACATACGTCGTAGTATATTATTATTCACGTGCTTAATTGCCGTTAAATAATATATCATTAATTACGATTCAATATATTTAAATTCACACTAAACGTTGGGGTTTTGGATGTTCACGTTCAAATGACGTTTGGTTTAGTTTCGGGTTTATACTTCCTCGATACCATGCACGCTACCTTTTAAGCATTTTATTACCCTGCGGGTGTTCTCCTTCTTTTTAAGTCCAGCCATATACGTTTAATGGAAGAAAAAAATGTAACTAGAATAAAATTATCAATTATTATAAAAAGCATCTATTAAAAGATATAACGCAATGTAACCAATAAAACACACACATTTAACACTTTCACATCACAAGAAGTCCTAATAACCATTGGATATAAAAAACCAAGGATATCTGGGCATCAACAATATAGATCTCTATAACAACGTCACGCCATGATGAAGTGTTTTTCCATGGTAAATAGTAAACAGCTAGTTATCAGGACAACGAAGAAATAATGTAGTGTAGTCCTGGTTTCCGAAAGGAAAATGAGGGTATGTTTGGTTGACGACCGAAAAATGACAAGACAAAAAGTCATTAAAAAATACGATTTTACTGCGTTGATGGTGGATTGAAATAGAAGTTTCAACTATATTTGGATCGAAAGGGTTTTAAAGGAAGTACCATTAAATAAACAAAGGTTCACCACACTGAAGAAAAAGAATTAAAGAGAGGGAGTCCATAGAAAATAGAGCCACACCGAGAAAAGAATTTAAGAGGGAATCCATAGAAAATAGAGCTGCACCGAAGGAAGAATTTCAGAGGGGATCCAATTACATACTGACATACACACAACACAATAGGAAATTATTTTCAATTTATGTCAAATATTTCTAACATCTTGCAAATAAAATTTGTTATAATTCATGTTGTTTATGATATCGTTAATTAAGAGCTAAGTCGGTGCAATCTTGTTAATATAATTATCTAAATTCTCAGTACAATACACATAGAAGTTCTTTTTACCCCAACCAGTATTTCCAACGAAAACTGGTGCCACTATTTGCTTATTCGATGTAATACGACGATGATGGCTAATTATACACGTACCTACTACAGCACTTTATATACCGCGTGGTAATTTTCTGCGTGTATTAACCTTAACTAATTAGCCGGCTGTAATAAGGCATCGCCGGACTTACTTATTGTTTTAATGGTGGTTATTTTTCAAAGAATGAAAAAATTACCAACGATCGCGAATAACCCGGCCTACGTACGTACATGCACAGAAACAAACACATATGTATATACAGTCGTTTGGTAGACACGCTAACACGAACGAACAGAATAGAATTATAGCCTGCGATGTGCAACGCAATCGCAATTAGTCGTAAGTAGCCCTAAATTACCTATGTCTTCATTACCAGTCGGGTTTTCTGACCGATACGGTAGAAAGGCAGAAATGCGATGTACGTTTGTCTACATACCCATGAATGGTGAATTCAATATTTTTGTTATTGCTGAGATCTATGTAATCTTTTGAGTATTGTCCATTCGTCTCCTACTTCGTATGCCGTATAAATTTGAGAAACTGTAATCTTACGAAAGAAGTGTTGAATGGGATTAAAGTTATGCCCTCTCTTTTTTCGTCCGATTCCTTACGAAGTTACCTAAAAACATTAAGGAACCTACTTATATCTTTAACCTGATCAGAGTAAACGTACGGATCTCGCTCGCACCGACCAACCAGCCACTTAACGACCACTTAATGACGCGTGACGCAACAACAATTATCTAATCTTTCAAATCCGTCGTTATCTTTATTGGTTGGACTCGCTTCCGTATCGTCTGCAGCAGCAGCACTACCATCACTAAAGAAACGCTCGTTTTACATAATTTAAGCTCGAGATGAACTAGCGACGGCTCGAACGACTCCTCAAATCCGAACGACGAAAAGACGAGAGAGAATTTAAAGTGAGTAATCGACGAGTCTAAAATCGAAGCGACGACGGCGAAGATAAAAACTTATGTCTCGCTCAAACATTTACGGAAACCTTTTTAATGCACTTACGTACACACATTCTCCGATTCGGGGAGGTTGATCAATGATTCAGGGCGGGGATTTATAAATGCTGCTGTTGCTGCCGGTAGCTAGGCTCTAACCGGGCTAGTTCAAGAAGTCGGTTAGTTTAACAACACTGCCCCCATTCGCGTGGTGCTTTAACGGCTGCTCACGCGATGCATATTTTATTAAATGGGTGCGACTTCGACTTCGAACGAGTCGGGAAAGATTTAAGTCTCGAAAAAGGACTTGTTTATTATTTAAGATTTTTAGAGGAAAAGAGAAAAAAAGCGTTCGTGTTAGTCGAAAACGGTTTCAATCATAGATTTTCTTTTCCTTGCGAGAGGAAAATTGGTTTTTATTGTCTTTTTTTTTTTGTTTTGGAAAGAATAATGGTAAGGATGTGGTAATTTGAGAAATCACCTTCAGCTTCGCGTTGGGCGTTTTAAAATTTGTCAAAAAGTTGAATTATTTAAAACAAGTGCATAATATGTTGGCGATGTGGCAGTAGTTTTGGTATGTTCGACGCAGAGTTATGTTTTAAGGCGGTAACTGTAATACAATGTTCGCAACGAGCTTACACGAGTGTAAGGACCCACGTAGACTAACGAGCTCGATAGCTCCGAATCTTACCTTGAAAGATAGAAGAAATGTTAAAAGGTATCGAAGGATCTGAAATGCTATTCATGCAAACTAAACTTTCCCTTCTTCAACTAGGCAGCTGATTTTCCTGTCTACTAGGATGAAAATTCCGAGAAAAGTCCCCCAGGTCATCGAAAATCTCGTATATGCGTCCCATTTTTAAGCTGATGGCGAACTACCTTTCCCTATACTATAAATCGATCAACACGAACTGTCGCAAGGGACCGTCGTCTTTGTTTAAGAGGTACATATTTTTACTTCTTAGTATCGCTTCGTACGCATCTAGTCCTTGCGGCGAATTTACACATTTCATCAACTTTAATTTCCCGACTTCAATGTCGTTTATACGTTTTGCAGAGCTACTGATGAATATATTTTATAATAAGAACCCTTTAAACCAAGAAGTCGGTCCTTTAGGTCGGTCGTTTCTTTTTGATTTATTTTGAAAGAAAGTACTTCGCTTTTTGCATAAGTGTTTAGTAAATAGAAAAATTGTCCGAAGAAGGGATGCAAAATGAACGTACCGCCGAGATGTGACGACTGCTGATTGCAGCTATGGCACGCAGATAAACCACATTTTCCCGTCCGGAATTACCAGTTAAATTGAAAAATGGATTTGGTTGAGTTAGCATGTATAGGAATTGTTCTCGTCATCAAAGTCGATTATTGGGTGCAGCCCCTAGGACAGTTTGATCAAATTTACCTAGATTTGAGAAATTATCTTGATAAATGTTTCGATTACTTTGCAGAAATGCAGAGATTTGATGTGTGTTGGAGTTTGACACGTGTGGTAAATCACGGATTGTCGTGGAACTCGTAAAACTGAGTTAAATTACGAAAAATGGGATTTTATAGCAATACAAAAGGGGTGGAGACCAAATACAGCGGAATGCAGCCCGACTTGGACTATGACATCAGAGAAAAGGATTATAATTCGAAAGTTTCTTTGAAATATTAGAAAGTTAGGTAGATTGAATGTAAAAGTTCCCTTGAAGTTGGGCCCTACTTCAAATTGGATTTGCACCTTTTCTTTACGCTGTCCAGAACCTAATTCTACATTCTCGTTAACATAAACGTTCGAAATTTTGATCAGGTTGATGCTGGTTATGATTCCTTCAAATTTTCAAAGAATACGTTTTCAAACTGCCGCAAAAATTCCAAATCTTAGTGCTAGTATTGTGTTATATATGTACATCAAATTGAAACTGTCGATGATTACAGCGCAGTTAGAATATTGTCAAATTCATAATCTTGTTACTGATTTACAAAATTTAAATTTGGAAAAATGCTGAAAAACTTGCGTTTCACAACTGACATACTCAAAAGTTGGACTGCAATTTTTTTAGGTTAAATCGTCTTCTATGTTTCTGATGACATCATCAATATGCTAAGTTTGAATTAACTAACTTACATGTTGATAGTCCTGTGCAGGTTTTTAGAATGAACTTTTACCCTTGTTGGAGACTGATATGTATGTATACTTTTACCCACTTGTTTAGTTTTTGACCGTTAATAGTAACAACACAAGGCCCCAACGTGAGAAGGGTATGAAATGTCAAATCAAACACAAGACATCACATGTTCGATTTGGCACCCAATTTCCGCGTACCAATGCATTCAAGAACGGTGATGGTACGTGGTGATGCGATATGCATCCCATATTACATCATCGTCATTATTACCCTGTGTTGAAAATGAACGTCGGTAGTGACTGAGCGGATCATAAGACAAACCAGAATCTAAACACGAGCTGTGGTAACGTTTTCTCAACAACAGAACGCCTTAAGTTTGAACACTGGTCCTCCACATCGCAGTCGAGCTGTATAAACCGCTCTGTAACTTATTTACAATTTTCACCATACTTTTCTAACCGGTGATAATTGGAATACCCGTCAGTGGTTGAGTGGTAAAACTCGCGCTTCACATTGCGAAGGGCCGGCGTTCGAGACCCGGTAGCGGCAGAGCGTAGCAGTTTAAAATCCTAAAACGGATCTGGTACCTCTAGTAAGCTGCAAAAATGAAGGAAATGCCACTGGGCGGGCCAGGAGCGGTACGGTATATGCGTGTTCATATACGGCTCGGTGGCTCCGAACCCTTACACCGAAAGGTAGAAAAGGGTAAAAATATTAAGAAGGACAAGAATATAATTGGAATACTTTCACCATTCTTCTTCTCCTTCATAGACCGCAGAGAGCCTTGACTTCGCATTGGGCATCTATCCCTGATTTTATATGATGTGGTGGGAAATCTTCTGAAGAAGCACACATTGTGTTTAGGTTTGTTTTGCTTTTCATGATTATCTCTCTCCGGTCGTTCCTGATCTTCGCTAAATTGTTTTACAGTTGTCAATTTACATCTATTTACATCGCCTAATTCACCATCCGTACACCTTTGCTTCGGTTGAGATTGCTCGCTTTTTCCTTCTATCTTTTCTCCGTACGAATTTCTTTGCGTTTCGACTGTTGTCCATGCGGTGAACGTGACCTACTTCAACCCCCTGCTTTTGAATCTCTCTTGATATATGTACGTATACTAGCCTTATTGTTTTTGTGTTATGCTTTAATTCTACGTTAAAATACTTGGTCGTTTTGCTTTTAAAATATGAAAAACAAACTTCTTCCACCATCCTCAAGAAAAGGAAGAAATCTTTCCTTTGTTAACAGAGAATGAATAACGACAAAAAAACGTCGGTGGTAACCGCCAGTTCATAATAACTTGTGGAGGAACCGTTTTAGTCAAAGTCTATCGTGAAACTAAACAAGTAATATGGACGGGCGATTCACAAGCTTCACAAATGTGACAAGCTCAGGTCAAAAGCGTTAGTAGTGTGAACGCATCTTGGGCAAGCATTAATATCCCGAATGTGGAAAATGGCTAAAGTCGCGTTGATACTTAATACAGACCAATCTCACTTCGGCCGGTAGTTTCTAAGTTGTATGAGAAAATCTTATTGAAAGGTTTGAAACCGATCATCTAAGAAAAAGAACTGTTTCCTGTCCATCTAATTGATTTTACGGAAAAGAGCTTGACCTTTACTACAAGAAGATGTATTGGCTACGTAGATGGGATTCCAAGTTATCTATGTATAATAGACAAATATTAAAACTTATGTGAATCTATAGCGCCCAACTCTGAGATTGGGCCAATTAAGGCAACATTCTAGTGATTCGACGATTTGACAAAAAATGATTAAGGAATGTTATTAATGTTCCTTGGTATATCGGTAACAGTAACATTGATCGAGATCTGATGACGGATATCCTTGATCAAACGATCTCCAAAGATGCAAGGAGTGCTAAACCACGTTACCGAAGCCATGTCAAACGTCGAAGCTGTCCAATTCCTTGACAATATAAACATCACCAGATGGCCAAAAAGGACTAAAATCCTTCAAATTTGTAAAGTGATAGTATCAAAAGCGTTGTGCACGTATAAGTGTGTACAGTTTAGGAACCAGTAAACACTGTGAATTGGCCTAAAAAAGAAGAACAAAGTCAAATGAATAATAATTCACAATTAGACCATTATACAGTGGGCACATTTGGGACATCACGTGCGCGACAATGAGATACTTATTCTGGACTGTATCTTCAGCATTTTGACGATGGCCTATAATGGGTTAAAAAATTACATGCGCACAAGGTACAAGAAAATAGGAAGCTAAAGGCAGAAGGTGTTGAAAGTCGGTAATCTTGCAAAATCGGATTGAAGTTATGGCGTGTGAGTGACATCAAATTCGTTTTAGTCGATTTACGATAAAATATTGGAAAGCTTCAAAGTGCAAGTTGCGGTAGATGCGTACAGCGGAAAGTTCGTAACAGACAATTTACGTACGACTTATCTCGGTAAATACGAGCGCGCATATTGACGCTTCTAGAAACCACTAATTTTTTATTTTTTCGTAATGACGAGTCGACCGATTGTACAACAATTTGACATTGGAATTTTATTACTAAAGTAATAAAAATTATCGTGTTATCGCTACGTACTTCGGTGTATATGAGAATGTTTGTTTTATTCCGTTACGTATCGGATACCCTATCAATTGATGACAGATACGACAATGTGTTAACGATTCAGCGGAAATAAATTACTTTTGAGGATAGATAAACAACCATAAAAAAATAATTGTCGATGGCAATCTTTTAATGACCCGAAAATTACAATCTTATTTGTACCGAGCAGTTGTGTAGTGAAAACAAAAGTATTAACTTCGAAAACCTCCTTCATAAATAATTACAAGGACGATGATGTGGTATAACTGGAAAATTAAGAAACAAAAGTCTGTTAAATTGGCACCGCAAAATAAAAAAATCTTTGGAAATGACCTATTTGTTTCACCATTTTTTGACCATCTTTGACCGCCCTTCACCATCCAGAAAAAACAAATTTCGAATTTTTTTCTTCGAGCATCAATAATCAATGATAAAATTTCCCTTGCGTGTAGCTAATCGTTTGCCCACTGCTTAGAATTTTGATGAAGTTCAATAAACATTATTTATTCATAAAAATTGTTTGGTAAAATGGATATTTTCAGATTGGTAGTCAAAACCGTTTAGATAATCGTTTGACCATGTTTGACCACCTCATGAACTTTTAGTTAAGAGTAACAGAAATTATTTATTTATTTATTGAAAAAGGTTCTTCTATGTAGATATTCAAGGATTTAAGGTCAAAATCGTACAGAAATTCTTTGACCACGTTTGACCATCGCTTGAACTAGGGCATAACAGAAATTATTTATATACCAGAATTATTTATGAAAGTTATTTTTTCAGAATTAAAGTCGATACTGAGCGGAACAACGTTTGACCACCTCATGAAAGTTTATCCTGATGCATAAAAGTCATATGTTCTTAACAATTGTTCAACCAAGTAGTAACTAAAAATTCATGAGGCGGTTTTGACTACCAATCTGAAAATATTCATTTTGGCAAACAGCTTTTACGAATAAATAATGTTTATTGAACTTTATCAAAATTCTAAGCAGTGGTCAAGCGTGGTCAAACGATTTGTTTACACGCAAGAGACATTTCATCATCGATTATTGATGTTTGATGTTTTTTCTCGATAATGAAGGGTGGTCAAACAAAACTATTTTGTGGTCAAACATGGTCAAAGAATGGTCAAATAAATATGTCATGTCCAAGAATTTTTTTCTATATTGCGGTGCCAACTTCACAGACCTAATAAACAATCGTAGTACTTCCTCAAGTTCTAGCGCACTAGGAATACTTCAAGGGTCCAATTGGAGGAACGAAAACTGTTCATATGAACGTGTATCACTATGTTTCTAGGACACACCTAACCTCCAAATTTGTTTACATTGGCAGACAACATTGCCACACGAGAAAAGCTTCTGAATCCCCAAATGGGGACCACGGAAGTTAATGGGGTTAATAAGCCGCTTGTATAAATATTTTTGTAAGTTTACGCGGCTGGTGTCAATAGAGGAAACGTCTTTTAACTTTTGGTCTATTACTGTTTAGTATCGACGTTTCGCTGGCTATTGTACTGAGAATTTAGTTAAATTTCTTAAACAAAATTGCACCGGCCTAGCTCTTAATTAATGATATGAAAAGCATAAATTATAACAAATAATATTTATAAATTTTGAGAAATGTTTAACATAAAATCAAGATAATTACCTAGTGTTGTGTGTGTGTGAGTGTAATTTCTTTTTCACTGATGGTTCTTCCTATACCTCCTCTCTTAACTTCTATTCTCGATGCACCTTTAATTTCTATGGATTGTTCCCCTTCGTAGATTATATCTTCTGCGGTATGGTGAGGTTCCTTTATTCACTGGTACTTCTTCTTAAAACCTTTTTATTCCAAATATATTCATCGACTTATTTGTTGACTTATCTATCTTCTCAATTTTCTTCGTCGTTAACCAAACAAACTTTTTATTTCTTTTGGAAACCAGGACTACCCTGCTTTATTTCTAAATTGTCCACGAAACGAGAACTTCAATTCTCCTTGAGTCCAGTTCATCCAGGTATATCGCTGTTATAGAAACCTGTATTGAATGTCGATGTATCCTTGGTTATTTCCAGTAATTTCTTATGAATTCTTGTAATGTAAAAGTGTTGTATGTATGTGTCTGAATGTTAACAATGCTTTTCTGTCTATTAACCGATGCTTTTTATAATAATTAATAATTTTATTTCTAGTTACATTTGTTTCTCCCATTAAACGTCTCTGGCCGGAGTTAAAATAAGAAGCTAACACCAATGGTTATTAGGAAATCTTGTGATGTGAAAGTGTTGAATGTGTGTGTTTCGTTACATTGCTTTCTATCTTTTAATAGATGCTTTTTATAATAATTGATAATTTTATTTGTAGTTATATTTTTATCTCCCATTAAACGTCTCTGGCTGGACTTAGAAAAAAGGCTAACACCCGTAGTGTAATAAAATGATAAGGTGGTGGGCGTGGTGTCGAAGAGGCATAAATAGAACCCCAAAATAAACCGTATGACAATTGAAGACCATAACCCTAACATTCATTGTGAATTTGGATATATTGAATTGTAATAAATGATGACTTTTCTAATGGTAATTAACCATTCGAGTATTACTATATTGCCAACTTCTTCAGAAATGCTGAAACTTCGTCTTTCTCCGTCTCGATAGAAGTACGAGATGATTTATGTGTTACTAAAACTGTTTTTCGAATAAAATTTTTTTTTTTTTAGTTTTTAGTTGTCAAATGCGAGTATTTCTGTTTTAGGAACATCCTATTCAAATATTTGTCACTCAATTTTAAAGAATAATTTTCCTGTCATCGCGATACGACCTCGTAACTATAAAATAGAAATTTAATATATTGCCACACGTCATTTTCTAATTTCCAGCCGCTCAGAAAATCCAAAATATTTTGGTATCCGACGACGATTTTATTATTACGAATATCCCCATTATAAAATTAGAATTAAATAGACTGAAATTTATAATCAGTCTGGCCGTCACACCTAACAGGAAGTTTCGTTGTAAAAACTAATGAACTGGCGTCGTCCATCGACGCGACGACAACGACGTCCAAATCGAGCCGGGATTTATTTCGAACGATACGGGGCTATCCGCCCACACACACACACAATAAAACGCGCCCGGTATTTTTCTCTCGTATAAATGTCATCGGTCGTCGAAAGATTTGTCGCTAAAATTTCATCGAAATCCCCCAACTTAACGTTTTACCCTACTTTCCGCGTCGGACGGAAACAAAAACGATATGCGCCCGATATAGAAGAGGACGACGCGGCCCGTCCCCGAAATAAACTCGGGATACACATATTATATGTATATTTTTATAAACGGGCGAAAAGAGAGAAAGCGACGTGAAACGTGGAAAGCTCTCGAACGACGTTGAAACGTTTAGGTATCCATCCGTTGATGCGTAGCGAAAGAAAGAAAGAAAAAGGAGGACGGCGATAAATACCTCGCCGGATATCCGCGTTCGAAATTAACTCTTTTTTTGTCTCGAAGAGAGACGGAACGGTACTACGGATATTTTTGTTAGGTGCGTTTTGTCCGATAATAATTTACGATACCTTTTAAGTCTTTATTTATTTATCTATCTTGCAACATCGCCAACGTAAGGTGTTATCTTATGATAATTAGGGCTGGATAAAAGAGAAGATGACGTGTTATCATACAGTAGTGTAAACCGGACTGACACGCTTACCTCCCCGAATCTTAATGTCGCGCCTTGCACGTAAGTGGAGACAAAGACCGGTTTACACTACTTAATGATAACACATCATCCACTATTTTATCACACCTTAATTATGGTACAACTTATACAACGGCCGAGATAAGCTACCTGTTCGTTTAGTAAATTTGGTGAATTTCCAATGACGGTGAAACGAATTTTAGGAATTATCCCCCAGCTTACCGTCCCTAGCTTCAAAGAAATTTATATAATAATTTCGTCTAATTTAGAACATATTATTCTTTTTCTGAAGTTTGAAAGGGGCACCAAATTAAAGCTCTTGTAGTGCAGATTAGGGATAACATAATTTCAGGTACGAAAGACGGTTCATTGAGGAAATATACAATGAGAAAGTGAAAGGTGGTTCTGGACGAATTGCTCTGGCACGCTCTAACACCCAAACGAAGCAAATATCACGAGTTTTGACGTCAAACTCGTATTCTACACCTTCAAAAACATCTGTACACAGAATTTCATTTAACTTAGAACACATTAATTTTTTCTGAAGTTTCAAAGGGGTACCCTTTGAAATTTTGAAGAAAATCGAAGTGGTCGGAAGTACGACTTATTACACATCAAATCAATGCTCTTGTAGTGCAGATTAGGGATAACATAATTTCAGGTACGAAAGACGGTTCATTGAGGAAATATACAATGAGAAAGTGAAAAGTGGTTCTGGACGAATCGCTCTGGTACCCTCTAACACCCAAACGAAGCAAACTTCGCGAGTTTTGACGTCAAAGTCGTATTCTACATCTTCGAAAACATCTGTGTACAGAATTTCGTATAATTTGGAACATATTATCCTTTTTCTGAATTTTCAAAGGGGTATCCCTTGAAATTTCGAAGAAAATCAAAGTGATCGCAAGTACGACTTATTCCACATCAAATTACAGCTCTTCTCGTGCAGATTAGGGATAAAATAATTTCACGTGCGATAGACGGTTCATTGAGGAAATATTCAAAGAGAAAGTGAAAAGTGGTTCTTGACGAATCGCTCTGGTACCCTCTAACACCCAAACGAAGCAAACTTCGCGAGTTTTGACGTCAAAGTCGTATTCTACATCTTCGAAAACATCTGTGTACAGAATTTCGTATAATTTGGAACATATTATCCTTTTTCTGAATTTTCAAAGGGGTATCCCTTGAAATTTCGAAGAAAATCAAAGTGATCGCAAGTACGACTTATTCCACATCAAATTACAGCTCTTCTCGTGCAGATTAGGGATAAAATAATTTCACGTGCGATAGACGGTTCATTGAGAAAATATTCAAAGAGAAAGTGAAAAGTGGTTCTTGACGAATCGCTCTGGCACGCTCTAACACCCAAACGAAGCAAACTTCGCGAGTTTGGACGTCAAAGTCGTATTCTACACCTTCGAAAACATCTGTGTACAGAATTTCGTCTAATTTAGAACATATTGATTTTTTGTGGAGTTTCAAAGGGGTGCCCCTTGAAATTTCGAAGAAAATCGAAATGGTCGGAAGTACGATTTATTACACATCAAATAAAAGCTCTTGTTGTGCAAATTAGAGATAAAATAATTTCGGGTAAGAGAGACGCTTCATCGAGCAAATATTCATTGAGAAAGGGAGAAGTGGTTCTGGACGAATCGCTCTGATACGCTCTAACACCCAAACCAAGCAAATATCGCGAGTTTTGACGTCAAAGTCGTATTCTACACCATCGAAGAGAACATAATTTTTGAAGTGAATACTTCTTCAGGGACGTAGACCAGCTCGTGCGTAAGCATAAGACCGTAAGCGCTAGATTTCGAGCGTTAAATTTGGGCGGAGTCAGGCGTTCGTTTCGTTTGAGCAACAAAGAAAACAAGAGGGAGCGAGAGAGTGTGTACGATGTGCGAGCGAGGGACAGTGAGCCAGAGGAAGGATATGTGCGTGCTTGCTTCGTCTGAAACCGAAGGAGAGACAGAGAGAGTATGATGTGCGAGCGGGAGGCGACGAGTCGAGCTTTCAGCGCTGAGGGGCTCAGAAATACATAAACATAAAAAGAACAAAATAAAACATTATACATAAAACATCCGGAAAAGATTTTCTACAACCTAATGCGCGGTAAATTAGTTTGCTGATTGGTTATTTAGACGACGGACTTGCACACGAATACTATAGGATTTTTATCGCAATAAGACAGTTACATCAATAGTGACGTAGTTCGGATGTTGTCATATCATTATCTACACAGGATTTTGTCAGAACTAATGGGTCAAATATATTTATAAGATCATATGAGGTAAAAGTAAATCAGTGAGTGTAAAAGAGAAAAAGAACTGGCTAATAAAAGTATTGCCTTAAAAGCACTGATTTATGTAGCGGAAAAGAGTTGTTTAAGCATAATTTGAAGAACGCGGTTTTAGTCGATATTAGATGCTGACATGCACAACACGTACTATCAAAGGAAGCACTTAACCCTGTGTTTCGGCGTACCTGATTCGTGTACTAAAGCGCGTGCGCAGAGGAGAAAAAGATTTTTATTGCGCAACGGTAATATGTAAGTGTGTCAGGAAAACAGATATAAAGAAACACCGCGAAGTAGTAGGATTCGTCGTGGTAAAAGATCAGTAACGTTAATCAGGCCAGTATTATTTCATAACAATAGCACCATTCCTTCAAAGTAGGAGGAATCAATAACCTGCTTGGTATATGAACCCGGATTTTACTCCCGTTTAGATTCCTTCCCCTAATTGTTTATATTCGCCTTTATTCGACAATCGAACATTAAGAAAACAATGGTCACTCGACCTACAAAACGTCGGCGAATGTTTACTTCATCTCACGCCACTACGTATACAAATACGTTTAAGTATTATACAAGCTATCCTAATAAATTAAAAAATATGTGTTTTTTCAATCACATATTCCAAGTTCTTCGACACGTATGATTCACGGCCCGTATGTTGAAGCGGATACGAACCACTTGACCTTGCTCTAGATATGACCCAAATTATACTAACGTTTAGATTTCGGCCCCGTTGTATATTGAGGCTGTACGTCGTTATTCTGCTACATTTTTTATTGAGGCCATTTTATTCACTTATCAGTGGTGATTACTTCCTATCCATAAATTGTTTTTGGCTGGAGAAAAGAGGACTGAAAATGATAATACAGACAATATCGCTTGCCGTATCGCACGCGCGTCATTTTTTAATCCTTCACTGAACAGCCTTCATTTCTTAACATTATAAGCTCAAATTTTGCACAGTTTAGTTTCATACCATAGACATTGCATTGAAACTGGTGATGATCCGGCGAAGATAATTTCTGAAATTGATCTACTTGGAGTAGTAATAAGTCCTGTGTCACATATTTTTCCTTAAAAATTTTGGGAATGTATTTTGATGATTACTCACGTATACTATTGTGCTGCTTACACACATACATATGTCTGTATGCGTCTCTCAATCGCATACGCACAGACGTACATTGTGCACGCCTAGATCATCATTCCTCTAATAACCCTTTGCCCTCCGTTCCCATTTCATCCCGTCCATTTCCGAGCGATTAATATAATTATATATCGGGAGGAACGATCGTATCAATGCGTCCATTCATTAAATAATTAAAACGGGGAACGCACGGGATCGTAATTAATGTACGGTGGACAGATTTAAATTATTCAAGTGGTCGCAACCACCGCTCGACTAACGGCGACGCGTACACGCCCGTGCACGGATCATTTCTTCTCTTTAATTCATGAGCGTTACGCTTCGGCGATGTACTACGTATGCAACGTAGAGATACCCACGATGTCCTCCTATCTAACGGTATTTATTCTGTTTTATCTCTCGTCTCGTATGAATTCGAAGTACGAAAGCATCGGAACTAAAGACATGTTGAACTTCATATAGAAGTTGTCAAAAAGGTCCCGTTCCCATCGATTTCTATGGGGTTTGTGCTTTTCCATGCTTTTCTTTTGAGCAGTTTTTACCGACTGTTAGAATGTTTTCTTTCCAGTCTTGACGGAGTTGGGTTTAAGCACAATTTTATTTCACCCATAAGCAGCGGTATGCTCCCTGAGCGGTTGCTCTTCCTCATGCTTCTGTATAGTATCTGGTGTACCTCAAGGCTCAAACCTAAGGCCGTTGCTTTTTAACTGTTTTAACGCATTATTTTTTGTTGACCACATCAAAGTCCATCACAGAATAACATTCGCAATTCGTTGTAGAACAGTGTGATCAATATTGCTGGTTAATGCAAGTTCAGTAGTCTATGCTTTCAATGTATCGAAATGTCTCGTTTTCCTTTGTGTGTTTGGACTAAAGTTATTGCAATTACATTGAAATATGTGATTGATGGTGCCGATTTAATTCGAATTATTTTGGCTAAAGATTTGGGGGTCTGCTTCGAACCGAACCTCAACTTTTCTTTTAATTCCATTTCTACTCTAGCGCAATGAACGCTGAGAGTTTCCTTCTTCGTAACTGCAAGTCGTCCAGCAATGTCGAAGATTTGCACTCTTTATATTTTCTCTTTGTTCGATATCGTCCGATATACTTACAGATGGGTCACTGATAAGGTACCCCCATGATCCAATTTTTCTTGATCTTCCGTTTTTTCTTCTATTGTTACTTTTGGCTCTTATTATATGACCGTAACAATTCAGTTCACTTCTTTCAATTTTCTTTAATATCTTCTTGATTTCGTTCTTTATTTTATCCAGTTTAGTTTTTCCCCGTCATTTTTCTGAAAAATTTCATTTCCGTAGCCGCTACTTTACTCTCATTGTCCAGGACTCACCTGCGTGCATTATTGTGAGTGCCAGTATTGAATAAGCAAGTCCAAGATCAAAAGCATGCGGATTTGCTTTCCTGGTAGTCAAGAAATCGTTCACAAAGAGTTTGTGCCTCCAGATCAAGGAGCCAATCAACACTTACTTACTGAAAAGTTATTGAAAGAATTCGAAAAAGGGGGACCAAAACATCAAACAGAACTGGATGTTGCATCACGACAGTGCGCTTTGTCACACAGCAATTTCATTAAACCGCTCCTCAGCCTCGTTATTCGGCCAACTTTTTCCTCTTCCATTCAATCAATAGGTGCAAAACTCTATCAGGGAAATATTTTTGAGAAATACGATAGGGGCTCTCAAGTTCCATAATATTTTGATATTTTTCTTCAAACCATTTGAAAGCTGGAGTGACATATGTAAGTAGGTCCTTCCTTGGTAATGAATGTCTACCTTCGGCGTTAATTCACCAAAATTTTCCGGCCGTAACACAACAGCCGCCTCTACAGACACTGCTCCATCTCCTAGAATCTATAAGATCATCCTCGGAAATTCCCTCCTCTACATTACCTAAACGATCGACTGATTTGACTTTCGAAAAAATATAATTTACGTTGTGCCTTCCACATTTTCCATCAGTTATCTTTAACTCATCAACTTTCTTCGTCTTTCTCGTCCAACAAATATTCAAAGTGGGATATTTAGTTCACCAATTGAAGTAGTTCTTCTTCTATAAGCGGCCTTCGCTTCGACTTCGATTTTAGATAAACCACTTCCCACTTCACCCACTGTTTGCGCACAATTGCACAATGTCCCAGCTTCAAAGGCACGCTCCTTTGTATACAAAAACTATTTTATTTGAAAAAAAAAAAAACAAAGGAGACTTATATAATGATTGGAACTCTTAAATTTTCTTGCGAATGATGGGGGTAGATTTTTAGAATTTTGTAGCGAAAAATTTATCCAATACTTTAGCAATCGTTAATTATAAAACAAACAGTTTTCATAAGCTGAAATGTTCCCTATTAACCCATTAGTACCCGCTGTACTCATTTAGGTACAGTTTACCGTAGTAAAATGATGACTGCGGGAACTAATGGGTTAATAGACATTATGCTTGTTAAAAACATTCACAAGTAATTTCTTAGCGTGTTCTTGTTTGTTTACTGAATTAGTTGACTCCGAAGTTGTGTGAAAAATTTAAAACGTCAGATTTTATCCTTGTTTAAAGCCACGTATCTCATATTTGATGCCTTCAATGTTCTTGCGGTTTTCACCATTGCAAAAAGCTGATTTTTTATCTATTAGAAACTTATAATTTCAAATTGGAGTAAGTCCATCTAAGGGCAAATGTTTGGTTCATAAAATACTATTAATTTTGCGTGCGTTATTTCTTTAGTATGTATGGAATGAATATCAGGAATCAGTTTTTATATATGCTAGAATCATTAGTCGTGCTACTCAGATTACAAGGTGATTAGCATTTACTTTACCGTAAACTAACATACTTTCAATGATTCTGTTCTGGACATTCCTTACCGCGATAAAACACGCAATTCTTTGAATCCAAGTTACATACCATTTTGCTAATTAGAATTTCGTAATTTTCTACTATTTGATTGCTCGTGACCATCTATTCAACATCTTTTTATCAATAATAATATCCAAGTGGCTATTGTTCCACCAGGGACTTCCCAAAATTCTAATTCGATGCTCATTGACAAGCATTTAAACAAATATCACACGTTTTCCTCATTGTCGACGACATTTTTTATAATAACAAATCTTCTATCTGATTGCTTGTGAGCATCTATTCAACATTTTGACGAGTTTTACAAACACAGACAGAATGGAATCCTGCTGAGTCTAGCGCTACCACCATTTTGGTGGCATGTAGTTGTAGTAGCACCGGCCAACACGGTACCTTGTTTGCAACACAAAACGTTTCTTTATCAATAATATCCAAATGGCTATTGTACCACATAGGAGCTTTCCAAAATTCTAATTTGTTGCTCATTGACAAGCATTTAAACAAATATCACACGTTTTCCTCATTTTCGACGACATTTTTTATAATAACAAATCTTCTATCTGATTGCTTGTGAGCGGCTACTCAAGATTTTGACGAGTTTCACAAACACAGACAGAATGGAATACTGCTGAGTCTAGTGCTACCACCATTTTGGTGGCATGTAGTTGTAGTAGTACCGGCCAACATGGTACCTTGTTTGCAACACAAAACGTTTTTATAAATAATATCCAAATGGCTATTGTACCACATATGGGGCTTTCCAAAATTCTAATTTGTTGCTCATTGACAAGCATTTAAACAAATATCACACATTTTCCTCATTCTCGACGACATTTTTATAATAACAAATCTTCTATCTTCTTGCTTGTGAGCGTCTACTCAAGATTTTGACGAGTTTCACAAACACAGACAGAATGGAATACTGCTGAGTCTAGTGCTACCGCCATTTTGGTGGCATGTAGTTGTAGTAGTACCGGTCAACATGGTGCCTTGTTTGCAACACAAAACGTTTCTTTATCAATAATATCCAAATGGCTATTGTGCCACATAGGGGCTTCCCAAAATTCTAATTTGTTGCTCATTGACAAGCATTTAAACAAATATCACACATTTTCCTCATTCTCGACGATATTTTTTATAATAACAAATCTTCTATCTTCTTGCTTGTGAGCGTCTATTCAAGATTTTGACGAGTTTCACAAACACAGACAGAATGGAATACTGCTGAGTCTAGTGCTACCACCATTTTGGTGGCATGTAGTTGTAGTAGTACCGGCCAACATGGTACCTTGTTTGCAACACAAAACGTTTCTTTATCAATAATATCCAAATGGTTATTGTACCATATAGGGGCTTTCCAAAATTCTAATTTGTTGCTCATTGACAAGCATTTAAACAAATATCACACGTTTTCCTCATTGTCGACGATATTTTTTATAATAACAAATCTTCTATCTGATTGCTTGTGAGCATCTATTCAAGATTTTGACGAGTTTTACAAACACAAACAGAATGGAATCCTGCTGAGTCTAGTGCTACCACCATTTTGGTGGCATGTAGTTGTAGTAGTATCGGCCAACATGGTACCTTGTTTGCAACACAAAACATTTCTTTATCAATAATATCCAAATGGCTATTGTACCACATATGGGGCTTTCCAAAATTCTAATTTGTTGCTCATTGACAAGCATTTAAACAAATATCACACGTTTTCCTCATTCTCGACGATATTTTTTATAATAACAAATCTTCTATCTTCTTGCTTGTGAGCGTCTACTCAAGATTTTGACGAGTTTCACAAACACAGACAGAATGGAATACTGCTGAGTCTAGTGCTACCGCCATTTTGGTGGCATGTAGTTGTAGTAGCACCGGTCAACATGGTACCTTGTTTGCAACACAAAACGTTTTTATAAATAATATCCAAATGGCTATTGTGCCACATAGGGGCTTTCCAAAATTCTAATTTGTTGCTCATTGACAAGCATTCAAACAAATATCACACGTTTTCCTCATTCTCGACAATATTTTTATAATAACAAATCTTCTATCTGATTGCTTGTGAACGTCTACTCAAGATTTTGACGAGTTTCACAAACACAGACAGAATGGAATACTGCTGAGTCTAGTGCTACCACCATTTTGGTGGCATGTAGTTGTAGTAGTACCGGCCAACATGGTGCCTTGTTTGCAACACAAAACATTTTTTTATCAATAATATCCAAGTGGCTATTGTGCCACACAGGGGCTTCCCAAAATTCTAATTTGATGCTCATTGACAAGCATTTAAACAAATATCACACGTTTTTCTCATTTTCGACGATATTTTTTATAATAACAAATCTTCTATCTGATTGCTTGTGAGCGTCTACTCAAGATTTTGATGAGTTTCACAAACACAGACAGAATGGAATCCTGCTGAGTCTAGTGCTACACACCATTTTGGTCGCAAGTAGTACTTCTTCCGTAAGCGGCCTTCAGCTTCGACATTTTAGATGAACCAATTTCCACTTCACCCACTGTATGCACACAATTCCATAATGTCCCAACTTTTAAAGCGCGTTGTTTTGAATAGAAAAACTGATTTATTTGTAGGAAAATAAAGGAGCCTTAGATGGTATTATTATTGCACCTCATTTACAATTTCTTGCGGATGATGGGATAGATCTTTGCATCTAAAATGATTGGTATACGGTTCATACGTTCAGAAAGATAGAAAAATAATTAGGATAGATAATTTCGAAACCAAATCAAGAAACGGAGCACAGAGAACTCAAAATAATGATTGGATCTGAATGTGCATGTTGCATCTCCTGCATCAATCTTAAATTGTTGCGATTAACGAGGTCGACGAAGCTGCGCCGGCGAGAAACGGAAAAAGAGTTAACCGCGTGCATCGCGCGATGTCTGTCTAGTCCGAGTCGTCCCCCACGTTTATTAAAATAATGATACGCGATCGCGGCGTCGATTACAACGATGACGGTGATGGCGCGATAATGATGTCTCATACCGTACATTGTGGTAATGACAAGTGCTCAGGATGGGACCGCCGGTACACACACACAGGTCCGTGAAGAACGCGTTCCGAAAGGGTTAGAAACGCCGCGGCGACGAACCGCCCACCGCACCGGAGCGGTTCGCCTGACCGACGACGACCGTCTCTCTATTATGTTCGTACGTTTGTATGTGTGCGTATGCATACGCGCGGTATTGTAACCGGGATATTTAATTGACAGTTGTCAAGGCTGCTTAATAAATAATTCTCGAGCGAGTGTTTAGGGAAAAAACTGTGACGTAATAATAAGGTGCGATTAAATAACCGCTCGAGTTAACGAGACTCGATTAGGGAAAAAATAGTAATAGCGTGTTATTACGAGGGTTTGCTTGGAACGTTCGGATTCGAGCAGAATCGTATACACGAAACCGTTCGAACGCTATCGCAAAGCGTATTTGCATACATTAATGGATATTGTAATCGGTCGCTTTGAATCGCGGCTGAAATTGAAGTTGCTACGATTGTTTTCTTCAAGTTTCGTATTTATCGCAATAGTTTTAAGGGGCTAGGTCTCTATTGAAGGAGAAAAGAGTAGTTCAAATACACGCACATAAAAATTCGTTTATGGAACTTTATTCGGTGTCAAATTTCAAGTAAAAAACATTGTTCCTTGTTTTTTTTTACGAAAAACTAGCGGATACCCGGCGTGTGGAACTACCCTAAAAAAAAAGGAATACATTTTGTTTATTTGTTGGAAAAAATGAAATTGTATTTATTTATTAATTTTTTGATCTTAATGCTAGGGGATAAACAGTATTTTGAGTTTTTCCGGTAGGTGTGTAAACATAAATATTTTTCGGCGTTCCAACTCTGGAACAAGCAACATATAATTGGCCGCGCGAAAAACAGAAAGTTCAAACCTGCAACACTTAGCTATTGGCCTTTAGCCTTGTTGATGGTTATGGCGAAAGGCAGACGCATTGGAAACTGTAATCGCTTGAAATAGAAGGGCAAATCGGTTGAAATCATTGGAATTCGTGGTATCAGCACATCTTCTCCTTTACATTTATCGCGGATGATTGTGACTTCGATTAAATTCGGCTAACTAGATGACCGGGCGAACTTCGTACCGCCTCAGAATTAAATTCACGTGGGACCAAAGCATTTGCTTTATTGAATGTAAACCAAATGATGCGCGTATCGTTGTAGCACAACTTTCTGCTGAATGGGTTGCGCTCCTGTCGATTGTCTTCATTAAAGCACCTTGTGATATACTATATTTTGCGACTTTATCTATTGTCGGACCGTTGAGTTGTCGTTCGTGTGCTCCAGCGGGGCGTTTATTTGCTCTAATCACGACTTGGCATCACTTGGCATGCGATTCAACGCAGTTTTGAACAACCGAATCAATGAATGATGTTCATGAAGTATTTGCTGCAAATCTTGAAGAATTTCTCTTTTCATTGCGTTATTGATCGATTAACGCCGATCAAGTTGGTCCTCCATATTGGCCATGAAGTAAATTTGCCACAATTTTATGCTGTACGTCTTCAGCCGGCTGCAGTGATCCAATTCTATGGTGAATTTGTCCTTGTATCTGTATAGTCAAAAGGGAAGTGATAATTAGTGATTTATGATTATCAAAAATAAAGGTTACTCTCTGGTTAACAAACATTGCTTTGAATGTCGGACTGAATCCGCGTTCTTCAATAATATTTGCTCCAAATGAAGTCATTTGGAAACATGCATTGAACCTTTAAGCGTTCGAAAGAAAATGTCGTGATTCTTGAGCTACGCCATAAAGCAATAGATGCAATGGTTCAGGTGGCGGATGCAACACTGGCAATTTACACTGAAACAGCACAATCCAGGCGTTTCTCCAGCGAACTTAAATGCACCGCAATGGACGCGCACAACCTCAATGGGGCCAATTCTAACGAAAGGGTGCGAGCTGTAGTCAATCGTATCGAAACGCTCCTCGATTCAAATTAACACTTGGAGCATATTTTGTTGCGGTTCGACATTGTTGATCCCTATGTTCTGCTCGACGATTTCGCATTGCGGCTTCGTTGTAAAAGATTCGATCTTCTCGCTCGCGGCATTGTAAATAAGACTGTGATGGATATTGCTGACTTTGCTTCTACTATGACATAACAATTATTCATGCGCGCACCATCACAAATGTCATAACCTTAATTGTTATTGCGCGCACTATGACAACTGTCATAACCTAACACGCCAAACGTTGTCAATTTATTTAATCTCTAATATTTTTTTTCGTTACTTATTATTTATGTTTTTCACCGTTTAAACCAGGTATGGGCAACCTCCGGCGCGCGGGCCACATGCGGCCCTCGAGTAAGGTTTGTCCGGCCCGCTACTGAATTCTTTCGTTGCATATTAGCACGGCCCGTCTAAACTTAATTCATAATCAATCATGAGGATACTACAAAAATGTATATTTTTCAAGATTACTCACAGCATAAAACTTCTACAAAAAAGGTTGCCCATGACTTTAAACCATCCCTGAACTTCCACAAATATTTCAAGATCCAAATTAGCCAAATCGGTCCAGCCATTCTCAAGTTTTAGCGAGACAAACGAACAGCAATTGATTTTTATATATATAGATATCCACATATGTACAGTGAGTAACTTTAATATTCTTACACTATGAAATTTTTACTCAATTAAGTCATAACTTCATTTGTAAAAAATGATCAAGGATTATATTGAAGTATATACTTAATAAACAATAGGGCAAATTTCATTTACATAACCTGCAACAGTTGTCGAATAATACGGTTTAAATAAAACACTGATTTCCACGTTACTTTCATATTCGGACACTTTCAGGTTTTCTGTTTTTTTGTGTTCTGGTTTTTTTTGTTACAGTACCTGTTTTAATATTTCGTTGGATAGCCATCCTGCTTTATTACTTCTTCCAAAACCTGCCGTATATTATTAATATATTTTTTAAATATTCAGTGCTGAAATTTCTTCATTCTTCTTTTTAACCATTTTTCAACATTTATTTAGAAGATATTGGAGTTCTTCGAATTTAACGCTCCAGTTTATCCCACACATTTTCAATGGGGTTAAGGTCAGGCGACTGAGATGGTGGTTGCAAAACTTTTGGGCAATCGTATAACAAATATTCCTGCACAACAGGTGCCTTATGTTTTGGGTCATTATCCTGGTAGAACTTGAACGTATTTAAAATCCCCATTTTCGTGGCACTTTTGTGTAAATTGTTTTTTAATATGGTCATGTATAAATTTTTATCCATAATCTTTTCGATGAAGACTAATTCGTCCGGTCCGAAAGTCGAAATACAACCCCAGACCATGACGCTGCCACCTCCGTGTTTTACGCCCGACCGAAGATTTTTAAATTTAAACTCTTCGTTTTTTTTTCCGCCACACCATCGTTTGTCCATCTGACCCAAAAATATTAAATTTACTTTCGTCGGTAAAGATTACTTTATTCCACCATGTTTCGTCCTCGATAATAAATTTTTTTGGCACGTTTCAGTGTCTTCTTTCGATTCTTCTCATCTCAACAATAACATCGACTTTCATTTTCCTACTGAGCCAACGTGGTTGTTTTGGCACTCATCTTTATGTGTTTTGTGTGCTTCGAACCACTCATTATGCTCGGAATTTTAAAAACTCACAAGTTTTGCAATACTTAGATTTCACGATAACTTCAACGATCTTGCCAGTCAACCACACGATTAGTGTAAAGATGCCGAGCAATGAATAAAATCACTGTTTGCGCCACGAACCGTCCCCAGACACGGTTATGATGTCGTTCTGTACCTTCTGAGCTCAATTTCTTCTCTAAAGTAGCCGCATTTCTTATTGACCTCTCGCTCACAGCACGAGCAACAATAGAAATGATTTTACTGATTTTATCGTACACAGAATGACATATTAGTTGTGGTAAATCCATAAAAGCGCAAAATTTTGTAATTCCAAATAGACCAACTCGAGGAAGCCTCATTGCAAAAAATCCGTCTATTGATAAGCTCCATTTTCTATTTGGGGAACGGCATTTATTACAATCGAAGGGCATTTTCCACATTGAACAGCAATTTTGTAGCCGAGTCCGGGCTTTGACTGTTTACAAAACGTAACGTTTGTGTTGTAGGTTTTGCACACCAGAATAAGCGAGAGAACATTAAAACCTGTGAAGAAATCAATGAAACGATATTCAAATGACGGTTGAACGTTGATATCGTAGTCTTCATTCGATGTTTACAGCTTTTGGCAGAGGCACTAATGTTGGCTCCTTCGGACTCCATGTCATACCAATTTCTTGGCCGCTTTTTGTAGATATTACTCTTATAGGCACCTACTTCCTTCTCACGAGACTCTTTTCTGTCGATAACAACTTTCGTGTGGGGAGCCATGATGAGAAAACACTTGAGAAACTAACTCCGGCCGCCATTAATGTGAAGACAACGGTTTATATCAAACAGAACTTCAAACAAGTAAAACAGCTGATTCCAAGGCCGACCCTTCGCCGCAGATATACAGAGCCATCTATACGGCATTGAAGTCTGCTCTATTGAGGAAGCCAAGGAAATGTGTTCTACAATTTTATTACTATAATAATTTTACATTCTACGTGATCGCCAGACTGCCAAAATGTTGTAAGCCAATAAAAAAAAGTCATTTATTTTAAATTAAAATAGAGGCCTAATCCCCCTTAAAAGCAAATAATAACTTCTTAATTTTTTCCCCGGTAACATCATTTCTTTCTCCAAAAAGAACGAACTACGAAACCTATCGATTTGAATACTCGAAAAGTCATACGTTGTTACGGTCAACCTCTTATATATCGACGAACGACTTTAAAATCCGTGCCCCGTTCGCCGAACAAAACGAGCAACGCGACGAGGACGACGACGACGTTGCGCTGTTCGCCTTACCTCCTTACAGTAATCGAGCGAAGTACGGACGCAGTCATTAAATTATTCCGGTGATGTGAATAACATTAATGAGCATGCATTGCGAGAGAATCCTAGACAGCGGCGTTGGAGGCTGCTGCCGCTGCCACGCTAACGCTTGTTGGCCGCTGCTCGCCAACGACCAGTTTACAAAAAAAAAAAAAAAAGAAAGAAAAAGGGAGTCGTAGAAGACGAAGAAGAAAAAGAAAAACAAGGCCGACGATTTCGTGCATGTGTGCGAGTATACACGCAGATGAGAGGACTTACGGATTACGCCGAGATCGGTGACACGACAAGAGTTCGCGAAGGAATCGAAATATGTACGTGGGCGGGGAATTAAATTTTAGAAAAAGTTATTTTGCGCATTCTGTTGAATCCATCGAAAACAATTTTTGAAAGAAAATCTGAGTTTGATTAAATAGGCAAGAATAAGTGCCCGGGAATCATTTCGTATTGGTTAATCTTGGCATCGTTCCATGTTATATAGCCTGATTTAGAATTTTGCGACAACTATGGATTTTAATCCTTGGTCATTAAAGGATTATTCCATGTCAAGTGCCCTAAAGAGTCTCCATTCAAGCATTTTAATTTTGATAGAATTTGTTACAAGTTGTACCTATAGGGCTTTCAAGTAGTTTTGTAAAGTTTCAGCTTGATGTGTAGCCTGGTCGATGCGCCATGAGTATTTGCCTAAAAGTCACTTTTACCACGCGGGAGTGATTCGAAGCAAATGGCTAAGTTAGTCATGTTATTGCCTCAGATCCAGGAAAGCCAACTTGCTCAAGATTGGCAAGTCATTCCATGCCAAGTGGCCTAATGGTCCCAACTCGACGGTCTCCAATTTTGATAAAAATTTTACAAATTGTACCTATAGGGTCTTTAGGAAGTTTTGCAAAGTTTCAGCCTGGCAGAGGCGCTAGAGCTATTCACATAAAAGTCACTTTTACCATGCGGAAGTGATTCGAAACGAATGGTACAATGTGTCATGTTGGTGCCTCATGTTCAGGAAAACCAACATTCTGAATATTAGTATACTTAGTATAGTAGTCAACTTTTTATAGAGAACATAAAACTGTTATAAGTGGTGTTTCAAAAGTAATATACTTGTTACAAACTGGACCCAAAGTGGCTCATAAATTTAGTCGCGACACATCTCCATCCACCATTAATTATACAACAGATAGTTTTAAGCAAGCTGAATTTTCCCAGTTAATAGATAATGAACTTCAGAAAATTGGTTTGGAACCTTTGGTGTAACAAAGCAAACACACTGACAAAGTCAATGCACAAATTTCCACTATCACCAAACAAATATTGCATGTCTCTCGACGCGCGTTTCGCTAACCAAGTTACCATCATCAGGAGATGATCAAATGTTAATGAACTTGTTAAAAAATTACCTGCGTAATTTCTTATTTGCTTGTTTGTTTGCTAAATTAGTTGACTCCAAATTTGTGTGAGAAATTTAAAACGTCAGATTTTACCCATTTTTTAAAGCCATGTATCTCAAATTCGATGCCTGCGATATCCTTGCGGCTTTCACCATTGGAATCAGCTGATTTTTATCTATTAGAAACCTATAATTGGAGGAATTCCAGCCAACAAGGGGAACGTCAAGGTTGTGAATAACGGATTTTGATGTGTTTCGAATATGTTATAGAGACACCTCCCAGGAGTATCTTGCTACCAGCTTTTGTAGCCATTCGCCCTAGTTCTCGAGAAAATTGCGAAAGTTTTCCTAACGGACTTTATATACCGCTAATCTTAATAAGTTTGTAAAGTAGTGAGTATAGTGCAGTGGTTAGGTTCCAGACCTACTACGCTGGCGATCCATGTTCAAATCCTGCTCTTGTAGTTTTCTTTCTCAATCTTATCGTATATGATATTAACAAATATATTTACTTTCATGCAAAATTGTTCAAAAATATTTTTCGCCATACTAACTTTATTAATAAAATTAATCGGAAGCAAATGTGCAGCATGGTGTGTGGTTTAAATTTCACAATCAAATGTTATAATTAAATCGTTTTATCACTAGTGATCATAATTTAAACTATTTTTATATTTTAAACTAAAATTGACTCGGGCGGAATTGCAAGGATTAAAGGATATTTGTATATTTATTTTAAAGATATAGATAAAAGCATATTGTAATGCTCCTTTTGCCTACAAAGCATCGGCCCAGGACTTGATGTTTTTAAGCAACCTTTATTTTTATAATGAAATAAGTGAAAACATGTCAAAAGCAACATTAAAGAATTCTTGTGGGCATTTATGGTATCTCACCGAAGAAGCAGTCGGTTTGGTACTTTTTGATGATTCAGTTTCTGTCGAGGAAAAAGTAAAAATGGCCAAGGCATTTAAAGAAAAACAGTCAAATAATTTTGATACTAAACCCTTAAATGTTCTTTTTGAAGAAATAGCCGAATTTACCCACCAAGAACTGCATACATCATTTTGTGTCAAAAACTACCTTTAATTTTCTTAAGCGATTTAAACTATCATCATTTTATTAATAAAATTACCATGGCGAAAAATATTATTTTTGAACAATTTTGCATGAAATTAAATATATTTGTTAATATCATATGCAATGAGATTGAGAAAAGAAAACTACAAGAGCAGGATTTGAACACGGATCGTCAGCGGAGTAGGCCTGGAACTTAACCACTGCACTATACTCACTACTTTACAAACTTATTAAGATTAATGGTATATAAATTCCGTTCGCAAAACTTTCGCGATTTTCACGAGAACTAGGCCGAATGGCTACAAGAGCTGGTAGCAAGATTCTCGTGGGAGGTGCCCCTATAACATATTCGAAACACATCACAATCCGTTATTAACAACCTTGACGTTCCCCTTGTAAGAGCAACAGTTTGGTTCACAAAATGTATTGAATTTGTGTTGAATTCATGTCAGGAATCAATTTTATATATACTGGAATTATTAGTTGTGCTACACAGATTCCAATGTGATTAGAATTTAGTTTACTGTAGACTAATTTCAATCATTCTGTTTCGGACATTCTTCACGATGAAGTTGAAGTTTTGGAATTACATACCAGTTTGCTAATTAAAATTTTGTAATCTTCTATCTGACTGCTCGTGAGCATCAATTTAATATTTTGATTTTACAAACATGGAGTGGAATCCTGTTGAGCTTACACCATTTTGGTCGCAGTTCACAAAATTTAGATAATCCAATCTCTATTTGTATTTCGATTTTTATAGGCTATAAATATTTGTTGTTAGTGGCTCAGTAGTAAATGCATCTGTATTTGAACTTTTTTCGATCTATTCATCATTCTTTCCTGGACAAATTGGACTGAATTCATCATCTTCAAGCTACTGCACTACTTTTTGGTTTACACTTGTTTTTTGCCAGTGCTAACATCTCACCTTCTGCTTTTAACTTCCGAGCTGTTTTTACCATCCTTTCTGAAACACCCGATTTTCCATAGTTTCTTTTATTATCCAGATTTTTGGAACCAATATCAAAATTCATATTTTTTCTGTGGCCGATTAGACACAAGCAATTTTTGTTTTAATTCTTCAATCAGCTGATTGTAACCCAAACATTCTGACCACTATTTGCTGGTACAGGATCAAGACCGTCAGCTGTTGTAATTTGTTTTACCATAACATCTTGAACAGCCTTATTTTACGCTTTATATATCCTCCTGTATTCCTTCTAGATACCCGTCGAATTTTCAGTGAAGAAACAGCAACAGCTGTAAAGCTTTTACTCAAGTTATCTAAAAATATGTACTGCGTCATCATTAGTTAGAAGGAAGTGAAGATGAAGATTACTACTATAGCGATTTCTTAGTTGTTGAATCGTTTCTACATAAAGGACACTGTTTTTGTCATGTATTTCAGTTTATCAGCAGCTGTCGAACCAATTGAGCGTAAATTTTTGGTCCGAACACGGTTCTATTTACCGAATGGGTTGCAACAAGACCTTTCCTCAAGTTTTACTCCACTCTAGCAATTAATGTTCCGGCGAATTTTTTATTTCTATTGATTTCAGACTTTTATCAGACTTATAAGTATTTAGATAACAGGCTGAATTATGAAAGCTGCCAAAACTGCTTAAGACTAGTACATTTTCTTCAACGTCCATTACCAAATAAAGAATCTAAATAAAATAAAAATGGTAGCAAAAAGTGGATAGATAAAATAGGCAGCAAGATATAAGAAAACAAAAACGGCAAGGATAAATCAAAAATTATTAGTGCGTAGACTCTACTTGCTGTCAAAAGGAATCCATAGGTATTGAAACTAGTCTAAATCAGGATGACCACCGATAACAGAACCAAAATAGGGAGAAAATAAGAATTGAGTGTGTATTAACAGAGTACATAAATTAAAAGAACAATGCAAGCAAACTCAATACATTTTATGAACCAAACTTTTGCTCTTACAAGGGGAACACCAGGATTGTCCAACACGGATTTTCATGGGTCTCATATATGTTATAGAGGGACCTTTCCTGAGTATCTAGGTACAAGCTTTTATCCTAATGCGCTCTACTTTTTGAGAAAATCGTTGAAAAAGAAATTGAAGTTTCCTTTTTGTCCCTTATATCCTTAATTTTAAATACTGTTCAATGAAGCGATCGTAGCGCAGTGGATAAGATGTAGGGCAGGTATGGGCAACCTCCGGCCTGCGGGCCACAAGCTGCCCTCGAGTAAGATTTGCCCGGCCCGCTACTGAATTCTTTCGTTGCATATTAGCACGGCCCGTCTAAACTTAATTCATAATGAATCATAAGGATACTACAAAAATGTATATTTTTCAAGATTACTCGCAGCATAAAACTTCTACAAAACAAGGTTGCCCATGCCTGATGTAGGGTTTACACCCCTGGGAGATGTGTGTTCAAGTCTTGCTCGTGCGCTTTTTTTTCAATCTTTTCTTGCACAATATTAACAAATATATTTCATTTCATGCAAAATTATTCAAAAATAATATTTTTTGCCATGGTAATTTTGCATGAAATGAAATATATTTGTTAATATTGTGCAGGAAGAGATAGAAAAAAGAGCACAAAAGGGAAAGTTTGAGCTTTTGAGGAACCTAAGAAATTTTCTGTAATTATAAAAAATAAAATTCAGAAGATAAATGTTTCAAGACTTCAAGTTTAGAAAATTTGATTTTTCGGCAAATTTCCAGAAAATCAAAAAATTAATAAAATTCTGAAAATTCTGGTTAATTCTGAAATCTTGAAACATTTTGAAGTAGTCCGAAATTTCTTTTGTCATGGAATTCTTTTAAACTTTCCAATTCGATAAAAGTTTAGACAATTTGAATTTTCGATAAATTTCCAGGAAAAAGAGAAATAAAATTCGGAAAATTCTGGTAAATTTTCGAATATTTGAAATTCATAATACACACCATAACGCAAATTTTCTTCCAATTTATTTCTTAATAAAATGATCATGATAAAAAATATTATTTCTGAATAATTTTTTCCTCAAAAGCTCAAACTTTTCCTTTTGTGCTCTTTTTTCAATCTCTTCCTGCACAATATTAACAAATATATTTCATTTCATGCAAAATTACCATGGAAAAAATATTATTTTTGAATAATTTTGCATGAAATGAAACATATTTGTTAATATTGCTCACGAAGAGATTGAAAAAAAAGCACGCGAGCAAGACACACATCCCCTGTAAACCACTACGCTACTATCACTTCGTTGAACAGGATTTAAAATTAACGATATAAGGGACAAATGGGAAACATCAATTTCTTTTTCAACGATTTTCTCCAAAAGTAGAGTGCGTTAGGGCAAAAGCTCGTACCTAGATACTCAGGGAGGTCCCTCTATAACATATATGTATAAGACCCATGAAAATCCTTGTCGGACAATCCTGGTGTTCTCCTTGTTAGATGTAATTGCTCCAATTTGAAATTATAAAGCTTCTGATGGATAGAAATCAGCTCTTTCCAATGGTGAAAACCACAAGGCTTTAAGAAATGGTACACACAACTTGGGAGTCAGCCAATTAAGCAAACAGAGAAGAAAATAAGAAATTACTTCAACAATCTTCTAACAAGTGTGTTGTCTATTAACTAGGAAAATTTCAGTTCCTTAAAACTGCCTGTTTTATAATTCATAGTGACTAAAGCATTGGACCAATTTGTCGCAACAAAATTTCTGAGCCACTTTGAATCCATTTTGTAACAAATATGTATATTGCTTTCTAAGTCCCAATTGTCTAGAAGAAGTTGACCCAGGATACCAATTTTGAGCCTTTTGACTTTCTTGGATCTGAGACAATAACATGACAAACTTGGCCATGTGCTTCGAATCACTTCAACGTGATGAAAGTGACTTTTAAGTACTTCCTAAATGTCTTGTAAAAATTTTATCAATATTGGAGATGGTCGAGTGGGGACCACTAGTCCGCTTGACATTAAATTACACTTTAATCATCAAGTATTAAAGTCCACAGTGGTCGCAATTTGTTTTGTTTTTGTTTAATCGTCCCTTTACTATTCATCACGTCTTTCCCTACGTACATGTATATCGCACCAGACAAATAGGACAACGACTACGTATTTACTCGCCTCATCGCCGCTCCCGGTCTTACACCTGTCCTTCGTACCGACGAACGAAGTGACGACAAAGCGAAAGATCTTCACGGCGATCACGATCAGTTTCTTGGTGCGGGTGACATCGGCAACGCCGACTACTGGGAGATCTTTCGCCGCGTGGGAGTTCCCTTTTCTCCTTCTCGACTTTCTTAGCGAACTTGATTTATCGCGGCGAACACGGATTGATTTATGGCTTCCTATTTGTAAATATCTCTCTTATACGAGCTGCGTTCGCTTCCAGTCGACGTCGGAGGAATCGGTCTTGTGTAGCCCGTCTATTTTACGAGCTGTTTTGCAACAATGTCGTGATGTAGACGTTTGCTATAAGTATGCGTATGCTCAGTCTGAGATGGTGGAAACGAAAATACTTTTCACGATTTTGACGTTTTATGAGAATACTGTGATTAACACTAGACTTACCGAGATGCCCTTCGTCTGTCCTTGTTACCGCTAGGTTATGTTGGTATTCGAAATAGATACAGGGTGGTACAGGGAAACGGGAAATTTTGAATGTAGTAGTGGCAGCCGTGGGAGGTTGGTACACAGGTGGGAGTGGCAGCCTTTAGTGTAGAACTACTTGCCATTTAGTATACGTGGAGCAATGGGTCGGTTCACAACGTACATTTGTCGTGAAGTCATTTTACAAAAATGGTGACAGTGTGACTGCTGCTCAACGGGAATTCCGACGTCATGCCCGTGTTCCAACTTGCTACGCCATCAATACATGGCTTAAGAATTTGGAGGAGACGAGTTCAGCTCTAAAAAGAAACCACCAGAACGCCAACGTATTCAACGAATCCCAGAAGGTATTGGAGCAGTTCGGGCCTCAATTGTAAGGAACCCACAACGAAGAAACACGCATCAGCATTGAACCTAAACCGAACAATCGCCCGCCGAATACTCGACAGTGATTTGAAGTTTCACCCGTACAAAATGCAAGTTGTACAGGAACTGAAACCATTAGACTACGTGACGCGCCAACAGTTCTGGGAAAATTAAAAACATTAATGACGACCCCGATTTTGTTGGCAATTTTTTCATATCGGATGAGGCTCATTTCCATCTCAGTGGATATGTAAATAAACAGAATTGGCGACCTGAAAACCACCATTACACAACCAAAAGATTACAGTTTGGTGTTCCGTTTCAACTCGAGGCGTAATTGGCCCTACTTCTTTGAGGATGACAGAGGGAACGCAACGACAGTAATATCTGAACGATGTGTTGATTCTGACTGATTTTGACTTCAAAACTTTCCCGATCTTTATAATCCCTTATTTCAGTAAGATGGAGCCTCGATCCATACGGCCAATGCGGCCGCTCTTTGGTAACCATGTAATTTCACGGTTTGGCGACATCCATTGGCCTTCAAGATCACGAGACTTGTTGGTGTGTGATTTTTCTTGTGAAGCCACTTCAAAAGCAAAGTGTACACCGCACGCCCAACGACAATCCTTGAGTTGGAAAGGAGGATTCGAGAAGAAATCGCTGCAGTTCCTATGGAAGTGTTTCAAAGTGCCATGCAAAATCTCAGTGTTCCCGTTCAGGAATGCATATGTTTGAATGGCCATCATCTTCTGGACTTTATTTGTAGAAATTGCATTTTTTTATTAGAACACTTAACGGCATGTAATTTACTCTTTGTTTTCGACAATAATACTTGCAAATTAACTTTTATTACTTTTGCGAAAGTTTGAGTGTTTGCTTTCAAATAGTCCGACTTCATATTTTCTGTTTAATTGGAATGTCTAAGGGCAGAATATCAACAGGACTAACTAATAGTAGAATGCGATCAAACTATCCAATAGGACGACTAATGGAAAGGTGGACAAAGCGAAAAATCCGTTCAAAGGTGCTATCTTGCAGAAAAGTGGGAGAGAGAGAGAGAGAGAGAGAGAGAGAGAGAGAGAGACAGAGATATAGATAACTCAGTTGAGGCAGAGGCTAAAGAAAGTCAAGTCTCGATCGAGGCTATAGAACCGTAGAAGAAAAAGCAAATTGGTTCAAAACATGGATTTCATTGTATTTCCAGTAATTATCTAAGTTTGCGATCAATAACCAGAAGACAATTTAAGTGTTCACTACCGAAAGAGCAGTTTGAGTGCTAACGTAATCTGTGTAGTCGCTCAGAAAAATTATCTAATTACTTGTGCGATATTTGCACTCAACATCTATTCGGTTCTTCTTCTCGTTCCTCTTCATCATATTCTTATTCTACTTTTGTTTTTCGACCAATTTGCTCTTTAAGACACCAGATTAGAGTTAGCTTCTAGTGGTTTTTATTTCAAAATTCAACTTTCAGTACCTCTAGAATAGGCATGGGCAACCTCTGGCCCGCGGGCCACATGCGGTCCTCGAGTAAGGTTTGTCCGGCCCGCTACTGAATTCTTTCGTTGCATATTAGCATGGCCCGTCTAAACTTAATTCATAATGAATCATAAGGATACTACAAAAATGTATACTTTTTCAAGATTACTAACAGCATAAAACTTGTACAAAAAAGGTTGCCCATGCCTGCTCTAGAAGAAGTAAAAAGACGAACTGTGGAAGTGCATCTTCGGCTTCCCTTCCCCCTCTTCTTTTTCATATCTCTCATCTTCTTCTTTCAGTGAAACAAATTCAACATTAAAAACCTATGGAAAGAGTGAAGAACGAAGAAATTATGGCCTCCAATCTTGTACAGCTTTTTTCCAGATTTGATTTATTTTTCTTTTCCTTCTTGCTCTTCGTCTTCTTCTTTTTCGTTGCTCCTGTCGGTTTGCTCTTCAAGACGCCGAATTAGAGTTTGTTTCTACTGATTTCTACATATTTAGAGCTTTCGACCATACGTCTTCTATTTCTTCTGCACCTTCTAATCTCTTTTTATTTTTATCTTCTTAATTAGTTCAGACAGAAGTAACGAGTACAACGTAACTTACAAACTTCAGGAGTAACAACGTATTAGACTCTTGGGAAGCTCAAGGTGAAAAGACCTAAATTTTGATAATATCTTCTATTGCAGCTACAGAATTTTGGCCCTCAGATTAAGGGGTTACGCCTGTCACGCGGCTGTAAAAGAAGCGTATTTTTGTGATTTTTTCCTGGGGAGACGCGTGGTGAGTTTTAAATGTTTCTTTCTCTACTTCAAGTAACATTGTTTTAAATATTTACTAGGATTTTTTTATTCGAAAAATATTCATAAACATAATGTACACAATGGTTCGTGCAGACCGCTAACCGGAAACATCTTTTACGGTGACCACCGCTGCTCGGAATAGAGATCACTTGGAATTAAAAACCAAAGGCTTTCAGTTTGAGTAATAAATTATCTAGTACTTGACCGAAGGATTTGATTAAGTATTGATTTTTGGAAGAGTGGCGGCAATTTCAAGTAGAAATGACATTTTCAACAAAAAGCTCTATTTTTGTTGATTTAAAAAGGAATCAGGCATTGGAAAGGAAACTGCTTCGTTCAAGTACTAGATTTTGTTGTGTGGATGAAGCCTGTAAAATTTAAAGTTGATCGATGAAGTGGTTCTCGAGATATCGTGGTCACCGCTCACATAGAATTTTTGATGCCAGGTCCATATATTAACTCCGCTGCAGCGGCAGCAGCCTTCAAAATCCCAATTTGCTTCGGTCTACGAAACATTTTCCCTTCCCGTGTGTTAGATTGCGCACACCGCTCGGCCGTCTGTAGGCGCACCTCGTCTTCTCCTATCACATATTTGTTAACGTACGGCCACAGTGCACCGCCATCGCTTGCAGTATGCTCAATAATAAAATGAGTCCTTCGTTGATTTGACAGGCAGCAACGTGGGCAGTTATTTCGACCGTGATCAGCCTACTCGTAATAATTTTCGAACTTATTTTGCAGATGAGCTCGCGTTATTACTTTGATTGAAACCACCTCTGCATATTTCCAATAAATTTTCATTGCTGAGGTCTTCATATTGGCTTGATTGCTTCCAAGACTTTCGTAGGTAGAGCGTATAGAAAGGGTTACTCAAGAACTCTTTCATGGCTAGCCGGTGCAATACTCTAACGATCTGCGGATTTCTTCTCCCGATCAGCAGACAGTCATTCTTGTGAACCTTCAATTTGCAAACTCTATAACTTTCTCAATTTTCAGGGAATATACTTGAAATGTCATACTTTGAGGATCCATCAAAAAACAAAAATCGATTTTTTCGACAGCAACGTGGGCAGTTATTTCGACCGTGATCAGCCTACTCGTAATAATTTTCGAACTTATTTTGCAGATGAGCTCCCGTTATTACTTTGATTGAAACCACCTCTGCATATTTCCAATAAATTTTCATTGCTGAGGTCTTCATATTGGCTAGATTGCTTCCAAGACTTTCGTAGGTAGAGCGTATAGAAAGGGTTACTCAAGAACTCTTTCATGGCTAGCCGGTGCAATACTCTAACGATCTGCGGATTTCTTCCCCCGATCAGCAGACGGTCATTCTTGCGAACGTTTAATTTGCAAACTCTATAACTTTCTCAATTTTCAGGGAATATACTTGAAATGTCATACTTTGAGGATCCATCAAAAAACAAAAATCGATTTTTCGAAAATTTCACACAGGCGTGGCCCCTTAAGGGCATCATCAGTGCACTGAAGACGAAAGAACTTCTTAAGTCAAAAAGAATATCATTTAAGATTGTAATAAACTTATGGCAACCTTGATATTAAAATCCCCACAAATTATTTGGAAAATCCATATTAAATACAAGAAAAGCAATGAATTAAGGGTTTTAAAACTCATTTGTCCCCCATATAGAACCTTTATTTCCTCGTTTATTACTGTTTTATGTTTTCTCCACAGACAACTCGAAGGTTGTGCCGTTATCACTGGCACTATTGTTGGTTCTTCATGTATCCTTTTTAATCGGTCGTTTGTTAGGCTTCTCCACCGATCTCCAACTTTTACCCCTTCATATTTTCTCCTAAATATTTTTGCTGTGTATTTGTCTTGATCCCATACGTTGATTTTTCAATACTTTCTATAATAATCGTGCCCATTTATTTCCTTTCGTTAATCGTATTTATATTTCTGCCTCCATTTCGTGCTTATCTGTAACAACTGCTCCTAAGTGTGTGAATTTATTCACTAGTGCAAAACTATAGCTGTCTTTATTCCTACATCTGTCTTGCTTTATGGCTATTCTTCCTTTCTGTCTATCAGTTTTATGTATTTTGTCTGATTTTTATTGAATTCTAGTCCATACCTCACCCATCGCTTTCTTAATAAGTTTCTTTGCTGCTGTTTTCAGTTCAGAAATTTCGTGTTTGTTGCTAATGGTAAACTGGCTTCTTTCGTAAGATTCACAGTGATATGTGCTGGTGGACTAGTTATCAAAGTAAATTTTGTAGTTTTTATTTCTTGATAAGTTCTTGATAGTTTCAACCAGTTTTACTACTTCATTAAAATCTGCTGATGATGGGATGCTGGATAAGGGTGACAAGTGAATTTTATCCATCTTTGATTGAGAAGACTAAAGGCTAAAGAAAAGACGGACAGTTGCCGTGGATGAAGACGCGAGAAATCTGCTAATTATGCTCGAGAAGAGCGCAAAAAAGGAAATTTTATCTATCTCTGATTGAGAAGACTGTAGACTAAAGAAACGATCCACCACCATTACGGCGGGAGGGGAGGGGATCAGGTGTTGAGTTTAAGGTCAGATAGATGATGAAGGACTATGCAGGATAACGGCGTCACTTAAACTGTCTGCTTCCTAGTGATTACTCAATTAGCCATCCTGGCCTAAAAGGCAATCTCTGTCTATACGAAAGAACCGCCGGTTGTTGAATAAAGAGATTATGCAACGACTTACTATCTAGTAGGCACACTGCCACCTGCTAATTAATTAGGGGGTGAACAATGTACGAATTGACGAGGAATGCAAACTTTTTCTTTTGAGTATATTTCGATATCATAATAGACGAAAGCCACGACGTAGATAATTTCCTTTTCCACCTATTCCGACCGCAACAAGCTCCTGTCCAAATATCCTTCTCTTTCCGGGCTACCCCAAGTTTTCTCACCGGATTACGTCTAACGCGTTTATTTTCCCTTTTATCGAATTCGACGAAGCTATTCGGAGATTCGAACGTTGATCACTTGTAATGCCTCTCGCATTACGAACGCATCGTCTCCTAACATACATACATACATCGGCTCACACACGCACACGTACGCGCCGACAAACGAGGCGTCTCTTCCACTATATTTCGCGATTCCCGAGGGATGCGAGGTAGAAAAAAGGAATCGCGGAGGAGTGGGCGAGGGGCGGAGGAGGAATCGCCGGGAACGCGCGCGGTACGTTTCCTTTGATCTTCGGCTTTTTGCCGCCCGCGCCGCGGTTCCTCGTTCTTCGTCCGTGTGACCTGTAGATTAACTGTAACGTTTCGTCGACGATGACGATGACGGCGAAAATATGGACGAATCGGGGACAGCACCCCCAATTATTGCGGGGTGGTCTTCCGTTGTGTCGTATTAAGCCGTATGCAATATTTATTAGATGATGCGTTGGGAGAGGATGTGTGTATGTATGTATGTATGTATGTATGTGGTGACTTTAATATGGATGACGGATTGTGTATTAGTGGAGTAGCCAAATAGGAAATTGGGGTGGCAGAAGCTTTTAGTGGACAGGGAAAGAAATCTGTTAGTTGAGAAGGTATTGCAACTACTTTGCCGGTTGTGTTACTCCTTTGCTGATTCTGCCGATCTCAGCTTATAATTCGATAGTTTTGTTTTAACTGGAGAACCTAACTGAACACTTTATCGGTTTAACAACGGAAGATCAAAAAACCTTTACAACGTCGTGAGGAGTGATTTTCTTCCAAAGCAATATATTTTAAGAACTTGAGAATCCTCAAATGTGTCACCCTCAAAAGAGAAAAAAATTAAGTTTGAAACCCCAATGCCTAAATTGAACTGTAGAGTATGAATATCTCGAGTTTGACATTTCAGTAGTTAATTTTTTTGTGTGAAGGTGACTCGATTGTGAAGTTGTATATGCCAAAATATGTCTTACTACTTGGAAGGTCTGAGTCCTAATTAAAGCAGTTTGTTGCACTTTAATAACTTCAAAATGAAGCAACATCGTCAAATGTGTCATCCTCCACAAAAGAAAAAGAAAATTAAGTTTGAGAGCTAAATGCCCAAATTGAACAGTAGATTATGAATATCTCGAGTTTGAAATTTCAGTAGTTCATTTTCTTTGTGTGAAGGTGACTCGATTTTGAAGTTCTATATGCCAAACAATGTGTTACTACTTGGAAGACCTGAGCGCTAATTGAAACAGTTCGTTGCACTTTAAGGACTTTAAAATGAAGCCACATCGTCAAATGTGTCATCCTCCACAAAAGAAAAAAAAGATTAAGTTTGAGAGCCAAATGCCCAAATTGAACTGTAGATTATGAATATCTCGAGTTTGAAATTTCAGTAGTTCATTTTTTTGTGTGTGAAGGTGACTCGATTCTGAAGTTCTATATGCCAAACAATGTGTTACTACTGGGAAGGCCTGAGCGCTAATTGAAGCAGTTCGTTGCACTTTAATAACTTCAAAATGAAGCAACATCGTCAAATGTGTCATCCTCCACAAAAGAAAAAGAAAATTAAGTTTGAGAGCCAAATGCCCAAATTGAACTGTAGATTATGAATATCTCGAGTTTGAAATTTCAGTAGTTCATATTTTTTGTGTGAAGGTGACTCGATTCTGAAGTTCTATATGCCAAAATATGTCTTACTACTTGGAAGGCCTGAGCGCTAATTGAAGCAGTTCGTTGCACTCTAATAACTACAAAATGAAGCCACATCGTCAAATGTGTCATCCTCCACAAACGAAAAAGAAAATTAAGTTTGAGAGCCAAATGCCCAAATTGAACTGTAGATTATGAATATCTCGAGTTTGAAATTTCAGTAGTTCATATTTTTGTGTGAAGGTGGCTCGATTCTGAAGTTCTATATGCTAAAATATGTGTTACTACTTGGAAGACCTGAGCGCTAATTGAAGCAGTTCGTTGCACTCTAATAACTTCAAAATGAAGCCACATCGTCAAATGTGTCATCCACCACAAAAGAAAAAGAAAATTAAGTTTTAGAGCCAAATGCCCAAATTGAACTGTAGATTATGAATATCTTGAGTTTGAAATTTCAGTAGTTCATTTTTTGTGTGAAGGTGACTCGATTCTGAAGTTCTATATGCGAAAATATGTCTTACTAATTGGAAGGTCCGAGTCCCAATTGAAGCAGTTCGCTGCACTTTAATAACTTCAAAATGAAGCCACATCGTCAAATGTGTCATCCTCCACAAAAGAAAAAGAAAATTAAGTTTTAGAGCCAAATGCCCAAATTGAACTGTAGATTATGAATATCTCGAGTTTGAAATTTCAGTAGTTCATTTTTTTGTGTGAAGGTGACTCGATTCTGAAGTTCTATATGCGAAAATATGTCTTACTAATTGGAAGGTCCGAGTCCCAATTGAAGCAGTTCGCTGCACTTTAATAACTTCAAAATGAAGCCACATCGTCAAATGTGTCATCCTCCACAAAAGAAAAAGAAAATTAAGTTTTAGAGCCAAATGCCCAAATTGAACTGTAGATTATGAATATCTCGAGTTTGAAATTTCAGTAGTTCATTTTTTTGTGTGTGAAGGTGACTCGATTCTGAAGTTCTATATGCCAAACAATGTGTTACTACTGGGAAGGCCTGAGCGCTAATTGAAGCAGTTCGTTGCACTTTAATAACTTCAAAATGAAGCAACATCGTCAAATGTGTCATCCTCCACAAAAGAAAAAGAAAATTAAGTTTGAGAGCCAAATGCCCAAATTGAACTGTAGATTATGAATATCTCGAGTTTGAAATTTCAGTAGTTCATATTTTTGTGTGAAGGTGACTCGATTCTGAAGTTCTATATGCCAAAATATGTCTTACTACTTGGAAGGCCTGAGCGCTAATTGAAGCAGTTCGTTGCACTCTAATAACTACAAAATGAAGCCACATCGTCAAATGTGTCATCCTCCACAAACGAAAAGAAAATTAAGTTTGAGAGCCAAATGCCCAAATTGAACTGTAGATTATGAATATCTCGAGTTTGAAATTTCAGTAGTTCATATTTTTGTGTGAAGGTGGCTCGATTCTGAAGTTCTATATGCTAAAATATGTGTTACTACTTGGAAGACCTGAGCGCTAATTGAAGCAGTTCGTTGCACTCTAATAACTTCAAAATGAAGCCACATCGTCAAATGTGTCATCCACCACAAAAGAAAAAGAAAATTAAGTTTTAGAGCCAAATGCCCAAATTGAACTGTAGATTATGAATATCTTGAGTTTGAAATTTCAGTAGTTCATTTTTTTTGTGTGAAGGTGACTCGATTCTGAAGTTCTATATGCGAAAATATGTCTTACTAATTGGAAGGTCCGAGTCCCAATTGAAGCAGTTCGCTGCACTTTAATAACTTCAAAATGAAGCCACATCGTCAAATGTGTCATCCTCCACAAAAGAAAAAGAAAATTAAGTTTTAGAGCCAAATGCCCAAATTGAACTGTAGATTATGAATATCTCGAGTTTGAAATTTCAGTAGTTCATTTTTTGTGTGAAGGTGACTCGATTCTGAAGTTCTATATGCGAAAATATGTCTTACTAATTGGAAGGTCCGAGTCCCAATTGAAGCAGTTCGCTGCACTTTAATAACTTCAAAATGAAGCCACATCGTCAAATGTGTCATCCTCCACAAAAAGAAAAAGAAAATTAAGTTTTAGAGCCAAATGCCCAAATTGAACTGTAGATTATGAATATCTCGAGTTTGAAATTTCAGTAGTTCATTTTTTTTTGTGAAGGTGACTCGATTGTGAAGTTGTATATGCCAAAATATGCCGTACTACTTGAAAGACCTAAGCGCTAATTGAAGCAGTTCGTTGCACTTTAATAACTTCAAAATGAAGCCACATCCTCAAATGTGTCATCCTCTACAAAAGAAAAAAGATTAAGTTTGAGAGCCAAATGCCCAAATTGAACCTTAGATTATGAACATCTCAAGTTTGAAATTTCAGTAGCTCAATTTTTTTGTAGAGGTGACTCGATTCTGAAGTTCTGTATGCCAAAATATGTCTTACTACTTGGAAGGTCTGAGTCCTAATTGAAGCAATTTGTTGCACTTTAAGAATTGTAAAATGAAGCCACTTCGTCAAATGTGTCATCCTCCACAAAAGAAAAAAATCAAGTTTGAGAGCCAAATGCCCAAATTGAACTGTAGATTATGAATATCTCGAGTTTGAAATTTCAGTAGTTCATTTTTTTTGTGTGAAGGTAACTCGATTCTGAAGTTCTATATTCTATATTTCAAATGTGTCCAATCCTGATAAACAAGAAAAAGATTAAGTTTGAGAGCCAAATGTCAAAATTGAATTTCAGATTAGACAATTTCAAGTTTGGAATTGCAGTAGTGAATACTAAATCAGGGTATTTTTACTGCGGGCGCCCGACCTCTGAAAGGTCCCCCAAATTCCCAGCCTTACACTTATCTATAATATGACCAAGTTTGGTGTGCAAATTACCGGACGTATTTCACCAATTTAGAAAAGTTTAGAATCGGGTTCTGCAGCCTTGAATACATACCTTGGGAAATTCTGCAAAAAATTAAAACTCCTGAAAGTCCATTGCGTGACATATCAAATTGAAGCTTTGGACGGGCGAATTCTTGGAAAATTTTTTCTAAAGCGATATTCTTGTTTGTTTTTAAATTTCTAGGATCGCGAAAATGCAATGATTTACATCTTCAATGCCAATTTGTTTGCTTAAAATTGACGAGATTGGAAACATTTCAGGCAAGCCAGATAGAATTGAAAAATTGAAGGTTGTCGTGATTCTAATATCAGTCACGAGTAAAGCTGAGTACATATTACAACGATTTTGGCAAAATCTTTGCGAGTCAAAATGGGTGTCATGAAATTCGTGATGAAGTTTCAAATATTTCAATTTTTTTGCAATTTTCGCAGAAATGTAATTCGTTAATTAAGTTATGTACAGGTTTAGTTACTTGTGGTTTCTTTATTTTCATTTATTTTTGTATACACCGTGGTAGTTGTAGGTAAATAGAGGCTAAGCAATTATGAAACATTACAACATTCTAATAAATCAAATTAATTTGAGCAAGCTGTACAAATTGTACAAATTACATACCAAAACACGATATAAAAGGCGACTTAGTGTTCGGTAAATTTTTCAAAATAGAAAAAGTCAAGGAGATTATTTAAATCACGTAAGGGAAATGAAATACAAAGATCTTAGAAAGTATTTTAATTGTTTACGAGGAGCAACAACGCAATTTGAGGAATTACAAAATTTAGTTAGACCGAAAATGAAAAATGTTATGATACTAAAGAACCTAATTTCCCGGAGAAAAATCAATTCATCAATTTCTTCTTGCATTAGTTATGTTTGTTTACTGGCCGCGGCTATCATCCCTATTTTAGGGTAGAGTGAGTTAGAAAATTTCGAAAGAGCTTTAAGTTTCTAAAATGAAGAGTGAAATTTCTTAAGAAATCCGAAAATACATTTTTCCGAATTCGCAAAAAAATATTTCGGATTGGTTTTAATATGTACTCGCCTTAAGCCAAACATATTTCACCGATTTAAAGTTCAAGATCGTGTTCTGCACGCTTGAAAACTAAAATATGCAAAGTTTCGTTGAGATGCGAGAGAGATTGAATTTCAGCAATTTTTCAAAGGGGTGCCCCTGAGAAATTCTGCGAAAGATTAAAACATCTGAAAGTCCATCCTGTGACACATAAACTTGAAGCTTTCAACGAATGGATTCTTGGAAAATGATTTCTAAACCTATATTCTTGTGTGCTTTCAAATTCCATCCGAAAAATCACGAAAATTCAATGATTTTACATATATTTTTGCAGAATCTATCGAGCCGCGTCAATTGCATTACATGGGATTATTGCGGTCGTTTTTTCAGTATCGCTAAAGAATCTAGGAGACGTGTTCCACCAACAATCCCATTTTCTCCCTAAATTCTTTGGTATCTTGTATTTTCTTACATTTTAACTATCATCCTTTTTTCTAAATCATTGAGGTTTTCATAAAATAACCTCTCTGGCTATGCATGCTCTGTGAGGTCACGCACGTACTTTCGAAAGGAAAAGACGACTGAATCTCTAGAAACTGTAAGAAAACCAAAAAAGAAAGAATAACTAAAAAATACACAATGACTTCCATTGCACCTTATTTTCTTCGGGGGCGAATTGGGGCAAACTAAGGCACTAAGAACTGGAAAGTAGGGATACTATAGTATAACCCATTCCCTATAAGCGACTGCAATGCATTTAAAAATGCAACAGACGCTCGATAACGTGAACTAATTCAGACCAAGGGTGTTTCACGTTATCAAAATGTTTACTTTAGCGAAGGTGATTATTAACAAGCAAATTATTAAAATGAATCTTTAATACGCCAAAATAAAATACATAAAATATTCGAACTACTTTTTATAAACACTAAGAATAATAATAAATCAACATAGCATTTTATAATCGTGTATTAAAGTACGAACCTCAGCCAGCAACGTTGTTATTAAGACTACTTTTGCAAAAATCAAAATTGCAACTAAAAGCATATGTGCTTTGCTATAGCAATGAGTTATCCCGGGAATGTACAATAAAATTCAAATGTGGATATATGCTACATAAATCGGGGACTCCCCTACATAATTGGATAGGTCGGGGATTGATCAAACTGGGCTTTTCATAGGTAACTTGTAACGCTCGAAGTTATTCGTGCACGATCGGAAATTGCGTGCTGTTTACGTTATCGAGCTATCGAACTTACAATACTTTTACGTTATCCAGCGTTCCGTATAATCTTATACTACGAATTTTGTGTTCACATTAGCGCAATGTTTCCAATATCGGGTATTTACGTTATCGAACGTTAATTGTATTAACTTTTACAGAAAAGTAAGAAAAAGCCGATTTTTGTCTGGTTTGTGGATTGACAACAAAACATATAGAAAAGTTATAAAGTGAGTGGAAATAAGTTTAATATAGTGCTTATACCTTGAGTTTGAGTATTCATGTTAATTTTTTCCACAAAGAAACACTTCAACCACAACCACAATGAAAAAGAGGTTAACTACGAATAGCCGAGCGTATGAAACAATTGCGAAGTTTTCTCGCTAGAACAAATTGTATGAGCTGAAGGTTTTGCCATGTGACGTAATATTAAGATTCCTGTATGAGGAGCCCCCTATACGTAAATGTTTGTAATTTCGATTTTTGGCTCAAATACCGGTCTGTGCGCCAGTACAAACAATTGATGCTTTCAAAATGGCAATTTTGGCTATCCCAATTTAAGATGGAAATGACTGCTTTAACATTTGGTTCGAACGAATGGAAAAGTGTACCAATCTTTATGGATCATACGTCAACCGATCCAGCTTTTTCACACGCAGGACATGCACGACTCATATTGAAATAAACATTTCGTACTACTTTTCACGTTCTTATTCCCTCTAGAAACACGCCAAAAATGGAAAAAGAGGAAAGTACGTTACCTGAAGATATATGTAAACGACCGCCTAACAACACCTTTGCGTTCTCGTCGCTCCAATAAATTAATAATGCACGCCGGAATATACCCGAAGGTAATTAAATAAACACCTGGCCCTAGACATTACGTCGCGGCATAAATACCCGTTTATCGTCGTTCGTCTACGCGTAAAATTCTTTCGCCTCATGGTCGAGATCAAAGCATAATCACGTGTAATTGGAAATAATAACGAGGAACATCATCGAAGGAAGAAGAGAAGCGCCGTCGGTGGTGCGGTCGCCGAAAGAAATCGAAAATCGCGTGTTGCGTTCGTCCTCTATCATTATTGTGTATTAAGTATGGGAGCACGTGAGGCATGTAATCACGGGCAAACAAACAGCACGATGTAAGCAGCGTACGTACCAATATGTATACGTATAGTGCCTGTGTAGAGAGAGAGTCCCGCGCGTACAACAACAACACAATGCAGGTATTTGCCGAGCAAATTAATCCTCGACACTGTCGGTACCTTTGACTCCGGCTAATCAGATAATTATCAGTTTGCCTTGCCGTACGCATACACTACGTATGTGCGCGTATGTAGTAATACCAACACTCCACATTTGCATTAATTGACGTCTTATCAAGGGCCCCGATACGTACGGACCGGACGCTTTGATCTCCGGGAACGGACCGAAAAATCGCCGGAATTAAATTTCGTCTCGCGCGTGAAACGCGCTCGCTAATTGATGTGCTATGCAACGCTAGGAAATTATTGGCACGCATTTATGTATGTATGTATATGTGAATGTGGATATCATTCCGTAGGCAGGCAAGCGTAAACGTACTTCTGGCTTGGTGAGACGTATTGCGTTGCAAAGTATAGGTAGGTCAAACTGTATATCTGAAAAAGTAAAGGGTGTTTCAAAACCAACTTTAATTTAATTTTTTTTTAAGAAAACACTTTGCACTTGAAAAAGTATCCTGGTTTGAGTTTTGAAACTTACAGAAAAATACTTGCGATTCTCATAGGTATTTTGAAAATTGCTGATTCTATGAACTTGAGGTAAGAAGTATTTCTCGGCTAATGTCTTTCCAATAGTTGCTTCGAATGGCAAATTCGAATTCCCATTACGATTATCCTTATTTCCGTGAAAACGAAGGGACGCTCAGAAATATATCAAATGATATCCTTTTATAATGATACCAAATCTGGCGTAGATGTTGTGGACAAGCTTTGTGCTTACATTATAATGCTGCTAAATATATAATATTTTATTACCTAGTGTATACAGCCGGCATCAGACCCCGCGAAGAGAATATCTAAAAAGTTATCACTAGATTTTCTAGAAGACCCGTTTTCCAGCATATTTTCAGAAATTTATTGTAAAAAAACCAGCTTAGATATTTGATCGGTTCGTCCCCTACCTTATTAAGTCATTCTCAAACTTTAAGTCATTCTCAAATTTTTCGGGACACAAACTGGACATTGATGACTAAGGTTTTATAAAAGAGAGGAAGGTGTGTTATCATTAAATAGTGTAAACCGGTCTTGGTCTTACGTACAAGGCGCGACATTAAAATTCGGAGAAGTAAGGACGTTAGTCCGGTTTACACTACTTAATGACACGTCATACAGTCTTTTATCAAACCTTATTCATGACCAATGAACGACATTAACCGCGCCTCTCTCAAACTGTCGAGAGGAAACGGTATCTACAATTCGGAATTCTCAGTTCACCTGAAACAGATAAATGAATGGTTTTCCTAAAGCTTATCACCTTGGCTATCGTTTAATCGTTCGTTTTTCGGAATTTGGATTTCTCTTAAAATGGTGCAGTTTCTCGCAAAAATATCATTTTTAGCTCATTTTCTCGACTTTTGAAAGCTCTAAAAATAAATCCACATTGAATTTTGGAAAAACGAACGATCAGACGATAGCCACATGTATGCTTATGATTTTACAAAAAATCGCCCTCATTCATGCAATACTTTTTCGGCAATCGTGGACACCATCACCAGTTGAAAAAATACGATTTGGAAAGAATAATAAAAAGCATAGAGATATAAGCAAAGAAACGAGGATTAGAAATCAGTAGCTAACTAAATATATGCACTGTAATAGGGATTACCGAGTAATGTCAAATTTTAACTGTGGAGCTAATATATTGAAATAAGTAGAAACGTTTAAATATTTGGGGGTATTAGTAAACAGAAGGAAAACAAAATAGAGATGAGAAAATTCAAAAGGGGTGTAAGGCAGAACCTGCAATAAAACGATGCTGAAAGACAAGAAGGTAAGTAAGAAGACAATGTTACGAATTTATAAGACGATCGTCAGACTGATCGTAACATATGCGGCAGAAACAATGACACTATCAGCGGCAAAGGAAGAAAAGCTTAAGATTTTTTTAGCTATGCCACTTTCTAAAGTTTGTGTCTTTATAACTTCCTTTGTTTTCCTAATCTTGTATGTTCCTTTTGCCCTCCATTTCATAGTATACATACATAAGAAACTAAAGAAACTGAACCCTACAAAATTCCAGTTTTTGTAAGTTTTTTTTTCCTTTGGTAGTTGTCCTTTCCCTTCCTAAGCTCATAGTTTTCTCTTCGTTCTTATTGTTTAGTTCTCCTCTTCCCACTTTTCTGGCCTTTTATTCGGAGAATTTTCCCCGTTATCTAAATATTTATCTATTTGGACACCTGCGAACTTTTGTATTGTCCAAATCCTTCCTAGCCCTTTTAATTTATGTCTGCACCTCGCTTCTTTCCTCACATTTCTCTTTTTCCATCTATTATCCCCGTTTTTTTTTCTTCTATATGTCCGTTATTCATCTACTCGCCAAATTTAGTTTTCTTTTAATTCAATTCCAGTCCCAAATCCTTGCTTCTAGTCCTTCCCAGTTCTCCTTTTCGTTTTTCTCGTCTTTTGGTAGATATCTTATCCCTACTTAATTTCCTAGTTTCTTACATTCTAGTCCTCCTCTTCCACTTTCCTGCTTTCTTATTCAAACATTTTCCGCGTTATCCAAATATCTGCCTAGCCGCTTGTGCACTTTCCCATTGTCGAAATCCTCCGTAATCCTTTCAATTTGTATCCGCATCTTCGCTTCTTCTTCTGCTTCTCCATCTTTTTGCCCGTTTCTTTCTTCTACCTGATGTCCCACTGTCTATCTACTCGCCAACTTTCGTTTTCTTCTAATTCCATTCCAGTCTCAAATCCTTGCTTCTAGTCTTTCCCAATTCTCGTTTTCGTTTTTTTTGTCTTTTGGTAGCTGTCCTCTCCTTTCTTAATTTTCTAGTTTCTTACATTATTATATTTCCTCCCCTTCTACTTTTCTGCCTCCTTATTGTAATATTTTCCACGTTATCTAAACATCTGCCTCGACACATGTACAGTTTCGAATTGTCGAAATTCTTCGTAATATTTTGAATTTGTATCTTTACCATCGTTTATCTTTTCACATTCTTCCGTGTTTCCATCTTATTTTCCCGTATCTTTTCTTTCGTTTCTTTTTTTTATTCCGGGCTCAAATACTTGCTTTTACTCTTTGCCAGTTCTCCTTTTCGGTTTTCTCCCTCTTTTGGTAGTTGCAATTTCCCGCCTTAATCTTCTAGTTTCTTACAGTCTAGTCCTTCTCTTCCACTTTTCTGCCGTCTTATTCTAATATTTTCCACGTTATCTAAATACACTTTGAAAACTCGTTCGATTTGTTCCCGCATTTCCTATCTCATTTCTAACGTTTATTTCTCTTTTGTTTCTTACTTCTTTTTTGTCATATTCAGAGTTTTCTCTCTTATCCATTTCTAAATGCTTTGTTTTATCATACATATGTTTTACCTTTTCAATGATATGATCCGTTCTCAATACTCTGTTATTAATATAATCTTCCCTTTTCACTTCTCCTCTTTCATTTGTTACTGACACTATCACACACACACACACGTCGGTATTTTCTTTAACACAATTTCACTGGTGCTGCTACATTCTTTACGTCTTACTTGCTCTTCATCTTCGAAGTACGCAAAACAACCGCAACAACTTGTCTGAAAAAAAGTGTATAATCATACCAAATTCCAATTTCTTCCAGTTTAAACCATGACAGTTAGACAATTTTCCTAAACAATGACAGTTAGACAATTTTCCTAAACAATGACCGAATTTACTTCATTCGAGACAAAAACGTGTATTTCGGAAAACATACAGATGCAATCATCAGAGGCGGTAAAACTTGATTAGGACTCCCAGGTGTTACGAACTATAGCACCAGGTACCGCCAGCCCCTCGCGGAGGCATTGTAGCAAATTTCCGCGTCCACCATTGTTAGCGTTCGCGGACGAATTTCTAAACTCCATTGATACGTTTTGATTAATGGTGATTGAACGGCAGAGACAAAGGGCCGTACGTACATGGGGCGTCGTCGCCGCCGCGACCGTTAAAGGTACTTGTTTCGATTATTTACTTTAACGAAATTAAAGGAGTGATCCACGGCGGTCTTTGTCGCACCGATTTTCCCATACTACCGACACCGACGTACCGCACATACAAATGTCCTTGTTTACAGCGCGCCGTTAATAATGCAACGATCGTGCGTTTGGGAGAACTTTGCTTATAGGCAGGCAGGTAGGTAGGTATGTATATGTAAGTGACTCTGTGTATGCACTACGTTCGCTGATGAATATTGCATGGATTCCGGCGATTCCGGGTAAAATCGCGAAGCTCTTGTTAGTCTCATCCGATGCATTAATCGTTAAGCAATTAGAGGGAATTCGAATAGAGGATTTCAAATTTTAACAGAGTGCCATCATTCACTTCTTCGGATTTCATCATTAGATTGCCTATTTTTTGAAAAGTTCTAGAAGTAAAAGCAGAAGTACTTGGAAGAACAACATACAATAAAAACCGAAATACAACTCAACGGTGGAGAAATGAAGGAAGAGAATATATAAATGGAAAGAGATATACATATACAAAGTAAAATGTAAAACAAAGAAAAATACAAAAGCAACAGAAGAAGTAAAAGGACCCAGGGCAGAAAGGTGGAAGAAATTCGTGGAGGATATCGAGGAAATCCACATCATAGATAACAACGGGAATTTTTTGACACAAATAAGAAGACTGAAAGGAGCAAAGGATAAGGAAATAATCAGTAACCAAGGAAAGCAATTGATGTATAAAAGTTCTAAAGAGAAGAGTAGCGGTATGTGGAAGAACAAAATATGAATACAAACCTGAGAAAACTCAACGGCGGAATAATGAAGTAAGATATACCTATAAATGGAAAGAGAACAGCACGGAAGAGGTATGTGCAAAAAGATATACAGGAAGATAAAAGCGAAAGAAGTGAAAAGAGACAGGACAGAAAGGTGGAAGAAATTCAGGGAGAATGTCGAGGAAATCTACATAATAGGTAACGACGGGAAATTTTGGACTGAAAGGCGCAAAGGATGAAAAAATAGGATCAATCAAAACCCAAAGAAATCAACCGATCTAAAAAGTTCTAAAGAGAAGACAAGAAGTAAAAAGATCCAGGACAAAAAGGTGGAAAAATTCGGCGTGAGGAAATCCACATAATAGGCAACGGTGGAAAATTTGGGATACAAATAAGAAAATTCAAAGGAGCAAAGAATAAAGAAATAAGATCAGTCAAAACCCAAGGAAATCAACTGATGTAAAAAAGTTCTAAAAAGATAAGTAGAGATATGTGGAAGAACGAAATACAATAAACACCTAAAAAGAACCCAGCGGTGGAGAAATGAAGTAAGAGAACGTATAAATAGAAAGAATACAGCACGGAAGAGAGATATACAAAATGAAATGCAAGAAGATAAAGAAAAATACAAAAGAAAACGAAGAAGTGAAAAGAGACAGGACAGAAAGGTGGAAGAAACTCGCGGAGAACATCGAGGAAAACCACATCATAGGTAACGACGCAAAATTTTGGACAGAAATAAGAAGAGTGAAAGGAGCAGAAAACAAAGAAATAAGATCAATAAAAAACCAAGGAAATCAACCAATGTGAGAAAGTTCTAAAGAGAAAAGTGGAAGTATGTGGAAGAACAATACACAGTAACAACCGAAATAAAACCCAACGGTGAAGAAATGATGTAGGAGAGCATATAAATGGAAAGAAAACAACACAATGTAATATGCAAAAGAGGATAACGAAAAATTCAAAAGAAAAAGAAGAAGTGAAAAGATTCAGGAGAGCAAAGTGGAACAAATTCGGGGAGAACATCGAGGCAATCCACATAATAGGTGACAACGGGACATTTTGGATAGGAATACGAAGACTGGAAGGTGCAAAGGATAACAAAAATAAGATCAATCAAAAACAAAAGGAAATCAACTTGTGAACAATTTCTAAAGAGAAAAGTAGAAGTATGTGGAAGAACAAGATACAATGGAAACCTAACACGAACCCAGTGGTGGAATAATGAAGTAAAGATAACCTATAAATGGAAAGAGAACAGAATGGAAGAGATATATACAAAATAAAATACAAAAGCAAAAGAGGAAGTGAAAAGAGACAGAACGGAAAGGTGGAAGAAAGTCGGGGAGGACATCGAGGAAATCCACATAATAGATAACAATAATAAGATCGATAAAAAACCCAAGTTAATCAACTGATAACAGGAACACAAGATACACTAGAACCTACCCAAGAATATTATCAGGGAACGTTCTCAACGCATTGGTCAGAAACAAATAAAAAGAGAAGAAGTTGCGGAACAATTACAAGCAATATCAAAAGAAAAATATAAGCAGCCGTAAGTAGTCGTAATTAAAAGGGGGAAAACATGTGGAAATCGTGAAAGTAGCTGTGAATATGTTAGAGATGCGTAGAAGGGTAGGGAAAGGAATAGTTAGGAGTATTTTTCAAAGAAACATGGAAAACTCTTGTTATAAATTATAAATATAGTAGATATACAGGCTTAAAAAACTGGTTAAATCATTTCTTTTAATAAATATTACATGGTACAGTTCTACATGTAACAAGAAAACCTTACGAGCTACAACTTTTTGTTGGCCATTTTTTAGATTCTACTAAAGGCTTGAGGCCTTGAGGCTCTTGAGCTGGTAATTTCAGATGTTCCACTGATGTTGATCGGCGATTTCAATATAAGTAGTTACTTTCCTCCAAACGTTACCGATCCTAAATATATATCTATAAACCATTTTACTTTATCCATGAGTCTTAACCAATTTAATAGCATTCTCAATATTAACTCACGCCTTCTTGATCTCGTGTTTTGCAACATTGATTCTCACATGTTAGTCAATCACTCTACTTGTCCTATTGTTCCTGAGGACTCATACCATCCAGCGTTGCATATTTTCTTAAGCGTACCATGTGCATCGTCAATGAAATGTTTTCCGACGAATACCAATCGACGCTTCAACTTTTCTCGTGCTAATTTTAATACTCTCTACAGTGACATGTTCGATGCCGACTGGAACTCTGTTTTGAGCGCGGAGGATATGAATACAGCTGTCGACCGGTTTTATCAAACATTGTAGAGACTAGTGAGTAAATCTGTTCCGATCTCTCAGTATAGGTCTACTTCTTATCCTCCTTGGTTCAGCAAGCCTATAATTAATAAACTTCCAAATGAAGAGCTACTGTCACCGAAAGTGGATAACTACTGGCAGTCCTAGACTTTATGATGATTTTGCGCGATTACGTAAGCTTACTAAACGAGAAATAAGCATCTCTCACGCAGTCTACCTCAATAAAATTCAAACTAATCTGAGGTCTGACCCTAAAGCATTTTGGCAATATATCAATACAATAAAGAGTCAGTCACGCATTCCAGGACATTTGTTTCATGGTGATGCAAAGTTCAACGAACCACAAACTATAGTTGATGCATTTGCCGTTGCATCTGCTAAACATTTTATACCTAGCAACGAGATCCGTATTTCTGATACTTGCTCCCCTCACGATTCTTTTCGTATACAAACTATTACTGAGACAGAGGTTGTTAACAGCATCGTTAAGGGTAAAAGTGGTTCTATTGCCGGTGAGGATCAAATTCCTTCATTCTTCCTAAGAGACTGTCGTATGCTTCTAGCTATCCCGCTATGCGCTATCTATAACTTATGTATAAAATCCGGTGTCTTCCCAATGGTTTGGAAGATGGCTAGAATTACGCCAGTTTTCAAAAAGGCAAACCAGAGATGATCACCAACTATCGACCTATTTCTGTACTGAGTAATTTCTCAAAGGTTTTTGAACAAATTTTATATGATTCCATTTACAGTAGTATCAAAATCAAATTATCTTGGCACCAACATGGTTATATGAAGGGTAGGTCAATGGTTACTAATTTAGCTTGCGTAACACAAACGATCTGCGAGACTATTTATCATCACTAGTCATCTATATCGACTTCACGAGAGCCTTTGATTCTATTGATTTTTCCTTATTGATTCAGAAGTTGAGTGCTATCGGCTTTTCCGCCTCATTGCATCTTGCATTAATGGCATCTTACCTCACTGGCAGAATCAACTATGTAACTTACAACGGCTTCTCCTCCAAGCAATATTTAACAACATCTGGCGTCCCGCAGGGCTCCAATTTAGGGCCGCTGCTGTTTTTGGTATTTATGGATGACCTCTTGCAAACATTGACGTACCGTTATGTAGCGTTTGCAGATGATTTAAAAATATTTCATAAAATTGAATCCCTTCATGATGCCAGGGCTTTTACAAGAGAATCTAGCAATTATCAGCGGTTGGTGTTATCCTTGTTTGCCTTGTTTGAATCATACCTAACAAACCGCCAGAATTACGTTTATTACAATGGATTCAAATCTAAATATTACGTATCAGCGTCAGGAGTCCCTCAGGGTTTGAACCTCGGTCCACTTTTGTTTAACCTGTTCATAAATGATCTCATTATATCGATTCAATGTCCTGTCTTGGCTTACGCCGACGATCTCAAAATCTATCATAACATACTTTCTTATTCGGATATTGATCTTCTACAGCAAAATTTAAACTTAATTAATTTTCTTGGCGTTCTGATAACAAGATCACTCTAAATATCGAAAAATGCTGCTTCGTTAGATATACTAGGAAATTAAGCATAATAAACTCAGCTTACCATATCGACAATATACCTATCTCTTGCTTGTCATCCGTCAGAGACTTGGGTGTCACTTTTGATTCGGCGTTGACATTTTCTGAGCATATATCTGCCGTTACTGTTTCTGCCTATAAAACACTGGGTTTCATTATTCGAACATGAAAAGATTTTACCAATTTGAATACAATATGTTCACTGTTCTACGCTCTGGTTATCAGCAGATTGGAATATGCGTCTACGGTCTGGTTTCCGATATACAGTGTTCATTCCAATGTAATAGAACGAATACAGAGACGATTTTTGAAGTATCTGTCGTACAAGCAGGACGGTTTTTACCCGATTCAAAATACTGATTATAATGATCTATTAGAAAGACACGGTTTTCAATCACTGGCTGAGCGTAGAATCCACATCAGTGCCTCCTTTATGGTGAATTTGATATATGGTAAGCTGGATGCCCCGGAATTACTGTCAAAGGTTAACTTTCTGGTCCACGCCTTGAATCAAGATCGGGTGACTTAATCATGGTTCTTATGCCAAGAACAAATATTCTTCTTAAAGCTCCTTTATTTCATTCCGCTAAGAACTTCAATATTCGATATACATAATCCTGTAATCTTTGTTTTGAGATGTTTTATTTTTTCATTGTATTCTATTTTTGATATTGATTTGTAATTGATACTATCACCACCTTATTATACATTATATTTTTGCACTGAATTAATTTTCCGTATTATCCGTATTATGCATATTTCTTTTTTTGTGTTGCCCCTTGTTGGATTTATTCTGTTGGGTAATAAATAATAATAATAATAATTATTATTATTATTATTATCCACAATAAACTTCACCTTAATGTTTATAAATGCTGCATCGGCAGGTATACCCGGAAGGTATCGAAGATTATCTTTGAGTACAGTCTCCATTGCCAACTCCTGTCCTCATCGGATACTGTACGAGATCTTGGAGTATTGTTTGATGATAAACTTTGTTTTGGTCAACAAGTTACATCAGTGTGCAATAGTGCGTACAAAGTTCTCGGTTTCATTCTTCGTAACACACGAACATTTACTGATTGCGCGCTGCTATTAAAACTCTTTATTATGGATTGATTCGGAGTAAATTAGAATATGCAGCTATCATATGGTATCCTCACTATGCATCTCACCAACTTCGGCTTGAGCGAGTGCAGCGACGTTTCTTAAAATTTTTACCATTTAAGCAGACTGGTGACTATCCGAGGAGGAACTGCGATCATGCACAACTGCTTCTGTCACACGAATTGTCATCACTTCATATGCGCTATCAACGCACTACTGCGGTGTTTCTTTACAGACTCATTAACAACAGGATTGACTGTCCTGAGTTGGTTTCTTGTGTACCTTTTTATGTGCCTGCCAAACAATCGCGAAATATATATTCATTCTACTTGGATCCTATAAGGACAAACGTCATGTACCTAGCGCCCATAACACGTCTGTGTCGTTGTGGTGATATGTTATATAAAGACATTTTTGTGGGGAGTTAGTTTAATATTACGTATATATAAGGTAGCACATACATATATGTACCTATGTATAGTTATAGAAATACTTTAATATGAAGACGTGTGTATCTCTTCGTTCAATTGTTCCATATTGTTCTTTGCTTAGTGTATTTAGCCTGATTGTATGTGTTCGTTGTGGTTTTGTACTGTTGGGCACGAAATAAAATATTATTATTATTATCATTATTATTATTATTACATTCATTCTACTACAATATGCTATTCAGCCTTATATTACAAAAAGAAAAAGATTTGTTTGTCGGTTAGTGTAATCAGCCTTTGAAAATTCATGGATTGGTGCTGAAACAGTTTACTACGAAACTTATTTCAAAAGTCCATCGTTGCTCATAATAATCCCGGGTAAACCCTAAAAATACATCCTTTACTATGACCGATTATCCCTTTTACGACCACCATCACGCTTTCCACCCGAACGTTCTTATAACACCAATTTCTCCTCCATAAATAATAACCACGTCCATAAATCGCGAAAGCTAATCGATTAGAGAGAAGTGTTTTCTACGACACGTGCACAACACGTATGGGAACGGCACGAATCCATTTCTTAAACGAAACCAACCCTCTCCACGCTCAGGCCTTTTTCCCGTCGTCGTCATCGCTACAGCCGCCGAACGATCCGGTCGGCGAGGCTTTTGCACGCCAGGCCGACACGAAACGTCGCCGCGGATTCGCGTCGCTATCTTTATTACCGATCTGTTATCGTAAATTCACCACCTATCGTGACATATTTTCGAAAAACTCCCAGCGACGAGCGAATACTACCGTGTTACGGTTTAGAGAGCGTGCGTGAATGCATGACTGCACACTTTCAGACGACGACGACGACGACGACGACGACTCAAAGGTTATTTGATATGCATATTTTTTTATTGAATTCCATACGCGGCATAGGGCGGCCTAGAAATCGAACCAGCTTAAATTAAAAGTTCGGTCAGATGGCTCTTCATGTCGTTCTGGTAGGAAACATCTCCAGCGAATTCGTTTTTCCGAAATAACTCCGTTCAAAATATTAAAACATCGGTTCCTGCCATCTTCACTGAGGATTGGGTGCGATTATACATATATCGTGTCCTCATCGCCGTATTGCGGTTACCTCAAGCTCAGGGCCGTAGCAAAATGATATTCATGGGGAACTAAAATATTTTTAGGAGGGGTAAGAAAGAAATGTTGAATTTTTCATATTCTATTATCAATTACACTGGAAAACAGCATGTCTGTTGCATGAGATTTTTTACATGAATCTGAATAGTTTTTCCACGCTGATTTCAAAAATATATGCCGTTTTCATGTAGCAGCTCTAGTTTTGGAGTTATGAAGTGACAGGATTTTTCATTGAAAATGCACATAGTTAAAGTTTAAAAAATTTATTAAATATATTTATTCTGAATAAAATTTCCTTTTTTTGGATTTTCTAGAGTGAGATGAGTTGAGTACTATTTTGAATGCTCCAACAATAATCAGCCATCATATGTTCATTCCAGTGCCCCCGATACCTCTCCTCCATAGTGCGAATATCCTGGTGAAAGCGCTCTCCTTGTTCCTCGCTTAGGTCACCGAGATTTTCAGGAAAATAGTCTAGATGGCTGTGAAGGTAGTGAAGCTTAATACTCATGTTGCATCCAAGCCGCTGGAAGTGTATCAGCAACTGTTCAACGTGCTGATTGTAGCCGTCACATTTCCTATTGCCCAAAAAATTCCTCACTACCCAAATAAACTCTTCCCATGCACATTTCTCGACAGCTGTCATATGGTTGATGAAAATTTTATCATCTATCAACTTCCTGATTTGTGGGCCATCGAAAATACCACCTTTGATTTTCTCACTACTCAATTTTGGAAACACTTTTACAATGTATTTGAAACATTCGCCATCTTTGTTAAGAGCTTTTACGAACTGTTTTATCAACCCCAGTTTTATATGCAAAGGAGGCAATATAATTCGATCTCTGGATACTAGTGGAACATTAATTAAATTTTGCTTACCGGGAATCAAAGCCTCCCTAGAAGGCCAGTCTCTTTTTGTCCAGTGCTGAGCTTTCGCTCGGCTGTCCCATAAGCATAGGAAACAGGGATATTTTGTGTAGCCACTTTGTTGGCCCAGGAGAAAATTTACCATTTTCAAATCAACACATAAAACCCAGTTATGTTCCTTGTACTTGATTTTGTCGAGAACTAAAGATATTGTAGGATATTCTTCCTTAACCTTTGTAGAATGAGCAATAGGTAAGAAACCAAGTTTGTTACAATTATGTAAAAGTACACATTTCAAACTTCGTTTTGACGAATCAATGAACAACCGCCACTGATTTGGATTATACTCTTTTAATTCCATTGCATTAATTAGGCCCGGAATATCAGTACAAAACACAAAATTATCTTTTGAGTAAAGAAAGGAAGTAAATCCTTTTCCCTGTTACGGTAGTACGATATCTTCGTTCCTCTGGTCAACAAATTTCTTTCTTTCAATCGGGAAGCTAAAATTTCTGATGCCGTTTTAGAAAGTCCAAGGCCCCTGATCCAGTCATTTAGATCATCTTGATTTAGTGGTCGGGGACTACCGTAGCAATCAAAATCACTGTCGCTACCACTGTCGTCGTTTTCGGTTTGTCCGCTGTACTGGTCTGAATTTTGCGAATTTATACATGGGTGCTGTGGTGTTGATGTGTCACTAATACTCAAGACTGATCTTATGGCAGATTTTAAGTTTGGATATATCCACTTAGAGCAATTTTTATGGTTTATTCCTATGATTTTCGTTACACAGAAATAAGAGTCGTCATGATGGTTGGATGGTTCACGCCAAATCATAGTAGCTTTGTACTTAAAAGTGGGTCTTTTTTGTTTGCCCACAGTCGCAAAGCGTCAACACATGTTTTACATACCAAACTTGGTATCCAAGGTTTAGCGTTTGACGGCAACGGAAACCCAAAGTAGTCCAAGTATGCCTTTTTCACAAAGTCCGACACATTTAAACGAAATTTTTGGAACATATATTCTCCACAAATAACACAAAAACAATCAGGATTATTTAAACACGTCCTTCTTGAGGAAGACATACTGAAATTTATAAAGGAACTAGTTAAGTTACACCGCTATTCATAGAAACTATCGACTACTTATGTAAATTTAAGACGGTACCTGTATCTCACTAACTAGAGCTGCTACAAAAAATGTGAGGTTAGATTTGAAATCAGCGCACCCGAATTAGTAAACAACAGTAGAAAAACTTTATGCAACAAAAAAAAAAAGTGTTATTTTGTTTTTTTGTGTTATTATTAAGAATATTATATATTAGTATTTATTGCAAAAATATAGTGTACAGCGAAAGATTTGAAACCTAAATCACATACAAAAATTAAATAAAAAAGTTTTTATGTAATTTAAAATACTTATAAAATTGCAAATTATCTTGAACTAAGTAAATATTGTCCAGTGAGGTCGCAAAGTATGGAATAAAATTCATAAAATCGAAGGTATTTTTTTATACATTTTTGAACATATATAGTAGTTTTTGCAATAGGCACATTTTAGTAGTAGATACTATTTCGTTTGATAATATTTGTGGAATTTAGGACGTCATCGACTTTTTTTAAATTGCAACCTGTACTTTTTTCTTTCATTTCATAGAATAGTCCATTCCCTATTCGATAATTACAAAAAAAGTTATATGTTGCATTTGAAAGTTTCTGTAAAAAAAAACTATAAAAGCCATAGGACACTTAGTTGGTCATGGTGTGTACAAAATCATCGAACAGGCATGAAATGAAACAATTTGTGAACTGTTCTGTTCGTCTTTTACAAATACGAACGTGAAAGAATTTTAATTTTTTTGAAAAATAATAAAATGCATCTAAGCGATAGGCAAAGAATTACAACATTAATGATGGTTGGTATCGGTGATAAAAGTCCGTTCCCAAGAAGAAGTATGTCACTTATTTAATTAGAAAAACCGAGATCGTCCACCCATAACTCAATCAACTGTAAGTAAAATTGTACAAAAGTTTGAAGAGTTGGGGCATGTTAGAGAGCGTATTCGAAGTGAACTGAATTTTCCTATTTTTCTTTTAATTACTAAATTTCTGTAGGAACTTTTGCATATCTAACATCTCAGTTCTTTTTTTTTTTTGTTTCAAATGCTAAGAATGTTAAGTTGGATCATAGATAAACGTTGCAGTTTTCTCAAAAGCCATTTATTTTCTATTTGTGTATCTATTCAAATATATTTTTTGGCGATTCAACACTATCTACAAAGTTTTTGACCACTATTGGCTCTTCCTTGGAAGGCAACAAAATCCCAAACGAAGATAGATAATCAATACCGTCCAAATCTTCGGCTGCCTAAATTGAATTTATAAGCAAACTGTTCTCTCTAACTCAATGTTGCGGTCCGGTTAACATTATGTCGATGACTTCATTAAACGCAGGTTTTAAATCTAAGGTAAACGAAAAGTTTCCAATTCATTTCATTACAACAGCATGTTTAAGTTTAGAACTAGTTATTTTTCTACGTCTTGGATTTTGTTGTTCTTCAGGTTCGTGCATCAAATTGGAACTGATAAAAAACGATACTATCTCGAATACATTTTGTCCTAATTTCAATAACATCGTTTTGAAAATAAATCGCATTTAGGGGCATTTGTTGATGGCATTCTACTTGCATTTTTCGACATGAATGTGATATTTAAAACAAATATAAAAGTTTCCATCAATATCGTTTTGAAAATAAGTCGCATTTTGGGGCGTTTGTTGATGGCATTCTACTTGCATTTTTCGACATGAATGTGATATTTAAAACAAATATAAAAGTTTCCATCAAAACATTAAACATATGGAAAATATGTGCGGTGTCATTATGAAATATAAATATTTTTTCTCTAATGATGCAGGTTTAAAATAAAATAAATTTTCTGTACTATTGCTTTGGTCAGGTGGGAGGGAGGAGCGGCAAAAGACGCGGGGAGGGGAAACCTTCTAGCTACGGCTCTGCTCAAGCTACAACTCTTCCTTAAGCTTACATACGCACAAGACCTCTAAACTCGTAAATGGATTTGGTGCTGATAGATTCTTATCCTCAATCTGGTGTCGGATCCTTAAATGGTACAATTTGCAGCACTCTTTTATAGTTTGTTACGGAGTTCCGATATGTTTGGTTTCAAATTACAAGACAACCAACTCGACAAAACGAATGATGTTGTGAAGGTGTAAGATGGAAGGATGTGACTGTGTCAGGCTCTTCAATGTATAATATCTTTATAATGTTGATAGCGGTCTCTGCTTTGCTAATTTACAAATGACTTCATTGCCTTCTAACTCTGGCGTGACTTGATATCCATCATAAGAACTTTTCGTTGCACTTTTCCAAAGTTTCATTTTTTCAACATTTCGACTATGGCTTGAACTGAATTTTAGCATTTGTTTGGTCTTCTACGAGTTCAGTTTCCTCTACTTCACAAATTCAGTGTACATAATCCAATTTTATTCAATGTCTTCGAAAACATGAACGTGTGAAAATTTTTCCCGTGTCGAAGGAGATCGTATTTGTCAGATCTTCATCCTTTTTCCAAAAATCGAGGTGTTGCTAATAGTATTAGATTAAAGATCAAAGTAAATTTCTTTAGTAGTACAAAGCGAACATTTTGGTGATAGATTCTGGTTCTTAATCTAGTGGTATCCCAAGTGTCAGACGCTTAAGTCGTAAAATCCCCGGCAGGCTTTCACGGAATCTTTCTCGATTAATAATGGTCCCTGCTTTCCCAATTTTTCAGCGACCTCATTGTCTTCTATCTCCGACGTGAGTTGGTATCCATCACAAGAATCTTTTGTTGCACTTTCCCAAAGGTTTAATTAAATTTCGATATTCCGAACTAAATTTCTGCGTATTAAGGGTTCTCCAACTTCAGTTTCCTCTGTTTCATAAATTTAGTGCCAAGCCTCAGCCGCATGGAAGAAGATCAGAATATTTTCAAACCTTCATGCTTTCCTGAAAAATCGAAGTGTGAAACTAACAATATTGCATTAAATACCAAAATAAAGTTCTTCAATAGTAAGAAGCAAACATTTTGATGATGGATTATGGTTCTTAATCTAATGGTAGCCCAAGTGCGAGACGCTTGAGTGGTAAAAACGTAGTAGGATTCCCTCGAATATTTCCCTATTTCGATAACTTAACCGACAAAAAGGCATGGATCCTATTCCCAATTTATCAGAAATTTCATTGCATTCTAACCCTGACGTGAATTGGTATCCATCACAAGAACTTTTTGTTGCACTTTCCCAAATATTTTATTAATTTTCAATATTCGGGCAATGACTTGAACTAAATTTCTACGTTTTAAGGCTTCTACAACTTGAATGTGCTCTGTTTCACAAATTTAGTGCCAAGCCTCAGCTGCATGGAAGATCGGAATTTTTTCAAATCTTCATGCTTTCCCGAAAAATCGAAGTGTGAAACTAACAATATTGCATTAAATACCAAAATAGAGTTCTTCAGTAGTAAGAAGCGAATATTTTGATGATAGATTCTGGTTTTTAATCTAGTAGAATTTTTCCCTGTTCCCGGATCCTACGAATACTGACAATGGTTCCTGCGTTACTGACTTATCAGCGACTTTATTGCCTCCTAACTTGACTTGGCATGATTTCGTATCCATGACGAGGACATTTTATTGTACCTAACCAAACCATTTGTTTTTTTTTTTTTTAATTTTCAACATTTGAACCCTCGCTTGAGCTGAATCTTTGCGTTGTAAGACTTCTACAACTACAGTTACACCTCTTTTTCTGAAACTTAGTGCGCATAATCCAATTTTATTCAAAGTCCTTGAAAATATGAACGTGCCAAGCTTCGGTCGCATCGAAGGGAGCACCAGAATTTTTTCAACTCCCGATTTTCTGTTTGATTGAGTTGAAAGTGATGGACGAGAGGATATTTAAAATATTAAACACCAAACTGAAGTTCTTCAGGAATATGAAACGAACATTCTTAGATCTTAATTGTTAATACATTTTAGTTTGACCTACGGCAAATCTGGAAAGATGCAAACCTTGAAAATGCGAGGCATTTGTTTATGAGTTGGCAGACTCCCTTCTTACATGACATGTTACTGTTAGAGGAAACCAAAGCAAATGTAGAGTAAGCCAACAAAGCTAAAAGAGAAAGCCAACAAAGTTGTGAATGCAACGAAGAAATTTCATACCAACGATGAATAGCGCGACTACGGTAATTGTAAGCAGTTGAGTTAGTTCGAAATATCTTCATTAAATCTTTAAATTAAGTAGCACCAGATGGATATCATCTTATTCTGCGCGAATGCGAGATCCAAGACACAATACCGGCACAACTGAGGAGAAACGACGTAGCCGCCATATGTTCATAATTTAATAATTCCATCAGCGACGGATGCATTCATGTTAATTAATAAAGCGCGCGCATCAACAAACATTTCGTCTAACGCTCCACGGCCATTAATACATTTTTCATTAGCGCCGATGCGGTAATTGATACAAGAATGAATAATTCAACAATTATTATGCGCTTCACGCTCGGATGATTGTTGAAGACTTTTGCGTTGAATAGGCCAAGATGAGTAGTACCTAATTAATTAGGATTGTTTTCAAACAAAGGAATCTTGAAGGTGAATGTTAATTTTTTTTTGATTTATTAACGTACCTAATTTGAATTTAATTCTTTTTTATCTTTGTCGCATGATGTTTCACGGGTAAGCAACTAAAAATGCTTACACGATCTCAAATTCGCAAGATAATTTCCTCCTGTTACGTAACAATTTTATCTAAGACTACACCACACACACACACACACACTATTTATTAACCTTTCACTGTAATCGCTGGAGGAACAAATTGCTGCTGTATCAACGGCAAGTATTTAATTAGCATCGGTCTGTATCGCCGGCGGCGGCAACGGCCGTGTGATTTACAAATGTCATAAATAAGAAAGTAACCGGCGTATACGGGCACTGACATATGTAGTAGTCACAGAGGCAACGGCGACCGAAGCCGCCGTCGCGCGTTGCCCGTTCGTCACGTGAAGCAAAGAAGAGAAGAGATCGTTAAAGTATGGATGATTTCAAATTAGAGGGCGCGCCGTCGCGTTTTAAATAGAAGGAAAGAAGCACGCCGAATAATATAATCCGAGTCGACAAGTAGAAAACGAGAACGAAATTAAAGATGTGCTGCCTTGCATATGACAGTGCTGTAAGTCCGCCACGCGGTCGTGTGTCGGAAGAGAGGGTTGATGAGGAAGGAAGCGCGCGACCGAAAAGGACGCCGACAAAAGGGGTATGGGAAGAAGCGCACGTGTCGCGTTCGCGGCGTTGTAAATAAGTAAACAAATAAAAGTAGGTGAAAGGTGGAATATGTATGTTGTGCATTATATTAGATGCAAGTCGTGTTTTTAGTTACATACAAAGTAGAAAGATGAGTTTGCGTGGAGTCTCCTAGAAGACAAAGAGGTGGACGTTCCACCAATGCAACATAAATCCATTAATTATCTTTAGCAATACGAGCCATATCCTCGAATATCCCAAAATTGTACCGCACCAAACCAAATGTGATATACAAGGGGCGCCTTTTTTCTAGCTACTTAGTGGCGTTATTGAGATTGTTGTGGAAACAGCAGCTTTGTGAAAGAATGGAAATTTCGCGTGGGAGGTTTTCATTTCAAAGCCCTAACTCAACAACAATGCATAAATTAATACATCCTTCAATAAGTTCGTAGGATGACATATAAATGGCGCCACTATTGACCTTCAAAGGATGCGTGCCAACATTTTATGATAATCTGAGCACTTTTTATCACTTTATTTGGGGTCGTTTTTTCGCCATATAATATTCACCATTGATGGTTCTTCCTTCTTCAAGGTGATCGATGAATAAAATACCGCCCGCATCCCAAAATATGCAGGCCAAAATCTTACCAGCTGATATTTGCGTTTTTGGTCGCTTTGGACGGTTTTAATCCTTTGCTGTCCTCTCAGCCGATTAGAGTGTGGGGTTGTCACACGTGTACTAGCGCCACCGTTCTCGAAATCCAAGGACATGATTTTCCCAAGAGCCCACCAATTTCGCCCCAAGAGTGCCGTTTTGCTCACAGGGTGCCAGCCAGTTCGTTGGCGGGGGAGTGGGGAATTAGATTCAAAAAAACTACTTTAGGGCGCCACCTACTTTACGCTTGCCTGTGTGGCCCTGGAAAAGCAGGAATCCTGAAGATATTCAAAACCCCGGTTAGAAATTGGTTGGCGGTAGAAAAGAAAGGGAAACTCAATTAAAGCAAGTAACTAATACGGTTGACGAGCCTTTACTAATTACGATTGGCCGAACAAAAAAGAAGAAACAAAGTTAAAAAGAAAAGGAAGTATGTAAATAACGAAATAAATAAATATAAAGAAAAATAAGTAAACTTTTCAGTGAATCTTGAGTTATCAAACAATAAAATAATATCTACCGATTTCTTAGGCCAAAATATGAAAGTACCAACTAATTAAATATTCTATCTACCAATCGGCCTCCTTAAATATGGCGACTGGATTCACCATCTACAATTTTTCTGTCGTTTTTAAACTCTAAATGAATGCCATAGGTAATTTAAGTTGAAAATTTACTGATTCCAATCATTAAAAAAAAAAACTGATGAGCGGAAAGAGAAAACTGAGCAAAAGTTGAAGTATGGACTTAGCTGGATGTTTCCTCGGCGATTAGCAGCGGGGTGAAGTGGTCTCCCCGTTTTCACATCTTCCGTCTTTCCCAATGTAAAATTAGAACGGCCCAGAAGTTACTTAAACGGACGAGAACCAGCCAGGAGTAATACAGCCAAGCCTCAAACGGAGCAGAATAAAAACGACCCGGTACTAAAACCGCCTGACTCTAAAGCGACCCGGCACTAAAACGGCCTGATACTAAAACGGCGCAATTCTGAAACGGTCCGACACTAAAACGTCCTGGCACTAAAACCCCTAAGACATAAAAAGTTCTAAGCATTCGATTAGGATCGAGGAAACCGCTTATCGTTCGAACGGGGTTAATTACATCCAAAATGGCTACGGCAACACGTGCTTCAATTAATCCGAAAACATCGGTTCTTCCGCCCCTTTCTCAATAACCAACGCCGGTTTGGCGAGTCAAAACGGTAATACGGCGACGGAAATGCGAAATATTTTCCCCAAATATCCAACGCAAAGTTGAAGTTCACATGAACCCAATCTTGGAGTCAAATTAACTTTACCAAAGCAGCGTGGTTACTCTGCCAAGGTCAACGATCTTCTGACCTAACCCCCAAATAATCATACCGGAAACGGAAATTAATTCTGTATGAGGATTTCCCCTGCCGCGCAAATCGATAAGCTATCGATAACGTAAGGATATCGACCGCAAGATGATTCCCAAGGCCACGAACAAAGATTAAATAAAACGATCATTGTAGCGGTCGGCATTACGCGAAGAGAAAAGGAATAGAAAGAAAAAAAGGCGTAACAGGGTGATAGATCCGTGTTTCATCCATTATCACATACCGCATGAAAAAATTCTTTTATTGCGCTGTGGCTATTTTTCCAAAACGTGGTCCGGAATGTCTGTTGGCTGGTTCATTATAAGGAGAAGTTGCATAGTGGACTAGATTCGGAAAAAAGTGGACAAAAATTTAATTACTTCTCATGTATATTCCAAATTTGGTAGTGAAGGATTTTTCATGTCGCTGATTACGAGTCTGTCATTAGAAAGTCCAAAAACAAAATGGCGGATTCAATATGGCGGTCGATTTTTTTAAAAACTCATCCGAATACTATAAAATCCCGTGATTTTGTTTATATTATATCGATATTTATAAACCTGTTACAAAAAAAGGAAGAACACACTGTGATAGAAAAATTTTCAAAAAATTCCTTCGGATTTGACAAAACTCAGTTTAACTCAGATAGGTTTTTATGTCGCTGAATGGTATTAATTAGGGAGAAAATGGTAAAAAAAATTACAGTGAACGGTTTTTATTATCCATTTTTGTATTAAGATCCTGAATATTTCACAGTTCTATCATGCGCAGTAAGTAGGGATACATTATTTCTCAGTCGAAATCTTCATCGCTACTTTCAAAGGATTCAATTACATGACTCGGTTTGCTGGTTCTTGGATCGTAATCACGTAATAACTTCAAAGCCTCGACGGACATACTTCTACTGGTTTTTGGATATTTTCGGCCCATGCTTGAAATGTAAGGGTCAGAAGTAACAAGTAGTCGATTGAATACATCTTCCATAGTCGATGTTCTCGAACTTTTTCGAGCAAAATTTTCGCGATATCTTTTTATGTCTTTATTGCGCGCCTCTTGCACATCTTCCGACATCTGACCAATTGGCCCACTGAATTATTTCTGACCCATGGATGAGTACTTTGTGGATTGTAGTAGGCATACAATACCATGAGTACTTCTCGACAAAAAGTTTTGCAGTTTCTAAACAATAACTTTTGAAAGCAACAACGTCAATTGCAAATCCGCTAGACATGAGTTGCAGTATTGTGTGACATCTTCTTATTAAATTTTCATCGACTCCCAAAATTTTTGCAGAAACTGTTACGTTTTCAAAGAAGCATCTTGCGGTGTTGTCATCGTTGCTACTTCCAAAGCCCACTTTTGGTTGGTCGATATTTAAATACAATTCCTTTTAACCTTTCCTGAATGTTCGCCATACAAGAATAAAGATCAAATTTTCAGTGGATTACTGTTTCTTTATTATTAACTATTAAGGAGTGAACTTGCGTCGTCGTGCCAAAGGTTGTTTACCGGTCATGAGTAAACTCGTGTTGTCAACAATGTGTTAAGCTAACGTCTCGTTTCCTTCACTTCAACGGGCTCGACAACAGACCGCGCACGAAAGTAGTTTGCTCTGTACTGCAAACGTATAGGCAAGTTTCGGCATGCAAATCCACATGATTCTGATTCCATACGGTATTGACTTCGCAAATAGCGTAAAAGCCCACGCGGTAGTGGGCGACAAACTATAGGACAGTTTCACTTCAAGTATTCGTCAACGAAAATGTTATATTTTACAGGTATTAGTCGTTCTTTAAAATTACTACCAGTTAAGATTTAGTGACGTTCACACATATTAAAATATTATACAAGCCTTTAGGATCACTCTCCATTCAACAGAATTGATATCACACGCTTTGATAAAAAGTAAACAGCACTTTAGGCGGCGAGCGCGTTTTACATCAGTCATGTCAACGCGAATGTGTCAAAAGTACGGAACTTCGAAGTGCTCAGTAATCGCCGGTATACAACATAGCTGCCTTACCTTTCATCGAGATTCGTATTGAGGCCTCCTCTATACGATAATGCGAACTCGAGGCAATTTTTTTATATTATATCTTTTTGTCCACTTTTTGCCGAATTTAGCCCACTGTGTGTTGCAGAAATGCTAGAGGAAGCATCATGCACTATGCTGGATTCATTGAAATCTACAGTTATCCATTCCATAGCTGCTTCTATTAGAAATTTTTTGAGTCTTAGTTTATTTTGTGACTGGTAATCACTATTTTTTTTTCGTACGAGTCTCTTTGTATAGGTAAAAAGATCGAAAAAATCTTTGTACGATGGACAAAGACGCTAAAAAAATCTTTGTACGATGGACAAACACGCTAAAAAAATCTTTGTAGGCAGCCCAAAATCTTTATCTCGTAAAAAAACAGTGTTGATAGTTACAGTGAATTTTCAATGCATTGAACAAAGGGCAGTTTATGAAAAAGAATGCCAATTTTATTGACCACTTTAAATTTTTCGGAAGATACTACTGTTGGCCAAATACTGACCTGGGCGATCGATTTCTTTCATGTGCTAATTGTATTGTAATATGCACGTAGGTTTAATCGTTTTATCGTACATTTAACATTGGTCAAATCTCATTCTGGACATAGTTTTACGAAAAATTGGTGTTTCAACGAAAGGAGTGCGTTGACCAATAATCTCTCCAATGCAATTTTTTAGTTTGGCCCTTCATATCAGTGTTAGTAATCCAAAAACTTTTTATTTCCTTAGTGGTAATGTCTGTCCTTAAGGTAAGGTTTTTACGGAATTCTTTTATTTGAGAGTGCTTCCTACAAATTGGTTTACGTAACAACTAAATCAAAAAAAAAAGCATTATCTGAAAGTAAAGCTGTTACACTACTGACACTCGGCGCGTCAGCAAAATGAACAGTTCTACCAAGAATGTTTAAATATTCCTCTGAGGTTGGTGTTATATCATCCTCGATCCATTATTTTCCAAATCATTGTCACTATCAGATTCTATTACATTTCTTCTTCTTCTAATATCAGATTCTTCATCGTTACGTTCCGTCATTTCTTGTTTATAGCAAAGGGGACACAACTTGACGGGTTTTTCTTAGCTAAATATTAGCTAAAGAAGCTTGCGGTCTGCTGAACAACAATTACACTCTATGATCTCCAAGAACACTCGTGTCCGATCAGCAAAGTTTTGGCATGACGACACGAGTTTGCTTGTGGCCAGTCAACAAAGTATTAAGAAAGTGCAAACTCACAAAAAAAGATTGTTACCATCATTTCACAGTCCTAACTTTAGTTTTTTACTGTAATTTCCCTATTCTTCTTTTTTCCTTTTGACAAAATGGAACATGTTCCCCAAATTCCTCAAGAGACCTGAGAAAAAAGGTAACAAATTTCTCCCATAATTTTACCGTATTATCAACACAAGCACAAGCGAAAATATCATCAAGACTCTTTTATCTTAAATAACGGTGTTAATTGTCCGGATAAGATTCGCCGAAAAAACGACCAGGTCAGGTGTTCTCGATGTCGAATCGGATCGTGCATGCGGACGCGACCGCACATCGATAAATCTGGTTATGTAAATCGAGAACCTCGGACGTGCGCGAAAGCTGCGACGCTGCAGAAAACCCGGGGAGAGAAGAAAAGCTTATTTTCGGCGATTTCGCGCGCCGCCGTATCAAAACGGTCGTAAAAATTTGATACGTGCATGTGTGTGTCTGGGCGACCCACCCGGCTCTTAACACAACAATACCTCGTCGAGTATATGTACTACCGGACGAAATGCATATTTATGAATTTTTACGGCTTCGTGTACGCCTACGGAGAGGTCCAGCACGTTTGTTGACGATTTTTGCCGGACGATAGGATAGGCAATTTTTATATGTACGTACGTACGTACTTTTAATGGTTGGCGTTGATGATAAAAAAGCTTTTGTAAATACGCAATAATTCATTAGGTGTTTGGTCCGGTCGTAAATTATCCTGCGCGGTTGACGTAATTCTAATTCGCTGAAAGAGCACAAGCAAGCAAATTTATTTTTGTTATGATGTCGTACGTACGCATTTTTGTTTAGGTAATTACTGTTGCCTCATCTACGAACATATATCAAAGGTGACTAGTGTATGGCTAATAAAAAAATTACATACATTAATTAGAAAAGTCTCCTTATCGTCCAATTGGGGGCAAATATAATGTCGTGGAATTAGGAAACCCGAATCGAAAGAAAGCTTCGGTCCATAATTCATCTTTCTTCCCAATTTCCAAAAGTTTCTAACCCGTCGTTACAAAGATGAAACCCCACATACTGTACGTGCAGAATATTGATTACAATAATTATCCTTATATACAAAGTTGGCAGTGCAAGTGGTCGGCCAGTGACATGTACTTCGAAGAAGTGCAAGGAGTCTAGCAGATGTTGTAGTCGGGGAACCATTAGCCTCTGATTAACCTCATCGGGTGGAGCGTATACCTCGTTTCTACGATTGTATTTATTGCGTTGAGCTAGAAGAAATAGTTATGGAGGATATGATACCGGAATAGATGGGCGGCGGAACATACCGAAGAAGAAAACATGAGAAGAGCAGATGGAAAAAGAGAAGAATATGAAGAGAGGAAGGGAAGTGCTGGAACAAACTGAATGCGGTACGGAGGATTTCAAGAATGCACAAGCTGGTTGGATGGATTTTTTATTGAATGTTACAATAAGAATCCCTACACCGAAAGGTAGAAAGGGTAAAAAGATTAAGAAGAAGAAGATGTTACAATAAGAGAAGGGTGGAAAACCAGAGGCAAGGAAAGTCTCCTTCTTCTTCTTCTTAATCATGTCCCTATCGACCGTTCGGTGTAAGGCTTGGATGGGGATCAAGTTTCCTATTTTCCATATAATTCTCTCCACCGTTTTCTGTCTCCGGTCTGATCCCTTATTCCCTCCCACTCAATTCCCCTCTCTGCCGCTGCTCCCTGATATCGTCATTCCATCTTCTTCTTGGCCTTCCTTTTTGTTTTTTCCCATCACTCGTGTTTCATACACTCTCTTTGTCAGTCTATCATCACTCATACGACACACATGGCCGAACCATCTCAGCTGATTCTCCTCCACTATTCTCCATATGGGTTTTATTCCTAGGTTTTGCCAGTAATTCTCGTTTCTTATCTTGTCTTTCTTGATCTTGTTTTCTATTCGTCTTAGGAATCTCATATCCATAGCGTTCACCCGCGATTTCACCTTTTCTGACCTTGTCCAGGACTCACTACTATATGTTATTGTTGGTCTTATCACTTTTTCACAATTTCCGTTTTAATCCGGCGAGGAAAGTGCAAAGGTAAATTGAATAAGATACGGTGGATTTTGGGAATGCAAAATGCTTTTATGAATGTTTTTAGGAGCTATGAAAAAGGTGGGAAGAGAAATAAATAGATAGACAAGTAAAAGCGAAAAATCAAATTCGATATTGCGAGGAGGGATACAAATTTAGAGAGAGAAAGAATTATGAGAAAGGAGGAAAAGGAAATTACATGGAAGAGAACAAAGGATGAAACTTAGCATATAATAATAAATAGGGGAGAAAAGAACGGGATAGAACTATGAGGGAAGAAACAAGTGCGATAGAGAAAAAGAGAAAGAAGAATGTCAAGCCGAAAAATGTACGGGAAAGAAGAACAAAAACAAAATAAGAGTAAAAGAAGAATGAAGACAGTTCTTATTACTAGCTGGGATATGACAAGAAAATAGAACGAAAGATGAATATTAGTCTGTAAAAAGAAGCGAATGGGAGAGGAGGATGGAGCAAGAAAAATACAGAAAGGCATGAAATACAGAATGTTGATTTTCCTTTTTATGAAGATCTGCAGGTGCTGTACGAAACAAAGAGAAAGGAAAATGGCAAGCAGTAAGTTATGAGGGAAGGGATACGAGAATAGAGAAATGCGCAAGAGGAAAATCAGAGTAAAAGATGAATCAAGGACAGTAGAAGGAGAGGAAAGATTATTAACCTTCCTATACTCACGTCAAAATTAAAGACGTATACTATACTATATAAATTGGTCTCACAGACCGTATGCGTGAGTATAGGAAGGTTAAAAGAGGAGGACAATAATGAATAGCTGGAATATAATAAGAAAATAAAACCAAAGATGAAGATTAGGTCGTAAAAGGCACCAGATTTCTTCCGTCTGCTTCGGACGGAGGAAAAGAAGGAAAACGGAATTACAGAGAAGAAATGAAATACAAAATGCTGATTCTTTTCTTTTGGACGGTCTGTAGAAGATATAGAAAACAAAATCCAGCAAATTTCCTTTCTTAGTTAATGAAGGAAAACAGGGACCTGACGGGTTACAATGCGCCTTTTTTCATTTTTTCATTCTCTTCTTTCTTTGTGCTCCAGTTTTGTTGTCTTGGTGTTTTCAGTTCCTATCCTCCATTTACTTTCCTCTTACTTCTTATTTATTACAGTTGTCATCTTGATCCTCAGATTTTAGACCCCGCTTGCTCTTCCTCTTCCTCTATTTCTCTCCTTTCATATTGTCTTTCTTGTTTCTCTTGTCTTCTCTAATTTTCTCTCTTCCTGTTTTGCTTATTTAGAATAGAATATATTTCATATAATTATATCAGATTTTTCAACCTTCTTTCTCTTTACTACTTTGTCTTCATTTTTTCCGTTTTTAAAATTGTCTCCCCTGTTACATTTCTCCTAATTTTTCCCACTTCTTGTTTTGTTTTTTAAAATGGAATATATTTCGGAACCTTCGTTATTTTGTCTGCTTCTCTTCTGGTTTTTATATTCAACGTTTGTTTTCTTTCTCTCCCTCTTTCTGTCTTTTAATTTTTCTAGTTACTCTTCTAATACAATTTTTGTTTTCTGTTTACATTGTTTCTAATGCTTCTTCTCATTCTTTTTCTCTGCTCTCTTTCTAGTGTTCTTCCAAATCTCTCGTTCCTTTATCTTCTGTCTTGTTTCTTAATTTCCCTCCGTTTTTTCTGATATTGTATTCCATCTCTTTCCGTTTCTTATGCGTTACTCGTCATCATTTCTGTTCGTATTCCGTTTTCTTGTGCCTTTTCTTCATTTCTTTCTAATGTTGTCTCTTTTTTTCACGTTATTCCTTTTTTCTTAATTTTTTGTTCTTTGTTTGCTCCTACTATCCTATTCTCTTTTTCGTCTAACTCTGCTAGCCGTTCTTTCTCTAACTTTCGTTCCGGCTTTCTATCCGTTTCCCTTGGCTTTTACTCCTTTTTGCTTCTATTGCTCCTTTTCTTTTTTGATCTGTCGGTGTTACCCGTTGTTCTTCTAATGTTGCTTCCTGCTTTTTATCCGTTTCTCTTTATTTTTGTTCCCTTTTCCTCCTGTTTTTCTATTTCCTTTTTCGTGTGCCTCGGCTACCGGTTCAATCTTCTTCTAACATTCCTTCCTGCTTTCTATTTGTCTCTCTGGGTTTTTATTCCGTGTTTGCTCCTATTGTTCTATTTCCTTTTTGATTTGTCTCTGATACCCGACTTCCTTTAATTTTCATTTGTTTTGTTTGTGTTTGTGTTTCAGCGTTAAAATTATAAGAATTTTATTTCGTAAACATACTGCCCATTATTTTACACGATTTGTTTTCCATTGGTTTGCTGTCTGAGCCACTTGTACGTTATATTTAAAGTATGGTAACAGAAAGAATTCATACAAAATGCTCTGAAGGGGTTGAAAACGCAAACGTGGGGTGACTTTATGACTTATGTAGCTTACTTTCTTTCCCTTTTTTTCTTTTTGGGGTTTTGTTCTTTTCCGTCCGGTTTCCTCTTTTCACATAGTTTTCGCTATTTTTTACTCCTCTTTGACATTTCTACAGTTCTCATCGCCTTTGTAACTTTTTTACACATTTTTTCCTGTTCTTCGCAGTTTTTTACTAGTCTTACGCGTCTGGAATTGTTGTTTATTTTGATTCTTAATTCCACCATCTTTCTGGTCCCGCAAATGGAAAAGGCAAATAAAAGAATTTTCTTTTATTTCTTGTTCATTTTCGTGAGCAGCTCTATATGTTTTTTCAACATAAACCTCCACACCTATTAATAAAACATTGCGGATTCCACCACCGTCCGTCCACGCGTGTGTCTTCCTTCCCCGACGTTTACTTTCGGGGACAATTTCGTCATTTTCGAATTGATACTCCCATTTCGTCCGACGGTGCGCGATAAAATATTCACGCCGGAGTGTCGTTTTTTCGGTCGTTTTGACGTGTCTCGTGCGTTGCGGTTTCTCGTAAGTGCCCGAAATTGTCCCAAACATGCGCCCGACGGAAACGAAACACAAACAACATACGTAAATATAGCGAGGCATATTCGTAGACGTTTCGTGATCCACATAATGGTAGCCGCGTACGTACATATAAATACGGTTTCTAATTACCCGGGTATTTTCCTTTATCGGTATGCACGTGAAGTCAGCGCTCTTTACAAGGCTCTATAATCCTTATTCGTTCGTAGTTTATATGCTAGGTGCGTTTGGCTATAACACGATGGCCTACGACGACGGTAAGCGCACATTACGGAGGAATGGACGAAGAAAAAGACTATGAAAATCGAACAACTAAATTAATCCGATAAGAAGAACTGAAAGTGTATCTTAAGTAAATTGTCACTTACCGTTGCCATACCGATTTGAGAACCGACCAAGTATGTTGTCATCTTCATTGGAGAAAATGGATAGGAAAGAAGTGTTAAGTAAAGTTCAGGAATGATGTCTTCTTTCATTCGTTCTTTCTCCACTGAGGGTGACGACTTCATGCAATAACAACAATAATAGTATATAGAGATGAGTTGAGAGATCTTCTCTTTCTTCTTTTCATACTCCTCCTTGCCTTGTTGAGCATCAGAGACTATGAATTTGAAAATGGTAAACATATAGTTGAGATATGCATTAGAAGAAGGAGATACATATTGAAACTCCATTATAAGTAACGAAAAATGTTAAGAGTTTGAAATATTTATTGTAAAAACCCACAACAATATTGTTTTGCTATGCAATAGCTTCATCAGGTAGATGAATGATGGCTTAGAACCTAAAGTTTTCACATTTATATAAATTTTTTTAGTAAAAAAGTGTAGGGGGTTTACAGGGTACTTCCCCTCCCAAATTTAAACCTGTAAACCGTCACACCTTTTTGCTAAAAAAAAGAAATTGTATAAATGTAAAAATTTTAGATTCTAAGCCGTCATTCATCCACCTGATGGAGCTATTGTATAGCGAAACATATTGTTGTGTGGTATTTTAGAATATTTATTTGAAGCTTTTAACATTTTACATTCCTTTATCTTTTATATACGTTATATATGTTGGATTAAGCTTCTTTTTGCATTACGAGAGCTTTCGTTCTTTAATGATTTCTTTTTTTATTTCCAGGTAAGTCCATTCACGATATTCCGACCACTTGATATCAGGGATTGGTAAGCTTGTGTGTGTGTGTATATTCGAAGATAGAATAATAATATAAGTAAATACCCTATATTTGAAGTTAATGATGATGATGATCGATTACAATACCAAACAATTTAGTAGGAGGTGTAAATTGATCGATATCTCTTTCCAGAACGAGATGTCAATGTTACGAGAGGTGCCTCTTATATTGTTACAAAAACTAGCAAAGAAAGCACTATTTCAACAAACTCCTTTATCGTTTTTAAAAATTTTTGCCTTTAAGATTTGTGCGGGTTCGAACCAATTCGCGAAATATTTTGAAGTAGGTATCTGAACTAACCCCCATATAAACCCACACAAGTTTTCGAACCTCCTAGACCTCCAGGCCCTGGACCAACCTCGTCCCCTCCCCTCCTTAACCCGCGCATTCCGAGACTCCCCAAAACTCAGCCGCTGGAGAGTCATCTTACATTTGCTTTTGTCCTTATTACATACCGCAATTTTGAAAACCACAGAACCACTCAAGTTCATAGGATGACATATAGATGGGACTACTATTGACAAATCCATAGGACTGTTAGGAAGTACCAACCTTCAAACGATATGTGTCAAAATTTTATGAAAATTTGAAGTTTAGTTCACAAGTTACAGTGATTTTAGTGACACTACTTTTGTACTTCTTAAAATAATGAAAAAATGCTGATTTCGTCTGTTGATAAAGCATGGCTATTTAATGGGAAAATACTCTTCAAACAGAGCAATGGCTTGACAAGTGTTGTTCGGGCTCTGTTCGATCGAGACAAATAGTAGAGAAGTGGTTTGGTGATTTTAAACACGGCCGTACAAATACCGATGATGCTGAACTCTTTGGTCACTCAAATTCGGCAGTTGCTGCAGAAAACAAACAAAAAGTCCACTAAATGGTTTTGCCAGGTCGTAAATTGAAATTGCGTGACATAGCTGATACCTTAAAGATATGAAAGAAAGCAGTGCATTCACCATTTTGCCTAAACATTTGAGCATAAGAAAGCTGTGTTAGAAGTGGGTGCCGCGTTTGCTCACAATCGATCAAAAACAACAACGCGTCAACGATCCAGGGCGCTGTTTGGAGCTGTTTCAGCTCAATCAAAAGAAATTTTTCATGCGGTATGTGACAATGGATGAAACACGGATCCACCACTACCCTTCAGAGTAAAATCGGCAGTCAGCTGAGTGAACAGCAAAGAATGAAAATCGTCCAAAGCGACCAGAAACGCAAATGTTAGCTGGTAAGGTTTCGGCCTCCATATTTTGGGATGCGCACGATATTTTATTCATCGATTACCTTGAGAAAGGAAAAACCACTAATAGCGAATATGATACGCCGTTATTGGGGCGTTTGAAGGAAGAAATTGCGAAAAAGAGGACCCCAAAATGAAGAAAAAATGCTCTTTTACCAAGACAATGCACCGTATCACAAGTCTTTTGCATAATGGCAAAATTGCACGAATTTCACTTCGAATTGTTTTGTCATCCACGGTATTCTCCGGATCTGGATCCCAGTGACTACTACCTGTCTTCAGACCTAAAGAAAATGCTCCAAGGAAAGAGATTTGGCTCCAATGAAGAAGTGATTGCCGAAGTTGAAGTGTATTTTGAGGCGAATCGTTCTATAATGTTAGGGAAGTGTTGGAACGAATGTATCACTCTTGAAGGAGATTATGTTGGTGAATAAAGCCGAATTTTGCCTAAAAGTTGTTGGTTTGTTAGTCATCCTACGAACTTATTGAGTGATGTGTTAAAATTGTTGTTTTCAATGGAGAAAAATAGCTTCACTCGTGAACATTAGTTAAAATCATTGTCGATTGCGAGATGATGAAGTCTGCTATTTTAAAAGCAATCTTGACCAAAGTTCAGCAAGCACGCTTCCGTTCGTTTATATTGTTTCCATTGACGATGATAACGTAGCTGTCGAAATACGTGCTTCGAGCTTTCCGTAATCGGTGTGTAATGGTAGGATCCAATTCGTTTAAATTTATTACGAACTGGAAGCATTGTTCCTTTTTATCTGGACGTATGTATGTACGTAAATCATTTCCCCTAAGATTCGTCCCATTAGATCTAGCATTAAATTTGGAAAAGCAACTGCGGTTTTATTCGTCGTATTTGCGCGCGACGTCCAACTTCGAAATACGTAAACGATTCATTCCCCGCATAAACTCGCTTTTAATGTCCAGTACAAAGACGTATTATCGCATTATAATTGCGGTCGTACAGCTCGACACTTTTGACTTTTTAATTGCAGAAAAGTTCGGTATCGCGGGACGCTTAATCTTTATGATTTATTTTTTATAGTCCGAGAGACGGCTTTCAAACGGCTCGGACCGGACCGGCCGTTTTTAATGTGCGGTTTTATGTTGGAAATAACATCCGAGTTATATTCATCCGGGAGTTTATGTCGCCACTTACTGACGACGTTCGGTACGTTCGAATCTTCGAAAAGATCTTAGCGGACGTGCTCGTTTCGTAAACCGTTTTAAATGCCGAACGCGGCACGACGATTGGTAACGTTCGTTTTTAGTTAAATGCTTAGATTTTTACGATGTTAATCGTCTACGATGTACACTATCGGCCATAAGTGTGTATCGAACTGCATAATTCGAGATTATTCAAATAAACGATACTTTATCGCTATGAAAATATTTGAATTATTAAACTGTAAATACGAGATGGATTATAATCCCTCTGTAATGTTCTGCGCGTACGTAATGAGCTGATTGAAATTGACATATCGGAAATGACGCTCTGGCGGGCTAGACACGTTCAGATAGATGGGTTAGATAAAGACAAGTTTCTCGGAAATGTTTCTCACGACCATGATAAAATATGGAAATAGATGACACACGCATTTCATTCTAATGAAAAATTTAGTTTGCATTCAGCTTTCGTATTGCGAGCAGTGAATAGCGAAAAGTGTGCGATATATTTTAAAACGGCGAGTAACGTTAAAAAATTTATTTATTTATTTATTTATTGGTAGACCGACAGTAATGGGACTAACCCAACAACACTGTACACATAATAATTACAAATGATTGTGAGTAACAATGTTATCGCAATATAGTGAAAATACTATATATGTATATCCTTCCTATACTAACGTCAAAATATGAAACACATACTATACTATATAAGTCAGTCTCACAGACCGTATGCGTGAGTATAGGAAGGATATATAAACATAATAAGAGAATATAAAATTAAATTAAAATTATACTATGACAATATACAATAGAAAAAGAAACAGAGACAATGGTTGTATAATGAGGGCGCTAGAGAAAAAAATATATCACAACAGTTAAATTTGTTAAATCTGTAAAATTTGTAATTACTGTGATCAATTCACATGTTTGAATGAATAAAATTGCTGATTACAGCGTGCTTAAATCTTTTGAAAGCGAAACGGTGAACGGTCCCGAGTATAACACGGGGACACTCAAAAATCAAGACAGGACAGAAGATCGGAACAATCAACCAAGTTATTCAATAGTTTGTATAAAAACAGCAAGTCATGTACTTTTCTTTTCTGGTACAAGGACAACATATTAATAATAATAATAATAATAATAATAATAATAATAATAATAATAATAATAATAATAATATTTATTTAATTACCCAACAGTAAAACCAGTAACAGGGTAAATACAATATGATAATGAAAATAGCGCATGTAATACACAAATAGATCATAGCGGTAATAAAGAACAGTAACTAACAAAACACATCATCGAAAATAATATCTGCATTCCTACACATAACTGTCACAGATGCATGCCGCAATATCTCCGTCCTAGGGACGACTGGGTAAAACGTTGAAGCATGTCTCGGCGCAGTACGCTGAACATAAAGCACACGCGCGAAAGCAAGTATTGAGCATCAATTGTACCATGTATCAAGTCCCGCAAGAATTTTGCACAGCGAAATTCCCACCTAGACGCCAACGAATGCACTCCATGACGCTGAAGCAAACGGTTCTGGTCACATCCCCTCCCCGGGTAAACACCATCCAACCGAAACGACAAATACTTCAGGAAACGTCTATGAACACGATCCAACTGCATGCGGTGACAAATCCGATGCGGGTACCAAATCAAATTCGCATATTCCAACTTTGATAACACATATGCATAATATAGCGATTTAATCATGTGAACATCATCAAAAGGTCTACAAATACGTACAATAAAGCCAGCCATTTTACTTGCCTCACCACACACATTGGAAACATGCTCCGAAAAGTTAAGATCACTCGTGAAGAGAACTCCAAGATCATTAACGTTGTGGTGTCTACTAAGTTCGATGCCTCCCATCCTATAGTGTGCCATGGCTGGCGGCGACACACGAGTATAAGTGATAACGCAACATTTTTCAATATTGATTATAAGCCCACGCAAACCACACCATCCAACCATTCTATCGATGTTATGTTGAAGAGTATCAGCATCATAATCCGTTCCAACAACAGAGTACAATTTAATATCATGAGCATAAGCTAAGACTTCACAGGAAAAATACGAGAGTAAGTTATTTATAAACAAAAGAAATAACAGAGGACCCAAATTAGACCCCTGTGGTACTCCGGATTTTGCAATAAATTCATGAGACCTAAAGCCGTTATAATACACATAGCTCACACGACTGTTCAAGTACGATGTCATAAGGTTAAGGAATGCAGGATTAACTCCAAAGTCAGATAGCGTGCAACACAGCAACCGATGATTCACAGTATCAAAAGCGCGAGAAAGATCCGTATAAACCACATCCACCTGACGACGACCATCAACAGCCTCAGAGACATATTCCATGAAGGAAGCTAAGTTAGTAACAGTTGAACGTGCTGGCAAAAATCCATGTTGATTTGGTGATAGAAAGGAACGGGTGTTACTGTATAAGACTTTATGATCTGCTCAAAAACCTTGGAAAAGTTATTTATAATTGAAATAGGATGATAGTTCTTAAGAAGCTGTTTGTCTCTGCGCCCTTAAACACCGGAACTATACGAGCCCTTTTCCAGCGTTCTGGGAAGCAGCGAGACTTAATCGAAAGGTTAATAAGAATAGCAAGGGGCTTCGCAAAGACATACCTCCCATCACGCACCAAGAAGCTAGGTATTTGATCTTCCCCTGTAGTATTTTTTTCAGTAAATCGCGACATGGTTAAGATTAAGTCATCTTCAGATACAAAGGAGAGACCGAAGGACGGCAAGAACGAGGAATCATCATTAGAACAGCTCGTAAGAGTCTCGTCAATGTAATAGCTGGAGAAAATATCCGCAAATGCTTCCACAATATCCCTTGGGTTAGTGTATTCATCATCATCACTATGAAGCACGCCCGGAATCCTAGATGTTCCACGCTTTCGACTCTCATATTTCCAGATATCAGCGGGATTATGCCTGACACTACATTCAACATTCCCCATATACACCTCATGGGCGTCAGAAATTTGTATCTTGATAAGCGTACGAAGTCTTCTGAATTCACAATGAAATCGATCATTTCCAGTATTAAGCCATCTACGTCTGTAGTAATGTTTAGTTTTCAGATTACGTCTAATTTCAGGAGTAAACCATGGCGGAAATAACGAACTAGTCCTAATGTTCTTCGGAACAGATCTATCAAGCACACCATAAAGAGCACAATAAAATTGTTCAACAGCTAAATCCACATCCGTCAATGACTCCAGGAACAACCAGTCAGTGGTGCACAGTTCTTGATACAATGTGAGAAAATCCGCCCTTTGAAAATTATGCGATTTGTCTCCTGCATATGGAAAAGTAATATGTTTCGGAGTAACAAAAGCTTCAATGTTAATATCCAGGACCGGATGGTACATATCCTCAGGCACAAAAGGAACATCGCATCTAGAAACCACCAAATTACCATCCATGTTTGATAATACAAGATCTAATATGGTATTATTAAAATTTATAACATTGTTAAACTGCTACCAAATTCTTATGTGGCAAAATTTACAAATCCAAAGACACTGAAAGCTGAATTTTCATTATTTGAGGCAAAGAATAAAAACTTAGTAACTTAGTAAAAGCTTAGATTTGTTATTTGATGCCCTCAAAACTACAAAACCAAGCTCAGTAGCTAGTGAACGAGTATTTTCAATTTCAGGCAATATTGTGTCCAAAATAAGAATAAGACTTAGCCACTGTTCAGCGGATATTTTGTTTTTTATAATCCTATTTTCTTAGGAGAAATTAAAATTACTGAAATAAATATAAATATTACTTGAAATTTGAAATTTTTGTTTGAGTTTTCATTATTTTGTATAAGTAATGTGTCATCCTTAATTTTTCTTATATTTTGACTTTGATATCGATTTCATTTTTTGTTATTTTATATAAATTAAATAAAATATTTTTCCTTATTCTACTTTTTTAACAAAAATCTGGGAATTCGGAAAGCGGTTTTTTAAAAGTCGGTTTTTGTATAGACCAGGTATGGGCAACCTGGGCCACATGCGGCTCTCGAGTAAGATTTGTCCGGCCCGCTACTGAATTCTTTCGTTCCATATTAGCACGGCCCGTCTAAACTTAATTCATAATGAATCATAAGGATACTACATAAAATGTATATTTTTCAACCGTACTCGTGCAGTATAGGAAGCTTCTACAAAAAAGGTTGCCCATGCCTGGTATAGACCCTAGTTCTAACGATACTTGCGATCAGAATACAGTCCGCTCTGGTAATAGGGCCGGCTAGGGGCGGTGAGGAGAGTATTTTTCCTGGTACTCCCCACTACCAACGCGCTCTCGCCGTCGGAATTCACACGAAATTATACGCTATTTCATTGGGCTAGCACGACAGAGACGAATATTACACCCGAGGTGAGGCAGAGCGGTATCTTTAAAAAGAAGGCTATATGCGAAGATTTTGGGAGGAGTAAATTTCATCTGGATCACGAATAATCGGTGAAACCTTCCTGTTCTGGCACGATAATGATTCAAAGCGTATTGCCCAGATATGCCGTGAGTATTTTGACCACCCCCAAGTCCAAATCCCAATCATGCTTTTGTGGGAGAAACTCGTCACAGCTTTGAAAATCTGCTCCAGCATCGGCTGCAGTGGTTCGAGCGCAACTACAGGATACGTGAAAGAAAGTAGAGCCAGTAACGTTGACGGAACTGTTAGAAAGAAGGCCGAGATTGTATCTGGCTGTATTAAAGGTGTTGTGTACTTTTCTTCAAGATCGGTTAAACTTAATCTTTTTATTGGTTCCAAAACTATTTTATAAATTGTGTATCGGACCGTTAAAAGTAGTGTGTGTAACGATAAAATACTAATTTTTTACATTGTTAAGAGTCTCAACAGCTTTAATTTTTATGCTATTACAAATGAAGAACCAGGTCCACAAGCACATTGTTTTAACAACTTTTAAAGTTATTTGTATAAAGTTCTATTTTATAATTAGTATTTGACTTGTTTTTGTAATATTTTGGGGATGGGCAAACAATTATATCCGGTAGATAGATACGTATTTCGACAAAAAGTTGTTATTCGTACTGGAAAACTAGTTTTGAGGAGAAGACGTGACCATGGGGAACATCGCGAGGATTCCCTGGTTATCGTTGAAAATCTTTCTACGTAGTTAATTTCGTGCCCTTAATAAGGAGACGGATTACATCTGTCGCAAATTAGAAACTCTAGCGAGGGAAAGTTTTTTTCTTCTATCCTCGAATCCCGTAAAGAAAAACTACCTCGACGACGAGCGAAGCGCGATCGCGTCGTCGTCATATCTGCTCAGGTCCGTAATTAAGAACAACAAACCCAATTAAGTCGGCCTCCGGTTGTAAATTAAAGAAACCGAGCGAGACGAAGAGCGAAATGTAAACAGCGGCGGAATGGGCACATAACATAACAGAGACCACACCATACACACCACCAATATATGTATGTATACCGACTACTATACAGATGATGAACCGATGCTACTACACACGCTTGCTACCATACCATCTCGTCGTACCTACTTCGGTGTTACATAATCAGTGGGCTGTCATAAAGACCCAATGAATACATATTAAGGCTGTCACTACAACGGCGGTCTCTTTGATACCTCGTTTAGACACGCGAGTTTTACTCCATCTCCGTTGCACGGGAGGCGAACCGATGTGTCGACGAGATGATCGGTATCGGTGAATGAAACGAGTGAATGAAAACACCCGGTCGGGGCCTGAAAAACGGAAACACAATGTGTAAGTGACGTGCACCTATCGCCTATTTATACGTATATAGGCACACACCTAGAGAGAGAGAAAACGGTGGTAATCGCGGCAGCGCGATAGGAAAATAGTTCGTGTAATTAATTTGTAAGAAACGAGAAAGTATGACAACGATTTTAAAGAGCGCCGATAACGTCCTCCATTATCCGGCTCGAATTTCTTTTTTCTATCCGACATAAGTAGACGTTCGTCGTCAGTCGTCAGAGTTAACTTTAACTAGCGTTCGAAACGATCGTTTTACTACTTTAACGGCATTCCTCATTCCTGCCTTTTTACGTTCGTTATCGAAATATTTCAGTAATGAGCCATTATAATTAACTCACGTTTAAATATCGAATGCGAAATGATGATGGGAACTGAAGACGACTACTTCGTGATCGAAATTTGGAAATACTTACCTCCACGTGATAAGGATACAGATTAGAGTAACTAAGGCAATATCCAGAGTGCGGAATAAGGTGCGGATGATTTCAAGAATGCCAGAGCTTTTATGGTTTTTCGTTTTGGAGAATGTGGAAAATGTGAAAGAAGTAGACAAGTAAAAACGAATTAAAGAATCAGGTGACATATGATGAAACAAAGCATTTAGAAATACGAAAGGAAATACGGAAACAAACGGAACGTGGTATGAGGGCTTTAAAGTGTGCATGCGCCTAGGGAGATACAGCAGACGCCCGATAATGTAAACTAATTCAGACCAAGGGTGTTTCACATTATCGAAATGTTTACATTAGCGAAGGTTTAAGGAATATTAACAAGCAAATTATTAAAAAAAAAGCCTTTAATACGCCAAAATAAAATACAAAAAATATTCGAACAACCTTGTGTAAACACTAAGGATAACAATAAATCAAAATAGCGTTTTATAATCGTGCATTAGTGGACGAACCTCAGCCAACAAAGTTGTTATTAAGACTACTTTTGCAAAATCAAAGCTATATATGTATTAATATGCAACTAACAGCATATTTGTTTGCTATAGTAATAAGTTATCCCGGGAATGTACACAATGAAGTTCAAATATGAATATATGCTACATAAATCGGGGACTCCTCTACATAATTGGATAACTCGGAAATTGATCAAACTGGGCTTTTCATAAGTAAGTTGTAACACATTTGTAACGTTCGAAGTTATTCGTAGACGATCGGAAATTGCGTGCTGTTTAAGTTATCGAGCTATCGAGCTTACAATACTTTTACGTTATCGAGCGTTCCGTATGATCCTATAGTACGAATTTTGTGTTCACGTCAGCGCAATGTTTCCAATATCAGGTATTTACGTTATTGAGCGTTAGCTGTATCTAGATAACGTGAAAAATGTTTAGAACGAAAGGGCAGAAAATTGGAAGAAGACTAGACTACAGGAACGAAAAGAAAAGTAGGAAATTGAGGAAGAAAACGACAACTACGGTAGAACTGGGAAGGACTAGAAGAAAGGTTTTCAAACTGGAATGTAATAAAAGGGGAAAGAAAAGATGAAAAGTAGGTAAACAGCCGCACATAAAGAAGAAGAACAAAAAAACGGGGAAAAAATGAAAAAGAGACGGATGTGAAGGTGCAGAAACAAATCAAAAAGGTTGCGGAGGATTTCGATAATTCCAAAGCCTTTGTCTTCTTCTACTTCTCCTTCTTCCTTCTAGGTATCTCTGTTTATTCCAAATTTACATGTATTCCTGTCATCTTTTGGCGTTTCTGCAACATAATAAGTTTTTATGTGAATTATGGAAATGTGGGAAAAGGAATGAATTGGTAGTAAGAGGAAATGCGAAAAGTCTAATCAGACTGAGAGCAGGGGAGATTGAGGAGGGAAATAATTATGAAAATGGAAGGAAAAGAAACGCAAAAAGATGTCGGAGAGATTAAAAGGAAGGAGTACTTGGAAGCTAAGGAAGGAAAACAGGATGAAACTTAGGCTACAACAAGAAATAGGAGAGGAATGCGAGATTGGAGTATAGGGAAAGTAGAAAGTGCGATAGAAAGAAAAGGGGAGGAAAATGGGAAGCCCACAAGAAAATCATATTAAAAGAAGGATCAAAAAATAGGAGGAGATGAAGACCTGACGTATTACATGCGCTCTTTTACAATCTCTTCTTCCTTCTTTGTTTTCTACTTTCAGCTCTTTGTGTTTTCAGTTTCTACCCTCCATTTATTCCTTTCTTACTGCTTATATGTTCCAGTCGTCATTTTGATTAAATTTCACAACCCCTTTCACAACCTGCTTTCTCCCCCATTTCTCGTGTCTTCTGTGATTTGTCCCTCTTTTCTGTTTTGCTTCTTTTAGAATGGAATATAGCTGCCGAACCTTCACAATTTCGCCTGCTTTTTTAGTTTTGTGTTCCATTTTTTCCCTCTTTTAATGCTTCTCTCATTTTTCTTTTCTTTTTTTTACTCTCTTTCCTGTGTTTTTCCAAATTTCAGTTGAAAGAAGATAGTACCGATTCAGTGAAATTTCGGTTAAAATTTTCCCTATAAACCGTACTTGAGCGTTTCGTAATTGAGATTTGCAAAAAAATTATGAACATGCTTACATAAGGTACTATTGGAAGTTTTGTTCTAATGAAAGAAATCAGAGTATCAGCTTTGATTAGTTTCTCCCTAAAAGTAAAAGGTGCTGAATGGTTCGAAAGAAAAGCCGTAAGCAACGTGAAAGAAAATTATACCCTCTGCTTTGGAATGGGATAAATTGGATCTCTTAACGAAATTGTCTTCCCTTTTCTTGAAAATGTTGCTTTCGTCATTAGATTGGGCCCGGTCACGGAAATCATCTTTTATGCATAGGTATTGCAAGAAGCATAGATGAAGTCTTCCATTACCATCATTGGATAGCGTGAAAGAGATCCTGGGGACACGATCAAAAATTGTTCCAAGATGGATGACCCAAAAATACAATGTAGTGATTACTGAAGAATAGGAATTTCAGAACGTCAGGGATTTCAGAATACCAGAAATCTCAAAACTTTAGTAGGTACCACAGCGATCTACAACTGCAGAAGTTTCAAAGCTTAAAAGCAACCTCAAAACTTTAAATCTCCGTACGAGCATGGCTTTATAAACCTGAGACATAAAAAATGGAAATTCAAAAATTGAAGAAATTTTAGAGCTACTAAGGTTTAGAAATTATAGAATTTCAGAACTACAGTGCGATTTTGGACCGATTTGAGAATACCAGAAACTTGGAAACTTTAAAACCAAAATTGAGAAAATTTATTTTCTTAAAGATATTATTTCACTAACAATATCAATTTGCAAGTGGATTTCTCCGCAATCGATAAGAAACGAGCAAATCCCACATTTCCCTATACTTATGGTCATCGACAATTAGCCATTCGCATTCTAAACGGAAAGAAATCTCGTTAAGAAACGTATTTACGACGTTAAACCGCAATTTTCAGGGTACAAGCGTTCCGCCACCTCTTTGTCTCGCAGCGAGTCGTCCCTCCAATTAAGAAAACACACACATAAGTGCCCCAGCGTGTGATTTTCTTGCAGCGAACGAGAGAAAAAACGCGCCGCAAATCAGCGCCGGGATCTTCATTTCGAATCGGCGGCGTTGCGTGATATTTATTTACGGGCGGTTTAGAAATTTCTTTTCTGAAAAAGTTTCCCGGTATTAAGACCGTCCGGCCTGACGTTTCTCGACGGGTGAGCGACGGTCAGCTCGGCCTACTAATGGATTTCTAGAACTGCATTGTGCCCGCTTTATTATTCTCTTTGTACGCGACTCGCTTATATTGCCGTTGCTGAGGCCGTCGCCGCCGCCACTGCCACTGCTGCTGCTGCCGCTAGTGTTGTTCTCGCCCGGTCTCCGCCGGCCGGCGGAAATTGCTTATTTAGCATGCAAAAACGAAATTCATTTGCATGAAACCGGCACCCGCTCATAATTAATTAGACAAAAATTAATTATGAAACAGTCGTTTTATATCGTTTTCGTCGGATCGACGACGTCGCAAACACGTTTCCTCTTCAACTCTGTTAACTTTGCTCGCTTTGTGTCGTAAGCGTTCTGTCGTTCGTTGTGTTTTGTGATCCGCGAAGGAAATCGGCCTTTTCGACGTTTCACTGGAGGTGGATTTTGTTTAAGGGGTAACACCGCTGTATCCGCCTAAAAAAGGCGTCTCTTTGATAATTTATTTTGGATGGAAGAAAAGGCAATATGATATATACTAATATTCGAGGAAGTTATTAAGCGTATATTTAAGTATTGAAAAAGAATTATCATCGATGAATATTAAAAAGTTTCTTAGTCAGTTTGAACACCAATGTCTCAATAACGTCGGCGAATCGTCATTACCTCATTCCGAAGCACTTAAACATTCATATGATTCGACTATATAACATATAAAGTAATGAAGAGTTAATAATGTAAATCTTAACTAAATAAATACAATTAAATAGGTATGCATATATTTATACTTTATTTTATACTTTCTAACAACTTCTGTTAGTGTATCAGAGGAGTTACAAATCAAAAAGAAAGACATTCCCAACTGGTATTTATTTGACGCTGGTAGTCGTTTCGGAGATATCCGACGCGCATCGGGAAGATCTCGAAATTTCAAAGGGAAAAACTTCCTTCCGGGTATTGAACTTTTCAGCCCATATTCTAGAAGATTCAAAGCATCTATTAAGCCAATAAAAGAGAAATCGATTGCAGCAGTAAAATGGCAAAAATGGAAATTACCTTTTCTTAAAAGATGTGTTTGTTAATTCCTTTTTAAGTGAGACTTATTTCTTTCTGTTAACGTAAATCTACAATTACACGCGAGATGAGTGACTCTCACTTTCACTTGATTCCCGCGTTGTTAACGAGTCGACACAAACGGAATCACCGGGAATCACTAACTATTTATCGTAGAGTTTATGCGTACACGAGGATTCTTCAAAGTCGTGAAAAGTAGAAATCGAGGTGCGCGCGGTTTCTATTGCATAACGTATGCCATTCTGCTTCACGAAATAACATAACCTACGAAACGTGTCACTCGACGAATTATTTGCTTCATTTGGATAGGAAAAAGGTAATGATTTGGGACCGTTTGTATTTGAAGATGATACGTACATGTAGCTATGCTACTACATATCACAATTGGGGCTAGCAAAGAAATGCCAGTGGACGTCTCTCGCACTCTGGAGGAGCTATGAGCCTTAGAAGAAGAAGAAGGCGAGGAAGGATCGGTGACCACTTTCCTTCTAATGTAGAAATTACCTATATTTTTATTCAACATTGATTCTACAGGGGAAATCGCTTTCTAGGGTAGGGACAGTTTTAACACTAATGGTATGAATGTCATGTACAAAACTGCACCTAGGGGGCCGAATTTTACAAGGCGGGTACCTTGTTGCTGGCTTTTAAGACTTTTACTTAAATGGAAATAATAAATGGAAAGGTCAGACACGTGACCGATACCGAAGTTCGTCGTTATGGTTCGAATCACCCACCGCGTTGGTGATAAAGATCGAGATCCAGGGCGTGCTAGCCCAATGGAAACGGCGTAGGTTAGAGTTCGAGAATTTACCTTTTCTTTACCTTGACTTAACGTAACGTATTTCCGGTTGTCAAACTTCGTACGGCGGGGTACTCGGTGTAAGGACGGAAACTGTTCAAGATGACGGATTTTCTCGCATTTGATGGAAAGATGTCGGGAAGCCAGCTTCTAGCTCCTAAGATAGTTCTCAGACATTCTTAAAAATAAATCTCTCCTCTGTACTTAGATGATTATCAAGAAATAGACGTTTTCCGGCAATTCCAGCGCCGATACTGAACAAACGGAAACTATTACGTCGATTTGGACTTTAATATTGTTTTGTACGCCATCGGAAAGGTGTATCCACGAAATTTCAATGAAATCAATAAAAGTTAGATTTTTGTTCATTTTTCAAAGGGGTACCCCTTTGAACTTTTACGAAAAATCAAAATGGCCAAAAGTGATTCGTATTATACATGAAATTGAAGCTTTCGGCGTGTAGATTTCAGGAGAATAATTTCTAAACTTAAATTCTTATCGGCTCGTGAATTATAGACGTAAGAATCAGAAATTTCCGGTTTCTATGACATTCTCCCGATAATGCGAGTCAGGTATAAAAATTAATGATTTCTAATTACACTAACAAGTCGTATCCTCTCCCATCCTTCAGTTAGGTCTCTAAATTAGTTGGTTTAGGATTGTGGAAATGAAAGGTCCCTTAAAAATTAGATGATTATCAAGAAATAGACATTTTCCACCAATTCGAGCGGCGATAATGAATAAACGGAAACTATTACGTCGATTTTGACTTGAAAATCGTTTTCTACGCCATCGAAAATATGCATCCACGGAATTTCGATGAAACCTGTCAAAGTAAGATTTTACTTAATTTCTCAAACGGGTACCCCTTTGAACTCTTGTGAAGAATCGAAATGGACAAAAGTGATTCGTATTACACCTCAAATTGAAGCTTTCGGCGAGTAGATTTCAGGAGAATCATTTCTAAACTCCAATTCTTGTCGGCTCGCAAATTATAGTCGTAAGAATCAGAAATTTCCAGATTTCAGTGATATTTTCCCGAGAATGTGAGTCAGGTACAAAAATTAATGATTTTTAATGAAACTAACAAGTCGCATCCTTTCCCATCCTTTAATTAGGTCTCCATGTTAGTTGCTTTAAGATTGTGGAATTGAAGGATCCCTTAAAAATTAGATGATTATCAAGAAATCGACGTTTTCCACCAGTTCGAGCGCCGACAATGAAGAAACGGATATTGTTACCTCGATTTTGATTTGAAAATCGTTTTCTACGCCATCGAAAATGTTCATCCACGGAATTTCAATGAAATCTATCAAAGTAAGACTTTTCTTAATTTTTCAAAGGGGTCCCCTTTTGAACTTTTACGAAAAATCGAAATACGTAAAAGTGATTCGTGTTATACATCAAATTGAAGCTTTTGACGAGTGGATTTCAGGAGAATCATTTCTAAGCTTCAATTCTTATCGGCTCGCAAATTATAACCGTAAGAATCAATCTTCAAGTCGACACCGTTTATAATTCAGTTTTCTTTTTCTTTTTGTTCTCAATCTCTGCTATCTACTCGTCCCATATTAGTTATACCAGCCAACACTAGTGCCGTACAACAACGTGAAAGAGAAAATAACGCATCGTGATTAACAGTAAAATTGGGGAAGCGAAACCTTCAGATTTACACAACGATAATGTGGAACTTTTCAGCGTCGAATTTCCGTGTATATCCTCCACAACGAGACTTAAAGGCGAAAACAGAGTAACTTGTTCAGGGAAGACGACCTGAACGTTACTAGCATCCAACCAGTGCAAACCGTATCAGAAACTTACGAAAGCGGGGCGCCATCTATAGCAAGAGTTGAAGCGAGAGGCGAAAAGTAATGATACAGAATACTGCAACAATTGGCGGTAACAATCTTGCAGTTAGTGCCAAAACATGACACATTTACACACGCCTTAATTCGCATGGTGAATATGTCGAAAAGTAGTTGAAGGTGTGTAATTTTATATTAAGCCTTTTTAATACCCAAACGGTACTTACTTTCTGCATCAGCTTTGTATTTTCTTTTGAGTCTGTTGACACTGCTGGATGAACACAATGCAGTACTCTTTAATATTATAAAAGCAAGCCAATATCACGGTATAATTTTAAACACGCGGAAGTTCGAATTATAACATAACCTAACCGGGTTGAAGATCTTGTTTGCATTGGCGAAATCAGGTCTTCCAGATGTACTTCTAAGCATTTAGAAAGAACTAGCCAGTTTGCTAATTTTTGAGAAAGAGGGATGACTGACGGGGAGACTGTCTGACTCTCTAGCATTCTTGGCCCCAATAAGGAGGAAGTTTCAAATACGTAATCTCAATATTTTGGAAGCCTTTGTTAAAAATCTCAGATTAGCAACGTTAATTTTTTCTCCGACATTTCAATTCGAAGCAAATTAAATTTTAAATTGTTTCTCTTATCGCAAGAAGGTACCTTGTTTCCGGGTATGGGTTGGCAGTGTCGAGCGTTTTCGGGATCTTTGCGGGTCGAACGTGATTCGTTTCGAATTTCAGATCGCTGGAGGTATCGACTATTTGGGCATATATTTTTTACCTAGCTTTTGATTAGAGAGAGCGGTTTGACTGTGGATTGGAATTGATTTATGAAGACCAAAATTGAATTTCCGTTGTTGTACACTAGTACGCCGTCAGATTTTGAACTGAAAATCTTATCCACAAAACTAAAATTCGCCTGAAGATGACTTTTGGATGGATAAATCTTTGAAGATTATCTAGAGAATCGCCGAAAATGTCCAGAAGAGCAATGAAGTTAACTTGCCTTAATTTAAACCAGTTTCTCGCGAAACAAACAGTTCAGGGGCGGTGCCAAAGAGGGTCAGCTTCCTTTCCCTTACAAATTTGATAAAAATTTAAACTTTCACAAATTGTACTAATTGTACCTACAATTCATATTTGACCCAACCTCCCCTCTGGATTGGCGACGCCTTTGACTCCGAAAGAATCTTCTAATCTACTAATTGAGGTAAGTTTGTTAGGCAATTCTCCCCGAGAAAGCTGTGCAATAACCCTTTAAGCCAGGCACAAATTGCATAGAATACCAATACTCGCGGAGGAAATATGCTTTTTCAATCGCGGACTGCAACCGTAGACGATAGCTTCGTACTTATCAGGACTCATCAGTGCGGTATAGCTAATCCGCGATTAACAAAGCAAATTCCCCCACACCTGTTGGCAACACTTAATAGTAATAGATTTCACTAAAGAATGTGCTAAATTGAAGTAAAGCCGTATGCTTGGCTATTTGCGGCCAATAACTATAGAAAGGGTTGTTTTCATATTTGCAGCTTTCTCTTTCTGCAAAACGAGCTACCTAACAAACTTACAACTCAGTTAGTAGCTCGTTTTGCAGAGATCCATTTGAAAATTGTTATTTGAGGAAAAGCATTGGAAATAAATCGCACGTCGTATCCAATTAATCCCGACTGCTTTGAATTTCTCTAACACATCCTCTCGTCGAATACTTCACCATCATTTACGAGGAATTGCAGGCAAAAATGAACAGAAATTCCCGATCCCCGAATTGTAGGCAACAGTAATTTCCTCTTTGATCGCTTAATAGACCTGACTATCGTTCCTTCCATCAATCCATCCGCCCGTCCATACAAAAAAAAAAACCACCTCGCTTTCATCCCTCCGCTTTAATTAATTTACCAAAACGGACAAATTAATAACGCATTACATTACCACCGCAACAACGCTCGCTCCTTACAAATTCGGTTTCACGAGAGGCATAAATCTCATCAACGTAGTCGTCGTCGGGCCGATTTCTCATTTTGGCTTCGAGAATGAAACGACCTGTTAGATAATAGGCATTCGTTTTCGTTATTTTTTTCTTTCCCTTTTTTTTTCTTCTTCTTCGTCTTCTCTTCATAGCCACATGAGGGTCATAAACCATTCCGGTCCTTCCACGAAATACAAGTCACTAAGACATCGAAGAATGCCTGGGAGTGGTTAAGTGTCAATCACTGACCACCGCTAAAACCCATTTTCCGTTTCGTTCTATCTCGCCATACAACATTCGTAAACTTCGGACGTTTCTGATGAAGAAGGACGAGGACGAGGTAAAGGGTCCGAAGAATGCGATAAAGAAAGAGAGAGGATATACTGGATACCGGTGAGAGAAACATTACTACGTATTTGCTATTTATCCGAAATGTTTATGGGACGTGGCGTGTCTCGGTTGTAATTTCTAAATTTGGTCGTAAAGGTTCTGGTACTGCGGGGCGTATTTATAATATCCCCGGTGTTGATTTTAAAGTGGAATGTTTATTTTCTAAAATCCCAGGTAGAAAATCATTGTTTGCGGACGCCATAGAATTTGTAAATGTGTTCGGTAAATAGCGGGGCGAACTTTTCAAGACGGGCGCACGCACGTGTTATTGGGAATTTTTTTCGGATTATGTTGCTTGCTTTCTGTACGTAATAAGCATTTCTAAATGATGGCGGTGATAGCAATTTTTATTCGTTACATAGTACGTCGTAATAGCTTACGAGTAACAATCTGTATATATAAAAATGGATCGTGGTTTGTTCGGATGCTTAAAACTGGAAAACAACTAGACTAAATTGGATACTTCTTTCTGTGGGTTTGTTCGTAATTGCTACGCGGAAGTTTAGGAAAAAGGAAAAGTCGAAAAAATTTTGGGCAAGTTTCCCGGCTCACCTAGTAAAAAGATTAAAGCAAAACACACAATTTGTTTTTTGGAAGCTCAAGACTTTTGTCTTCGTTTTTCTGTTCTCAGTTTGCTATTTTAACGGTGTCGGATTTTATCCTTGTTATCAATTATTTGGGGGTCAATTTCTTCTATTTTTCTTCAGCAGTTGGTTGGTTCACCTTTGTATCCGTTCAAACCCAATTTTCAGTTAGAATAGTCAAAATTGTCGTTTTCAAGACATTGACTGCTTCGTCTTACGGTTGGAACTGTTTATCGTATAAGAACTTTGAAACACCTTAATCTTAACTGTCAACGAAAGGAAGCACCATCACCTTTAGATTTTTGGAAGCGATTTTAACCCATTTGTTATTTTCGACAAGTTGGATTTGAATCGTAATGAATTTAATCCCCTACTATGGCTCAGAAGCAAAAACAGATCAAGGAAGAGATGGTGCGATGAGATCGAGGAAGATATGGTGTGATGAGATCCAGAAGGATTTGAAATTGATGAAGAAAGCAGAACGGGAAGACGGCAGGCAAAAAAATCAAAACGGTTGTAACATACAACGAATTATAACTACATATGTATGTGATTGCAAGGACTGTGCTGGTCACTTCGGTTTATACGGTTGTTGAAGTTGCTTGCCTCGAGCTAGCGAAACACGCGTCACCGATTTTATTATAAACAATTGTGTGGTGAGGAGTTTACCGATGTGATATTTGTGTCACTACATATGTACAAGAAAAAATGGGGATCAATCTACCTCAAGAAGTTAATGAAACCTGCTTTAGCGGGAACCAAAGTCTTCAGGGATTGAAAGCTATCAATGATAATGCTAATGATGGTGGATCTAGGATACCTCAATTTCCTTAGATCTTATAAAATACCGAGTGGTTTCTCAAGTATTAGAGGTTAAATCGAGTGTGGCTGTTCTTGGGAAAATAAACAGAAGAAGCCCTGTTTCGGTTTCGCTGATGATGAAGGTAACCGATAGAGTTAAATTCCAGAAAATTCCAACTTTTACAGTCGACCAGCTTTGGTTTCTCCATGGAAAAACTTTAAGATTTCTATTGAAACTATCAGATGTTTGGAGGATTTCAGCACAAGTGAACTGTTGACTTTTTTTTTTAGAAAATGAAAGGACTCCAGCTTGTATTTTTGACAAATTTCTTCGAAGAAAGGAAATTCTGATTAGAATTAGTTAAGGTCCAAGTTCCCACTCAGATCAAAGCAGGTTTAGGTGTCGTGTCGTTAAGATAAATTTAGAAAGTACAGATTCAACAAATGGAAGTGTCCTAGGTTGGTAGCATTAAAAACTATGACTTTTTCGATCCTACATTTTCTTTATAAAACTAAACTGTTGCTATCACTGTCTAAAGTAATGGCGTGTGAAATTCATGCGAATATCATACGACAAATCACTAAATTTCCAATCTTGAATCTCGGTACGTTGGTTCCGGTGCGAATAACACGACTAAGGCATCCTGTCAATACGAGAACCACCGCTTTTCAGTTGTCAAATGTTATTACTACCAACAACTCAATGTTTCCAACAAAAAATTGCAGGTCACGTGGTGGACACACACTTCCGATTCCTTATTCCGGACCAGATTTTCTGAGTAAGAAATATAATACGATATAATAGTAATAATTGAAAATTAGGGAGTTCACTGTCGCTAAAGAAAATCACGATTTTTTGCTTTTCGGGACGGAGGATTTTAAGATTTCCTGCAGGAAACCCTTAAACGTTGGGAGAGTTCTGCCAAATCAGATTTGAAGAAGCGGATTGAGAAAGTTTCAGCTTTTATTCTTGGTGAAGACAGTTATGTACAGTCAGTTTGATTTTTTCCAGAAAGGATCTGACGTAACTACGTACGATCCAAAAGCTAAATACCTATCAAAACTCTCATGACGATACTCATTGTCAGACCCTACTTGTACAAAATAGTGGCCTTTCGGAAGAACAAAGAGTTGCTTGAACAGAAGTGAGAGTGTTATTGGGGAAGAGCACGAAGAGCATAATGCTCAAGTGTCTGGTCTATTGGTGACCAACCCTAAATAACCCCAAGTAAATGAATGAATGACCTATTATTAAACACCTAAACTCGATCTGATCTGAGCGAGATCTTCAATCTTTATAAATCAGCCATTTCCTAAGATCTAAGAAAATTTGATTTATCCCCGATGAGTCATCGTCATCATTACGATCAAAGCCTTTCAATATCGCGAAGGTTTGGTTCTTCTTAAAGCAGGTTTTATCACCTAGTTAAGGTTGATTGGTCTTCTCTTTTTCTTGTAGTTATAATTCGTTATATGTTATAACCGTTTCTATTTTACCCGCCATTTTTTTAAATTCATGTTTCTGCTACCTTCATCATCTTCAAATCCTCGTTGATCTCATCACACCTTGGCCTTTACTACTTCGTCATAATGGGATCCAGTTCGTAACGAGTCAGATACATCTTTTGAGAAATAAGTAAATCGTCGATCGCGCTGGCTTTCGTTGACAATAAAGGATGAACTCTTTCAAAATTTTTAAATGGTCAACATTTTCAGCCGTCGAACGAAATATGATACGTGATAATTGAAATAGAAACATTGAAATCTTTCTTGAAAAAACCCAAAGTCGGTGGTGCTCATCCTTATCGACCATAGAAGTTGTGATTTTCTCCAGTTTTTTGATTACCTTCATCACCAGCGAAACCTAGGACCGAAGAACACCTAAACTCGATTTAATCTGTGTGTCCCTATAAATCAGTCATTTCCTAAGATTTAAGAAATGTTGATGTATTCCAGATCTGTCATCATCATCATCACATTCATATCTTTTCCGATCCCTTGAGACTTTGGTGCTTGCTAAAGCAGGGTTTAACCTCTTGTTGAGGTTGATTGGTCCTTTCTCTTTCTTGTAGTTATAATTTGCTGTATGTTCTAATCACTTCGATTTTTTCTCGCCGGATTTTTCAGATTTTATGTTTCGTTTTCCGTTCTGCTATCTTCGCCATCTTCATGTCATCCTCGATCTCATCGCACCATCTCTTCCTTGATCCGCGCCTTAAGTTCTATACGACAGTGGGATCCATTTCGTAACGATTCAGATCCAACTTTTCAAAAATAAGTAAATCGACGATCGTGGTTGCCAGTAAAGGTTGAACTTTTCCACACTTTTTATATGGATGGTCAATATTTTCAGTGGCCAAACGAAAGAGTTAGTGTCTTCAAAATGACAATTTTGACTATTGCAACTGAACATTGGAAAAACTGCTTTGACATTTGGCTTGAACGGATACATATCTATCAACTGTTGAAGATGGCACGTAACAGAAAATAATGGAAGAAATGTTGCTCAAATAAGCAATCACAAGGAGAAAGTCCGACAACGTTAGACAAAAGGGGAAAAGAATATAGAAAGAATAAGTTTAAAACTTACGAAACAAATTGTAGGTTTTTCTTTTTTTCTTATTATTATTACTTGTAAGCGGTCGTGAGCTTTATTATTACTGAGAGATCCAAAATTTCTATTATACAAACCGAAGTGATATTGAGCTTTACGAATGTCAAAAGCGAAAGTTTTGGACATCTTTGGAGGGCACTCTTGTAGCATGTCACCACCTCGGAAAAAACTGAAACCCTTCTACAGCAGGAAGACATGTAAAATATGATTACATTTCATAAACACTTATTACATAAATGATTATTCAATGAACTGGGGAAATGTATCGTCAGACAATGAAGAAATATCGCGGAGTATTCCATTTTTCATTGGCAATGGGAGTGGTGGATCACAAATTAGGACAGATTAAACTGATTGAAAACGGTGTTCAACAAAACAAACTCAATATGCAATATGCAATTTTGTGCAGTTTTCTCCGCGATGGTAAGATGCTACGATAGGGAGGTTTAATTGTTTTTCAAGGTGATGACTTGCCACAGGAATACTTCTTTGTAGTTTGGAGAAATTGACAGTCTGGAAGACCACACCAGTTGAGGAATTCTTGAGATGACAAATTTAGGAAAAGCACCGATAGCTATGGTCACTTTGAACCTTACACGAGGAAATGGAGGTAAATTTTAGGAAAGCTCCCCTCGACACCTAGCTACAGTTTTCAGAGCAAAAAGTTAAAGAGAATCGATTTCACGCTTCCAAAAGTTGCCAAAATTTTGGAAACATGAAAATATAACCACTACAGGATTTCAAGAAGTTACTTGTCCTAACAACAACCAACACCCAACAAAACTAGCAGATACAATAAATTTCTTGTTCATTGTATTGTGGAATCAAATAACCTTCTCCTCTTAAATCTTTTATGCGTGTATTCTTCCGAAATTATCTCTTTCGACGATCGCAACCGCACCAAAAAAACCCCGAAAATTTATGCGCTATTACGCCTTCTTCTGTCGAGGATCTCATACGCGCCACCTAAACGCGACCTTAATTTGTTAATCTTCCTACCTTTCGGTGTTTACGTCCGACCGTTATCTCGCTCGACTCGAGGGTGCCTTTCAGTCAAAACAGCGCACCGCGATAAAGGTCCCCGATAAAGAAATTTACCGCGGAGCGCCGCCCGTCGTTGTCGGAAGATGTCCATCGCGGAGACAATGTACTGATGATGATGATGATGATGCTCGTTCGAGCTCTTTTCTTCTCCTCTTTCTCGCGATTTCTCGACGACCGTTTCGCTCGTTTACCTCCTAACTAATACGAATTGACAAGTTGCCGGTGGCGTTCTCGTGAAATGAGAGAGAGAGAGGAAGAATCAGTCAGTCAGTCAGTCCGTCATTCGATCGGTCGGTCGGTCGACGGTTGGGCCACCCACATCTTTCCGAGTTCGCTCCGGCTCCCTTTGACTCTCTTAACGTGTAACTATGGCCTCGAATACCATAACGATTACGTTGTACGTATGTATTTATGTATGTATAATAAGTTCGCTTTGGTCTAGTACGACGTACGACATCGTGTAGTAAATATTGCGATCGCATCTGGAAATTATTCCGAGAAGCGTATCGCGCGCTACGAGCTACCCGACGTTTGCGCAACGAATTCGAAACGTTCGCCGGCTTAATAAGGAAATTGAAGATTTATTGATGTCTTTGGAATTCGTTTCGAAACAAAGAAACTTTATTTAATAAACGGAAATGGCAATTCATTATAAGTCAAGTTGGTTAACACGCGACGAATACATGAGCGCTACAAATGGGAGCAACGGTGGGCTTATATTACTAATATAACAGTAGGTCAACGAATTAGAAACTTCTGGCGATGAATATATTAGTTTAATATTTACATGCTTCAAAAGTATCGAAAAGGGAATGGTAACAAATACCTACTTACTAAATGACAAATAGTGAAATACAAATTACGTTTGTTACAAGAAAATGCATTTATCTCCACGTGATTACTCAAAATTTTCACGTAATTCTACCACTATGTACGTCAATGATAACAATAAATTAACTCTACAGAAGGTATCTCAACCTTTAGAAAATCCTTGGATGGATTTATTTCTTCTTCAATGCTCCAGAAATAAGAAAATTAATAAAACATGTATATTTCGTAACTCCGCAGATGCCTGTGTTTTCATTCCGTTGAACAAATTTGTAGTATCCATTGACCACCTAGAGTTATTGACGTAACTCAAAAGATAAGTATTTGTCACACTACGAAAGATAAATACCATATCTACTCAAGATAAAATAAGCGCCTTCCTAAGAGAAGTTTCTAATTCGATGGCCACCTACTGTAAATTATGATAATTTTTACTCGTATTAATATGTAGGTTATTCCACTAGAAATTTAATGGCGCTTCAAAATGGGGCAAGTATTACCTAGTACTAACGATTATGATGTGAAAAGTCCTCGTAGTGTAAACAAGCCTGTTGAAAAACCGGAGCATCAGTTAGCTTTCGCTCTTCCATTCTATTAAATTTCGGCATTAATCACTTTGTAATGTAAATAACACATCACTCCATTAGTTTGTAGGATGATATGTAGATGGCACCACCGTTGACAAATCCATATGATTTTTTAGGAAATAGAAACGTTCAAACGATACATGTCAAAATTTTGATTACAATCTGACGTTTAGTTCATAAGTTATAGGGGTTTTAGTAACGCTACTGTTTTAATTTTTTAAAACAATGAAAGAATGTGCATTTCGTGTGTTGATAAACCATTGCTTTCTAATGGAAAAAATACGGTTGAAGCAAAGCAATCTATTGAGAAGTGTTATTCGGACTCTGCTCGATCGAGACAAATGGTAGAGAATGGGTTTGTTCGATTTTAAAAGCGGCCGTACAAACACCGATGATGCTGAGCGCTTTGGTCTCCCAAATTCGGCAGCCGTTCCAGAATACAAAAAAGTCCACGAAATGGTTTTGGCCGATCGTAAAGTGAAGTTTCGTGAGATAGTTGACATTTTAAAGATACTAGCACGCAGCGTATTCATCATTTTGCATGAACATTTGAGCATGAGAAAGCTTTGTTCGGGTACCGCGAATGCTCACAGTCGATCAAAATCAACATCGCATCGATGATTTAGAGCGCTGTTGGACGCTGTTTCAGCGCAATAAAAATAATTTTTTCATGGTGTATGTATGTGGCAATGGATGAAACATGGATATATAGTCCAGAGTCAAATCGGCTGAGTCGACAGCAAATGATGAAAATCGTCTAACAAATAAACAAATAACGCAAATGTCAAGTGGTAATTTTTTGGCCTCCGTATTTCGGGATGCGCATGGTATTTTATTCATCGATTACCTTGAGAAAGGAAGTACCGTTGATGTTGAATATTATACGGCGTTATTGGTGCGCTTGAAGGAAGAAATTGCGAAAAACCAGAAAAAGTTCTCTTTCACCAAGATAATGTACCGGGTCATAAATCCATCGCAACGATGGCAAAATTGCACGAATTGCACTTTGAATTGCTTCCCCATCCACCGTGTTCTCCGGATCTGACTCCCAGTGACTGCCACCTGTTTGCACAGCTAAAAAGAATGTTCCAGAGAAAGAACTTTGGCCCAATGAAGAAGTGATTGCCGAAAATTAACGGTATTTTGAGGCAAAAAATTTTTCGCTGTTCAAACAAGGCATCGAAATGTTAGGGAAGCGTTGGAAAGAATGTATCACTCTTCAGGGAAAGACTATGTTAATGAGTGAAGTCGAATTTTGCCTAAAGATTGTTGTTTTATTAGTTATCCTACGAAGAACAAAAAGAGTGTTTGGCATTAATCTAGGTCAGATTTGCAAATTTTAAGTGTGAATCTATGTCGTTCGGAAACACACTAGGAAGTTTGACGTAATCGGAATATTTCCCCAAAACCCAAACGTCATTTTTCAGGTACTTGTTGGGCTGTACAATCAATTAGTGGATTTAAGGCTGAAGTTTACCTAAAATAAATTTCTAATTTTTGTATATTACGTTGCCTACTAACAAAATGTGACAGTACGGTCATTTTCAATAACGGTACAGTGTGAGAAAACGAGACGTTCTTGCTAGAAAAGGATAAACATAGTGGACGGGATGCCTATCCGTGTTTGACTCATTCAAAAATATGCAAGGCAATCTTAGCTGGCGTGATAATCTGAAATAACTCCGCATCAGGTAAAATTACATTGAAAGGGAATACAAGGAAAATAGAAATATTAACTATTTACAAGATATAAAAAAATAGGCCATTTCTACCTACTGTAAACATAAGATATAAGTATAAGTATAAGTAAATACTGTGAAATATATAATATGAAATATCGACAACTGGATGTGAAGGATAAAATAATGTTTTTAGTTCAGTCATGAATTGCTGTTGAACTAAATTTATAATCCTTTTTAAATAAGGATCTTTGCATGTCTCAAAATAATTTCCGCTCTGAAGGATTTCTCTGAAAATATGACGATTTCAAAAATAACTCTAGGCAGAAAATATAATTTTTGCGTTACAAACAAATTTAGTCAAATTTCTATAATAATTAATATCTAATAATAGATAATTATGTCGGTCTGTAATAGTTTCCTTAATTCCTTTAATTGGAGAAAGTACCAAATTATCTACGTTAATTAAACTTGTTATGTCATTAGCAATGTGACTTTTGAAATGTGGAAAGTCTGCAATATCTCATTCTGAAAGTCCAAGGTCAAAAATCGGTATTGCATCACAGTCATTATTGATGCAGTTAGCATTTATACTTGGTGGCACAATATTGCTGAATAATAATTTTCTAAGGCCCCAACAGTAAACCATTCGGATTCTTCCATCCTCCGCAAGCGCTAATACACAAAGAAATAATTTCAAGTGGTCTTGCGAGCACTTATGTATTAAAAAATACCCGGATTTTCGACCCGCGTTAAAAATTCAAGTGCCAAATTATTAACTGTATAGATTGATTGTTCGTAATCTTTGTTACTACATTTAAATTTTAAAAAATGGGAAATGAAATCAGAGCATTGGCCGAATTTGAAAAAATTTCTGGCTTAGAAATAAGAAGCTGTGGTCTTTTTATAGACCAGAAATATCCGTTTTTGGCTGCATCTCCAGATGGCTTAGTAGGCGACGACGCCATTATTGAACTAAAAAGCCCTTATAATTCAGGGATGTTAACACTGAAAGAAGCAACAGAAAATAAACTTGTATAATATTTGATTATTAATAACAGCGGTGGCCTGCTATTAAAAAATAATCACAGATACATGCACCAAGTACAAGGTCAATTGAACATAACCAATAAAAATAAATGTTACTTTGTTGTATGGACGCCAAAAGGATTGGTTTATCAAATTATATACAAAGATGGGCATTTTTGGAAGAAGCCACTTCCCAAACTTATCACTTTTTATAAAAGGGCACTCTTGCCGGAATTAATAAATCCCCGTAAAGTTAGAGGTCAGGAATTACGTAATATCTATATTTAAAAATTCTATATTTTACCAATAGTCAACAGGCATATTTGTGTTAGTATATTATGTTTACTCCTTGGGATAAGAGTGCAGCAAGCAGACCGTCCATAAAGCTTCCACCGCAGGAGGTGCTGTTAATCTGTAAACACTTTAGTCAGAATAAAATAAGGTGAAACGAGCTATACTTCTTTTAATTTTGCATGTGTTCCACGCATAGTTTATCTGTACTGGGCTACCTCTGTACCTATTGTACTATTTGTTTATTATTTATTACCTGCTCACTATTATACTCTCTAGTCATTATAGACATCTAAGAATATGTCAATAAAATCATCTGTCGATAAATCTGTGAAATCTGAAATCAAGTCCCATTTATTATCTATTATTGTAATTGCTAATTCAGTTGGGATATTTGTAAATAAAGAAACTACATCTACACTAAATTTGGTACATACATAAATAAAAATCTACTAATTTCCAAGAATTTTGTATACTACCTATAAATTGATTTATTCATGATTTTACTAAGTATATATGCCAAAAACTTTTCCATAAATAGTTCTAATAATAACTCACATTTGGTTATTTCTGTTGAATTCCGTCCACAACGTTTCCCGTAATGAAATCTATTATCTCTTATTTAGGAATATGACGCACAAGGAATCTTACATTTATTTTTCTACCGATAGTGAGCTATTTGTGTTGCCTACATGCTATTTTACAGTTTTGAAAAATGCCGATTATTGTAATAATTTTGTTGCATTATTTCGGAGTTCATAGACAATTTGGAAACATTTTACAAATGGCATATGAAAGAGGGTGGTCACATCAAGACACCAACGTAGAGATATTTTCGATATTTATATTTCTGTTAATATTATTTGAAAAGTTTGATGTTAAATCGAGTTGTACGTTCTTATTTGCCAAAACGTTATTTAAAGAAAATAATAAAAAAATCGCTGTGTCAGTAGACAGATAGAACATAGATGATACGAAAAAAAATTCGTCCACTCTTTCAACTTTTAAATTGGCTCCCAAAAAGTGTATCGAAATGTGCATAAAACTGAATATATTTTGAGGTGTAAATGCCAGCGTTAAGGTGGCATAGATTCTTTATAAAAATGTTATTATTTGTTCTAATGACGAAGACGTATCCTATAAACTCCGAATGCAATCGGGGAGAACTGCGTAATGTTGCGCAATAAGTTGTACATATATTGCAATTCTTAGGTCTTAGGCACTTGTTGAGTAATTTTAATCGCGTTGTCGACTTTCTTTAACCCTCTTTGTACTAGATGGGGTATAACCAGACCGTAGGCCTTCAAAAAATCGTGACTGTTTGCAAACTATGAAAGTGAGTGATGTGATCTTAGTCAATAGCTGCAAATGCGAAGTTTCCGATCCAATCAGTGATATTGAAATCATCCGACGACTGATTACGAGCGCGTTACACGCGTTACTAAATCACGCGGGAATAGTATGATTATGTTCAATAATGGGATTGCAAAAAAAAACCGAGCCGAATTTGAGAGGAAAATTTATTCTTGAATTAGGTATACCTTTCGAAAAAGACCACTTGAACACAAGATTGATATCGACTGTCATGAAGGAAGGTTTTGATCCTAAAATTTTATTCCAGATAAGGGATTTTAGCACATCTTAGGTCGAATGTAAATACGTAAACGTGTGAAAAGATAAACAATGTCGCCCTATGCTTAAGCGAACGTATAACTTATAGGATCCAACGGTCGCCAACTACCTGAAATGTAAACGTAAGGATCTTCGAACTTCAGTCATATCAGAAAAATTTCACAAACAATTGAAAGCAAATACATATATACTATGTATGTTACAAAAAAAGACCATCATCATCCAGTAAAACTATATATTTTTAAACTACATTTTGTACAGATATTCGTGGTGTTGGGAATAAGAAATGATAAAAAAGTTAAGAAAACAATAATATATATAATCCTTTGTGTTGTCTTTTGCCAGATCCATTGCTCATATGATGCGTAGAAGGGTTGATGTGCTTCTTAACCCTCCAATGAACTTGCAACAGTTACGTGATACAAATTGCTTGTAATCAACTTCCATAGGAGTCAATAGATCAGCTTCTGAGAAACATGCCCAGACGAGTAGCAGAATACATTCGTCTAAGTGGAGGGGCAACCGATTATGAAATTTTCTCTATAAAGGTTACGAATTGTATAATTTTATGTATTACTATACCCGAGACAGTAACATTTGTACAAAATTTGCTTCCTTTTTTCTATCACATACATATATATACTCTTATGTATTACGTACTTATTGTATACGTTTATGTAGGAAATTAGGTCAATTAAATTTGTGTGTCAACACCATTGTTTACTTAATTCAGGTAAAACGGGTCACGTTCCGCCGATATAATGAGAGAGCCGGTTCGGTCGAGCGATTAGATTTTATATTATCGTAATCATAATGGAGCTTGGCTTTGCCTTGTACATATTTAATCGACGAAAGATATAGTATAATCGGTAGTTTTAATGAAGGAGAATTTAGTTTTTTGGAAAATTGTACAAAAATACAAATTCATGGAAGGATGACTGACATAGTTTACTCTACGTTAAGAAGTTGAGATATGTTTAAACTAGACATACATTGTACATTGCGATGGGAAATGGGAAGGGAGAGGACGCTAACGTCTGAAGGTCGTTTATTTCTTTTTATCTCCAATTTCCCTATTTGCGCCAACTTCATTGCATTCGGTATAAAATCGCATATTTAATTTGACAAATTGATTAACGGAACTGCGCATACTTTAGCCTTTATACTTCCGGTGAAGATGGTCCCTTATTTAGTCTCTCTATCTGATTGAATTTCCGTTGAATCCTCGCTTGAGTAGCACGTTATTGTATCGTAATAGCATGATCATCATAAGCTAACGGTAAACCAGAGGATCCCGGTAATTAGAAGTACTACATTGAGGTCCTGGCCAAGGTGAGAGAAAGGGTGAGGAAGAAAAGTGCAGATGGAAAAACAAATCATAGATTCCAACACAACGCGCCAGCGCACAACTTGCTGTCTGTGAAACAATTCTTAGCGGACAAGCACATAAGTGTGTTCGACCATCCACCATATTCACCAAAGCTTCTCTGTCTGTAGACGAGGTCAAGGTAAAAACGGCAGACTTGCTGAAGAGGTTGACACTTGATAATCTGAAATACTGCTTTGGACAATGGAAAACACTTTTGCAGCGGTGTATAGATAAGGAAGGGGAGTATGTTGAAGCTATTGAAGAAGAATTTTTTGTTACTTAGTGAGCTAATTTGCCTCATTTCTAATATTAACTGCTACAAACTTCAGGAGTAACAATTCTCGGGGAGGTCAAGGTAAAAAGACCTAAATTTTGTTAATGTCGTTTATTACTCCTACAGAATTTTCGCCCTCAGATTAAGGACATCCTCAGTGTACTGAAGAGAAAAAAATGTTTCAAGTTAGAAACTATTTTTTTTAATTAAAATATATAAAATTAAACTTACGGCAAAGTGATATTAAGATCCCCATAAATTAATTGGAAAATCCATAATGAAAAAATGCAATGAAAATTAGAATTATTATTTAAAAATTGAAGGAAACTCTAACCTCACAGCGGCTGACTGACTTAACGGTGATAAGTCGCACGTGTTCGTAAGATGAAATGCGAGGGAAAGGAATATGACAAGAGACAGTCAATGATGCCAACCCGATCAATGCCAACCAAAAAGACCGAAGAGGCAGAAATGTCCCTAAATAGGGAGGAGGGAGGTACAAAGAGAAAGAAACTTTTTTTTAAATCACAGAGTGCTGATCCCGACAAGGAAACAAGATAAGATTCCAACCGTCACAATCACCGGGCCACGTTGTTGGACTAACTACTACTCCTTGGCTTTTATATGGTTTATGTGGGGCCTAACATGTCCTACCTCATTGTTTATGGAAATAGGTGGATTATTATTTATCGCACTTTCCACTTCTTGGAGCATTTAAATATCTTGGAGTGAATATTTCTTTGTTATTTGTCTTAACCTTCCTATACTCACGTCAAAATGAAAGACGTATACTATACTATATAAGTCGGTCTCACACACCGTATGCGTGAGTATAGGAAGGTTAAAGGTTACTCGTGCTTCGGTGGTGGAATCTTCATTACCGGGATATATCCCCATTCTTACTATATTTTCATCATTGTTGATTGATTCTAAAATTATTATTTGTTCGTTAATTCCTTGCCAATTGCTTTAAAATATATTTTGCCACGTTATCATGTATCACTTATATATCTGCAGGGAAACGTTGTTTGGTTCTTTTATCCCTTAACACATCATTGCATTACGTTTTCTTTCTCAATACCCATATGTCGATCGTCATTCCTCTCAAACTTTGCCGCTACTTCTTGTTTTCGTTTCTTATTATCCGCTCGAAGGTGCACTCTAAAAACCGACTGAAAATGCCTGAGTGTACGGTAATACATCTTGCCTGACTTGGCTGCAAAGAAACGAAGCTCAGTAAAGATTCAAAAAATATCGAAAACTTTTTAAAACCTGTCTAAAGTTGTTTGTAGTATGTGTGCCTTTTGAATTTTTTTTTTTTTCATTAATACAGTGCATTATTAGTTCAAATTATTTTTGATGTCGGTTTTGCTTTGGGTGAAAGAATTCGAACGAATGCATAATCCGAATAGGACTGAACATTAATCAGTTCGGATTATCGACGCTCTACTGTACACTGTAGTGAGAATTTAGTTTAGTATCTTAAACAAAATTGCACCGACCTAGCTCTTAATTAATGATATAGAAAGCATAAATTATAACAAATTATATTTATAAATTTTGAAAATGGATTATCCGTAATGTTCAAAATTTCTATGTTGTTTTATTTGTTGCGAGATTAACCGTTTCTCTGATAATTTTTTTTTTCATTTTTTTGTCTCTAGTTTCTAATCGCAGTTCAGCGACATGTCAGAGTTGAGATTTTACAATATAGGTACAGGTTGTTGCATTTAGAAAACCAAAACGGTCAATATCCATTCTTCTACTTACCATTGAGTGGCATTGTCGTAGGTTGTAATGTATACTGAGTGACATAGAAATTGCAACACCAAGCAGGAGTAGGATAATTTTGTTGAAATTTGATAGATTTGTTGGGTTACCACTAAATAATAATTGATTAACTTTTGAGATCAAGTGGTAATGTAATAACGTCCCATTGTATATTTTTCGTTCGCTTTGTTGTTTTTTTTTTCATTCTTAATTAACATTATTTCGATTGTTACTCAGTTGTTTACGTGTTTTGTTTGTTTGATCATGCCTAGAGTACGGCAAGGAGTCAATTACTATCAATTAAGCGAATTCGATAGAGGTCGAATTATTGGTTTGCGCGAAGCTGCTTTTCATTTGAGGAGATTGCTAACCGTGTAAATCGAAACCGGTCTACTGTAATGCGTGTGTGTCGTGCATGGTTTGGAGATGGTCAGGAACGTCGTAAAGGGGGAACCGGTGCTTCAAGAAAACGAATGAGCGTCAAGATCGTCGCTTAAGACAACTGTCATTTAGAGATCGATTTTCCTCTACTAGGGCAATTAGTGACCAATGATTTGGTGAAGAAGGACGCCATGTAACCCCTAGAACAGTTTATCGCCGAATCCGAAGTTTTGGGTTAAGATCATATCGTCCGAAACTTGTGCTTCCTTTGACTGCGGAACATTGTCAGCAACGGTTACAATGGTGCAATGAAAGATCTCATTTGAATATTGAATGACGTTTAACGACGAATCTAGATTTTGTTTAGACATGCCGAACGCTCGTAAGAGAGTCAGGAGAAGACGGGATGAACGACAGAATCTTCAATTTAGAGTTGAGAGACACGTACACCGCACCGTGGGTGTTATGGTTTGGGGTGCGATTACTTACGATAGCAGGTCTCCCTTCGGGTTCATTCGGGCCAATATGACAGCACAACGATATATTGCGGAGGTGGTTGAAGCACATCTTCTGCCATACTTACAAGAGCTTGAAGATCCATTATTCCACGTCCTCATGTAGCAAGGATTTCCTTGAACTTCTTTGAACAGGCCCAGATTAATCTTTTGCTCTGGCCTCCAAGATCTCCAGATCTTTCACCTATTGAGCATGTTGGGGACATAATGGGTAGAGGGTTGCAAAATTTGCAGCGCCCTCTTTTGACTTTGGAGGCTTTGAGACATGAGATGCAACTTGCATGGGACGCAATACCGCAAGACGAAATAGATCACCTTATTCAATCAATGCCACGACATGTAAATGAATGTATAAATCAGAGAGGCCGCTCCACACATTATTAACAGTAATTATTAGATTTTGTCTTATATGATAGATCTCTACCACTAATAGGTCAATAAAACAAGGCTGGTTTGAACGATAGTTATATTTTCAGAACGTTTACAAACGTTTTCGGAATACCTTCTTCAGTGAAAATATAACTAGATAAATATATAAATAAACATTTGTTTTTTATTTGGGAACTATCAACAAAATGACTAATGACTAGGATTTCTTGATATAGAGGATGTGTAACAAACTTTTATATATATATATAAATTATAAAAACTAAATTAATGTGTAATACATGCAAATTAAGTAAAACCCTATATCAAAAAATCTTTGTCGAAACCTTAACAATTCTGTTCAAGGACTAGGGAAAACCCAAATTTAAAAACCTAGCCAAAGGTTTCCTTCTTAAGAAATGCAAATGTCATTTTAACAAATTGCTATATACATTACTTAAATTTTGAATATCGGTTCTGAAATTAATAGTTTTAGTGTCTTTTTGTATATTTATCATTTCATATATTAGTCTTTTTTTATAATTATTCTCTGTTTTTAATATTATTGTGTTTTCAAAATCAAAGTAATGCCCAAGATCTTTGTAATGCTTTGTTACAGCGGTCATTGCACCAAAATCATTATTTAAAGAATACTTATGGCTATACAACCTTTTCTTTAAATATTGTTTCGTCTGACCGATGTAACAACCATCACAGTCTTTACAGTTTATTTTATAAACTACATTACTTTGATTTTGTTTAATTATTTTAGATTTAGTATTAGTAAAAAATTTGCTAGTAAGTAATGCCCAAGATTTTTGTAATGCTTTGTTACAGCGGTCATTGCACCAAAATCATTATTTAAAGAATACTTATGGCTATACAACCTTTTCTTTAAATATTGTTTCGTCTGACCGATGTAACAACCATCACAGTCTTTACAGTTTATTTTATAAACTACATTACTTTGATTTTGTTTAATTATTTTAGATTTAGTATTAGCAAATTTTTTACTGTAAAAACTGTGATGGTTGTTACATCGGTCAGACGAAACAATATTTAAAGAAAAGGTTGTATAGCCATAAGTATTCTTTAAATAATGATTTTGGTGCAATGACCGCTGTAACAAAGCATTACAAAAATCTTGGGCATTACTTTGATTTTGAAAACACAATTATATTAAAAACAGAGAATAATTATAAAAAGACTAATATATGAAATGATAAATATACAAAAAGACACTAAAACTATTAATTTCAGAACCGATATTCAAAATTTAAGTAATGTATATAGCAATTTGTTAAAATGACATTTGCATTTCTTAAGAAGGAAACCTTTGGCTAGGTTTTTAAATTTGGGTTTTCCCTAGTCCTTGAACAGAATTGTTAAGGTTTCGACAAAGATTTTTTGATATAGGGTTTTACTTAATTTGCATGTATGTTTACACATTAATTTAGTTTTTATAATTTATATATATATATAAAAGTTTGTTACACATCCTCTATATCAAGAAATCCTAGTCATTAGTCATTTTGTTGATAGTTCCCAAATAAAAACAAATGTTTGCTTATATATTTACCTCGTTATATTTTCACTGAAGAAGGTATTCCGAAAACGTTTGTAAACGTTCTGAAAATATAACTATCGTTCAAACCAGCCTTGTTTTATTGACCTATTAGTGGTAGAGATCTATCATATAAGATAAGTATAAAAGGTCACGAAATATATATATATACATTTTATTAGATTTTGTTTAACTAATAAATATTTTCCTCCCAAACTTTGATCATTTATTACTATAACATAGGTGAATATTCCAACCAAATTTCATTCAGAAATTCCAACCCCTTCTTGGTGTTGCAATTTCTATGTCATTCAGTATATTTAGTGAACTCGAACATGGTTATGGTTTCATTTCGTGAATATGGAATTTCATCATGTATCAGCCCAATAAATACAATAATCAGTATTGTCGGAAAGGACGGTTAATTTAGAAATAATGCAAAATATAAATTAGAAATGGACATCCAAAAATTTGAAAATTTATGAGAAACCATTTTCGAGAAAAGGCGGTTCGAAATTTTTCTTCCACGCTGTATGTACTACAAACGGGATAGTCACGCTTCAGCCCAAATAAAAATATTTTTCCCACCTCACCAGCTGTTAAACCTTTCCCCATACAAGCACGTGTATAATTCAAATTCTGGTGAATTTTCTATAAGCGTCCATTTTTATCTTATTTGTTCTAGATAAGCCTTTATTAAACCGACCTCTGTGTATATGCGTACTAAACCATAATACCGTCCCGCGTTCCGGGACGCGAACGGGAAGTAATTAATAAAAATTTGTCGATCGGGTGTATCGCCGCGGCGCCCCTCGTTTCGACGTGTGCGCGACGAAAAAGCGCAACGCCGCAAACCTCTATCGGCCGCGGCTGTTTTTTTTCTTTCTATTATCGAATCTGTACGGATAAAATTAATTTCGTCCGAATCGGATAGCGCTGACGAAAGTGAATTCGAAATTGTTGCCGGCCGTTGCATTCGTACGTACGTGTACAACGTACAACCGAAACTAACAATCTACCGGTTAAATTATTAGGTTGCAATTTGCGCGCCGCGCGCGCTCTCATCAAAATGTAAATTAAATATGAATGGAAAATGGTTCCGTGTATCCGGCGTGATGGCCGTGTACTCTTAATGAACTGGTAATGCAGGCGTTCTGTGCTATTAGCTTGTGTATATGGTATTTTTTAGGTTATTTATTATTTTTCGTTTTTTTCCCCTATCTGGTCGGTATTACGGGACCATTACGGTGTTTTCAATCTGTTGCAGTTCGATGGGACTCGCTTTTTTTTTCTTTTTTAAGCCAATTAACTTTTTATCACTTACATTTTATCTCCTGTAAGTTGTAAAGCTCATCCGTTCGGAGCGAATTTATGAATTTATGATTACGTACTGCGTAAAAGTTGTGGAGATGTATCGACCTCACGTTCTTTATTTCCAATTAATCAGTCTATTTAGTGAACGACGCCAGTATGTATTACTTTATCGTTAGTATCTGCTTGATCAACTTCACCCAAACAAAGGATTTTTGTCTTAAAACTTTTTCTCTATTTCTTACCGTTAGCGAGTTATGCGCATCGGCAGGTTCCAAAATTTTCCATTTCCAAAATTTTTTCGCCCACACAGAGTGTTTTCCCGCAGAAGAAACAAAAACTATACCCGTAATATGTGATCTACATGAAATGGTCCCGAAAATATCCGATTCCGATATCGACTCGTTCGTAAGCGAATATGAGGTAACGAAGATCCTCGGAAAACGTAATCGCGGACAGAAGAAAAGGAGGAAAAAACTACTGCGGTCGTTCCGTTCCGCCTTTTCTACCAAATCAAATATTTGCGATCGGATTCCTCCGAATGTTTGCGGTCGAATCGTTAAGAATGCGATTGACCGCGAACCGTTCGTGGGGGCGGCTAACGGCGACGACGGGCTACGGAGCTTGTGATGCGATAGTGTGCGCACCAAATCAAGACGGTCCATTACTTTTTCTCGTATCCCGTTATCGGCTCGCGTTGGTGTCTGTCCTGCGTGTCGAGATGTCCACAATGTACACACGCGCAAAAATAACGACGATCGCACACGTTTCGGTTTATCGAAATGGGGGAAGAGGAGGAAGTGCGAAGACGGGGAGGAAGAAGTTGATTTTTGTGGGGAAGGAAATACATATGTTGTTATATGGGTGTTTTGCATCAAAACATTTCTCGCGTAACTTCTGTCACCGGTTGAGGTCGGTTTTAATTACTTGAAACCGCTTTGTTCCTCCCCTTCCGCCGTTGGAAGTAGTTTTTCCGTTTCTTTGAGTTGTTGGATAGAAGCGACATGTTCACTTCCACGTCTACGTCTAAAGGAGTCAGGAATATTTGGAATTGAAGCTCGCGTGAACGCAAATCCTCAAATCTGGATGTAAATTCTGTATTTAATGAAGATAATTCCTATGCTACGCCATTCTTATGAAAAATGTTATTTGCAGCTAGGATTGGGAATCTGATTCTCCCACAACCGAAGTTTGTTTTGAAAAGATTTTACAAGGATAAATAGATCATGGGCAAATCCTCGTTTCTGTATATTCCTATTTAGTTTGTTCAGGTAACTGGTGACATCAACCAAAAATGCTAAATCAGATAACCGTGCATAATGTCTCAAAGATAGGACCAGTTTGGGTTTGTCATAGATTACACAAAAAAACAAAATAACACTTTTTTCTTGTTGCATAATGTTTTTCTACTGTTGTTTACTAATTTAGGTGCGCTGATTTCAAATCTAACCTCACATTTTTTATAGCAACTCTAGTTAGTGAGATAAAATGTATATATATATATATTTCGTGACCTTTTTATACTTATCTTATATGATAGAGATCTACCACTAATAGGTCAATAAAACAAGGCTGGTTTGAGCGATAGTTATGAACGTTAGAACGTTAGAACGTTTACAAACGTTCTGAAAATATAACTATCGCTCAAACCAGCCTTGTTTTATTGACCTATTAGTGGTAGATCTCTATCATATAAGTTAGTGAGATACAGGTACCGTCTTAAATTTACATAAGTAGTCGATAGTTTCTATCAATAGCGGTGTAACTTAACTAGTTCCTTTATAAATTTCAGTATGTCTTCCTCAAGAAGGACGTGTTTAAATAATCCTGATTGTTTTTGTGTTATTTGTGGAGAATACATGTTCCAAAAATTTCGTTTAAATGTGTCGGACTTTGTGAAAAAGACATTCTTGGACTACTTTGGGTTTCCGTTGCCGTCAAACGTTAAACCTTGGATACCAAGTTTGGTATGTAAAACATGTGTTGTATCTTTGCGACTGTGGGCAAACAAAAAAAGACCCACTTTTAAGTACAAAGCTCCTATGATTTGGCGTGAACCATCCAACCATCATGACGACTGTTATTTCTGTGTAACGAAAATCATAGGAATAAACCATAAAAATTGCTCTAAGTGGATATATCCAAACTTAAAATCTGCCATAAGACCAGTCTTGAGTATTAGTGACACATCAACACCACAGCACCCATGTACATCTTCGCAAAATTCAGACCAGTGCAGCGGACAAACCGAAAACGACGACAGTGGTAGCGACAGTGATTTTGATTGCTACGGTAGTCCCCGACCACTAAATCAAGATGATCTAAATGACTGCATCAGGGACCTTGGACTTTCTAAAACGGCATCAGAAATTTTAGCTTCCCGATTGAAAGAAAGAAATTTGTTGACCAGAGGAACGAAGATATCGTACTACCGTAACAGGGAAAAGGATTTACTTCCTTTCTTTACTCAAAAAGATAATTTTGTGTTTTGTACTGACATTCCGGGCCTAATTAATGCAATGGGATTAAAAGAGTATAATCCAAATCAGTGGCGGTTGTTCATTGATTCGTCAAAACGAAGTTTGAAATGTGTACTTTTACATAATGGTAACAAACTTGGTTTCTTACCTATTGCTCATTCTACAAAGGTTAAAGAAGAATATCCTACAATATCTTTAGTTCTCGACAAAATCAAGTACAAGGAACATAACTGGGTTTTATGTGTTGATTTGAAAATGGTAAATTTTCTCCTGGGCCAACAAAGTGGCTACACAAAATATCCCTGTTTCCTATGCTTATGGGACAGTCGAGCGAAAGCTGACCACTGGACAAAAAGAGGCCTTCTAGGGAGGCTTTGATTCCCGGTAAGCAAAATGTAATTAATGTTCCACTAGTATCCAGAGACCGAATTATATTGCTTCCTTTGCATATAAAACTGGGGTTGATAAAACAGTTCGTAAAAGCTCTTAACAAAGATGGCGAATGTTTCAAATACATTGTAAAAGTGTTTCCAAAATTGAGTAATGAGAAAATCAAAGGTGGTATTTTCGATGGCCCACAAATCAGGAAGTTGATAGATGATAAAATTTTCATCAACCATATGACAGCTGTCGAGAAATGTGCATGGGAAGAGTTTGTTTGGGTAGTGAGGAATTTTTTGGGCAATAGGATATGTGACGGCTACATTCAGCACGTTGAACAGTTGCTGATACACTTCCAGCGGCTTGGATGCAACATGAGTATTAAGCTTCACTACCTTCACAGCCTTCTAGACTATTTTCCTGAAAATCTCCGTGACCTAAGCGAGGAACAAGGAGAGCGCTTTCACCAGGATATTCGCACTATGGAGGAGAGGTATCGGGGGCACTGGAATGAACATATGATGGCTGATTATTGTTGGAGCATTCAAAATAGTACTCATATAACATCCCACTCTAGAAAATCCAAAAAAGGAAATTTTATTCAGAATAAATATATTTAATAAATTTTTTAAACTTAAACTATGTGCATTTTCAATGAAAAATCCTGTCACTACATAACTCCAAAACTAGAGCTGCTACATGAAAACAGCATATATTTTTGAAATCAGCGTGGAAAAACTATTCAGATTCATGTAAAAAATCTCATGCAACAGACATGCTGTTTTCCAGTGTTATTAATCTTAATATCTTGTTTTCATAATTCTGCTTTTATTTTAGCTAACACTCCCTCACTCACTCTCTGTCAGTGAAGTTTAAAAGCGCTAAAAGCATTTGCAATTTCTTCAAAAGGTCTTCTCCTCTTATAGTCTTTCATGGGTTGAAGCGCGAGCAAATCTTTTTCTGTTATTTTCAAATTTTGGTCAACTGTACAAATAAATATTGCTACTTGCGCTGTATCAGTGATATCGGAAGTTTCGTCTAATACTATGAGAAATGCAACACATTTTTCCACAACTTCTTCAAGAGCGACGTTTATGTTCTCTCTTGTTGCATCTATTCGTCTTGTAACTGTTCTTCTGGATAAACTAACTTTTGCGAATCTTTTACTTTTTTGTGGACACAAAATATTCGCCACTGCTATTAAGCACTTCCCCATAAATTCGGCTTCGGAGAACGGCTTTGAAAGTTCCGTCACTTTTTTACGGACAATATAACTCGCCTAAAGAATATCTTCTGTTTCTTCACTGCGTCTTAGAAATTTTGTTGTTTAGGCCGGCTAAATTCTTTTTCAACTTCACATAGTTGCCCTGTTATACTTTTGTATCATATTTTTGCAAATTTTTTTAAAATCGTACTCTTTTAAAACCGCGACGGCCTCATTACATATCAGACAAATGTTCTTGTCCTTATAAATAATAAAATATTCTTCAGCCCGCTTCTCCTGGAGTGCACGATTTTCAGAATCATCCTTTCTGGATTTACTATTTGAGAGTACGGACATATTTTAGGAGCAGAAATGTATTCAAAATTTCAAAACAATCGGAACTTCACTAAATGTGTTTTCTCTAGATTTGGATTTCTCCACTGATCTTGACGCAGACTGGCAGCAACCACAGGTGCTTCTCCATCTTCTCCATACTATAGCTGGTGGTCTTATAATCTGAATTATTCTTGAATTTACTAGCGTCTTCTGGTCGGTCGCTTTCACTGACATCTCTGTATTTGAAGACGAGTTACAAGTTTTCTTAGTCGTATATTCGATATTTTAGGATTCTATCTTCATGATGCGACCACTAAAAGTTACTGCCAGTGATCTTGAAAATCAGACGTTTTTGTAGTATCCTCATGAAGCAATTTTAATGGGTGGTGCTAATATACACAGGACAAATTTAATGGCGGGTCGAACAAATCTTATTCGAATGACCGAAAAATGTAACCGTCTCTGCAGAATTGTCACAATTTCGGTAGTGATTTTCGTAATTTCCATGCGTTGCTCCCTCCAAAGTTAAATCCGAAAGTTTACTGATGTAAACTGCGAAATATTCAAAATTAAAATAGATTTTGAGACACTTCTTAGTACCGTTTCCGCAAAATTTAATTATTTCCTGGCCAAAATTGATCTCATCTGTAATTCCGCACCACATAATTTTGGTTGGGCTCGTTACCCCGCAAAACGTGTGCCTCGGATTATGCGGTACTGAGTTACAGATAAGTTTAGTATTAGTTGCGTTATAACTTATAACTCCCACTGTCTCTGCCTTCATTGCAAGTTCCAGCATATTGACGATTTGGTTGCTTATAATTTCTGTGACCAATCTGAACGTTTCCATTACTCCTTAAATGCCTCGAAGCAAAAAGGAAATGCAGAATTCACCACATTTAAATGTTCTTGCTAGACACCTATATTTAGGTATACGTAATAAGAAATCCACTTTATATGCACGTCTCTTCGAGATCGCATTGAAAACCTGTTACCGGTTCTCTTTTTACACGCCTTTTGCCAGCCAGCGTTCGTTCGATGGCTCTTTTTAGAGTCGCTCTCGTCGAAGCGGAGAGGTGACAAATTTCGAGCGGATCTCATTGTTGGCAGACAGCGCAGTTAAAGTGTCAATCACGACGGTTGAATTGCACAACGCTTTGGCCTACGACTTCGCCGTTCGGAAGACGGATGCGATATCCTGTCCGTGCCGTTCTCTCGTCCGAACCGAAAGGGAACGGATTTATTTTAATTTTGAGATGATTGTTAAAAAGAAAAATTTAGCTACAATCGATGAGTAGTTTAGCGACGATAGAATTCGACTAATACAATTTTTTTTTTGACGATAAGTGATGGTAGTAACTTGCAAATAGTCTGAAATCTTGAATATCTAGACATACCTAAAAATCACTTTACAATTGAAGAGTTGAGTGCTGGATGGAGGAGGCATTGTTTTGGCAGATGCGGGTTTTTGTTTTTGGGAATAGATGAGAATCTTTCTCTAACACCAGCTTGTGCCCACCTTTTTTCATTTAATTTATTTACGTCAATATCATGTACATAAGGGCGAACATTTATGCAGTACAATAATTGATCTTACTCGTAGTACAGTAAATAGAAAAGAAAGTAAAATAGAGGGGAATTGAAATACATAGAAAATAAATAAATAAATAAAATAAGAACCTGTAATAAGTGTAACAGATGTTGCACAATTTTAAACAAAACGACAAACATGATCACTATGCGCATACTTGTGTTAGGCATTAGGCACTTAATAACTTTAACCATCAGTAACTATCGTAACCATCGTTAAGGATGGCATAAAACAGTTGGCGGTAAAATCAGATTTTTACGTACCATCATTATAAATATTAACCATCGTTAATCGTAAAGAAAGGACAGAAGTCCAAAAAACAAGGTCGGGCCACAAGGTTTAACCTTCAAGGAGGCTGTTTTGAAGAGGATCGTGGTAGTATGCAACGACTATCCAGCCACCCAGATGGAGCCGGCAAAGCTTAAGGCAGACCAGGACTCTATTATGGAGGGATATAACAGCGTTACGGAGCAAGGGCTTCAAGTCCGCTTTTAAAAATATATGTATATGCGGAAGACCCGCTCCCAAAGCTGTCAAGTCTAGTTAAAGGAATAAAGCTAGATAACGTACTCTAAGGAGGTATGAGGACCACAATAGACCCGGAAAGGTCGCAGTGGAACAGACATCAGTGCCACCTCAAGTAATCTAACATCTAACCATCGTTAATGATGGCATCAAACAGTTGGCGGTAAAATCAGATTTTCACGTACCATCATTATAAATATTTCTTCTAGTTAGTTTAAGCAACTCCTGTAGGTTTCGGTGTTGGGTTATGTTTCGAGTTGTATTTTCCACATTTTGTTCATATTTTTGCCGCTGTCCTCACTTCTTCTATCCACCACTTTTTGATCTTCCTCATAGCTTTCTTCCAATTTCTCTCGCCTCAAATACCTGTTTTTACAGGTTTATTCTCATCTCTTCTTATTACGTATCCGAGCCATCTGACCTGTCCTTGTTCTATAGTTGCCTTAATAGTCAATGTCTGTTTGCTTTTCGCGGAGGATTCTTCTCAGTGCCTTTCTTTCCCAAAATTTCTAGTTTTGTTTTGTAAATCATGATTAGAGTTGCTCATGCGAGCCAAAATTGGCGTATAGTGAAAAGGGCGTAATTTACTTTTTGTGGTTTGGAGAAAAGTGACATTTTAGTTTGGTGAATGTGTTGCAAATTCAATTGTAAATATACTGCAAAACTTTCGAATTAAATTTTATTAATGTAAAGGGTCTTTCAATAAGAATAATACGATTTTAATTTTGAATAAAACAACAAAGGTTTGACATATCAACTTAGTTCTTGCTTTATTTTGAAGCTTAGACAATGCAATTATGTTTGGAATAAGAGACTGTTCAAATGCCCACCACGGGCTCGTTGGCACTGATGCACCTGTTCGCTCCAATTTCTGATCGCTCTGTGCAATAATTTCGGCGGTTTTTCGCCAATAACTTGACGAATATTCTCTTCCAAGTGTTCTAAAGACTGTGGCTTGTTGGCGTAGAATTGTGCTTTCACGTAGCCCCAAAGAAAATGATCCAGGAGTGACAAATCACATGACCTTGGCGGTCAACTCACAAATCCTGATAATGAGAATGAATGATGAATCGTGAGATGATCCAATCGGCAAACTTTTTCTCAGCAGAGCGAGAGTAGCATCCGCTGTATGACACATGGAACAACATCTCTTCAATATTAATGTTCTTAAGTTCTGGCCATAGAAATTCGAATAACACGGTCCTATGGCGATCACCATTCACGGTTTCGTCTGTTTCATTCTCATTCTTAAACCAGACAGTGAATTTTTCTGAATGCAACGGACCTTCATGTAACACTTCTGGGTTGTCCTCGCACCAATAACGGCAATGTTGCTTATTTACAAAGCCATTCAACCAAAAATGCGCCTTGTCTGAGAAGATGATTTTTTGGGCAAAAGCGGGATCGTCTTCCAAGTGCTCAAGGGCGCAGTCAGCTTTCGGAATGCAACGGAACTTCATGTAACACTTCTGGGCTATCCTCGCACCAATAACATCAAAGTTGCTTATTTACAAAGCCATTTAAGCAAAAATGTGTCTTCTCTGAGAAGATGATTTTTGGTAAAACCAGGATCTTCTTCCAAGCGCTCAAGGGCGCAGTCAGCTTTCGGAATGCAACGGAACTTCATGTAACACTTCTGGGTTGTCCTCGCACCAATAACCGCAATGGTGCTTATTTACAAAGCCATTTAACCAAAAATGTGCCTTGTCTGAGAAGATGATTTTTTGGTTTTCCAAGTGCTCAAGGGCCCAGTCAGCAAATTCTCGACGCAATCTGTGATCACTTGGCTTTAGTTCATGAGTCAATACGACTTTATAAGGATGCAACCGCAGATTCTTACGCAATATTCTCCAAGTTGACGCCTGAGATAGCCCCAGTTGTTGCGATCGTCGTGAAATCGACAACGCTGGCCGTTGCAGCTGCAATGTTCTCAGCACTTCGCACGTTTCGTTGTCTTTTTGGTGGCTTATTGTCTTGTAAAGTTAACTCACGTTCAAACTTTTCCGCAGTGCGGCGTATAGCCTGCGCAGAGTACCGATGACGGCGACCCAATTCTCGAGTGAGTAAACGTTGAAACAACTTAGCTACCACTTTAGTAATAGTTCTTTATTACTTCCATCCGATCGAGATGAGGCAAACGCTGCAGCATAAAACTGCACACCGCACTAAATATAGTAACACCTAGAAACAAAGAAGAAATATATTAGAAACCGAGAAATCTCTATCTGAAAAACTACCACATATATTGAAAGACCCTTTAGTTATATGATTGTGGAAATTGACTAAAAATGTATGGAACACTGTTATTTTGTTGCGGAAATAAGGACATGACGTTTCTGTTGCACTGCCATTCTGGTAAGTCTTTAGTAGTAACAGTGCAAGTCTACGTAATCGCTAACTATCTTACTCTTAAAAGGTAATAAGCACATAAATGTATTGGCAACGGAAAAACTGTATCTAACAAAAGGTAAAAAGTAAAAATACACCGAGGGCAATAATCACAAGATGGGGAGCATGGTTGAAAGCTGCCAGTTTTTATGCAGAAAATTTTGTCCTTATTAAAGAACTTGTGAACTTGTTTTAAGGTTTGAAGAGGAGATATTGGTGCAATTTCAAAGTGCAAATCAAGTTTAGAAAATAATTCACTGCACCATGAACGTTGTTGCATTAAATCAAATTATGATTTTGGTCATAGAACTATTGTTATTCTTGAAACAGAGTCACTCAGATTACAAGAGCCTCTTCACTTGACTGATGAGTATAAGGAAAAACTTGAGAGGGTTCCTGGAAAAATAGGACAATTAATAAATAAAAAAATTAATGGTATTTTAAAAGAAAGATTTGAATTTGTTGCAACAAGCAAACCAAATTCTCCGTGGCAATTTCGATGTTGAAACCGATTTAAATCCGGAAGTTGTTAGTGTTTTAAAATATGCACCAATCACATCATTTGACATCGAACGAAGTTTTTCAATGTACAAATCGCTACTAACGGATAGGAGGGATAATTTAACTATGCAAAATATTGAAAAACATTTGATTGTGAATTGTTTTTACGGTCGGGAATGTAATGTCTAATGTAGACATGTAAGTGGTAGGTGTCTGTTTAAATTTTCTTAGTGTTTGTTTCTTTACCTTGTTAATTCAAAATATGTTCGACATTCTGAAAATATTTTTGAAGCATATTTTACATATTCTCGACATTATAGGAATATTTTCAACATATTTTGCTCATATTTAAGGCACATATATATGTAGATATTTTAGCCAAACCTCGGACATATAATCCGCTCTCTAGTAATTACGTACCATTTCTTGAATTCAATTTTTATAAACCCTGTATGCTCCCGACTATACCTACCTGCAACGGCTTCAACATCTACCAGCGAATGATTATTTCGCTGCATGCACCCGTTTCGAAAACACGACGTTTGGAAAATCGAGGAAATAAAAAACGACTCGCAAAAAAGGGCACAGAGAAAGTAAGCTCCAACAGGAACTCGCATCGGTAGTAGAATAGAGTTGTCGAGTATAGTAGTAGTAGTAGTAGTAGTACTAGCAGCGCCGGTACTGGTAGTAGTAGTAGTATTAGTAATGTTCGCTAAGCCGACCGACGACGTATTCGCCCCAGACGGTGGTTCACGCTTGGCCGAGACCAATTCAGAGCCGGAATTTATCCTATCAATTTCTGCCCGTTGAACCGGCAAAGAGTCCTCCGGTTTCCCCCTCGTCGCCGCCGCCACCGTCACCGTCGTCGACAGTTCGCCTCCTGCCTCCTCGCCTCGCCGTCCTCGAAACCCCCGAACGCCGCGCTTCGCCCTTCGACCGCCACCGCCGCCCCCTCGTTTCATTACCCCGAGCGCGCCCGGATGGGACGACGCCATCTTGTTCCGTTCGCCGTGATTTTACATGTCGTTGTGTTTGTTTAATCATGCGAGGGTAATCCGCCGTGGAAATTTATAATTGGACATCGGCATCGACCGAATTAAGTGCGCGTATAAGGAGCGAGCGCGACGCGAGGAGAAAAATTCGCTCGAAATTCGATTAATGAGCCCTTCACCGCGAACGGGAATCCGAGATGGACGTCTTCGAGGTCCATTACCTCGCGAATGGCGAGAGGAGGATGCTAGCGTTCGTTCGGAAAACTAGCCGTAAATGTAACTAATTCCTTCGTTTTCGCCGCGGGAGGTAAGTACAGTAGGGACGCACGTAAAGTTAGTTTGGGGCAAGTTCTAGCACGAGCTGTAACCAAGTTGGAAATTCTTTGCAGGATTCTAGTGTAAATATGCGATGCCCACACCTATTGCCATTAAGTTTAACGTTGGAATTTTTGAGAAGGCATTCTGTTGCATTTTGTATCATCTTTGTCATACGAAACGTATGCAGAGATCTACACATGAAGATAAGTGATTTCGACTATTTATTACGTAATCGTTGCAAGTTTGAAGTAGTCAGACGCTTTAGCCGGGGAAATTAAAACAATTAAGCGGGGCAAAAGTGATAAAGCATAAGAGAGTCCAGACGTGCAATAGCTATACGATTGAAAGAAGATGTAGCACATAATCGTTATCGTTGAATACATGGTCGAGTGTTGCGAAGCATATGAACCGCACAAATCACAACATCAAAATCGAGAATGTCAAATTGATAAAATCTGTAAATTTGTCGCTAGAACTAAATGCCTATCCATATACATCCACGTAAAAATTCGAACCTCTTAAACAAAGATGACGGTACCCAGCGTCTGTCCATGCTGATTAATTTATTACTAGAGTTGCTGATGCGAATCAAAATTGTCAAGATCGGAGTTATTCGCAGGGGATTGGAATATACACACTCGATCCGTCTGTTTATTACTACAGGAAGAGTGAGAGAAAGAGAGAGAGAGAAAAGTAGTTTGCCATTTGCATGTTTAGTAAATTAAAATTTGTCCAACGAAGAGATACGTGTCGTCTGCGTAACAGGAAGCGGTATTGCGATAATTGAAATGACGCGAGCGTTTCTTCTTGGACTAATTTTTCATCCTAGTCGTTAAAAAACTAAACTTCCGAGTTGTACAGGAGAAAGTTCAAATAAAATGCCCTTATCACACCCTTCGGAAAAGATCCAGATACGTGTTTCAGAAACTAAGTTGCCATCCTCAGTGGAAAACTGGGGGAATTCTGTATCACTAGCGATATCCGGTTAATATCCAAGACGAACACTGTACAAAACTAATTCATTGCGCAATGAACATCACAAACTGAACGCGCGAAACATACCAAAACGCTGTTGACATTTGGTATTATTGCCAGATCATCTGTAAAAGTCATGCGCTGGTGCCCGTTTCTAAAGATAGATCCTTCATTTTTTCACCATGCTATTTCTTATCACCATCCTTGGATTTACAGCCTCTCCAATTTATTTCATGGTTTGTTCCATTTAGAGTCATTTCTAATAATTCGATTTTTTCGCATTGCCTTCGACCTCGTTTCTGGCATTTGTTTTAGATTTCGTGTACGAGTTCGCATATCTTTAGCCTCACCTCTTTTTCTCGGGCTTTAAGCATTTCTCCTACTATCAAAGATCCCCTTAGGCTTGTGTTGTTCTTCGATGTATCTGCTATGTTACTTGCCTCCTCTTCTGAGGAAACCCCTAATACTACATTGTACACCCTGACAACGTAGTTCTCATTTTGTCTTTCATCCCAAGGAATATTATTAAAGAACATTCGTGAAAACGTTTTTTCCATATTCTCATTTAAGCTTCCTGGTTCCAGGAAGTTAGGAAGGTTAGTGTTTCCTCTTTAGTTCACAGGTAGCTGTTGTGCCCAGAGAGCCTCCCATCTCTTCGTTTAATTTCTTGCTAGAAGGACTTTATCTCCTTATTCTGTTTTTTTTCTTTCTTCCATTATTATTAGCTTATTTCCATTGTATTGTACCTTTCTTCCTCTTACATGTTCTTTTCATGCTCACCCTAACTTCTTTGTTCTTCCGATAATTGTCTTCCTTATTTTCTAATAGCATCCGTTGCCCACACCTCCTCTTCGTTTTTGATAGGAACTTACATTCCTCGTCGAATCATTTTTAGATTTAGTGACTTTGGTTTCTGTTGACAAAACTACTTCATTTGTTCTTGTTATTACTTCTTTCATTTGCTGCCACACCTTTTCTTACTGTGGGGAGTTTACTATAGTACTACAGTAACACATGTAAATTATAATTAAGGTTCGACAAGCGAGTGCATCATAAGTTACTATTAAGTAGTGTAAACCGGATTGACCATGTCCCTCCACCGCTTGTCTCCACTTACGTACAAGGTCTGACATTAAAATACGGAAGAGTGGCAGCGTCAGTCCGGTTTACAAAACTTATCATGCACTTGTTTGTCAAACTTTAATTATAACGCGCGAGCCGAATATGATATTGCCATTGAATCACTCGACCGTCTGAAGGCCTACCAAGCTTAGTCATTTGATGTCAATTGGGCCAGTTGTAAGAGTTAGCTCTACTTAACCACCTCTAATTTCAACGAAATTTTACAGAAATATATCTTATGTCATGAAACCAAATTGTGCAAAATTTGAACTCGTAATAGTAAGAAATTAAGGGACCTTAAGAGTCCCTATTTTGTGAAAGACTCAAAAATACTTGGGCACCAGCACAACCTTTTGAGCTTAACATACTAAGTAAACTTCCAAGCTTCTGCCATACTTTATTCCCATGTCATAAGTGGCCAAAGTTCTGGAAAAGTTTGGTACAACAAATTTTTGGAATTTGGAGTGCAATAAATATATGACAAATAAGTTGAAGGAATAGGATAGTGAAGAAAACATCGGAAGAACAGTTATAAGGGAAATACCTAGAACAATATGGATGGACAATTTAAAGATTTAGAAGAATTTGGAGTAGTGAGCTGGAAGAAGAAAGCGGGTAAAAGAGAATTGACCATGGTCAACAATAGTACAGGAAAAGAGACTAACAACTTATTCTCTAATTTTGGCGATTCTTTCCAAAATAATTATCACCTCTAAACCATTTTCTTCTTCGTACGTCATTAGATAGCGAAAATTTTTCTAGAAATTTGCAATTTTATTTTGAAGACAAACGAAACCTTTATATGGTTCTGTTTTAACTTCAAAATAATTATTCTTCGCTTGTCATCTCTCCACCCTAAATGCAGCAGCTTTTCGTAACAATTCTAAGTAGAACTTGTTGCTTTGTGAAAACGTTATCTAAAATATTGGTCCCAAATTTGGCTAAATTTTGGTACTTTTTTCCAAAATAGGTATATATCACCTCCAAGCGTCTTCGTCCTCTTGGGTCATTACAAAGCAAAGGCTTTTCTCGAAATTTGCAATTTTATTTTGAAGACAAACTAAACCTTCACATGGTTCTGTTTTAACTTCAAAATAATTATCTTTCGGATTACCTCCACCACCACTTTCTACTAGGTCGATCAAGCTAAGTGGTTCTTGTTTGAGTTAGTAGAAAGTGGTAGAGGTAATTCGAAAGATAAGTCTTTATGATTTAAATAGATCACCAATTATATGTATGTATGTACATTTACTTGAAAACAGTATTCGTAGCATATTTCTCCCACCTTCCGTAATTCCATAAACCGTTATTTTGCAAACGGATTTACCACCTTCAAACCTAGGCGCGATCGAGGGGCGAGATTATCTTTCGCTTACACAGGAAACCCCGCAAGAATCCCTCGCTAAGAAATCCCGCAGTTAAAGCCGATTCTTTTATAACTCCCACGCCCGCCGACGATTTATATATGACTCGACGGCGTGTACCTTGTTATGAGCGTTTCGAACGAAACGTATAGCCCTAAAAAGTGAGCTGGCAATAAAATTTTATCACGCACATTCTGGGACCAACTGCACATAGGAACATGCACGTTTTGATCTCGGTGGTGGTGGTATCGTAATTCGTTGAAAACCGAAAACTTTTATATTTGGTTACGTCTCTTGGTTTTGGATTTGAAAAACATCCAAGGTTGGGTAAAAAAATGAAATTTCTGTGTCCCATCGTTTTTAGTGCATACCCTAATAAGTTTTTGCTTCGAATCAGCAAGGCAGTAAAAGAAAGTAAATGGCCACTGTAAAAATCCTTGACTTACAAGATTTGGAAAATTTAAATTTCGGGATACGTTGGCCTCATTTCATTACGAACAATAAATTGGAAATTTCACAACCTAGGAACGTTCGGGCAATTTTATTTCTATTCTTGGAAATTCGATAAGAGATAATTGATGAATCTTGTACCTGCACTCATATCAGTTGTTTAATGTAATTTAGGCGAGTGTATACTTAAGTTTCGCCACATACGAAGCACTTTGATTAATTTCGAATAATTTTAGTCATCTAAAAATTGTTATATATTCTTTTGTTTGCTTCCGAAAGGCGTAAGATGCTCCAATCTGGACAATATTGGCATGCAAATATTTAAGATTATAGAACACAACTATGTATACGCTGTTCCACATGGAGTTGACTGCATATGATTTATATGGAAAATCAGATCTGTGTTGCCTTACAATCATTGCCAGGAATATCTGGAAATAGATTTGATTCACTTCAACTTGTTGATGAACTATGAAAAACTGGACGATACCTGGGAATCTCAATCGGAAACGGCTTCCGGAGATAAATTGAACGAAATTTCGTTACCTACCAAATCGCGAATTATACAACAATCAGCATCACAATTATAGCACACACCAAAAGCGTCAGCGAGCCACATACCGCTAAGGATTATACAATGATAGTAAAAAAGTACTTTCTTCGCTAAGAATGGTCATGTTTGCAGTACTTCTTCAGTATGTAATGTCTGTCGTAAAATTATAATAATAATAATAATAAATGTCTTTATTGTAGCAGAATCAAACGAAAAGAAAAATACATACATGTAATGCACAAAATTAATTTAAAAAAAAATTTAGAACACGATTACATAAATTAAATTAAATTAATAAATTAAATCATTATGCTACAATCGCAAGGCGAGATTCAGTGTGTGAGTTCAAGTCCCACCACTGCTCTACCATCTAAACCTTGGAAAATAGATACAAACTAATGCAGCTAATGCCTAATCTAGTACCTTAAAATCTAGGAGATAAAGAAGACAAAAGAGAAAGAAAAAGAAAAAGAGGGAAAGAACTTTTAGGAAAGTAATCAAAGAAAGAATGAAAGAAGTACGGAGAAAGAATCCACGATGCGCCCGCCACAAACGACATGTAAGCAAGAAATTCAAATTAAAATAATTATGATTGATTCGCAAATAAATGCTCGCGGTATACTCTCTTAAAAGTAGTTGGGCCTAAAGTCTTAAGGCTATTTGGCAAATCATTATACGACTTGTAGATGTGGTATGAGAAGCTTCTTTCATAAAACGCAGTCCTATGTCTAGACGGAGAGATCATGTACCCAAAGCGTATGCATCGAATATGATAATCGTGTCGAAAATGTACTCGTCGGTAAAGATATGGTGGCATTCCAGTAAGAATAATATTGTGATAAAAATTCATAGCCTGCAATGTACGTCTGTTGGTCATATTCAACCAGCCTATATCTTTGAGTTTATGAGAAATTCTTTGATATTTTCTGATGCCGTAAATCAAACGTAAACAAGAGTTCTGAACCCTTTGAATCCGCTGAGCTGTGACAGAGTCTATAGCAGAATGGTAAATTGGAGAGCAGTAGGAAAACTGTGAGAGCACAAAGTGTTCACAAAGGCGCTTTTTGAGTTTCAAACTAAGGTAATATCTATGTGGGTAGATTCTTTTTAAATTAGCGTATGCCCTCTTTGTATAATTATTTATTTGTTTCCTGTACCTAAAGGTATTGTCCTAGGTTAAGCCCAGACTCTTAGCACTCTCAACAATAGGGATGGTTTGATTATTGATTTTTATTTCAACTACATGTTTCAGATTTCCACAGATTTTCCTTTTACCAAATAGAATAACCACAGACTTTTCAGGATTTAATTTAAGAAAATGTTCTCTTAATTTGACATAAATATTATTTAAGTCCTCATTAATTTCGCTCACGGCATCCTGCCAGTCAGCGGGAGCAAAACACTTATATACCTGAGTATCATCCGCATAGACATGAACATCACACAATTTTACAGCATCAGGTAAGAAGGCTGTATAAATTGAAAACAAAATGGGACCCAGAATCGATCCCTGCGGAACACCAGCAGAAACCAATAATTCACTCGAAACAGTATCACCTACAAAAACACTCTGGTATCGGTCACCAAGGTAGTCCCCGAATAAGTTAAGTGCACCTGGACCAAACCCAATATACCTCAAAATGCGTCCCAGTAGACCATGATCAACCGTATCGAATGCCTTGCTGAAATCCAATAGCACCAGCAAGGCGATCCGACCCGCATCAACTGCTGCAATTAAGTCATCGGTAACCGCCGCCAGGGCAGTCGTACAGCTATATCCGGAGCGAAATCCAGACTGCACCCCCGGTAAAATATTGTTTGTATTTATATAATTGCACAGCTGACTATGTAGAACCCTCTCCAGAATCTTCGACATAGCAGGTAATATGCTGATAGGTCTCAGATCACCGAAAGTCTTAATAATCACCTTCTTCGGCAGCGGAAGCACTCTAGCTTTCTTCCAAGTAGATGGGACCACGCACTCAACAATACAAGAGTTAATGATGTGAGTGACATATGGTATTATATATGGACAACAAAGCTTAATCATATAAATACTTACACCGTCTCCTCCAACTGAATTGGATTTAATACTTTGTACATGCGTAATCATCTCATTAGTGCTAATTGTTTGAAATTCAAAATTATTGTAGAAGCGCACCTCCGAATAAGAGGTCGTATCAATAGGTCCTGGTTTGTAATTACAACTATTGACAAAGAAGCTGTTGATAAGATTAACATCATTTAAATGCACCGGGATTGACGAACTATTCTTTTAATGAAGCCCAAACGGTTAATATCCCTCCACAATAGCGAATCGTCACGAGATCTTTCAATAAACTTAAAATATGCCTTTTTTTCATTGCGAATACAAGTCGTAGTAAAGTTACGCAAAGATTTGTAATACTCCCAAGTCGAAGGGGAATGATTCCGCCTAAATTTAGCTTTAGCCTTGTCCCGTAACGACATCAATAACTTCACATTATCAGTGATCCATGGCATATAAGGCCTTGAGAACTTACACCTTCTGAGAGGAGCATGTTTGTCAAAAAGAGACAGTAATAAGCCGTTGAAATACTCAACCTTGCTCTCAGGAGGCCGAAGATGAAATACATGATGAAAAGAGGTGGATTTTAGATCGTCAGCGAATTGCCTCATGTCCATACCCCTATAATCCCTCACATGCTTGTATACAGGCTCCGGAGATGAACGACCAAGTGATAATGCTCATAAAACTATGTCATGATCAGAAAAAGAACAATCGACAACTCCAGAACTACTCAACATCGTAGGATTCAACGCCACCATAACATCGATCAAAGTTTGTGAGTATCGAGTAATCCTCGTCGGCTGGCTAATCAATTGTTCGCCACCAAACGCATATACAATACAAAATACAAAAAAATACAAAATAATGTTATCAGTATACTGCAAACAAGTGGTCAGGGAAAGTTCCAATTCATCCAAATTCGAGCAAGAAACATTGTTCACATTCGACCGGGTCCCATAAGTTTGGCTAAAAATCAATACTGTGTTGAAACCTTTATCTGGACTAAAATTTGTGCTAAGACTTCATTAACAATTGACAAGACGAAATTTATGACAAATCAAAAGATTTTTAAGTCTCAAAATATTTAATGATAGTACCACTACAGATTGACTATTTTGAAACTTAAAAACGTCTTTTTGATTTATCATAAATTTCGTTATGGGGTTTCAACGAGTGATTCCCGCATCAGTTAATTAATTGACAAAGACCCTTGTAACAAGAAAGGGTGTAAAATGCGATATTTCTGTCGAAGAAATTGAAAGAAAGTGTTTTGGAAATAGTGTTAGTGCAGCAATCTACAGCGGCTAACCAAAGAACTCCTAAGAAAAAAAGGGAAAACAAATTACTGTAGTTTTCCACAGCAAAGAAAGGTATGACCGGAGTATATTGTTTCGAGTGTAAGCATGCTTTAACTTATACACCAAACTAAAACGGAAAAAAGTTCAAAGAAAATAGAACAAAATTTGCTAGTGTAAATACTTTCCTACTATTACAGGAAAGTCGAAATTAATTTTTGTTAAGTTTCACAAGGGACATTTGCAGAACCTCTGACAGTATGCGGTGAACTAGGATGTTTAATATTTAGACGTAGGAAACGTAAACGCTAATAAAATTCGGGCCATATTTGGAGCAAGGTCAAGTGGATGTTATGAAAAGTCGTGCTGGATTTATCATGCCAACAGTAAATCGTATGTGTCGAAGAACTTGGAAACTAAAGGCGAATGTTTACATTTTAGAGATAGGAATATAAACGCTAAGTGCGGTCAAGTCGGTTTTATACAAGATCGTTTTGGTTTTATCATGTGAGCTGTAAATCATATGTGTCGACGAATTTGAAAAATAATAGCGAATGTTTACAATTTAGAGAAAGAAATGTAAACGTTAGTTAAATGCCGGTCACAGGTTAAGCAAGGCGAGGTGGACATTATGAAACGTCGTACTAGTTCTTATTGTGGCAGCTGTAATTCATATGTGTCAGAGAGCTTGAGAAACAAAGACGAATGTTTCACGAACGACGAATTCTTTCACCCTTGGATCTTCTTACGAAAACAGCCTCGCTTCAAATTCCGATACATCAATCCATAAAACTAGTTTAAAGTCTTCGATTATCCAGTTTCTACGTGTTTCGGCCCACTGCAACCGTTCTTGTCTGTTACCTTGGCATAGTAGAGGTTTTCGCACAGGAAGGTAGCAATGAAGATTTGCATCTTGTAATCGCCGCTTTACTGCGGTGACAAAAATTGATCTTTCACGGTTGCGATTCATTTCTGCAGCAATTTGGGGTGTGGCCAGCCTTTTATCTCGTTTGCTGAACAATTTTATACGCTCATCGTCTGCTCTTGTTATTATTCGCGAACGATCTGGACGTGGGATGGCTCGCGAATTGCCCGTGCGTTGATATTTCCTGATGATATCACTCACCATTGACTAGTTCACATGCGTCTTTTCCGCAATCTGGCGCAATGAATAGCCTTTCTGGCCGATAAGCACGCTTTTCGTGGCTTGTTGGCTTACCCCTTGGCATATTAGACACTTTTAATAAAACTATTTGCATCAATATACATTTACTAATCGATACACGCACAAGCAGGTTTGTCGAGCAAGTAAAATATTGATTATAATATGCAGCACTGTTAGAACCGAGTAATGTAAACTTCTTAAGCTTATTTATTAGTCGTACTCATACTTCTACGAAAACTAAAATAATAAAGGGATTGTAAATTTCCACAATCCACAAGTGCCATTAATCAATATGTATAAAAATGGATCGTCGTTTGTTCGAATACTTAAAACTTGAAAATTAATGGACCAAATTGGATACATCCTTCTGCGGGTTTGTTCTTAATTGCTACGCGAAGGTTTAGGAAAAAGAAACCTCCAAAGATTCTCAACAGGTGGCGCTGTAGGTGGTCATTCCATTTGACAGCGCAGCATATGTTCTTTCTGATTTGATAATTTGAGCTGTGCGATCATGGTTAAATGACTTCGATATTTTTATAATTTTATATTGATTTTTCGAGTGAAATAGGTTGCATTTACGGAATATATCAATGCGAATTCCCTTGACTTTTACCGATTTGCTGTTCAATTTCAAACAAACAAGAAAACAAAAAATGTTGTGTATCGTGCAGCCTTAAATTGAATATAATGATTGTTCTACTCTTTTTTTTAATTTCAATAAAACGAATAGAATTCAATGAAATTAATAGACGATCTTATTTTATTTTCCCAAAATATTGGACAGGACGAAGTCCGTCGGGTCGGCTTTGCGTATAAATATAGGGTATTGAATTCTATTGAATTCGAAAAGTGTTTCATTCAATCTACAAATGAAATTATATTATTGCGTCATCTGTTAACGATCGCTAATTTTCGATCGAAATAAGAAATTTCGGATGGAATCGTGAATGCTCGAAATTAATTCAATCAAAAAATCTATTTTGGGCAAAACGAAGTTTGTCGGGTCACTTAGTATGTCAAATTTTAATTATTATTTTATAATGTTATTATCCAGAAATTCTAAAGGTATTTGTCCTTAACTAACTAGGAATTTCATAAATAGTTTAATATCATAATATAATTTACATTGTACAGTAGTAGTATGGCCGTGAAGAATACTTGACAAAATTTTACCAAGTGTCCGAATTAATATGGACGGTAGTGTACATAGAGGCCAGGCTGAAATATGATTTCCGTTTTTCATTTTCCCGGAAATACTGCCCTAATCAATTTTTTTGGCTTAATTCCGTAAAGAATAACGATTTTATCATTTCTTTAGGAACGAGAAAAACATCTTTCAACAAAACAGAAGCCTATTAAGAGAGACGCCCAAACAATAGCTCCAAACATCGTCTATTATTTTGACGAATTATCAAGTTGATATTCGCAGCCGTCCAAACAATGCCGGGACTATGTTCCGCATAATCTCGTTTCGATACGGCACTAAGCCGCCTCTAATGATATTCCTCGTTTCCTCCGTCGAACGCACATAAACTTGCGATATAAACCTACAGCCGTACAGTTACGTACGTACGCGTCTTTGTCGTCGTTGTTTTCGTCTAGTTAGTGCTCTCTCGGCTATTATTATGTGTAAGAGACAAAGACCCCGTTATTTTCGACCGATTTACGCGTTCTTCCGCGCGCGCGAGCGGCTGGATTACGCTTACGAGATTTGCACGTATGACGACGTGTGAGACCGGCCGAACCTTCTTTCTACCTAATGTATGTATGTTGTTAGCAGAAATACGTGTGGGTTTCTACGTGTATGTGGAAAGAAGTTGGGTAAAGTCGTAATAACTAACGTCGAGGGACGCGAAACGTTTACGACACGCGGTAGCAGCAACCGCCGAAGAAGGAATTAGATAACGCTCGACCTACGCGTTAAATCGCGAAAGAGTTAAAACATCAGCTGTGATGCCTGGAAATAATTTGAAGAAAAAAATATATATTCTAGTAAGAAAAGAACAAAAAAGTCTCAAACCAATTTCTAATCTACTGATTCGGCAACGCAATAATGCCGGATTTTTCTGATAGAATAAAAACAGCTCTGTTTTGTAATGTACTCTTTCTTTAAATCAATGACCTTTTGCCAACTTTTAGGAAATCTTACCTTCATACAGCTTGTGATCTTTATCGCTTGGGAACCAAACGAAGTACGATTTGACATCATATGCCGACAACGCATCATTATATGGTAGTTGCAGCTAGTGACGAACACAATCGGTTTTGGCCCTGATTCTGTATTGCTTGAAAGACCATGGCCCAAACCGACTTTGAAAACCAAGACCAAGACCATGACCGTACCTTGCAAAACCAAGACCCATACGCAAGTTTTGCAAAAACGTAAAACCTCGCAAAAATGCAACGGTCTTGTAAAAAGTCTTTCATTTTGCATATAAACTATTTTTATGACCGAAGACTTTTTCTGTTGGATGGTTAGCGTGTAAGATTTCGAATTACTTTTTCGCGTGCGTAAAATGCCAGTGTTACTCATACCGTTGCAAAATATAAATTTCATACCATTTTTAAGGAAAAAGTTGCGAAAACGTAAGACTCTTGCAGCTAGAGCAAGACTGGGTGGTGCAAGGCCAAGACCAAGACCAAGACCATCACAGTATTCGTCTTGGTCTTGCTTCGATCATCATTTGCTGTGGTAAAAAGATGCCAAACAAGCTCCAAGAATTTCTGTCGAATTATCAAAAACTGTGTGGCCTCCCATTGTCCCATTAGAACGCAATACCTTTACAATTTATCAATTATGGCTGCTTTCCTTAAAGTGCATTCTTCAGTTTGATTAGTCTAGGCTTTAAGAAGAACCAACTAACTATATAGGTCCGATTCAATATTACCAACAATTTCCAAAGTTTTCAAAATTCTGATACAAGGTAGGTTGGTTAATATGTACGTAGAAGGGAAGCATATCTGCTATGCACAGCAAACATAAGGGACGGTTCACCATAACAGTTATGGGGTTGATGGATGCGGTGACACGGGCGAGAATCTCCAGCTCTTGTGTTGTGACCTGTCGAATACCTTCGACGGTGACGATCACTAGATTTTGCTCCACGTGCTGGAGCATCATGGCATCAAAGGTGGAACTTACTAGCTAACAAAATTTTCACTTAGTGATAGAGGGTAACAAGTGTACTGAAACGGCGAATCCTCAGCAATAAATACATACTGCTATTTTTTCAGTTAACTTATACTAGTGTCAACTAGGGCGATTGCCTGGATTTATTAAGTGTCGGGCATGGATAAATTCTTTGCGCTTATAAATGGTAGCATTTGGTTGAAGCTGAGAAAATTTTAACCCCGCAGTAGAGAATTTAATTCCTATCCGAGAAGACATGTCGAAATTTTGATCTGCAATTGAAAATCATCGGCACCGGTTGGGTTTGTATCAACGACCTCTAGGTCCTGAAACCTACATATAAACCACTACCCGCAATGCGGAAATACAAATCTGAAAACGTGAGGCATAAATTTATACAAAGAAAGCACCAGCGGGAATCTTGGCTTTCAGAGCTTGAATCCAAAGTTATTGTTTTTGGGCCAAATGTCGAAAACAAACTAAAATTTAAATTTGGATTTATCTTGACCGAAAAATTATTCGTGAAGAATTAACAAAGAGATGACAAAACTACCTGAAATACAAGTTAGTACACTACCGAGTCCAGCGTAAATAGGGTTAATCCCAGAATTCCGCAAGGCTCAATGCTGGGTCCCATTCTCTTTTTGATTTACATTATCCACCAATTAACTACCTAAGAACATATATATCTTCGGACGATAGAGTGGTATGCTTTGGAGCAAGTAAATTGAAGATGAACACCGAGAGGAAACTAGGTATGTTGACCTGTTGAGTCTTCGCTTCAACCCTAATATAACTTGGAGGGATTCTTCCGTTGGTTAGATAAACTTCGTGTTAGCGACTATTATTAAAGTACATGGAGAAAGATGGTGCTACCAATTTTTGTTAAAAACAGGTCCTTTTCTTTCTCTCGATATTTCATTGGTTAGATCGCGCTAATTGTGTTTTTGTTAAAAACAAGAAACTATTCCGTTTCTTACGTTATTTCGTTAGTTACAAAGAGCTCTTTCTAGCAGAATGTCATTCCTCTACTTACGATATTCCATTCGTTAGAAAGAGATCGCGCTCATGGGTTTTGTTAAGAAGAAGAATTTGTGTTCTTTCTTGCGCTGTTGTATTGGTTAGAGAGAGTTCACGTTAGCAACTATGATTAGGTACATGGAAAAAGATCGTGCTACCAATTTTTGTTAAAAGTAAGAAGTCCTTCTTGTTCCCACGATATACCATGTTAGAAAGGGATCGCGCTAGTTGTGTTTTTGTTAAAAATAAGAAACTGTTCTCCTTCTTATGTTATTTTGTTAGTTACAGAAGACTCGTTCTAACAGCTTTTATTAAATACATAGAGAAAGGTGGTGGTACTATTTTTTTTGAAAATAGGAAATCATTCGTTTAGCCGTGATATTCCATTCTTTAGAAAGAGATCGCGCTAAAACTTTTTGTTAAGAAGAAGAACGAACCCGCTCTAACTGACGGAATGGACCGGGAAGAAAGACCTTGCCCTTTTCCGTTAGTTAGAGCGAGTTTTTGCTACCAACTATTATTATGTTTATGGAAACGAATCCTGTTAACAATTTTCGTTAAAAATAAGAACTCGTTCTTTTTATAGTTAGAAGGTTTGTTAAGAAATATTTTGTTGTAAAATTCCCACGATGTCGGGGTGGAAGTTAGCTCGGCTCGAACCCGGGGAAACGTAGAAAAAGCGTGTAGTAAGAATAGTGCTGTTGCCCAGATATGTATTATAGTAATAAAATAAAATATAATTGCAAGCAATAGGGTTCTTTACTAGAGAAGTACAAAAATACGTGATACAATACCCAATAAGGTTCTTTTGAAGGGCTAGACTAACCAAACTGGATAATGCAATCGAGAGAAGCAGGCAACATTGGTAAATCGTGAAAGTATTGCGTTCTAAAATGACAATGAAACGCCACACAGTTTTGGATCATACGGCAAAAATTCTTGTGGGTTTATTAGGACGATTCTGTGGTCAGACTTTCTCAAAAATGTTTCAAAAGTTTTCCAAAATTGTATGTCAGTCATGCCGAACTAAAACCGAAAGCGGAGCAATATACACTCGACCATAAAATTAAATTCTAACGATGCACTATTTTTTTGCAAAAGTAATAACAAATTGCAGAATAGCTCGCAGCGACTGCTACGACTTTGCCGTTTGAAAGACGGATGCGATTTGCTTTCTGTCATTCTCGTCCGAACGAAATTTGCGATCGTTTCAGAAAATATATTTTAGTCATAATTGATCATTAACGCGTGACGATAATATTAATTTTTATTTCATTTTGTTTCAGGTAAGCATTTCTCTTCATTTTCATTTGCTTCGGATCGGTGAGTGATCCGTTTTGAATATGAAATAATTTTTGAAAAACAAAAACAAATGCTTTTGTGAGTATCAAAGAAAGTTGAATAGTTTTTTGATCTGAAATAAGGAGGAATAAAAAAGCCCAGCTTTTTTTATTGAAAACACAGATGGTCACAGATAGATTAATCGAAACTTCCTTTCTTTTGAGTCTGAGGATGACAACTGATTTGTCAATATTTGTATTTGAAGACATCTAAATCGATGTAACAAGAATAAGAACGACTCTGCTTTCCGATAATTTTTTCAAAAACAGTTCTTCCCCATTCTCACTCTCCGATTATTTATTCCTTCAACATTCCATCCATTGTCCAACACCATCAGTTAAAGTCATTTTCCACACACATATTTAATCGAAACTTCACGAGTCGGGACGTTTTCTTTCCTTTGTGTATGTCTGAGGATGGCAACTTGGTTGTCGAAATTCCTTTTTCGGGGATATCCAGATCGTTCTGATGAGGATAAGAACGACTTTATGCACCGATAGTCTCTAAAACAAAAAATCTTTCTTATTCTGCGAACATATTTCACCCTCCAATGATTTATTACAGTTACATTATATCTGTTTCTGCGTTTTGTTCAACACCATCAGCTGAAGTTATTTTCCACGCACAGTTTTAACCGAAGCTACACGAGTGGAGACATTTTCTTTCCTTTGTGTATGTCTGAGGATGGCAACTTGGTTGTCGAAATTCGCTTTTCGGAGATATCCAGATCGTTCTGATGAGGATAAGAACGACTTTATGCACCGATAGTCTCTTAAAACAAAAAAATCTTTCTTATTCTGCGAACATATTTCACCCTCCAATGATTTATTACAGTTACATTGTATCTGATTCTGCGTTTTGTTCAACACCATCAGCTGAAGTTATTTTCCACACACAGTTTTAACCGAAGCTACACGAGTGGAGACATTTTATTTCCTTTGTATATGCCTGAGGATGGCAACTTGGCTGTCGAAATTCGCTTTTCGGAGATATCCAGATCGTTCTGATGAGGATAAGAACGACTTTATGCACCGATAGTCTCTTAAAACAAAAATCTTTCTTATTCTGCGAACATATTTCACCCTCCAATGATTTATTACAGTTACATTGTATCTGATTCTGCGTTTTGTTCAACACCATCAGCTGAAGTTATTTTCCACACACAGTTTTAACCGAAGCTACACGAGTGGAGACATTTTATTTCCTTTGTATATGCCTGAGGATGGCAACTTGGCTGTCGAAATTCGCTTTTCGGAGATATCCAGATCGTTCTGATGAGGATAAGAACGACTTTATGCACCGATAGTCTCTTAAAACAAAAATCTTTCTTATTCTGCGAACATATTTCACCCTCCAATGATTTATTACAGTTACATTGTATCTGTTTCTGCGTTTTGTTCAACACCATCAGCTGAAGTTATTTTCCACGCACAGTTTTAACCGAAGCTACACGAGTGGAGACATTTTCTTTCCTTTGTGTATGCCTGAGGATGGCAACTTGTTTGTCGAAATTCGTTTTTCGGGGATATCCAGATCGTTCTGATGAGGATAAGAACGACTTTATGCACCGATAGTCTCTTAAAACAAAAAATCTTTCTTATTCTGCGAACATATTTCACCCTCCAATGATTTATTACAGTTACATTGTATCTGATTCTGCGTTTTGTTCAACACCATCAGCTGAAGTTATTTTCCACACACAGTTTTAACCGAAGCTACACGAGTGGAGACATTTTTATTTCCTTTGTATATGCCTGAGGATGGCAACTTGGCTGTCGAAATTCGCTTTTCGGAGATATCCAGATCGTTCTGATGAGGATAAGAACGACTTTATGCACCGATAGTCTCTTAAAACAAAAAAATCTTTCTTATTCTGCGAACATATTTCACCCTCCAATGATTTATTACAGTTACATTGTATCTGATTCTGCGTTTTGTTCAACACCATCAGCTGAAGTTATTTTCCACACACAGTTTTAACCGAAGCTACACGAGTGGAGACATTTTATTTCCTTTGTATATGCCTGAGGATGGCAACTTGGCTGTCGAAATTCGCTTTTCGGAGATATCCAGATCGTTCTGATGAGGATAAGAACGACTTTATGCACCGATAGTCTCTTAAAACAAAAATCTTTCTTATTCTGCGAACATATTTCACCCTCCAATGATTTATTACAGTTACATTGTATCTGATTCCGCGTTTTGTTCAACACCATCAGCTGAAGTTATTTTCCACGCACAGTTTTAACCGAAGCTACACGAGTGGAGACATTTTATTTCCTTTGTATATGCCTGAGGATGGCAACTTGGTTGTCGAAATTCGTTTTTCGGAGATATCCAGATCGTTCTGATGAGGATAAGAACGACTTTATGCACCGACAGTCTCTTAAAACCAAAAGATCTTTCTTATTCTGCGAACATATTTCATCCTCCAATGATTTATTACAGTTACATTGTATCTGATTCTGCGTTTTGTTCAACACCATCAGCTGAAGTTATTTTCCACACAGAGTTTTAACCGAAGCTACACGAATAGAGACATTTTCTTTCCTTTGTGTATGTCTGAGGATGGCAACTTGTTTGTCGAAATTCGTTTTTCGGAGATATCCAGATCGTTCTGATGAGGATAAGAACGACTTTATGCACCGATAGTCTCTTCTTTTTCTTCTTCTCGTTAATCCTTATGCCTTTCAGCGTCGGATCCGATAGTCTCTAAAACAAAAAAATCTTTCTTATTCTACGAACTTATTTCACTCTCCGATGATTTATTACTGTTAAATTCCATCCAATTCTGCTTTTCTGTCCAACACCATCAGTTGAAGTCATTTTCCACACAGATTTAACTGAATCTTCACGAGTAGAAACATTTTCTTTCCTTTGTGTGCGTGTCTGGGGATGGCAATTTAGTTGTCAAAATTCGTATTTGGAGATATTCAAATCATTATAATAAGGATAAAAGCGACTTCAATAAAAATTCTTCCCCATTTCACGAACTTATTTCACTCTCCGATTATTTATTACCATTACATTCCGTCCGATTCTGCGTTCTTGTCCAATACCATCAGCTCAAGTAATTTTCCGCGAAATTTTCCATCCTCGAACGAAACACGATAGAGAAAGATTCTTGGAGAAATTCAATTTAGTATATTGACGTAATTCAACGAGACGTGCGTTAGTATTTCATTATTATTCGGAACCGTCCGATGGAGGTACGAAAAGGCAGACGGATGGAAGATCAACGGGCAGGCAAGCAAGCAAGCAAACATTGCGATAGAGAACTCGGAGGCTGTTTTGTCGTTCGGTCGTCCTCGACCCGACCCGATCCGCCGTTTCGTTGACCAGTTATTCCATGTAAATTCTTCGAATCGAATCGAAAGCCCTTACCGAACTTCCAATAAAAGATTACTAAACGGGATCGCCGAAGAATTTCCTTCGTTTAATGGCTGGCACGACAACGACGACGACGAATTGATTTTTCCTATTATTTCTTCGATATCGCATTGAAAAGATGAAACGAGGCGAAAGGAATTTTTAAGTATATCGACAAAAAGGGGGTGCATTTTTGTCAAAGCTGGTATGTGATGAAATTTGTTCAGGTATAGTTTGAGATTGGTTGAGATGGTTTTGCTATCTTTACTAATCTTTTCTCTCTTCCTTGTATTTTTCGTAGACGCCTTCTGTTCGTGTAGCTATATAGATATTTTTTCCATCTTTGTTTCTTAATTTTGCGTTTTTAATCTCCTTATTCCACCAGTAAGTTCTTTATTCTTTTCTGTTTGAGATTTTTGTCGATTAGCACGTCCGCTGTCAAAATTATGTCTTTAGCTGTTGTCCATATGTTTTCTACATTTTTGAACCAAATTCTCTGTCCTAATGTGTAATTCCTTTAGTCTGTGACATCTGATCTTTTTGACTATTACAAGCCTTTGAGCCTTTCGTCGTCTATGGTCAATTTTGTCTGCCATTCCACAACCACCAAGTAATGGTTACTATCACATCTCTGCGGCTCTATGGACTTTTATATCATTGATTCTGTTTGCCAGTTCCTTGTTTATCATAAAAAGTCTATAATTGATCGTTCTCCACGACGTATGACTTTCCTCGCTTTTCCCGCTCAATTTTTGAATTGGGATAAAATGCGTTGGGGGGAACAAGTGAATAAATATTAATACCGCGCATGCAAATATTTAGAGAATTCGTTCTAAAGTATTGCCAATATACATCTGTGCCATCCGTACTTTAGCTCAGAAGTTGTTGAACCACACTTCTACAATTAATAAAAATGTTAAGCTTCAATTCAGTTGAACTCCCATTTTTTAAACGCTAGGTTAACTTTATTTTGTAGGATCGGTCCTAAGGCCCAAAAGCGAACTAAACAATCAAACAAGAGGAAGCCAGCTGTTATCAACTCTGGAGCATCAACGTCAATTGTATTCTAACCCAAAGTCGGAAGAGTTGCAACATTGCAACACTTCGCATGCATATTAGGCCTTATTTAGGCCCATCTTTCTCTCTATGATCATCACTCCTATGGTGGCATTGGGCGCATCCGCGTTTCTTAGCCAATAGTGTAAGAATGTATGACAGCCCAGATCAACGCTTCCTCGTCATGTTTCACTCCCTTGAAATTTCTTTGACCAGTTTCCATTCCATTCTTCTCTGTGTCTCGCTCTGCCCTTGCCCTAACTCCATCCCAGTCCGATTGTTCTATGCTCTCTTCTTGTAGTTTTCTTTCAAGTATTATCCGATCTTTCTTCTTCCCTTTTTCCGTCTGGTTGATGATTAACTGCCTATCTCGCTATATTATTTTGATTTTTCCTCAGTCTATGTTCAATCCACTTCCGTATTTTCCCCTTGATTGTAGTTGATATTTAGCCTTGATTTGATCTTCAATTTAGTTCTATAACAAACAAAAATTAATAAATTGGCATAGTATGGCTAAATATAAATGGGAAGAAACCCAAAATTTTAAAACAAAAAGCAGAAATCGAGGAACTGAAAAAGATAGGAGGGGAAGGGTGGATGTCAAACATATTCAGACAAGAATTATAAATAGTGTGGGTAAACAGCGGTAACAACGTACAATTAGGAAGCAAGTTACGACAGCATTGCCGACTCTCCACTCTAGTCAATATTAAATCGATACTGTAGGCGAATAGTTCTGTGTATATGTAGGCTGTCATAACTTATTTCGTAATTGTACGCTGTTTGCCCAGACTAATTACGAAAGCACAACATCCATTTAACTAGGAACTATGGAAAATCGCGCAAACGACTGGAATATCGGAAGCAGCAAAAATTAGAGTATTCAACAGCTGTATTAAAAGCGTATTACTTTGTAGTTCAGAGACGTGGAACGATGAAAAATAATAAACTTTTGCTAATAAATCGCTAAGAAAGACTTAAGATGTACTGGCCCAATAGAATAACCAATATAGAATCAGACCTAACGATACACCACCGCTTACTGAGCAGAAACCATCACCGTGGTCCAAGAAACTAACACAGAACGGCGAATCGTCTTCCTCAAAGACAATCTGAGTTCACAGCTCGAAAGATGTTTGAGTGTTTGTAGCAGGAAAATGTGCAATTATTAGACCATGCCCCGTACAATCCCAACGGTTTTTTTTTTACGTTCCCAAAGAACAAGAATGGACTGGAACCATTGACCAGGCAATGGTTTCAGCCGGAAGAAGCAGTCGATATCTTCAAAATGACAACCCTAATTGAAGACTAGTGTACTGAGAATTTAGTTAATTTTTTAAACAAAATTGCACCGGCCTAGCTCTTAATTAGTGATATAAGAAGCATAAATTATAACGAATTATATTTATTAGTTTTTGAGAAATATCACATAACATAAAATAGATAATTACCTAGTGTTGTGTGTGAGTGTAATTTGTTTTATTGGTTGTTGGTTCTTCCTATGTCTCCTCTCTTGAAATCCTTCTCCGATGCACTCTGTTTTCTATGGATTCTTCCCTCTCTTAACTTCTTTTTCGGTGTGGCTCTATTTTCAATGGATTCTTCCCTTTTTAAATCCTTTCTTCTCCGGTGTGGTGAGGTTTTTTATTCACTGGCACTTCCTTTAAAACCCTTTTGTTGCAAAATATATATATACTTTTTTTTTGTTGACTTATCTATCTTTTCAATTTTCTTCGTCGTCAACCAAACAAACCTTTTTGTTTTTTCCGAAACCAGGACTACCCTACATTATTTCTCCGTTGTCCAGAAAACGAAAAGTATTAATTCAGCATAACTTCAGCTCGACCTTTGCATAACGTTGTTATAAAAACATGTATTGCTGCTGTCCAGGTATCCTTGGTTATTTATCCAGTGGTTATTAGGAATTCTTGTGATGTGAAAATGTTGAATGTATGTGTCTCAATGTTTACAATGCTTTTCTATCTTTTAATCGATGCTGTTTATAATAATTAATAATTTTATTTCTAGGTACATTCTTTTCTCTCATTTAACGTCCTGGCTGCCGTTAAAATAAGTAGCTAATACACAGGGTAATAAAATGCTTAAAAGGTGGTGTGCGTGCTATCGAAAAGAAATGCAAAACTGCTTCAATCTTTGTGGAGGATAAGAATAAAGCACTTGAAATCGACCTATTCTTTGTCCGTATTACGAAAAGCATTCGAACCAGAAAGCTTTGTATTACCAAGTCTTGGTATTCCCTTTGACTTGAAACCATTCCCATATACGTATTCAACCCTGATTAGCTTTTGCAGCTTTTCAATCGTCATTACTACAGCGTTTTGAGAGTTATTCATTATAGTGTTGTTGGACGTGCAAGTACGCAACCAATTACAACCACCAGCAATTAAAACAGTAGCAGATAACCCATCGCATTACGTGCGATTTTAATATTTCTTCAGTTTTTGTGCTAATTGTTATGCCAATTCTTGGTTCTAAATTCACACAGGTAGCTTCTTGTCGGATCCTTTTCTTGTGGACGCGCTGCACAATTTTGCTACGTCAAAGGAAACGGGCCACCCGTAAAATTTAGTAAATTTTGTATTTTTTTATATATTTCTTCAGTTTCTTTTAACTCACTGTATGCTAATTAAGTTAAACGGATTATAACGTATACTGAGAAGTCTACGCGAGCCTATAAAGGGTATAAATAAATTCGCAGAATCTATAAAACCGTAAATTTCTCAGAATTCATTGTTAACGAATTAATGAAGTTTTGCGGAAATGATTATTTTGAGAACTGTATCAACTTCTGTAGTGCCCTAAAAAGTTTTAGAGGTATCTTAGTATTACATTGAACTTCTTACAGTGAAGGGTGTTTCCTTAATAACGATGGAGAAATATCAAAAGTCCGTTGAGATCGTTACGTTGCTGGAACACGGAGCTAGTCAGAGAGAAGTAGCAAGACAATTAAATGTGAGTCGTTCGACTGTACAAAGAACGTACCAGAGATATGTTGAGACCGGATCTCATCAACGGAGACCCGGTACGGGTGCCAAACGAAAGACAACAGCCAGAGAAGATCGTATTCTCAGTGTTGCTGCATTACGAGACCCGACGTAAACTGCTAGAATGTTCCAAGGCCATCTTCGACAAGCTCAAAGACCTGCAATCAGCGTTTCTACTGTGTGCCGAAGGTTAAGGGAACAGGGTTTGACAGCTTGGAGTCCAGCAACAGGCCCATTACTGACTGCTGCTCACAAACGACGCAGAATTGCATTTGCCCGTGAACATGTCAATTGGACAATCGACGATTGGAAAAAGGTATTGTTTACGGATGAGTGTAGAATGACAATTTAGGGAAAGGATGGTCGAAATAAAGTCTACAGAAGCGTTGGAGAACGGTATGCTGCCTGCACTCGGTCACGCTGAGTTGCTTTTGGTGGTGGTTCAGTAATGTTTTGGGCAGGGATTTCTTTTGAAGCACACACGGACCTTGTCCTGATTGAGAGGGGCGCATTGACAGCACACAGATACGTAACCGAGATTCTACAACATCATGTGATGCCATATGCTGGATTTATTGGCAATGGCTTTCTGCTAATGCAAGATAACGCGAAATCACACACGGTAAGGATTGTAACACAATATCTTGACGAGGTGGTATTCCTAAAATGGACTGGCCTGCTCAAAGCCCGGACCTCAATCCTATTGAGAATATATGGAGTGTACTCAAAATCCGAGTAAGACGTCGCGTACCTGCTCCAACAACATGTGAAGAGCTTCGAAGGGCTCTCATTAAAGAATGGACCAATTTTCTCCAAAGGGACATCCAAAATGTAATCATTTCTATGCCGAATCAAATGAGAAATGTTATCCAGATCCGTGGTGGCAACACACGTTATTGAAATGTAATCTTTGTTCGTTTTTGACACTAGTTTAATTTTTGTTGTGATAACTGTAACTATATTATTTTCTCAAATTGTTGCTTGTTTTCCATTTGCCACTCATGATAATGTGGGATTATGTACTACAAGAGTAATTGACTCAATACGCAATAGATTTAATATGATAAAAATGAGAAATGAATAATAAGATACAAAATTTTCTAAATTTTATGGGTGGCCCGTTTTCTCTGACGCGCAGTATACATCGAGCCAAAAGTTGGGGACCACTTTAACGGTAGGGTTGGAATGTCTCGGTATATTTCTCGGGCAAAATAATAGGTTTGTTCGTAGAGTAAATTGGAAACCGTTGGCTACTAATATTCAATGCGCGTGCCCGACTGGAAACAGTTGCAAATTTGTCCTAAATTTAATGCTCTACGAACACAAAAGAGAAGAAGGAATGCCTAATTTATCCTGAAGGTGGCGCAAAATTCAGTTTTTGTGGGCCTCTTAAAATACTTATTATCTAAATGTAGGAAGACTGTGGGAAAAGAAACGAAAACGACACATTCACAATTGAATATCGTCAACGTACAGTTGTGGAACAGATTAACAAGTAATCTGTGAGTCAACGTTAGCAAATTTGGCGCTTGCCATTGCGCATGTCTCAAACCAAAAATTTTGAATTCTGTAAGAAATTATTCTGACGGTTGCCAACCGGTTGGAAATTGCATAAAATTCACTCTGCGAAGGCCGGATTTTTAGTCGTCAGTCAGAAATTTTACTCCACGAACACAAATATATTAATAGGCATGCGTCTGATGGTTGGTGATAGTTGCTGATTGCTCTACGAACAAACCTAATAACTGCGATCGTTTTTTAAACGATCTATACTAGATTCCAATTGATAGATTCACTTAACTGTTTTATGTATCACGATGGATAGAAAAGCAATGCACGTTACATGAGATGCACGTTAGAGATTGATGTATAGAAAATTTCCAAAAGGAAACATTAGAAAATCACGAACACCATGGTCATACACAAAGTCGGAACGGAATCTTTCTTATTTTACCGCTGCTACTCCACGTTAGCATTAATTCTCATCACGAGAAGCGCTAGAAAATTAAACCGCCACCTCCCTCCGGTTCTTTGGGTCGTTTTTTTCCCGTCCCGATGTAGTCTGGATCTTCCCTTGCACCATCATCACTGTTCGTTCATTTATTCATTCATCGCCGAGCCGTCTCTGAATACATTTTCCGCGAACGGAGGAGCGAGCGAGTGCATTTGTTAAATATGCAGACAAATTTAATACTGGTTTCTAGAAGCTCGACGAACGCCCGCCGTGCATCTTTTGTACCGGCGACGTTAAAACAATGCTCTAAGGGCGTATGATATCTTTTCTCGCATATATATACGACGACGGGTGCATATATTTACCTTCGAAGGGCTGCAGCGAACCGAACCCTTCTCGTCTGGCGGACGCGGACGACTCGAAGAAAAGTTTCATTTGCTGAACGAACGCGAGGGGTCACAAGTCAAGATGGCGTTTTGTTTAGTTATGTTAACTAGCTGCTTTTCTCCCTCTCTGTCAATATTTTCCTCCATATACCGTGTATGTACGGACGAGGAACGGTAGCAACGGCAGCAGCGGTAAGCATGTCGAGCTTTTTCTCTTACGATGTCGATTTCGTCGTCGAGTTGAAATGTAAATGTGGGCACGTTTGCGTGTGTGCGTGCGTGCGTATATGTGTATAGAAACGGAGGAGGATGAGGAGGAAAAGATAGGGAGTTTTTAGCTCTCGTATGTGCGTACACCGTGGGACATAACCCAGCGACGACGCGAGATTAGATTAGATGATTGTTAAACAATGCCGTAAACGCTTATCGCGTTCCTTACGTTCCGATTTGAGTAAGTAGGCATTTACGTTGCGTAGTTTCGTATTTCTAAGAAAGTACGTACTCCTCTGCTACGAGTTTAGGAGCACGTAAGTAGTAAATGCGTAGAGCGTTCGGTGTTAAGGATTGCTCACCCTATGGTACATAACCGCAAGCTCTTGATTTACACTTTTACATCACCCAAGAAAATCCAGCGACAACATTGGTAGAATTTTGCCCTCTAAATGCAGGCATTTATAAGAAAGTAGACATCACTTTGATGCAAGAAAGATACAAAAAGATATCGTTTACAATTAATTTACCCTGAGAAATGGAAATAACATGAAACCTAAACAAGATTAGACAAGAATAGAAGCATTGACAAATGAAGTACGGAAGATGAAGAATGGAGGAAGCAAAAATGTCTTAGAAAGGCATGGAAATACAAACGGTTAATAAATATAAACGGTTGTTTCAATTATAAGACGTGATTAGGTGAATAGGTTATTAAATCGAAAGCAATAAAACAGCGAAAACGAAACCAAGAACAAAATGGTTGATAAGAGCAGAGATCAGGAAAAAGTGCTGTACAGATAGGAGAAACGACAAGACAATATGGCAGAAAATCGTAAACTTGGTATTATACATAAATAGATTAGGGGTGGCTGTACGGTATTGCACTAAATTTAACGTTATTTCAAGTCGAACAACAACTCCTAGGTCTAATAGTAGCATAGACAACAATATATTCGTCTGCTCAACGCTGGTCAAAGATGTATGTAGGAGAAGAGATGTAGTGAGAGAGATAAATAACCATGAATGACGAGAGCATTCGAAAAAGAAATCGACGAAACTGACGAGGGAAGACGAGAATAAAAGTGGTAACAACGTCGAAGACCAGGGAATGTACCGAAAGATAAGAGAAACGAGATGTAATATGCCAAAAAGAATGTAAGGGAATATATGTATAATAAAGGCAAGAGAAGAAAAGCCAAAAGTGGCGAAGAAGGAGAAAGAAGAAATTAACAACAATCCAAACTAGCAGATCAGAAATAGAGTGCCAAGGTAAATCGATAAAGATGGGAAAAACGAAAAAGAAGCTAAGAAACAAAGGTTAAAGTGGAACGAAGAACCAGAGAATACCAAAGAAAAATAAACAGAAAACAACTACAGAAAGATTAGAAAAACGGGATGCAGGATGCAAATGCAAATAATGCGAGGAATAGAAACAAAGAAAAGAGGAGACATAATACGTGAAGGAACTATACGGGAACCAGAAGAAGAAAACGGTAAAAATGGAAAAAGCAAAAAAGCTATCAAAAGATAAAGGTGAAAAATTTGATAGAGATGAAAGATGATATAAAGATGCGGTATAAGATACAAACAGAAATGTAAGGAATGCGTATCAATAACGAGAGAAATAATAACAAGAAAGAAATATGTCTCACGACTCTTCGTTGTGAAAACGCGTAAGCGAAAACCAGCAACAAAGCGGTAAAGACGGGAAAGATTAGGAGCACCAATGTGTGTGATAGAACAAGAAAAGTTACGAAAGGGTAGAAGAGAGAGATAGAAAGAGGATGAAACATAAAAGCTAGAAACAATCTATCTTCTTTTTCCGTGCAAAGAGGTAACGAACTGAAAGATCGACTAGAAAGAAAACGGTAAACACGGAAAGATCTAGAGATTTAGAGATAATGTAGAAGCAAGGGTGATGGTGAAAGAAAGAACAAGAGAACACGAAAAACGACGAAAAAAGAAACAGAAAGATTAGACAAATAAAATGCAAAGAAATTGTAGGAAACCAAAAAGAACCGAAAGAAACGAAGAAAACGCGAGGAAAAGCGAGAAAACAAAAGAAAATAGATGAAAGAAAATGAGGATGAAACAAAAACGACAAACAATCCTCTTTTCTATCTTCCTTGAGAAAACGTGAAAAACTTACGAAGGAAACCCAGCGACAAAAGGATAAACATATGAAAGATCAATGAATCTAGAAAAAGGAGAGTGATGTGGGAAGGAAGAACAAAATAACCCGCACAGCAAGAAACACAGAGAGATTAGAGAAATGCAATGAAGCGGAAATGTTGGTGAGATTGTAAAGGCAAAAACGAAAACAATTGAAGAATAGACAAAGTAGAGAGGCAAAGAGAGTATGAAACATAAAAATCTTTCTTCTTTCCTCTTTGAGTAGGAATAAAAAAACTAACAAGGAAAAGCTAGAAACGTAACGGTAAACATGGGAAAGGTCGCAGAATCTAGAAAAAAGGCGATGACGGTGGAAAACAGAACACAGAAATACAGAAATACTAACGAATAAATAATAAAGGTAATAGTAGTTAAACAACTAAAATGAATAAAAACGGAAGGAACATCGAAAGAAGGACAGAAAGAAGGCAGGGTGAAAGTAAATGCCAGACACTGAAGTGAAAGAAAGAGGACGAAAGATAAAAGCGGGAAAGTAATCTCTCTTCCTTTCTCCATCTTTTTGTACAAGGAAAAACTATATAAACAACGGTAGGCATGGTAAAGATCAAAGCTCCAAGGCAAAAGGAGTGATGGTTGGAAGAAGTACGAGAGAATATGCAAACGAAAAAATCAACAGCAAATGTGAAAGAAAAACAAATAGATACAGAAATTTTAGAGAAATTATATGCAAAGAAAATGTGAAAGAGGAAACAAAAAGACTGAGAGAATGCAAGAAAATCCAAGAAAAACGAAGGAAGAATAGATCAATAAATCGTTTTCGGGAAGAATAATTCGCAAGTTTGTAAGAATTAACTTAAATTTACAGCGTTAAATAGGGCGTTTCGACAACTAACCTCTCATCTTCAGTGAAGAAAAGACAGAAAAAAGACGATTACACTTAATTGTTAGTTATCGAAATACGTATTTAAAATCAACCAGAAAAGACCTAAATAAAATATATTTCTCTCACAAAGAATGAAGCAACACTGGGTGTACATATGTACATATGTATATTGTAGTATAATAATACACGAATGGTTAATTATCATTAGAAAATTCATCATTTATTAGAATTCAAGTTATCAAAATCACAGTTAAGGTTGGGGTTATGGTCTTCATTTGACGCTTAGTCTAGTGTTGGGGTTCTATTGATACCTTTTCGCCACCACGCCCACCAGCTTTGAGCATTTTATTCCCTTACGGGTGTTATCTCCTTATTTTAACTCCAGCCAGAGACGTTTAATGGGAGAAACAAATGTCACCAGAAATAAAAATTGTTAAATATTTAAAAGAAAGCATATATTAATGGATATATTAAAAAACATTGTTAACATTCAAAACACATTACATACAACATGTTACATTACAAGAATTCATATAAGTTTACTGGAAATAACGAAGGATACATCGACGTACAGCACAAGTTTCTATAACAGCAATATATTTGGATGAACGGAAATCAAGGTGAATTAAAGTTTCGTTTTGGGAACAAGGGAGAAACACAGCAGTGTAGTCCTGGTTACGAAAAGAAATAAAAGTTTGTTTGGTTAACGACGAATTAATTGACAATTTAGAGAAGTCAATAAATAAGTCTAGAATATATTTCGATCCAAAAGGGTTTTAAGAAGAAGTATTACTAAGAAAAAGAACCTCACCATACAGAAGAAGAAAGAATTGATAAAGGGAAGAATCCATAAAGTTGCGCCAAAAGAATTAATAAAAGGGAAGAATCCATAAAGCTGCGTCGAGAAAACAAGTGAAGAGAGCAGATACAGGAATAGCCGTCAACGGAAAAGAAATTACACTTATATATTCACACGCTAAATAGGTAAATATTTCGATTTTATGTTCAATATTTTCAAAAATTTGTAAATATAATTTGTTATAATTTACACTCTTTATATCATTATTTGCGAGCTAGACGGGTGCAATTTTCTCAAAGAAATTTAACTAAATTCTCAGTAGAATATACATAAAGACTAAAAAAACCCTCTCACTCACTTTCCTTCTCTCGCTTCGTTCCGTCTTTTTTCCTCTTCCTTTTTCGTTTCTTTCTCGGCGTAACAGGACTACCGGCCGTGTTCCAATTTTAAATTTGAATCCAATGCGAATTCCTGGAGCAAGCAAGAGGCCATTGGCGCAGAGCGAATTCGAGGCGCGTTCGCTCTTATGTACGATCCTTTGGCTGGCTGGCCGTGCAAGTTTACTTCGTCGATTGTGTACGCCGCCGGTGTACTCAGTCGAGGGCCGTTCTGAGCCTTCTCCGGTTCATAAAATAGCCTCTTTAATGGCGCTGCTGCTGGTTCATTCGCCCGCGCGTGGTGCATTGGCCGAAAAAACGTTCGTCGATATAAAAGGTGAAATGTAGTAGTAGGTACGAGAAGTTTCCGCAACTGCGTGAAATATGCTTGATGATGACGTGTTGGAAGAATAAAATTTGCGCATATTGCTGCTTTTCTTTCTGTCCTACAACCTTGTAAAAAATTTTTTGATCGAAATTTCTTCTCATTACTAATTAGAGTTGGCTAGTACGGGACGATTACATGAGCGTTACAAAAGGGAGCAACTGTGGGCAACAACTATTACCGAATTGTAATAAATATGAAATGAAAAGTCGTTACCTGTTATGGAAGTAGTGTGGACGGGCAGACCGATTGTAAAACAGAGCTTTCTATGATCAATTCTGATCAATTTCGATGCTGATCACTAAAGATCTTTCCATATGCAGAGAAAGAATGTTCACCATCAATCCAGGTGAGATTTACAAATTGTAAGTACAGGTCAATATCACTCGGAAACACACCAGGAGGTTTGACGTAATCAAGGTTTTTCTGCGCTAAAGCGAACGTAATTTTTCAGCTACTGGTTGAGCTGTGGCATAAATTATCGTAAAACCAAGGCAAATTGGCGGATGGGACATAGACCATCTAATTTGCAGTTTCTTTACCACACAACCGTCTCGTCCACAACTTTGACACTTGTACAGTCCTGTTCAGAATTTTGCTGTTTTTGTGTGCGATTTATAAGGGAAGATTCCCAATCCGAAAGTTTAGAAAAATTTTAAACTTCCTGTGTGAGTAGCCCACCCTAGGACACGCTGAAAACTATTTATTTTTAGTGCGGGAAAAGCAAGTTGAGGGGGTGAAAGCGTTAGAGTGATTTTCGGTTTTTAGCGCAATAAAAATAGATACAATATTAGGTTTGTAACGGTTCTTCCTAAAATAATTTCACTCTTCGCAGTTAAATTTATTTGAGATTATTGGAGCAAGGAAGGGAACTGAGAAGAGATAACGGCATAAAAATGACTATCACGTCGAGCTTGGTGTTGGATGTGTACAGCCTATCAAATCTATCTTCAGTGCCCAAGGTTACTGCAGGGGAAGTGAGTTCCAACTAATTTTTTCTACCCTCCTAGTGCGCGTGCAATCTTGAAATTTTAAGATGGACGTGAGAAGCTATAATAATTATGACGATAAATGGCGCAAGCGCATAAGTGATTTAACCTGATATATAGTGTTAGATGATGTAAAGAGTCTCCCACGTTTGGTTATGTTAGTGACAAATATTTATTTATAAGTTTAGTCTGGAGAAAGAAAACGAAAAAACAGAAAAAATGGAAGCGAATAATAAAGTCCTCGGCCTGCAAACACGCTGTATTTAGCTTGTTGTGGGTGCCTGCGGATGGACGCATAAATAAATAAAAAGTTATCTAAATTTCCGACTTGACATATTTTGAAATTAGACGCACCAGGGTTTTACGTTTGACTGTACATAACAAAACGACTGCAGCCCTCGATCTAACATATATACTTGATTTCACTTTAGTTGATTTAACCTGACGTTGAGCGTTCATCTGAATGTTATTGGTTGTTCCAGCGATAAAGAGGTGTCATGAATAAATTGAGCGATATAATGAATCATCGTCCTTTTCACAATGCAATATTATATTACAGAGGACAAAGGACAGGTTAGTCATCATACCGCATATTTGCCCAGTCTAGTGATGCAATCTCTTGATGTAATCTGAGATAATTGTGCAATGTTGCGCAATAATTTGTTGGTACATCTCTGCTAACCTTTAAATTCTGAAACTATTGCTGACTTTCTTTAATCGGGTTCTTGCGGGTTAAAAGGTAAAAGGACGTTTTTCACTTTGTTGAAATGCTTGCCAGAATGTAAAACAAGCCATGTTCCCCGTCTCGTTATATAACAGGCTGCGGTGGTATCGGAATTCCTGGACACGACATGTAAAATTCCTGAATTCGCTTGGTTACAAGATTTTAGAGATGCTTGGTTCTTGTTTTGATTAATACGTCATCTGCAGTTTAACGCTGTCTAAGATATCGGATTGAACCGTTTTTTGACCAACTCTATTAATAGGAAAAGAAGCCCTAATCAGTCTACAATGTAGGTATGTGCGAAAGGTCTTTTTAAATTTCAAGATAAAAGAACAATTTACGAAGTTTCTCACTCTCCTTATTCGCCTTCATAGCTTGCTTGTTTACAGTTAGAATTATTTCTTTCACTTTATCGAATTCCTTGCGATAATATAAAACTGCATCAAGCCACGTGCCTCGTCTCATTACATAACAGGCTGTGATGGTATCGGAATTCCTGGACGCAACTTCTAAAATTGCCGAATTCGCCTGCTTACGAGATTTCAGAGAAACTTCTTGTTTAGTTTCATTGATTAGCGCATCAACTGCACCGCGACGCTATCTAAGATACGGGGTTGAACCGTTTTTGACTAACTTTGATAGCAGAAGAAGCCCCAATCAATCGAAACTGTATATTTGGCTCTCCTTAGTTGGTGGTAGTAGTGGTATCGGAATTCCTGGACATGACTTTTAAAATTCCCGAATTCGCTTGCTTACGAGATTTCACAGAAATTGTTTGTTTTGTTTTATTGATTAACGTGTCACTTACAGCGTCACACTGTCTAACACATAGGATTTAACCGTTGTTGGCCAACGCTATTAATAACAGAAAAAGCCCCAATCCATCGAAAATATAGATTTGTGCGGAGAATTTTTCTGAATTTCAAGACAAAAGAACAATTTACGAAATTCTGCACTTTCCTTAATCGCTTACGTCGCAGCTTGCATGTTTGCAGTTAAAATTGTTTCCCTTTATTGAAATGGTTGCGATAATATAAAACTTTACCAAGCCACGTGCTCGGTCTCCTTACAGAGTAGACTGCGGTGGTATCGGAATTCCTTGACACGACTTGTAAAATTCACGTATTCGCTTGCTTACGTGATTTCAGAGAAACTCCTTTTTATTGATTAACGCGTAAACTGCAGTGTGTAACGTTCTCTAGCATGGGATTGGGCCGTCTTTTGCCAACTCTATTAATAGCCTTAATCATTCGAAAATATAGGTCTGCGCGAAAAGTTTCCCCGAAATTTCAAGATATAAGGAAGCAATCTTCATTTACTCGATTAGCTTTTACAATCTCAAAATTAATTCCACTTTCGAACCTGATTTATTTCCTTCCGATATTCATCAAGTTTCCATCGATCAATTACACCATTTAAAAGGATTTAATCGCCTCAAATCGAATCAAACGGAGGCAATAACGCGCGGCTAAACGCCGCCTGCGCTATGCAATTCCATTAATTTCGTTTGTGTTATCAAATATAAATTAATCAACTAACAAACGGGCGCGGATGGAGAAGGCTGTATAGAGAACGTGCGTCGAGCGCGGCACATTATGAATATAATAATTTCGCCGTGCCTTTGTAAGAAAATCGATGTGTACAACGTTATTATTATGTCGGAGCTTTCGTTATTGGGCAAACGTTCTGGAAACTGGATGGTGGTAGAGGCGGCGGCGGCGGCGGTAACGGCCTCCAACTCCGCGGATTCATGTGGATGTTAGGCGCCGGGGGCCCTCGCGGACTTCAAAGGGATCTGCTTCTGACGCTCCGTATATAAACTGGGAGTCCCGTCACGTTCACCTGATCCGTCTAATTTACTACTAAACCGTTATAAATGTTGGATTAACGCTGTTTTTACCGGTACGAGACGGACGCGTTGCGCACCGACATGAACCCCCGGTCAGGAGCCGGTAATATCTGGGAGGATAAAAAATTTTGTTGTGTTTATTTTTCGTTTCTCGTTTTACGTTACGAAAGGGGGAAAAATGAAAAATGCGATCATTTGGCGTGGACTCCTTTGAATATGATGAGTTGATCGGAAAAAGAAGCGGGGGTGAAAATGATAAATTTCGATTAAAACCCTCGTTAGTTGGCACGTTTGGTTTTGCTTCTAATATTTACTATCTAGAAGTCAATTTTATTATATAGATTAATAGTATAGTAGAACCTCCTTAATCTGAACTACGAGGTACATTCAAGTTGGAACACATCCGATTTTTTTCTCAGAACTGGAAACAACAGAAGCATGCGTTTTGTTGCAAGCGTGCACTCGTTGTGAATGCGTGATTGATATAATAGCACTGTAGAGTTGTTTCATTATTCTTTGCCACCCACTCAGTTACCGAATTTTGACGATAAAACGAAACATAGCGATAATATGAGATAGATACCGCTGTATGTATTGGCAACCTAAAAATATTCGGCAAATTATTGCTAATATCTGTTATTGTTGCCGTCGTATACTAGTCGTTATATTATTCTTTAACCTCAAACGATTTAATTGCATTTTTGTTAGCTTTTTCAAAGCTTCAAATAAATTTTCATTAGGCAGTACATCACATATTTGCACAAGAGATCGAAATAACCCAATATTTTTAAAAGGCCTGTATACACGATCATAGAGGTTAACCCGGAGTTTGGTGCCAAACAAGAATGAAACAACTCTACGGCACATGGAACTCTAGTGACAGCGGCGAGAGTGAGTTTTGTTTTTTTCTCAAGCACCGGAATTTTACTGAACAGAAAAGAAATATTGAAGGAAACAAAGATGAACGTTTTTAGAACAATATATAAACCAGCACTAACATATGGTTGTGAATCGTGGACAAACATAGGAAAACAAGACAAGAGAAGAATACAAGCAGCCGAAATGAGATTTCTACAAGGACAAGAGGAGTGACGTTGAGAAACAAACTGAGAAATGAAAAAATTGAAAAGAAACAACTGGCATGGTGGGGACACATAACAAGAATGGAAAAACAAAGACCGGTAAAAATGATTTGGGAACCAAGGGTGCAGAGGAAGAGGCACAAAGGAAGACCGAGAAAAATATGGCAGCAATACATTGAGGAGATATTGAAAAAGAAAAACTGTATCTATAGAGAAGCCCGAAAAGTAGCGAAAGACAAAAAGTAATGGAGAGAATACATATGCAAATAATAAGAAACTAACGAAAGTAGTGTAATAAACTCTACACTTGCTTAGCTTTGTCATTACTAATAGAAAGTCGTCAAATTTTTCAAATATAGGCCAAATTCATGTAACGAAAGCGAAATAAAACATGTTTGTGTTTCTGCAATAGTGACAAAGAAGCATTATTCACTTGTCTATTATATGCTATTTACTGGCGGTGCCATTTCAATGAAACCGTCTGCTTACATTGTAGAATACCCGAATACTGACTGAATAATAGTTTATTTATTACGACTTTTAAAAATCCCTTACTTCTCACATAAACGTCTACGAGGAACACCGTACCGTAATGTAAAAATGTAGGGGGCCAAAATTTTATTAAAATTAAGCAGAAACCTTTCGCCTAATTTGCCTTTGTTTTTTGCTGATTACGTTAACTATACCATACCAGCTTTACCATATTAATAAATTTGCCATTTTCATAGTTACACCCTGTATATGTATGTATGTATATTAATATCTGTTAATTCTATAGTGTGTTTTAATTTTTCTTCTATTTGGTTATTAAATCTGGATTTGGTAACAGAATATAACTCTTTTTATTGTATTGCTTTCTTAGATCACGTCTTATCTCTCTTTTCTGCATTAGCACCTCTGTAGCTTCTTATATCTGTGATGAAATTTGCTTGATTTTCTCTTTCTATTATGCAGTGATCAACTTGATTAATTCTATTTCCGCCAGGGGACCTGCATATTCCCTTATGTATGTGTTTGTGATCATAATAATAGTGCTCTTGATTTCAATATGATTCTCCATTAGTCACTTCATGTTTGCTGTTCTCGTCCTTGTAACGTCCCTGTGTATATTTTCTTAATAATAATAATAATAATAATAATAATAATAATAATCTTTATTGTCATGGCTCATCAGAGCATGGACATTGTCAATAATACATATGTGTATAGATTAAAATCATAAGAAATTTTAAAATAAAATTTGTAAAACTAAAATTAAAATTGATGTTCACGTACATATTTATCACAGATATTCGTCACATATTACATACATTAAGCACTCATAAATTCGTCTAGACTATAAAACATATTCTCATAAAGGTGTGTTTTTAAATTTAATTTAAAACTATTAAAGGATTGTGTGGCTTTTACACACGAGGGCAGTTTATTATAAAGAACTACTGCCATATATCTCGGACTTAATTCATACTGCCTTGTATGGTGTACCGGCACACTCAAATTATTTCGGTATCTGGTTTGCATATTGCAGTAAATATCGCTATTTTTAATAAATGTTTCTTCATTTCTTTTAAAGAACAGAAGAACTTCCAATATATAGAGTGAGGGCAAAGGCAAAACATTCATCTCCCTAAAGAAACGGCGACATGATGTTAACGAAGAAATAGAAAATATACATCTGACTATTCTTTTCTGTAGGAGGAACAATCGTTTAGCTTCAACAGCAGATCCCCAAAAGATCACACCATAGCGAAGACGAGTCTCGACGTAAGCAAGATAGAATAGTCTCACCGACTGCAAACCCACAATGCTACGCAAGTTTCTTATAGCATACAGCGCCGTTGCTAGTTTACCTTCCAGCATAGAGCAATGCTCAATAAACCTCAGACGATTGTCTACTACTAGCCCCAGTGATTTCACCACATTACTTTCCGGAACCGATTTGCCATTAAGACGAACATACAAACTCTCCAAATTCGGCGCAGATGATCTAAACCGCACAACACTAGTCTTACCCGTATTAAGTTGGAGGGCATTTGTCTCGCACCAGTCTCCCATTTTGCGTTTGAAATTCAGAGATTGACCTTTTGGTGAAACGTCGTTGGTGTTCAAATCCAGATCCCGCTACAACCCAATGATCCGAGCTTAGCAACAGAAACTTATGATCCGACAGCAAAGATTCCCCCACGTGACAATAATACCTGTATGCATCGCTATTTGCAAACACATTATCTAATAGAGTACTAGATGTAGCAGTTACTCGCGTGCATTCGGCAACATAAGGGGTCAAACCGAAACATGTGAACAGACATAGAACACTTCGTCTATTAGTTGTGTCTTCCATAAAATCAACGTTGAAGTCGCCGCAAACGATAACCTCACCAATCCTACCGCACACCTCATCTAGCAAGCGAAACATACACTCCAAAAAAGTATCCAAATCTCCAGACGGTGATCTGTAGACACAAATGACAATACACCTGCCTCCCCCAAAAGTGACACTGACACATGTATACTCAAAATGCTGCTCCAGAGCCGCAACAGTAGACGTCCAAGGTTCCGCGAGCAAATCGGACAAGGAGTATATGGCAACACCGCCAGCCCCCAAATTATCTCGGCAAAAACTACTGATAAGTTTATAATTATTTAAGGAACAAGATGATATTTCATAATTAGATAGCCAATGCTCCGAGATACATACTACGCTAGGAAAATTCAGATTCTGCAGTAAAACTTCAAATCTACCTTATTGCGAATACTGCGAACATTTAAATGAAATAACTTTTTTGTTTGAATCGTACGTGTCGATGAATTATTCTTAGTAAATACCGCGTTGGCAATTAAAAATTTGAGCTGTGGGAAGGATTTGTATGTAAAGGAACATAAATCAAATTGGAGTAGGTAACACCTCTCAATTCAAAATCAAGTTCTTCCAATTGTAGATGTTCAATAAGGAATCGAAATATTCTCTCCTTGCCCCTCCTATTGGAATGAAAACCATCACTGCTCTTACTAAAGGCATCTAACAAACCATTTACTTCAACAAATTTTATATTAGAAAAGCCACACAATTGAACAATGTCATATATTTGACTATTGTAGGAATAAATCAACTTATTTAAAATTGGCCGTCCGGACCAAAACGGAATGCTTAAAAATATAACATTAGTATGAGAAAGTTTGTAAATTAAGTTACCCAAATAGTCCGGATTAACTGTTTGACCCTTCAATACATCATTGGAGCCCGCCTGAATAATCACATAATCGCCCCCGGAAAAATCTCTAGTCAGCTCTTCTATACCGTCAGCCACATCTCGGAATGTGGCATACGGTTTACAAAATGTCTGTACCTCGTATAGATTATGCAGGTGTGATGTTAATATAGTAGCCGAGTTTCTTACCTGGCTGTCACCCAGAACCAATATTTTTCGATGATTCCGTATATCTGATATCCGTGACTGTTTCTTGTTTGGGATTTGCTGATTTTTCGCCTTGCGTTGTAAAGATTGAGGATTCTGAATTCTTGTTTGTTCTATATCCAACTTCTTATCGACCATGAGAATAGAGGCTGAACTACCTGGGGTGGCCTCATTAGAATATGTTTGAATTTCTTCTCCATCCGACCAAGCCGGTTCTGCCTGCGTAAGCCCGCTGGAAGACGTCTGTGCACCTTCGTCCATTTACAAAAGGAACTCCGGGTTGAGATTGAATTTCCTTTTTGTCGACTTTAAGAATCTCGGTTTGAGTGTAGGCATTCGAACTCACTGAACGTGTCCGAGTCTCCTCCTCCTTGATTAAAAATACCGCAGTCTGTGTATGTACATCCACAACATCAGTTTTCTTGGATAATGTATCAAGTGTCTGGTGCAAATCTCTAATAGTATCTTGCTGATTAATACATTTGTTCCTATAAAACTCAAGTTTCTCCTCTTTCTGCGCATTTTCATCCTGCAGTTCTTGTAATTGATAGGTCAGAGTAGCTAGTTTGTCCCTTAAATCTCGCAATATATCATTTTCCATATTCTCTTCTTTGTTTCCGACCGATGTAATTGATATATAGCTCGTATTAGGGCAGGAAGGATTTCTTACTGACACATTATTTTCCACCAGACTTTTACTTTTTTGTGAGCGTGTCTTAATGTTGCTGCCTTTGGTATTCATAATTATAAAAAAATTTTCTTGATTAATTTTTGAATTGAAGTCGCTCATAATTAATTTTATATTTTCATATTTCACTTTGGTACTGTTCGTATCACGTCTTTAATTTGCTCGTAAAATTGATCTTTATCTTCCCTTTCTTTTTCCTCATTTAGTGCATCGACATTGTTGATTGATATTTTCTTATATTTCCCCTTTAACCTTATGTAGGATAGTCCTTCTGATTTTCCTTCAAATTTTATTATCATGTTCTTAAGCTCTTGTTTACTCATAAATCCTGTCCCCAACAGTTTATTGTCTCCTGCACTATTAAATAGTAGATAATTCTGCACTTCATATATATATTCACATATATATTCAGTAGGCGCTTTTCTACCCCTTTCGGGTGCAGGCACTTAAAAAATAATAATTTAAAAAATATATCATTTTCAAAATTAATCAAATAAAATTAAAAATAATTTTTAAAAATAAATAGAATAAAATGAAACAAAACAAAATAAAATAAAATAAAACATAAAATAACATAACATAACATCGATCTATTTTATGCGTTTTGTCCGGACTTCGAATGGCGTTTTCTCGAAACTTGTGCGTTCCACGTTCGAACCGATATGTTCTACGCAATTGGCGGTCCCGCTGTGTATATTCTGATGTCAAATAACTTGGAAATTCGAACATGAACTTGTCGTCGAAAGACCACTTGTTTTTGCGTCCATTCGGGTTCAAAATAAGGCTGTCCGATAGATTTTGGCTCGTAGAATCCGAATCTTCCATCCCGAACGCTATATCTCTTACCGTTCTCGAGATAATAAAGAAATTCGTTCGATCGCGTTCGAAATCTGCCTATCGGATAGGTCTCCAAAAATGGCATTATAAATGCTCTAGCTCCAACCGTTACGGAGATATGGACGATTGAAATTTTATTTCGTTCAATCATACACCGATCGACGCGTCTTGACGTGCTGATTCCAACGGTATATGATTTGTTTAGATTGTTTGAAACGGTTGCCGAGAAAATGTAAAACGAAAAACGCAAAAGATCGCCAAAATCGCCAAAATCGCATATCCATATCGGCTCGTATGGGATCTTCAATCCAACATCAATTCAGAAAATCAAGAAAAGGACGCAAATACTCCTCTTGGGCTAGTTTCTTGTAAGGCTATTAAGTCGATTTTATATTGGGTTATTTGCCAGAAAATTCAAAGCTTCTTCTTTATATGTGCCTCTAACGCCGGGTGTTGCCACCATAAATCTGTTATTTCTATCTTCATCATGATTTTTTTATTTTCCACTCATATTAACTTCTTTGTCCTGTTTACGATTCGCTTGTATCAAATTCGTCGTGGTCGTGAGGTCGTCAGTGTTGAATTACGTGAAGGTCGACCAAAAATCGGTTAAAAAAGTAGAAAACAAAATTCTACATACTCTCACATCAATTTTTTGTCACTTTTTTGATTGTATTTATAACTCCCTCCAAACTCTTGAAACAATTTTTTAAAAAACTGGTTGTTATTTCAAAAAACATTGATGCTCTGCGCAATTTGATTAAATAATATTAGCCTGTGACTTATAGTAAGATAGGGTTTGTTGAAGTTTGTTCAAAACAAAAATTTTACTTTCCTAATTTTAGTGACAACTTATAAGATGCCCCTCGCATAATAAATCTTAGCCAATTGCATATAGTTTTTGTGATCAGATTGTATATCTTTGTCCGAAAATTTCGTAGCGGTGTTCGTACTATTAAAAAGGACGTAACTTAGAACTAAAAATCTTTTGAAATCGAACGTCCCCTAAACGTACTATAGACGTACTATATAATTTATACATCACCGAAATTACAAATCGCTCCCATTCGTTTTGCTAATTTACTCCCGACCCTCCGGTCCAGATAATATCTTGTAAATCTCCATTGTAAACAGCATTTTTATTTACCTCCGTGACACGGGCGAAATCTCAATTTGTCTTTACGCAATAAGGGCGCCCCGCAACACATAGAGAGGACGCGGAGAGGCGGAAGGAGGGAGAGAGATACCGAGAAACTGGATGTGGGACAGGTCGCCCCCTCGCCAGTATCATTCGTACCCCATCGACGTATCCGTAATGATCCTGACATTCGCAAGGGCCTCATTGTACGTATGCACGTCGAAAACGTGTAAGTCACCGGGTACACTACGGCGTGTTTATCTTATCTGGTCCGTTCATCTGTGCGACGCACCCCTTTTCATTCCCATAAGGACGGAGCACAAAGGGCACGCTCTGTGTTTAGAGAGCATAATTACGGATAATCCCCGTCCATCTATCGGATGCACACACCGACATATGCGATGTCACATGAACGTTTTTCTTTCTTTTCGATTTTTTCTCATCCTTTTGCTCTAATGTCGCGTTATTGAATGGCGGGAAGGGCGGAATAGGGATCCCTGCAGGACTCCCGTCGCTATAATCTGACGCACTTAAGCCCAACTAACTGCATTATGCGCGCGCCCTTGATGGGACGACAGGATAGCGCTATTATTAGCCGACATTGTGTTTAAATTGATTCTGAATCTGTTTAATGTACGAACGAACGGTTACGAGAATAAACGTTTCGACAAAGATTTTTTCGAGTCGTATGTGTGAAAAGTATTTTTCTAACCGACAAAGTCCCGATAAATTCAGTCGATCCTAAAAATGCTAAAATTTTAACGATTTCCCTAGGAATAAGAAAAATAATTTTAATAATAATAATTATTATGAAATGCACGTTTCTATAAGCATCATTTATCACTAAAGTCGATCAAACTCAGCTCAATCCCATCACTCTTGAAAAGCGTTGCCCCGCAGATGACGCATTGATCAATAGAACAAAAAAGTTTTTTTAGGAATCGTCGTAAGCTGTGGATTCGGGAATGTGGCATGTCGTGTCCAGGAATTCCGATACCACCGCAGCCTGTTATGTAACGTGACGGGACGTGTGGCTTGATGCAGTTTTACACAAAATTTGGAATAATCTTCTGTTGAAACTCAATGAATGTGGAGAAAATTTTCATGTTACAGAAGGCTTCTATAAGACCAATTTGTCAATATTAGCCGGCGAGGTACTTTTAAAGACACTTTTAAGAACCTGAATACCACTTACTTGCCCGCCATTTACTTCCTGGAATATGCATTATTTGTGAAGTACAATTACAATGATCCTATGCACAATCATAGCACCAAGGCTATATTTTGCATGGTTATCTGTTGCCACCAACAACGCACCCTAGTATGATGCAAAAGATCGCTCTGCAGCAATGTATAAAAATCTATAATCACTTACCAGAGGTCATAAAGACACTACATCTTGTAAAATTCAAGCACAAACTAAAGGAATTCTTGGTGCATAGAACATTATATAGAAATGCAGGACTTCTTCGCATCCTCGTTCAGGGAGATTTCTAAATGAGCGTGTATGAAGGGGTTTTAGTGCGTTTCGTTTTGTCCACGTATACACTTCCTGTAGTGTTTATTTGATTACGATTTATGGCATGAAATTCCTTGCATGAAATATGCGCATCTGACTTGGTCTACACATTTGTATCTTATGTAACGAAATATATTGTTATTACTTATAATATAAATATAAATTAAGTTTTAATTCATTTCAATCTGTTTAATATATTACGATGTAATGTGATTTTGACATAATTCTGTTCAGTTGCTGGCAAGCTGATTTCTCAGCTCTCATGTAAGTTATGTTCTGTGACTGGTGCTGCTGTTGCTGATGATTATTATTGTCTTTAAGGAAAACTCTCCGATGACGAGTTAAATCAATTCGAAAGCTAAGAGTTGCCAAAAGAGAGTCTTTCATTTTACATCTCATCCTTGGCTGTAGTTCCCATTAATTTTCCATCATAAATTAAGTCCTAACGTGCACAGCCAGTACTTCTGCTCAATAATAAGAAGAAACTTCGATCAAGATATATTATAAAGAAATGTGGAACACTAAAAGGGCCCACAATAGGCGCACTTTTTATTCTTCCAACACATCATGACGTATGTTGCCGCTAGTTTAACCTACATACTTATGGGAGTAAAAGTTATCATACTTTATTAGTATTCCTTTTGTAACGCTCATGTATACGTTCCGGGTCAAGCAACATTTAGTTATTTGTAAAAAGAAACTTCGATGAAAACATATTTTAAAGGGATGTGAGACATTAAGAAAACCCACAATAAGCACAAATTTTATTCTTCCAACACATCATGACACATATTGCTTACAGTTTAAGCTACATGTTTATGCAAGTAAAAGTTATCATAATTCATTATTGGTAATACAAACCCCCAATTGCTCCCTTTTGTAACGCTCATGTATTCGTCCCGTGTCAGCCAACTGTAGGTATTAGTAAGAAGAAAATTCGATGAAAACATATTTTAAAGAGATGTGAGATACTAAAAAGCCCACAATAAGCGCAAATTTTATTCTTCCAATATGACGCATATTGCCTACAGTTTGACCTATATATTTACGCGAGTAAAAGTTTATCATAATTTATTATTCGTAATACAGACTTACAATTGCTCCCTTTTGTAACGCTCATGTATTCGTCCCGTGTCAATCAACTTTAGGTATTAATAAGAAGAAAATTCGATGAAAACATTTTTAAAGGGATGTGAGGTACTAAGAAAGCCCACAATAAGCGCAAATTTTATTCTTCCAATATGACGCATATTGCCTACAGTTTGATCTATATATTTACGCGAATAAAAGTTTATCATAATTTATTATTCGTAATACAGACTTACAATTGCTCCCTTTTGTAACGCTCATGTATTCGTCCCGTGTCAACCAACTTTAGGTATTAATAAGAAGAAAATTCGATTAAAACATTTTTCAAGGGATGTGAGGTACTAAGAAAGCCCACAATAAGCGCAAATTTTATTCTTCCAATATGACGCATATTGCCTACAGTTTGACCTATATATTTACGCGAGTAAAAGTTTATCATAATTTATTATTGGTAATACAGACTTACAATTGCTCCCTTTTGTAACGCTCATGTATTCGTCCCGTGTCAACCAAATTTAGGTGTTAATAAGAAGAAAATTCGATTAAAACATATTTTAAATGGTTGTGAGATACTAAGAAAGCCCACAATAAGCGCAAATTTTATTCTTCCAACACACCATGACACATAATGCTTACAGTTTAAGCTACATGTTTATGTAAGTACAAATTATCATAATTTATTATGTGTAATACAAACCCATAATTGCTCCCTTTTGTAACGCTCATGTATTCGTTCCGTGTCAACCAACTTTAGATATTAATAAGAAGAAACTCCGATTAAGACGTATTTTAAAGGGATGTGAGACACTAAAAAGCCGGAATTTTTATTCTTCCAATACATCATCATGACGTATATTGTCAACAGTTTAACCTACATACATATTTATGCGAGTAAAAGTTTATCATAATTTATTATTTGTAATACAAACTCACAATTGCTCCCTTTTGTAACGCTCATGTATTCGTTCCGTGTCAACCAACTTTAGATATTAATAAGAAGAAACTCTGATTAAGACGTATTTTAAAGGGATGTGAGACACTAAAAAGGCGCAATTTTTATTCTTCCAATACATCATCATGACGTATATTGTCAACAGTTTAACCTACATACATATTTATGCGAGTAAAAGTTTATCATAATTTATTATTTGTAATACAAACTCACAATTGCTCCCTTTTGTAACGCTCATGTATTCGTTCCGTGTCAACCAACTTTAGATATTAATAAGAAGAAACTCCGATTAAGACGTATTTTAAAGGGATGTGAGACACTAAAAGGCGCAATTTTTATTCTTCCAATACATCATCATGACGTATATTGTCAACAGTTTAACCTACATATTTATGCGAGTAAAAGTTGTATCATAATTTATTATTGGTAATACAAACCCATAATTGCTCCATTTTGTAACGCTCATGTATTCGTTCCGTGTCAACCAACTTTAGATATTAATAAGAAGAAACTCCGATTGAAACGTATTTTAAAGGGATGTGAGACACTAAAAAGCCGGAATTTTTATTCTTCCAATACATCATCATGACGTATATTGTCAACAGTTTAACCTACATATTTATGCGAGTAAAAGTTGTATCATAATTTATTATTTGTAATACAAACCCATAATTTCTCCCTTTTGTAACGCTCATGTATTCGTTCCGTGTCAACCAACTTTAGATATTAATAAGAAGAAACTCCGATTAAAACGTATTTTAAAGGGATGTGAGACACTAAAAAGGCGCAATTTTTATTCTTCCAATACATCATCATGACGTATATTGTCAACAGTTTAACCTACATATTTATGCGAGTAAAAGTTGTATCATAATTTATTATTTGTAATACAAACCCATAATTTCTCCCTTTTGTAACGCTCATGTATTCGTTCCGTGTCAACCAACTTTAGATATTAATAAGAAGAAACTCCGATTGAAACGTATTTTAAAGGGATGTGAGACACTAAAAAGGCTCAATTTTTATTCTTCCAATACATCATCATGACGTATATTGTCAACAGTTTAACCTACATATTTATGCGAGTAAAAGTTGTATCATAATTTATTATTTGTAATACAAACCCATAATTTCTCCCTTTTGTAACGCTCATGTATTCGTTCCGTGTCAACCAACTTTAGATATTAATAAGAAGAAACTCCGATTGAAACGTATTTTAAAGGGATGTGAGACACTAAAAAGCCTGAATTTTTATTCTTCCAATACAGCATCATGACGTATATTGTCAACAGTTTAACCTACATATTTATGCGAGTAAAAGTTGTATCATAATTTATTATTGGTAATACAAACCCATAATTGCTCCCTTTTGTAACGCTCATGTATTCGTTCCGTGTCAACCAACTTTAGATATTAATAAGAAGAAACTCCGATTAAGACGTATTTTAAAGGGATATGAGACACTAAAAAGCCTGAATTTTTATTCTTCCAATACATCATCATGACGTATATTGTCAACAGTTTAACCTACATACATATTTATGCGAGTAAAAGTTTATCATAATTTATTATTTGCAATACAAACTCACAATTGCTCCCTTTTGTAACGCTCATGTATTCGTTCCGTGTCAACCAACTTTAGATATTAATAAGAAGAAACTCCGATTGAAACGTATTTTAAAGGGATGTGAGACACTAAAAAGCCGGAATTTTTATTCTTCCAATACATCATCATGACGTATATTGTCAACAGTTTAACCTACATACATATTTATGCGAGTAAAAGTTGTATCATAATTTATTATTTGTAATACAAACCCATAATTTCTCCCTTTTGTAACGCTCATGTATTCGTTCCGTGTCAACCAACTTTAGATATTAATAAGAAGAAACTCCGATTGAAACGTATTTTAAAGGGATGTGAGACACTAAAAAGGCCGGAATTGTTATTCTTCCAATACATCATCATGACGTATATTGTAAACAGTTTAACCTACATATTTATGCGAGTAAAAGTTGTATCATAATTTATTATTTGTAATACAAACCCATAATTTCTCCCTTTTGTAACGCTCATGTATTCGTTCCGTGTCAACCAACTTTAGATATTAATAAGAAGAAACTCCGATTAAAACGTATTTTAAAAGAGATGTGAGACACTAAAAAGCTGGAATTTTTATTCTTCCAATACATCATCATGACGTATATTGTCAACAGTTTAACCTACATATTTATGCGAGTAAAAGTTGAATCATAATTTATTATTTGTAATACAAACCCATAATTTCTCCCTTTTGTAACGCTCATGTATTCGTTCCGTGTCAACCAACTTTAGATATTAATAAGAAGAAACTCCGATTAAAACGTATTTTAAAAGAGATGTGAGACACTAAAAAGCTGGAATTTTTATTCTTCCAATACATCATCATGACGTATATTGTCAACAGTTTAACCTACATACATATTTATGCGAGTAAAAGTTGAATCATAATTTATTATTTGTAATACAAACCCATAATTTCTCCCTTTTGTAACGCTCATGTATTCGTTCCGTGTCAACCAACTTTAGATATTAATAAGAAGAAACTCCGATTAAAACGTATTTTAAAAGGGATGTGAGACACTAAAAAGCTGGAATTTTTATTCTTCCAATACATCATCATGACGTATATTGTCAACAGTTTAACCTACATATTTATGCGAGTAAAAGTTGAATCATAATTTATTATTTGTAATACAAACCCATAATTGCTCCATTTTGTAACGCTCATGTATTCGTTCCGTGTCAACCAACTTTAGATATTAATAAGAAGAAACTCCGATTGAAACGTATTTTAAAGGGATGTGAGACACTAAAAAGCCGGAATTTTTATTCTTCCAATACATCATCATGACGTATATTGTCAACAGTTTAACCTACATATTTATGCGAGTAAAAGTTGTATCATAATTTATTATTTGTAATACAAACCCATAATTTCTCCCTTTTGTAACGCTCATGTATTCGTTCCGTGTCAACCAACTTTAGATATTAATAAGAAGAAACTCCGATTAAAACGTATTTTAAAAGGGATGTGAGACACTAAAAAGCTGGAATTTTTATTCTTCCAATACATCATCATGACGTATATTGTCAACAGTTTAACCTACATATTTATGCGAGTAAAAGTTGAATCATAATTTATTATTTGTAATACAAACCCATAATTGCTCCCTTTTGTAACGCTCATGTATTCGTTCCGTGTCAACCAACTTTAGATATTAATAAGAAGAAACTCCGATTAAAACGTATTTTAAAGGGATGTGAGACACTAAAAAGCCGGAATTTTTATTCTTCCAATACATCATCATGACGTATATTGTCAACAGTTTAACCTACATATTTATGCGAGTAAAAGTTGTATCATAATTTATTATTTGTAATACAAACCCATAATTGCTCCATTTTGTAACGCTCATGTATTCGTTCCGTGTCAACCAACTTTAGATATTAATAAGAAGAAACTCCGATTGAAACGTATTTTAAAGGGATGTGAGACACTAAAAAGCCGGAATTTTTATTCTTCCAATACATCATCATGACGTATATTGTCAACAGTTTAACCTACATATTTATGCGAGTAAAAGTTGTATCATAATTTATTATTTGTAATACAAACCCATAATTTCTCCCTTTTGTAACGCTCATGTATTCGTTCCGTGTCAACCAACTTTAGATATTAATAAGAAGAAACTCCGATTAAAACGTATTTTAAAGGGATGTGAGACACTAAAAAGCCGGAATTTTTATTCTTCCAATACATCATCATGACGTATATTGTCAACAGTTTAACCTACATACATATTTATGCGAGTAAAAGTTGTATCATAATTTATTATTGGTAATACAAACCCATAATTGCTTCCTTTTGTAACGCTCATGTATTCGTCCCATGTTACCCAACTCTATTTATCACATATTCTATCCGGACTTAACGAGCTTAATTTATAAAGCATACAAAAATATTGCGCGGTAATAATTTTTTAACACCGCACCATATATCGAATACCTTATGTTTGTACGTTTCTGCACATACAACGAATAAACGAAACGACGCGACAAGATATAATCCCATTCATCTGACATAATAATTAAAAATTACAACCGCGATACGTGTGTACGTGGGACCATAAAACGCCAATCGTAAATGATATAAATTACAACGCAACGCAAGAAACCCAACTATTTCGTCGTAATATCTATTCTATACTATACGACATCGTTCTTCGAATACCCCTCGCCCGCTCTCGCCGTAACGGACCATCTCTCGTCGTTTATCTTCTCGGTCCTTCCTGTGTTTTCTCCGTCCAGGTGCTACCGTTTACATTATCCCGAGCACAATTAATATACGATTTTACGGCGCCCTAAACCAATATTGGTTGTTTGCTCTTAGTTCCGATTGATCGATAGACTTAATAAAAACGTATTAAGATTCGGAGGATTTTCTTATCGCACGAAAAGCCAATATCAAAGCTAAACTTTGATTGATTGATCGGTGTTATCGCCGAATCGTGCCGGTGGTGTGTGCGTTATGCACTCGAGATAACGCTGACGTTTGCTATGCTTGAATAAACAGTCGCATATGGGCGCAACTAGACGAAATCGTTTTGGAAAAGGTGCTGTTTTAGGAGTGCTTGTTATTGTTTCCTTGGTACGTACGTACACGTTCAAGGACGACAAGGATGCATTCTTGAAAATTAACGGGGACAATAATTTCGGAATTTCTCCAAAGTTAAAAACAAATTTCGTACCGCCCTGTATAGATACATCATACCAAAATGATGGAATTTGTATCTGTGAGTTGGGGATATTTAGGTTTTCACCTCCGCTATTGTACACATAATAGTCCAGTCATTCTGTACAAAAATAAGGCGAAGAAAAGAAAGTGAATCGGGAAAGCCAAATTTTTTATATGTTGTGGGCGGTGCTTAGAAAAGCTTAACTTGAGATTTGAGACCAAGATTTTCTATGTGCATTTTCCGCCATCTTGGAAAAAGTGGTGAATTTTTGTTTTTGCTATAACTCGGTTTCTCTTCGAAATACAGAATTGTTGTTTGGTTGTTTCATGTTCCCCTTTCGACGATCTACAATCTAGGTCCTATAAACTTTTCATCTATTTTTGTTGGTTCTTGAACTATCGGAAAAAATAGACAAAAACTTAAAGATTCGATCTGGTTTTTCGGGTTTTTCTCTTTTTCCTTAATACTTATCGAGAACATGTCTATTATAGAACTTGTAGGGGATGTTTGTGCGAACAATTTAGTGTCTTTGTTTTTTCTCTAGGGTGATAATTGCGTGTTCTATTGCGCCGCGAAGTCGGCAAGTTCGTGCGAAGTTTCGATTTTTCCGTCCGTGCGCCGCCATCTTGAAAAAGCGGCAAATTATGGTTTTCGCGATAACTCGGTTTTCCGTCGAGATACACATTTGTTGTTTAGTTATTTTTTGTTTCTCTTCCGACGATCTATAATTTAAGTCCTATAAACTTTGTACCTATCATTGTTACTTGGTTAGATATGTATGTAACAAAATAGATTAGGTTCGATCTGGTTTTTAATAGATTCGCACCACAGTATCTAGCATCATATAACGATACAAAAATTGGAATTTTATCATATCGAAACGAAAATATGTGGTAACAAATCCAAATGATAAATATTAAAGAAGTTACCAAGGCCAAAGCCTAGAAAAAGTGACAAGGCGTGTATACCTAAAAACAACTACGAGGGGCGCCTTTAATGTTCTTTCAAACGAACACTAGGTGGCGCAAGTGAGATATGTCATTACTGTTTTCGCAAAATTTGACATTTGTTATTGCGAAACAATGACAGCTTAGAAATTTACCAACTTCAAGATTTAAAAGGAAAAGGTAATGATTTGCATTTTTGAAATTTGAATGATGTACCTACTATTAAACCATAAAGCAAAAACCGGATGCAGAAGTTAAACGTTTGACGAAAGTTGAATTTTTTTGATTCGTTTGATTCGTTAAGTTGGTAAAATCTCATATGACATTCTTCATCTTTTAGTTGATATGTGGCTCAGATACGAGGGGCGTCTTTTACGTTTTTACAAACGACCACTAAGTGGCGCTGTTGAGATGCGTCATGACTATTTCCGTAAAATTTGACATTTGCTATTGTGAAAAGGTCGCTACTTAGAAACTGGTGGAATAGTCTGTTTGCAGACGTTTAGAAAAGCAGTTTTCTTTAGATGATTTTTACGATCTTAGTAAAGACCTAACTCCACAACAACGCATAGAATCGTTTCCTTCAACTTTTGGTAATTAAAAGCCGTCAGAAAAGACTGTTTACAATTGGTATGCAGAACTCGTCTTGGTCGTGCGTCCGTCAGTGATGAATTGCGTAAAGATCGACCAAAAGCGGTAGTTATGTCGAAAAGCATCGTTGCTGTGCGCAACAAAATAGAAGACGATCGGCATGTGACTTACAGTAAGAAATAGAGCATTCTTAAGCATATCGAAGACCACAATACATTTGATTTTGCATGAGCAATTAGTTGTGAAAAAGATCTGTCCTCGATGGAAGTCACCTAATTTGACCGAAGCGCAAGAAAAACGATTGTGTTAATTGGTGGAAGGAAATGCTCAAGAAATTCGACCGAGATAGTGCAAGATCCGTATACAACGTCGTAACAAATAACGAAACTCGGATGTATCGTCTGAACCGGAAATTAAGCAATATTCCAATGTTTGGGTGGTCGAAGATGAACTAAATCCCACAATAGTTGTTCGTTCACGAAGCACTTCGTGTACTGCATATTGTTAGATAAACCTTAACTAAAAGAACAAAGTTAATTAAAAAAATTGAAAGTCAATTTAAGGAGCTGTTAGAAATTGTAGTGATTTTAATTTGCTTAGTGTTATCTCCTTCCGTCTTTGGAACTCGTTTCTTCATTTCATTATTAACACTTTCAATGGCTTTAGAATTTAGTTACAAAGGTGGAGCTGATTTAAAACGAAATTCAGTACTCTACATTTGATAAAATTGTAATCGGCAATGAAGTCAGAGGATTTTAAGCTTTCCACTGATTTTATCGTTGACTCCTAACCTGGGCGATGCGCTCTACTGCAAACGCTTGGCCTCTCTTCTTCATTTCGGCCTTCCTAGTGATATGGACATTTTGAAGCATGTTCAAAATGAACCAAACTCCGACGAAGAAGTAGGAGTAATACCACGACGTCTAAAGCAATCAGATGTTCTGAAACGTATTAGAATGGGCTCAGGAAAATGCTGAACCGGAACTCCGAAATGACGAACTGGGTCCTAAGCCAGAAGGAACCAATACTAACACAGCTCCTTAAATTTACTTTTTATTTTTTAAGATCAACTTTATTTTTTAGTCAAACTGTACCTCACATTGTATGATATATACTACAGTTGTTAATTTTTGACTTTAAAATAAAGAAACTTCCACCGGGAGAAAGTGAAAAATCGTAGATAATTAGAATAATGGATATTTTCTGCCTTTTTCTGAGCGTTCCGAAAATCTTAATCATTCACTGCAATTACAAGGGTCACTGTAAAAAGCTATTTAGTCGATTTCTAAGCTGGCACTGTTTTCATAATAACAAGTGTAAATTTTACGAAAATAGTAACGAAACATTTCAAAACCGCCACTTGGTGCTCGGTTGAAAAGCTTAAAAGACCCCCTCGTATCTAAACCAGGAATCAACTAAAAATGTAATTTCATATAAGATGTTTCCAATTTGTGAAAATACAAAAAAATCTAGTTTTGTCAACCGAGTACTTCTGTATCTACTTTTTGCTTTATGGTTAAGCAGTTAACTATTCAAATTACAAAAGTGTAAATCATTGATTAAAATTTTTGAAAATCCTTTTGGCGTATTAAAATATAGCTTTCGTGTGATTAAAAAATGCGATGGAAAAAGCTTTTCGAGAAAATATTTCTTAAGAATCTTGTTGGCGTGTTAAAATGTGTGACAAAAAAGCATGAAAGTTGAGGGCTGATCGATCAGATAAATGGAAAGGGGAAGGAAATATGATGGGAAAAGCTTTTCGAGAAAATATTTCTCGAAAAGCTTATTTCCTAGATTATTATAATAAAATAAAACATAGAGGGCTCTCTATACACGACCTAATAATAAAATTAGGTTCGTTATTGGGCAGTTAATAAGTAACCGTGCAAGAGCTTACAAAGTAAGCACTATTTGCATATGCCAATAATCCTGTAGAAAATGTTGACTAGATTATTGACAATACAGCTTTCTTTTGTCAAGAAGTTCAATCTAATACCATCTTTCTTTTTATTTTCAGGTAAGTTCAATTTCAATCATTGAAGCACTTACTTGCCAGGAACCGGTAAGCATTTCAAGAAGCGCAAAAATTCTGTTCGAATGGATATGGTCAAGCTTTCACAAGCAATTTTTCATAGTTATTCTGGCGGTTAAATCTTTCAACGGTGAATATTTTTGGTCAGTATAGAAAATTTTACGCCTACAACATCGAGAGTGTGGATCGGGTCGCTCAAACGATGTTATGGCCGATCTAAAACCCGGATAAAGGAGGAACGTTGGGCTATATGCTAACCACTTATTCCCGAAAAAAATGTCGAGATGAAAAAGTCCCCTGAAGAAGCCAATGTCCCATTTTAACTCTAGTCCTATTATATGTATGTATTGCATGAAGGTCGATCAAAATTGGTTGTTATCCCAAGAAATATAAAAATATAAGAATCGACTTCATTCGACTTTTGATAGGGGTGTTACCACAATTATTATGGTATTACGGGTTTAGAGAACTGAAAGACGATCCTGAAAGTGATAGCTTCGAATTCTTTGCGACTGATAAATAATAGCTCCGAGTAGTTCGCGACAGCCTTAAATTGGTCAAAAGATCCCTGAGGCGCTGCTGGATTAGATTACTTGAGGTGGCACTGATGCCTGTTCCACTGCGACCTTTCCAGGTCTATTGTGGTCCTCATGCCTCCTTAGAGTACGTTCTATAGCTTTATTCGTTTAATTAGACTTGACAGCATTGAGAGCGGTTCTTCCGCATATACATATACTTTTAAAAGCGGACTTGAGGCCCTTGCTCCGTAATGCTGTTATATGCCTCCATAACAGAGTCCTGGCCTGCCTTAAGCTTTGCCGGCTACATCTGAGTGGCTGGATAGTCGTTGCATACTACCGCGGTCCTCCCCAAAGCAGCCTCCTTGAAGGTTAAACCTTCTGGCCCCTTGCTTTTCGGAAGACCTACGGGGGTACTGCCCTCCGACCTCACCTTTTGGACTTCCGTCCTTTCTTTACGTTTAGTAGCCTCGTTGAGGCCTAACTTCCCTATCTAGACTAACCGGACCCTTTGTGCATGGCTAGTGAAGTTGACCTTGATTATGGCTCTCTTAGCCTGTATGAAATCTTGGCCCTGTTTCACAAGCGTTTGCACTTTAGCTTTGGAAATTCTAGATAGCGTAGCTATACGAGGAGTAGCCAGGGACTTTTATGCCTCCTTAGAGTCTCTCTGTGCGCCCGATCAGAGCCCCGCTTGATCGGGTAAGGCTAATTACAAGGGGGTTTCGCCTGGTGCCCCCAGGGGAATGTTAAATATCGCACACCCCTGCGGCCACGCAACTCTCGGCACGTTACCTTACACCTTAGTTTGCGTTTTAGCTCGGGTACCTCGGGAGCGCTAAATTCCCGAACTTACTTGTTAAAGTTGTTAACAGTGAGCCCCTGAGGGGTCTTTTGAGGCGCTGCTAAGTTCCTTCATATAGACTCGCGTAATTTACAAATGCTTGTAAATGCTTTCTTGGAAAGTGAGTCAATGGAGTTTTTAATATAGCTTTAGGGAACTCTAAAGAGTTCCATGGAGCGTCGCGTACCTTAAGATAACTTAGGGCCGTTTCAAATAATTTCTAGCTATTTAGAGTATAATTTGTATAATTTGATAGTACCGTGACCAGCTTAAAGTTCGAAGATGTTCTTACAAATTGGTGTTCAATTAAGGAATTGAAGAGGAAAACGATGAAAGAATAGGGAGGAAAATAAAAGAAGAAGTAAAAGGGAATTGAAAGATTGGAAGATGGCTAGGAATGCCCCTTCTATAGTGGTAAGTCGAGCAACTTGCACATGATCAACCTCAATGGAGCTCTCATAATCTCTAATTATAGTACCTAGATACGTTTTCACTTTATTCTTTATCTTTTCCTCTAATTTTAGGGTCTTTACAATTTCGTTTTCCTCGCCGCGTATACTTTTATCTACCGTATTCAATTCCAGTGCGTTGCAATAGTAAAGATGGCGTAATTAAAATAACACCGACGTCGCGACGGTATCGTCATCATCATCACCATCAGCAGTATCGCAAAAGGGGGAAAAGATCATAGAGAGGCATTGAGCGCGCGGGCGACATGTCATTATCGCCGCGGCAGACAAATTAGAAATAAAAGCGTCGGATAATTAATATCCTTACGTAACCGTAGCGATCGCGTCCTCCGGGTACTGCGGCGTCGATTCGCGGAACGGCGGGCGGCGTCGGTTCGGTTCTGCGCTGCGGCAGGGTAAGGCGATATGTTTTGTCACGGGGCTTCACTACTCCTTTGATTTGCATGTCGCTAAACTAGACCAATTACACGTCTCTCTATTTGTCCGCTTTGAAGCCTTCGACTAATGCGAGACCCGCCCGAGCTGTTCGGATGCCGATGCCGTTGCCGCCGCCGCTTCTATTTGCCTTCCGTCGCATTTTTATTTATGCCTTCGGTTTACGTGTATCGTTAGCAGCGTCCGGACCGAAATCCGCTCGTCGACGTTTTGAGACGGATGGCGCTGCCGCTTTATGCATGTTCGATCTTGCGTTTGCGGTGCCTTATTCATCTTGTACTGTTGGCCTCTTTATCTGGTTAATTAAAAATTATTCGTTTAGCTAGTTAATTGCATCACATATTTCGCTGCTAAAAGATTGAATTGCCACGAGGAATTTCGACTCATAAAAATTAATTGCCTATTGACCCAAAAATTTAATGATGAACTTGCCCATATAAGAACAAGTAGATTTGGAGAAATATGCAGCACTTTTCACAAATTATGCATTGAATTACAGAAGAAAGTTCAAACAACTAACTAACTAATCCCAAAGGTTTTTTCTACGTTTTCGAATGTAAGGTGGTGACTTTGAGCTGTCCAACGACAGGATGACAATCCTGCTTCTCTTTCCAGGACTTCTTCCATTTTCTCTATTTTCTGTTCTTTCACGGATTTCGCTCCGTTTTATACCTCGCTTTTTAATCGCTGCCTTCTTCTCTTCTGTCCAGAGTTTTCTTAGTCTTCCTTTTCTTCTGTACAAAATTTTCTCGGTCGTCTCTTTCTTTCTTCTCCTTGATACTCGTGCCTACACTTTTCTAATCACCCTTGGTCTTCGCCATTCTCAAAACATGTTCTATCCATCTCGACTGACTCTCCTCTACTGCGATTTGTATTCTTGTCTGTTTCCACGGATTTTGCCCCGTTCTAAACCTCGCTTTTCAGCCGCAATCGTCCTTTCTTCGGCACAGAGTTTTCTTAGTCTTCCTTTTTCTACTCCTTGGTCTTCTCGATTCTCAAAACATGTTCTATCTATCTCAACTGAATCTCCTCTACTTCGCGCCTTCTATCTTGTGTTCTACGGATTTTACCCCGTGTTACACTTCGCTTTTCCGCCGCTGTCTTCCTTTCTTCCGCCCAGAGTTTTCTTGGTCTTCCTTTTCTTCTGTCCAGAGTTTCCTTGGTCTTCCTTTTCCTTTTCTCCTTGATACGCGTGTATACACTTTTCTAATCATCCTTGGCCTTGTCTACTCTGAAAACATGTCCTATCCATCTCAACTGAATCTCCTCTACTTCGCGCCTACTATCTTCTACGGATTTTACCCCGTGTTATACCTCGCTTTTCAGCCGCTGTCTTCTTTTCTTCTAGCCAGATTTTTCTTGGTCTTTCTTTTCTTCTGCCCAGAGTTTTCATGGTCTTCCCGTTCTACTTCTCCTTGATACTCGTGCATACACTTTTCTAATCATCCTTGGCCTTTTCCATTCTCACAACATGTCCTTTCCATCTCAACTGACTCTCTTCTACTTCGCGGCTTGTATCTCGTGTTCTTCCACGGATCTCGCCCCGTTTTATACCTCGCATTTCAGCCGCTGTCTTCCTTTTCGGCCCAGAATTTTCTTCATCTTCCTTTTCTTCTGCCCAGAGTTTTCTTGATCTTCCTTTCCTTCTTCTTTTTGATAATCGTGCCTACACTTTTGTAATCACACTTGGTCCTCTCCATTCTCAAAACATGTCTCATCTGATTTTCCTCTACTGCGACTTATATCGACTTAACCTCCAGGTTTTCCCTAATACTGTCACTTCTAATTCTGCCCAGTCTCTTCTTATCTTCAATTTTTCGCAGAAACCTCATTTCCATGCTTTGTAACTTGCTTTTTTGGTTCTTTGTTGTTATCTACACTTCTGCTCCGTACGTTAAAATTGGTGTTGATACCCGTTTAAATATTTGCGTTTTTGCTGGTTTTTCTTTTGTTTAAGAAAGTATTGCTAATGCAATTGAATAGTCTTCCAGTCGCCCCTGTTCTTGTCATGATTTCTCCATTCAACCTTCGGTCTTTCATCGCCATTGCCCCCGAGCATTTAGAATGATTCCCCTGCATGTAAATCTCGTGTCTTTCGTCCTTCGTGTTCTCATAATCATTATCTTCGTTTTTCTATGTTTATTTTTATATTTCCGAACTCTCATTGTATATTCTCAGTCAATATCTTTTAGTTTTGTGCGATTCTGTGATTTGTGATATTCCAACTTCTTCCATATGCCAGAATTCCACCTTGTATAGGTTTATCTGCCTTTTCGCCGCTTTTATACCTCCATCCGGAACTGCGGCGAACAGCAACGACCTCAGTATGTATCCCTGTCTTACTCCTTTGCTGGTTTCGAATCGCTATGATTCTTCGTATCCTTTTTCTGACAAAATTTGTTGTTTTTGTGTTGTGTTTTAATTTTATACAATTAGACATTTTATTCCGTTTATTGGTTTCTCCCCGATTCTTCTTTTCTTTTAAGTCTTCCTTATGTCTCCTTTGTCTACATTATCAAAGGTCTTCTCTAGATCTATGAGACATAAGTGAGCTCCCTTGTGCATCCTTTATTACTTTTTCACTTATTTGTATTTGTCTAATTATAAATTTAGCATCTCTCACCCCGTTGTTTATTCTGAAGGCATATTGTGTGGCTTCTATAGTTTTTACTAATCTTTCTCTTATTCCACTTTCCACTACTCTGGCGTAAGTTCTGACAAAATAAAACAAAATTCGTAAGAAGCAGATTCGGTTCTTACAACTGGCAAAGCCATTAAAATTTACTTTTGTCCTTTCTTCAAACCTTTTACACAATTTTGGAGCCCTCATCGATACACTTTAGGACCTCATCTTTCCTTGATTTTGTTCAAACCACAGCAGATTCGGTCTGATATCTGGAAAAACGATTATAACTTAACGTTTGTTCTTTCTTCAGAACCTTTATACGATTTAGGAGTACCACATCGATCCACGTTAGGTCCTGCTTTTTCGTTATCTTGTTGCAACCACAGTAGGTTCGGTCTAATTACTGGAAAATCGATTGTAACTCACGTTTGTTATTGTTCCAAAACTCTTACAGGAGATTTTAGTTCCACAGCGATCCACCGTAGGGCTTTTAATTTTGAACAACTTTGAAACCAGAGCAGATTCGGTCTGATTACTGAAAAAGCGATTACAACTCACGTTCACTCTTCAAAACCTCTACACTATCTTAGAGTCCTTCATTGAGCCACGTTAGAACCTTTACTTCTCTTTATTTTCGTTGAAACCATAGCAGATTCGACCTGATTACTGGAGAAAAAATTATAGTTTACGTTTGATAGTTCTTCAAAAGTCACACGTCAATTTGAAGTTCCTCATCGATCTACGATTATTCCTTCACTTTTCTTGATTGCGTCAAAATCATAGTGTATTCGATCTACTTTTACCTAAAGATAACCATTATCTATGATCCCTCATACAAGAGTTTCATTTCCATCTGAAATCTTTCAGCAATCTACGTTAAGACCTTTACCTTTCCTTATTCTGGAAAAATTATTTCAGATTCCAACCAATTTACGAGTTTTGTTCAGATTAATTTTCCATAATTTCGTCTTAAAGAGCCTTGACACGGAAGACCCGCCTTGTCCTAATCTTACTCTTCAAAGTATCAACTTGCCCTAAAAATTATGTAATACTTTACTTATCACTAATCGGAAAAAATATTTAAGCCGGCTACACTCATCACGTTAATCCTAACCACCCCAAAGCCCAAAACAAACAGGTAAATATATAAATTTCAACGAGACGATAAACAGACTCACCCCTAAACGAATGCACACGCATATATATGTGTATGTATATAAAAAAGGAACCACTCATAAATCCGTATAATAACCGAAGCATTAGCGCGACCACTTACACATCTGACTTCGGTTAACCGACTCGCCCCATCGAAAAGGATAGGTGAGGCGGCGATCGGTCGCCGAAAATCGCGAGAATCTAGCCCCTCGTATCCGATACGAAATAACGAAGTGGACGGCTGTAACTGTACCGGTTATGATATAATAATTCATAAGTACACACACTCCTCGCATGTTACATGTGACCGACGACCGACCCCGTCTATTAGGGCGCCCCTCGACGACGGATAACATACGGGCGCGCGCGCGCGCGCCCTCGCCACTCCGAAATCAATTTGTGCAATTGGTAAGGGTTGATTGAGATGGGAAATTACTGCGGAGGTTTGCATAAAGAGCGAACGCACCCCTGCGTGATTAAAAACTCGTGTTCTATGCGTATACGCGACGGATACGTTTTTCGTCGATGCGAACGATTTTAATAAAATTTTGGTTTCTACGAGAATTGATGACGTTGCGGCTTTTGAACAATATAAGAGAAAAAACCTGCATCCCTTGATAATACGCCATCCTTGCAGCATGGATTGGAAAAAATCCGCCTTGTAATAAAACATTCGAACGGAAATTTTTGATAATTGACTTTCTTCTCGTCTATTAGAATTCGGCCGAAAATTTTAAACATGCGTTGCTCATCTGAATTTTTGTTCGTTTTCCTCATTCATAATAGCAGACCCAGGAAATATTACCCTAGATTTAAACAACAATAAAGTTATCAGTGGGCGTAAAGAATAGAAATATTTAGGTACAATATTTCATATATTGCAATCAAAGCAAAAATAGTTCAGGCAAAAGAAGTTATTGAATATCTGAGTGGATGGATCTGACGGAGGGAAGAAGTCAATAAATTTGTTGTGTTTCTAGATGGGAGTACATGAGCTGCTTCTCTCTTCATTTTTAGATCTGCAGGGAATTCGGATTAAAACCCAGAAATTCAATTTCTTCCTAGAATATGCCCGATGAACGTCAGGAGTCCACCCCAGAAAATTTGTTACCCCACCTAGAAAAATCATCTGACGTATATATACACGTAATCAGCTGGCCGGCTGCCCATGCCAATGAAGGAAGAACAAAATAATTATCTTCTTTCAGCAACAGCTTAACCAACCTGGAGAAATTCAAGGATCCAGAACGCAAAGAAGCCATCCCGTTTTGAAATTGTCATGGTTGTCAAAAGGCAGCAACAAATTGTAAGGAATTGCTTTAAATTCAGCTCCGCTTTGAATTAAATCTTACTGCCTAAAAGATAACCATAAATTAAATCAAAGTTGTGCAAGGCGAAGAGCAAATTGAAACAAAATACCTAACACATAATCTTTTTGAATTCCATCACTAATTAAGGGACATACATAACCTTAAAGTTAACACGAGTCAGGCCCTGTCTGAAGAAATGGATACCCAATATAGGAGATTAATAGAATAAAATTGCAATATAACACTTAAAATACATTTTCTTCTTTCTGGATTGAATCCCATTGTTCAAAGAACATAACCCTCTAAAAATCGTAAGCTCGGAAGTTATTTGAGAGAAAAATGTTCGATAGTGCACCGTTATACCGAGCGCAAGACTATTTCATCAATCGGGACGGTAATGACGACTGTTTTCTTTTTCTTGGATAGTCAATGGGATCGTGTTCATCGACTAGAAGAGCTTCGAAGAGACTTGAAAGAGCTAAAACAATAATTGGAAAGTACTACGTATCATTGCATGACCAGCTGAAGACCTAAATTGCAAAAGGACGGCCGTGTTTGGACAAGAGAAAAGTCATCTTACATGCAGGCAAAATGTCCGAATTCATGAGGGTCAGTTAGAATTGATTGACCACCCTCTTTATTCATCAGATTTCTTGCTCTGCTATTTCCTAAACTCTAAGTTTGATTCGGAGAACAGAGAGAGGGAGAGATTCATAAGAGACACAATTGCTATGTCGAAATCGCTGCGTTCTGTAATTTGGGCGTCCGTATTTGCCAATGACTTTCAAGAATGTTATACCCCTATCCATTCCCATACTGCATTCTTAACGTAAAGTAGTATAAAAGGAGTATAAAAAGCTATTCAACGTTAAAGTAGAGAAGTTTGGTTTGGAGAACAGAGAGACATACAATCCGTAAATGTGTATTTTGCAGAGCAAGATGCCAACGTTATTTAGACGAGTTAAAGTGATTCGAGAACCGCTGGACCAAGTGTGTTAATTTAAAAAACTGGGAAAAAAACTGTTTCCGTTTAGGCTTAAAACTTGTCAGTCCCTCCCCTCGTATGTATTGGTCTCCAAGAATTTACACAGTCGCACATGGATTCCACATTTAGAGCTATCCAGGGAAATATACCGAAGTAGTAGGTAATCATAGGGTCTTGGTCCACCGCTCCACGGCTCAACAAGGTAGTCGCTTCCTGCCTGAGCAGTAGGGCCGTTTCCGTGTATAAATGTGTGGAAGGTAGTCAACCGCCCAAGTAACTTACATTTTATATTAACGTGCATTTAACACAGAAAAACTTATTCAAGCCTGTTTATAACATCTCTTGACGTGTTGTGGTGTGATTGCTCGTCTATGGCTCATAAAATTCACGTCATGCGCAGATTTTTTAGTTTACTAGTCAGCGATTGGGTTAGTTTCCAGGCATGTATGTACAGAGGATTGCTTACCTTCCAGGCATGAATCAGTCGGGGTTGACACGAATTTTATATCAAAAGGAGCGTTGGCCTGCTTTCCAAGCAGGAACCAGTGAGGATTGACGCGAATTTTGAATTTTGCGGATGGGGATGGGTACACTTTGTATGTAGGTATAGCTAGAACCCGCCATCTCCTACTACCTAGCAAATAAGCACTATTTTTAGGCTAAATCACAAATTGTTTTAGTTTTCTGAACATAAAATTGGATAAGAACGCTAGAAATATGAAAATTATTCATTCAAGAAAATAATTAAAGCCGGAGAAGTATTAATTTTTTAATTGGTTTCTGGCCGTCTCGTTAGACGCACGAATCTCAAACGCGAAGAGGATCGTAATCACCATTATCAGCGTAGTCGCCTGTGTTGTCCTAAGAGATTTTCGTGGCCGTTTCGTCGAAAATAAATCTGCCGACGATGGCGGAGAGACAGGGAGCCGCAGGGTATTAAAACTTTATAATTACGGTACCTGTTGGCAATATAGCGGATGAGGTGGTGATGTGACTATGTATATTGTATACATTACCGCCGTCGTTCGCTCCTTCCCCGAAGGTTCGTTCGCTTTAGCGTGTTCGTCGCTCTCGCTGCGAGATTGTGTGCGTGCGTTCGTGAACGTATTGCACGTTGCGTCGGTGCTGCGAACGATCGCGTGAGGCGGTTAGGTGTGGTTGGGGTAATTAGCGCATTAGTCCACCCCGCCCACAGTCTTCACGCACCCGTGCATGACCCGCTCGCGCTAAATTACACAGTCAAATTAAAACGACGACGATTTCAGAGCCATGCCCCCCGTTTCGCCATTAACGGCGACACATTGTTGCATTAAATATGGTAACCGCGATTAGGCGAGGGTTGTAGCAACACGTATCCAGGTAGTTAACTAATTCGGTGCCGCATTTAAGAAATAAATCGAAAGATTCATATTTTTACGGGGAGAACCGTTCCCTTGACGATCGGAAAATTTAGTATTTTTTCTCGGAAGTTAGGCTTCTACTATATTTGCAATTTACTAAGTGACCGTGTCCGACACGATGAGCTCACGTACCTAATGGCTATTTGGTCTCGGAAAACGGGAAGGATCTATACTGAAGTTCACGTTAAGAATGCAGTAGGTGGCGCCCTGAACCCAGAAGCAATCAAAATAGGATAAACTCCTCGGATAAGTAAGGTTATGTTGGAGACAAAGTGACAACTATTAAGTGTCATGTCAAACACGCTGCGCTCTGTGTAATTTGGGTATCATTATTAGCCACGTTAATAATGCAGTAGGTGGCGCCCTGAACTGAGACATAATCAAAATGGGATAAACTCCTCGGATAAGTAAGGTTATGTTAGAGACTAAGTGACAACTATCAAGTCCCATGTCAGATACCCTCCGTTCTATCTAATTTGGCCGTCATTATTAGCCACGTTAAAAATGCAGTAGGAGGCGCCCTGAACCGAGGCACAATCAAACTAGGATAAATTCCACGGATAAGTCAGGTTATGTTGACGTCAAAGTGACAACTATCAAGTCCCATCTCAGATAGGCTGCGCTCTCTGTAATTTGGGCGTCATTATTAACCACGTTAAGAATGCAATAGGTGGCGTCCAGAACCAAGACACAATCAAAACAGGATAAACTCCTCGGATAAGTACGGTTATGTTAGAGACAAAGTGACAACTATCAAGTGCCATGTCAGATACGCTGCGCTCTGTGTAATTTGGGCGTTATTATTGGCCACGTTAAGGGCTTTCGGTACTTTTTTCAAGATCGGTTAAACTCAATTTTTTTATTGGTTCCAAAACTATTTTGAAAATTGTATATTTGAGCTTTAAAAGTAGTGTGTGTAGCGATAAAATACTACTTTTTTATAATGTTAAGAGCTTCTGCAGCTTTACTTTTTTCAATCATAAGTGAAGAACCGGTAAGCTTACGGTCTCGAAATTTTGCATGCCATGTGTTTGTTACGATACCTACGTCTTATCGGCGAAAATTTTTGTAAATTCCTTTGTTATCGTTGCTTCCTTGAAGTCCAAAAATGACGGTAAGCCCATGGTCATTTTTCTATTCCATAATTGAGGTTAAATTCAACAACAAACAAAAAATTTACAAGAAAGCTCACTGATAAGACGTAGGTATTGTAGCGAATACACGGTATGCAAAATTTCGAGCCCGTAAACTTACTGGTTCTTCACTTACGATTGCAAAAAATAGTAAAGCTGTAGAAGCTCTTAACATTGTAAAAGAAGTAGTATCTTATCGTTACACACACTACTTTTGAAGGTCAGATATACAATTTTTCAAAATAGTTTTGGAACCAATAAAAGAAATTTAAGTTTAAGCGATCTTAAATAAAGTGCCACCCTTAAAAACGTAGTACACGGCGCCTTGAACCGAGGCACAATCAAACTAGGATAAACTCCTCGGATAAGTAAGGTTATGTTAGAGACAAAGTGACAACTATCAAGTGCTGTCAGATACGCTCCGTTCCGTGTAATTTGAGCGTCGTTCTTAGCCAATTAAATTTTAGAATTTTAGAGCCCTATCTATCCACACACTTTCAAGATTTTAATATTACATTACCCCGTTTTATGGCCCTGGGGTTAGTTGATGCCGGCGCAATTTGGTGCAGTGAAGATTTTACATTTGACGTAATCTTTGAGTATAACTTTGGGCACATCGTTATTTTGTTACATTTTAGCAACGAGAAGTTGTGTATTTAACGATTCTCGGTCGTTCGAAGGTTAGTTTTTCGGAGTGAACGCGCCTGTACCTTGACAGCTCGATTCATCACCAGGCAAAAAACGACGATAATCATCGGACAAATCCCACTAGCGTTATGGAGCTTCGCACATCAAAATATGGAATCAATTCGAAACCACAACTCCAATACGGGGCAAAAAGTGATTTAGTTTTTTTTGAGTTACCGCGTTTGCTCCTGATAGTTTGATTCTTCTTTCAGCATTTTAACAAAATTCTGTGTAGGACGTTTTGAGATTAGATAGCCATCGATTGGCAATGGCAACTTTGGTTTTTAATACTTCATGGTCTCTCAAATTAGAAAAACTAAATTATCTCTCGTTTCGTCCACTATCGCGAGCGTTTTCTTCGGGGTTTCAGGAGTTCAAAGGCTCCAGAGCTTGCACACATCAGCAATGCCAACTTATAACTTCACGAATTCGTGTCTGCGTTTATTACCAACTGATGTAAAATGTTCACAGAAAAGGAAATTAAAACATCGAATTTTTACATTTCTATGATTTTTTATCGTCTCTCAAGTTACAAAACACTAAATCAAATCCCGTGTTTTATGCACTACCGCCAGAGCTCTCTTCGGGATTTCAGAAGTTGAAAGGAAAAAACAAATTTGTACACTTCCGGAACTTTTCTACAAAAAAAAAAAAAAGAATTGAAGATATCGAACTTTCACCTGTTCCAATGATTTTTATAGTTTTCCAAATTATCTCAGGCTTCGTCCACTTTCGTGAGGGCTTTCTTCTGAATTTCAAAATGTTGAATAAAGAAGCAAACTTCAAAGCTTCACACTTCCCGAACGTCAACTTGTAGCTTCATGAATTCGTGTATGTGTTTATTACCGACTGATGTAATACAGTGGAATCTCCCATTGTGGACACTTCCCTTAAGAGGACACCCCTTTGGACGGACACTGTTGGCCGGTCCCGGCTACGTTCTATAAGAAAAGCATTGCAATCGCTCCCCATTGAACGGACTCTCTCATGAGCGGACACGGACACACGCTTGACATAAAAATTCTGCTGGACGGACATTTCGTTTGTTTTTGTCCGATTTTTTTCATGTAGTAATTTACAAATAAGCTTGTGAAGTCTCTTTTAACTTGGCCGCTTTAACAACAACGATCGCTTTGTCAGCAGAGCCATATATTTACTACATCACATAACATACTTAAATGTGGGTATGGTAAATCGTTTTTCTCTCATATAATGTTTTCAATATAACGTTTTTTTTTACCACAACTTTTATCTTCTTTAAGTTTTTATACAATTTTCGCTTCTGCTTCGGAGAGTTGACAATACTAATTCTTGCAATCTTCGTGGTGCGTACGTGTGGTGTACAAACTTATTTGACTAACAGTTTGTAATCTATGCCATTATTTACGAGGTTTAGGGGATTCGCCAAACAACAGATGTGATTTGTAGTTTGGAAAGCAGTGCTCATTGGTTTGTATACATTAGAGCGCGCGACGTTTGAAAATGGATAAAAAGAGGTCTGTATTAACACTGAAAAAGAAGCTTTTTGAATGCTGAAGGACTGACAATTGATCAGTTGTCCTACGAATGGTTTGTTGCAGCACGCAATAAAGGAATTCCATTAACTGGTAAGTAAATTAGGTTTTGTAATTCTATACAAAAGATTTGCAACAGGTTGATTCTTATTATCATTAATTTACTAAATGGACGCTGATTGACTAATATGTTTTATTCCAATAATTTTACTTTCCTCCTTAGGTCCATTGATACGAAGCAAAGCTAAAGAAGTAGCTGAATCCTTGGGTAACAACACTTTCAATGCCTCGTCCGGTTGGCTTAACAAGTTTAAAATTCGTCACAATATTACGTTCAAAGCGATATGTGGCGAAGCCGCCTCTGTTAATCCTGAGGATGTAGCATCATTCATGGCAAAACTGCCTTCTCTATTAAAAGGGTACCTAATAGCAAGAGATATTTACAATGCTGACGAAACTGGGCTTTATTTTAGAGCATTACCAAACAAAACCATGACCTTAAAAGATAAAAAATGTGTGGGAGGAAAATTGTCTAAGGAAAGGATAACAATATTGCACTGTGCGAACATGGCTGGAGATAAAGAAAGCTGCTGGCTATTGGCAAGGCATCTAGACCAAGAGCTTTTAAAAATTTAACAAAAGATAAATTACCGGTGACATGGAAATCAAACGTCAAATCGTGGATGACGTGTGAAATTATGAGCGAATGGCTAGAAAATTTCGATCGAAAAATGGGAGCACAAAACAGGCAAATTTTACTTTTTTGGACAATGCGGGATCGCATCCAAAAAACAGCAATTTTAAAAACATTAAAATACATTTTTTGCCGCCTAATTGTACTTCAATCAGCCAACCACTTGATCAGGGTGTTATTAAAAATTTTAAGCATAATTACAGAACTTTGATACTGAAGCACTTACTAGCAAACATTGAAATTTCTAACACAGCCCATGATTTAGTGAAACGTATAAACTTATTGGATGCAGTTTATTTTGCTAAAAGTGCGTGGGACCAAGTTACTTCTGAAACAGTTCAAAATTGTTTCCGTAAGGCAGGGTTTACGTTTGAAAGCCAAGATTTTCCGTCAGTATTTGATGTAGAGTTTGAGCCTGAAGATGAGTTGCCGAAATTCAGAAAAATGTCTTGCAGGGGTTACTGATTTACCAGTTGAGAGATCACCTTTGGACTTATGGGTACCATTACAAGAACGAATTTCTGAAGTTCAAAAAATTTCTGATGACTCAACAGACGAAATTGAATCTGTAGATTTTCAAGATGCAAGAAACAACATCTTAACATATAAAGAGGCTTTGGCTAAAGCGCATGATCTTATAGCGTTTGTGAAATGCCATGGTGATACAGAAGCTATGAATATACTTTCATCGCTTGACTTACATTTTCAAGATATTATTGCCAAGACCAAAAGACGCCAAACTAGGATGGAGGAATACTTATTGAAATAATATAGTACTCATAAAACATTTTATACTTTTATTACATATGGAGATACATATTAATGATTTTGTTATTAAAACCAATTGCGTTGTTTATTTTTTTAATAAAAGTATTTTTCAAAAAACTAACCATCTTTGACAAATTTTACTGATTTAAATTTGTAGTTTTCTTGACCGGACAACCCCCTTGTACGGACACATTTCAGTGGTCCCTTCGGTGTCCGCTCAAGAGAGATTCCACTGTACTTCAGAAAAAGAAAATCTAAAACATGGAATTTTCAAATATTTCTACGGTTATTTATCATTTCTCGTGTTAGAAAAAAGCTAAATTATCCCTCGTTTCGTCCACCATCGCGAGGGCTTTCTTCAGGATTCCAGCAGTCTAAAGGAAAAACCAAACTTATACACTTCCAGAACTCCAATTTATAACTTCACGGACTCGTCTACGCGTGTATTACCCACTGATGTAACATGTTTTCATAAAAAAACTAAACTGTACCATGGATTTTTCATCAATTTCTACGATCTTTTATCATCTTTCAAGCTACAAAAACAAAATTATCTCGTAGTTCGTCCATCATCTCGAGGACTTTCTTCGTGATTTCAGAAGTTAATAGGCGGAAACAATCTTCCACGCTTTGTGAACTTCAGGTTATAACTTTACCAACTCGTCTGTGTTTATTACCAACGGATGTAGAACTTGTTTACCACAAAAGGAAGACAATTGGAAATATCGAATTTTCACATATTTCTTCAGGATTTCAGATGTTTAAAGGAAGATACAAGCTCCAATGCTTGCGTACATCTGATAACTCCACGAATTCCAAGTTTAAAGGAAGAAACTCAAGTTACAAAAACAAAATTATCTTGCGTTTCGTCCACTCTTTCTTCAGGATTTCAGGAGTTGAGAAGAAGAAACAAACTCCAAAGCTTGCACACTTCCTAAACGTCAACTTGTAACTTTATGAATCCGTCTATGTGTTCATCACTAACTGATGTAAAACTTTTTACCACCAAAAGAAGAAACAAAAACCTAGAATTTTCACTAACCCGAAGAGTCTGTGTCCTTTCAAGAGGAACATATCCTTGTTCTTGACACATAAGTTTTTGTGGATTTGATCAGGCATTATCGTCATTGCTTCAAATTCATCATTCATCTTGGATTTAAATTTCCTAGATGTCCATCCATCCAATCCATCGGGATTGACGAATGCGGTTGTTGAGATATATATTTGCAGCTAAGTCTTGAATTTTAAAAAAATGCTTAAATTTATATGCGTATGGCAACATCGATGGCGCTTTTATATATTCCTTAAATTTTTTTATCGGATATTCAATCCCCAACGAAATGATTATTACGCACACCTTCGACATTAAATATTTACGCCGTATCGGTGGGCTTTCGTTTGCTTTACTATCGGAACAAACACTCATAAACGAGCTTATGAACAATTAACGTGCATCTCGATAATAGCAAAGAGGAAAAAGAAATCAACTATCGCAAACCAAATAGAAAATCAGAGAATCGCATTAGCGATTTTAACGAAACGTTCGATGATGATGATGATGATGACGGTAATGGATTGCTTTGTACACACGCATCTCCCCATCGTTTACAAAGCAATCTATGGTATTGTTAGTATACTTACGTATTTGCATGCGAGCGTGCGTACGCCAATTCAGTTCTGGAATTTACTCTGGTGAAACCAAAAGCGTGTCGTTTTTGCCCAGAAAATGATCGGAATTGATCGTTCATTTGATTTGAAGTTGTTTTTTTTTCTTTCACTTTCTTTGCACATAGTCAGCTTTCATGAGTACGGGGACGCTTTTCTAGGCGTAGACTGTCAATTCTGTTTTTGTGGTTTTCATCGTTTTCCTCAAGTTTTTTTTTTTTGATTCGATTTAAAGTTGAGGTGTCCAAAAACGAAATCTGTGGTAAGTGTCAAAAACATATTTTCAAATTCCATCCTGGCAATACTTCGCTGATTTTCGGACCTCTACATAATAGTATCCCAGGTGATAATAGCTCGCACTATTGTTAGGTAGATGTGCTGGACCTGCTCAGGTTGCATACCCCAAGATTTGACAGATCGTTCGGCGAGTCCAGAGGACCTACTATGGTCTATGAGCAGTCCTCATCAGATTAAAGATTTTAGACCAGTTTTTTGTTGTAAACTTGTCCTCAAGTAAACGCCACTCTTTCAAAAAAAAAGGCTGTAATTTGGTGGCAATCAGGAACTTTCTTCATCTTCTTCGATGGCGTTGCAACTCAAATTGAGTCGTTTACCATCCTTCCCAGTCCCCGGACGCGCTTCTTTAGTTCCTGACAGTTACGTTGCTTTGTGCACCCTAGGGCAATGTGGTCCTCTCATCTCGCTCTTGGTTTCACCACCATTTTCTTTCCCGCCGGTCCTCAATTCAGTACCTTTTTTGATACTCTCTGTCCTGATTGGCTAAGACCTCTATTGCAGACGTTTGAAGTTCATTGAAGTAGGAAAGTTTCGGTTCTTTGAATAAATTGGTACAATTCGTGATTAGACTTTTAACCCCAATTTTCGCAAAATCAGTGCGACAATAGCATCCTTATTTGACGACCACTTATTCGCGTTGAATTTTCAATAGCCAAAGTAAGTAAAAATCACCTGGGGCTAAGTTTGAGGAGCAGGAGAAATGAGAATCGATGTGAATTGTTCGACTTCTAGAATGCGCTTCTTCTTTGGCCGGAACTCAACTACTTTTATGCAACTTCTCCTTTGATCAACTCGGTCAACCACTCCAAATAAAAAAGTTATAAACCCGTTTCTAGGTCACACCACATTTACCATCTCGGGTGTCAATTGTTTTTTCTTAAAATTTTCAGAACTAAAGCGAGTAGTTCAATTTTATTAATTTATTAAAAATTTTGTAAAATAATCGCGCAGTGGAAGAAATTAATGGAAATAATCCCATGGTCCGAAAATCCTTAGGTCGACCACCTAAAGGATGGTTAGGAAGCTGAGGAACTCCATCCAAACAAAGACGCGATTTATGAAGAAGCAAATGCTTGATGAACGAAAACAGAATAAGAAGAAGAAAGTTGTTGGCAAAATATATTTTGATCTGTTTTGTCTACCCAAAGAAATGGGAATTGCCTAAATGCAGTCTTTCTATAGTTTAGTCTCTTCACTTCTCCCTTATCGCTTTATCTTTTGAATACTTTTTTAATTAGTAGGGAGAGATGGGCGGTTCTCGGTCCACCGTTGCGCCGTTCGCGCCGGTTTAACAGCCTTTTATCCTTTGAACCGGCCATCTCCCTAATTTAATTCCATCTCCTTATTCTGCCAGACGATTGGCTACGGTTACGTCCTGTCCCATTTTTCTTAATAGTAATCAGCTTATTCTTATATATCTCAGAGTTTTCTATCGAAATATATCCCTGTGTTGAATTCTTTTGTCTTCAATATTTTCCTTTCTTAGTTTTCGCCATTTCCTCTTGTATCACCTCAATTTATCTGATTCCCATTCCATTACTGTTTTTTGCATCCTCTTCTTAACGTACCGTTCTGGCCTCTACATTTTGTGCTTTACTTTTTTCGCCGGTTCTTTCCCTCTTTCCCGGCTTTGTATAATGTTCTTTGGCATTTTTTACATTTGTTCCATTCAATACCTTTCTTTAGATCTCTTGCTTCTTGATGATTTCTTTTTGGCTTTTTCTTCTTAATTTTTGTGTTGCGCATTGTGTTCATGTACCATTGTTTTTCTTAGTTTCTGTAATATTTTCTTTCCTTCCTTTTTTGATTCCACTCAACTAGTGAATTTTTACCTCCTCTTCTGTATTCTCCTTTGTTTGTTGCATTTCCTCCGAGTTGACTTCATTTCCCCGTTTTTAAGATACGGGAGTCAAACTGAAAGCAAAACTGAAGTCTTTACCGGGCATCGGATGGTCAACTATTATCTGCGTAAAATCAGATCCATGTTTGAGTTGTGTCCCTTTTCTTTGTATTTTCCCTGCTTTCCGTTCGTTTCCCCAATTTCGGTTATTTGCTTCAATATTCTCCTAATATTGTATGTTTCGTCTGTAATCTCCTCGTTTTAGGTTCTTTTGTGCCGTCAATTGAATTCTTTGTCATTTCTTCCGTTTCTAATTCTCCTACTTGTTTGCCCTTTGCTTTTATTCTTCTTGGCTTTCTGTGCTTTTCCCTGGTATTCTCTCGATTTATCTTACCTTCACCCCTTTGCTTGTCTCTTGTTATCTTCTCTAAAATTTTCTTACTTTTCTTTCGTCGGTTTTTATATTGTTTCCTCTTTATGTCATCCTCCTTCCAGTGTTTCCTCAATTTCTCTAGTATTCCCCCAATTTGCCCAGGCCTACAATGCTACTCTTCAATTTTCTTATGCGCTTTGCTTTGTAACCTCCTCGTTTTTGGTTCTTTCGTGCCGTCAATTAAATACTCTTTCATTTCTTCCGTATCTAATGCTTCTACTGGTTTGTCTTTGGTTTCCATTCTTCTTGGCTCTCTGTCCTCTTCCTTGGTATTATTTCGATTTACCTTACCTTCACTCCCTTCGCTTGTCTTTTGTAACCTTGTGTAAAATTTTCTTTTCTGTCTTCCTTAGATTGTTTCCTCTTTCTTTTACCTTTCTTCATTTTCTCGGGTATTCCCCCAATTTGCCCAGGCCTACAATCCTACTCTTCAATTTTCTTATGCGCTTTGCTTTGTAACCTCCTCGTTTTTGGTTCTTTCGTGCCGTCAATTAAATACTCTTTCATTTCTTCCGTATCTAATGCTTCTACTGGTTTGTCTTTTGTTTCCATTCTTCTTGGCTCTCTGTCCTCTTCCCTGGTATTATTTCGATTTACCTTACCTTCACTCTCTTCGCTTGTCTTTTGTAACCTTGTGTAAAATTTTCTTTTCTGTCTTCCTTAGATTGTTTCCTCTTTCTTTTACCTTTCTTCATTTTCCCGGGTATTCCCCCAATTTGCCCAGGCCTACAATCCTACTCTTCAATTTTCTTATGCGCTTTGCTTTGTAACCTCCTCGTTTTTGGTTCTTTCGTGCCGTCAATTAAATACTCTTTCATTTCTTCCGTATCTAATGCTTCTACTGGTTTGTCTTTTGTTTCCATTCTTCTTGGCTCTCTGTCCTCTTCTCTGGTATTATTTCGATTTACCTTACCTTCACTCTCTTCGCTTGTCTTTTGTAACCTTGTGTAAAATTTTCTTTTCTGTCTTCCTTATATTGTTTCCTCTTTCTTTTACCTTTCTTCATTTTCCCGGGTATTCCCCCAATTTGTCCAGGCCTACAATCCTACTCTTCAATTTTCTTATGCGCTTTGCTTTGTAACCTCCTCGTTTTTTGATTCTTTCGTGCCGTCAATTAAATACTCTTTCATTTCTTCCGTATCTAATGCTTCTACTGGTTTGTCTTTTGGTTTCCATTCTTCTTGGCTCTCTGTCCTCTTCTCTGGTATTATTTCGATTTACCTTACCTTCACTCTCTTCGCCTGTCTTTTGTAACCTTGTGTACAACTTTCGTTTCTGTCTTCCTTAGATTGTTTCCTCTTTCTTTCACCTTTCTTCATTTTCTCGGGTATTCCCCCAATTTGCCCAGGCCTACAATCCTACTCTTCAATTTTCTTATGCGCTTTGCTTTGTAACCTCCTCGTTTTTGGTTCGTTCGTGCCGTCAATTAAATACTCTTTCATTTCTTCCGTATCTAATGCTTCTACTGGTTTGTCTTTGGTTTCCATTCTTCTTGGCTCTGTGTCCTCTTCCTTGGTATTATCTCGATTTACCTTACCTTCAGTCCCTTCGCTTGTCTTTTGAAACTTTCTGTAAAATTTTCTTTTCTTTCCTCGGTTTTTATGTTGTTCCCTCTTTCTTTCACCTTTCTTCCATTTTTTCTTCATTTTATCGGGCATTCCCCCAATTTGCCCAGGCCGACAATCCTACTTTTCGATTTTTTAAGCGCTTTGCTTTGTAACCTCTTCGTCGAATTCTTTGTCATTTCTTCCGTTTCTAATGCTTTTTCCCTTTTATTCTTTGCTTCCATTCTTCTTCGTTTTCTGTCATCTTCCCCTGGTAGTCTGTCAATTTATCCTGCTTATACTCCTCTCGTAATTTTCTCTAATATTCATCCAATTTGTTTCTTCTCGAATCACCTGCAATTCCACCGGTAACTTCTATAACCGTTTATATTATTGGTTTCTTTTAATGTCCTATTTTAAGCAAGCGTATGGTAGATCTCCCCCTCCCCCTCATTTAAATTACTTACGACGATGACGACGACGGCATCACTCTCAAACTCGCTACCTTTCACACATTATTCGCATGTTCTCGTTTATAACGTCCGCTTTTTCTCGCGCAATTAGAGTAGTTGCCTGTCTGGTTTGGCGCTTCGCAGCAAAAGTGGAATAGTTTTCTTTGACCGGATCGCGGGCAAGAAACTCCTGTTTAATTAAAGAAAGCGTATCCGCTTAGAGGAATAAGAAAAGGTAAAAAAAGGTGGAGGAACGAAGTAAAATACTAGTAATCCGAAGGTTGTCCTCCGTCTCGTCCGTTTTGATCTTCTCAGATCTGCCACGTAAGCAATATTATATTTATAGGATTTTATATGCGATGGTGGTATGCCCGTTACCGCTGAATTTCCACCAATCAACAATATATCATCCGACTAATGACGGCCGTTTGAAAAATGGAAAGCCTTCACGTACCTTCCGCGCGGGGAACATTAATAGAGTAAGCGGTCGTCGCTTGTTTACAAACCAGTTTTTCTATACGCTCTATCTCGATAGCATGTGGAATTTGTTAATGAACATCGCGTTGTAGTAATACGAAGCTCGTTTTCTTTCTTTGCCTCCTCCTTCGGTTTCTTTTTTTTTTCCTTCGTTTGCTTCTTCTATCGACTTCTTCTATTCTTTCGTCGTTTACTTTTTACACGCACCGCGTCCGTGTCGTTCCATCTGCCTTTTTCACGTCACGTCCTCGCGCTAAACTCGCCTCGATCCGTCGACGAGTTATCTCCGGTTATTTCGAATCGGTCGTCCAAATATAAAAGTCCGTCGTTCTAGTAGTAATTAGGCGGGGAGGTCTCGTTAGTAGGGGCCGGTTTATTTTATTCGAATGTAGGTTTTGATAATTACGGACCGTAGCGGAAGCTCGAAGGCCTCCGGGCGAGCTTTCCGAGAAATAACAAGGATTCTTTGTGCCTTTGAATAACTAAATTACTATATTCGTGCCCCGTTCGGGACCCGATTTGATTTTTAATGGACGTTCGGTAAGCGCAAAATCACCCAAAATACTAAGTGAATGTGGTTAGGTATGGTAAAATATGATGGAAGTAGTGGCGGATGGTAACTAATTTTTATTAAGTGTTTCTTTTCTATCCCTTTGATTATATCTTTGTCATTGGGTTTTTCTATTTTTGCTTCGCCCTTTTGGTATTATCCCTGGAATGAAATGTTTTAAAGCTGTGTTTCTCAACCTCTAAGGAATCATCGCCCCCTTCAATAAAACTCGCTGCCTTCACTTCGAAAAAAAATTGTTGGATTCATTTATTAAATATAAATTGATAAATTGTTTTTGTTTTTTCTTGTTTTTCCTTGATCATCCCTCTTTGCCATTGTCTAATCCTCTTTTTACATTGAAGTCACCAGCAATGCCACACGAAACGAATACGAATTGTCTTTTTCTCGTCCTTTTCATCGTTTTGTTCGTGTTGGCTGGATTTTCTTCCAGTTTCTCGTAATCCTTTTCCATTTCCTGTTTTGTCTTGTCTCTGTTATTATTTTTTTTTACTGGAAATCTGTTGTCCTCTATTACCTTACCAGCATTGTTAGATATCTTGCATTTCCCTAAGTGCTCTGGTATTGTGTGAACTTGCTTCGCTTTTACCTCGTGTATGGGTTTTTGTCTCCAATGTACTCCAATTCTCTTTTGTTAATCTTGTTGTTTAATATGTATTGTATTAGTCGCGTTTTGTTTCTGTCCGCTTTTCATTATCTTCTTAAATTTTCTGCAGTTTCGTTCTTTCGTCTCGTCTTTTTGCGTTTTGCTTTGATCATCTTCGCCCTTCTTTGCCTATGTCTAATCCTTTCTTTTACATTGAAGTCACCAACAATGCCACCCGAAACGAATATGAATTGTGTTTTTCTCTTCATTTACATGTTTTTTCCCTTTCGATTGGCTTTTTGTACAGTTTCTCGGAATCCCTTTCTATTTCTTGTTTAGTCTTGTCTGTGTTATTTTTTTCTTGGAAATCTGTTGTCCTCTATTACCTGATCCGCGTTGTTAGATATCTCGTATTTCCCTAAATACTCTGGTATTGTTCTCTTTTGTTAATCTTTTTGTTAAATATGTATTCTATTAGTCGTCTTTTGTTTTTGCCCCCTTTTCATTGCCCTTCTTAAATTTTCTATACCTTCGTCCTTTCGTCTCGCCTTCTTACGTGTTGCCTTGATCCTTCTTTTTGGCTTTGTCTAATCATCCTTTTTACATTGAAATCACATCAGCAATGGCACAGAAAACGAATATGAATCGTCTTTTTCTAGTGCTTCCAATCGTTTTGTTCGTTATGGCTGGATTTTCGTCCAGTTTTTTCGTAATCCTTTTTCCATTTCCTGTTTTGTCTTATTTCGGTTATTTTTGTCTGGACATCTGTAGCCCTCTATTACCTCATCCGCATATTTTGCATTTTCCTAAATCTCTCTCTGGTATTGTCCGAACGTAGTCTGCTTTTACCTCATGTCTGTTTTTTTTTCCCATGTTCCCCAATTCCCTTCTGTTAATCTGTCTGTTAAATATGTATCCTATTAGTCGCCTTTTGTTTTCATCCGATTTTTATGTCCTTCTTAAATTTTCTGCACTTTCGTCCTTTCATCTCGTTTTTCGCGTTTTGCCTTAATCATCTTTGTTCTGCTTTGTCTTTCTCTAATCCTTATTTTTTTACATTGAAGCCGTATCAGCAATGCAACAGAAAAGGAAAATGAATTGCCTTTTTCTCGTCGTTTCCATCTTTTTTCGTTTTGGCTGGCTTCTTCCATTTTTTCATAATCCCTTTCCATTTGCTGCTTTGTCTTGTTCTGCTATTTTTTCCTGGACATCTATTGCTCTCTATTACCTGATCCGCATTGTTAGATGTCTTGCATTTCCCTAAATACTCTGGTATTGTCCAAACTTGCTTCGTACTTACCTCATATCTGGATTTTTGTCTCCCATGTTTTCCAAATCTCTTTTATTAATGTTTTTCTTAAATGTGTATTCTATTAGTCGCCTTTTTGTTTTCGTCCCGTTTTTATTTTTGTCTTAAATGTTCTGTACTTTCGTCCTTTCGTCTCGCCTTTTTCCGTTTTTCTTTGATCATCTTTCCTTCTTTGTCTCTATCTAATCCTCTATGATACATTGAAGTCAGATCAGCAATGCCCCAGAAAACGAATATGAATTGTATTTTTCTCGTCTTTTCCATTTTTTCCCCCATTTTGGGTGGCTTTTCTTTCAGTTTTCCATAATTCCTTTCCAGTTACTGTTTACTCTTGTCCCTTTTTTTCCTGGGTATCTGTTGCCCTTTGTTACCTGATCCGCTTTCTTAAATATCTTGAACTTCCCTAAATACTCTGGTATTGTTCGAACTTGCCTCGCTGTTACCTCACATCTGGGCTTTGGTTTCACAAGTTCTCCAATTCGCTTTTGTTAACATTCTTTGTTAAATATGTATTCTATCAGTCGCCTTTTGTTTTCGTCCAGTTTTTGTTTCCTACTTAAATTTTCTGCACTTTCGTCCTTTCGTCTCGTCTTCTTACGTTTTGTCTTGATCATCTTCGTCCTATTTTGCCTTTATCTAATCCTCCTTTTTACATTGAAGTCTCCACGAAACGAATACGAATTGTCGTTTTCCCGTCCTTTTTATCGTTTTGTTTGATTGGCTGGATTTTCTTCCAGTTTTTCGTAGTCCCTTTCCCTTTACTGTTTATTCTTGTCTCTGTTATTTTTTTTTCTGAACATCTGTTGCCCTTAATTACCTAATCCGCATTGTTAGATATCTTGCATTTTCCTAAATACTCTGGAATAGTCCGAACTTGCTTCGTTTTCACCTCATATCTGGATTTTGTCTCCTATCCTCTCCAATTCGCTTTTGTTAATCTTTTTATTAAATAGGTATTCTATTAGTCGCCTTTTGTTTTCGTCTGATTTTTTCCCTTCTTAAATTTTCTGCAGTTCTGTCCTTTCGTCTCGTGTCTTTGCGTTTTATCTTGATCATCTTCGTTTTTCTGTATCTTTATCTAATCCTCCTTTTCACATTGAAGTCAGATCAGCAATACCACGGAATATATCTTACATTTATAAATTTATTATATTTGCTTTTATCGTTTCTCAAAGTTTCTTGCTTGTATAGCGATTCGTTCTTGTTTCTGATTTCTATAATTTCATCTAACCTTTCTCCGATTTTATTTTGTTCCCTTTCCTCGAGTTTTCTGTTTCTGCCTTTGTATTAATTCCTCCTCTATCCTGTTTTGTGGTTGTGGTTCAATAAGTGAATGCAATTTTTTGGTTTTTGATATATGTGTGTGATTCCTACGGCGTCCCAAACGCGACTGGGCGACTGTTGACTGTTGGTTTTCATTCCATCTCTCTCACTTCCAACTATATATAATATTACAGGAATAAAGGCGGGAAATTGAAATATACTAGTTAGTACGCAACAATCCTTTCTTCAATTTCTTATCCCAAATATTTATGAAACGAACGATAATCACCTAAGAATAAAACCAATCAAGGGAAAGTGGAATATCGTATAAAATCGACTTCTACTCGTCGAATTAGTCTGGGAAAACAGCAGTAACAGCGTACTAAGTTACGACATCCCCTTATCAAGTCAGTACTAAATCGATGCGGTATGCGAGTAGTTCTGCGTATATGCAGGCTGTCGTAACTTGTTTTGTAATTGTACCGCTGTTACCGGTGCGCGCCCAGACTACTTTGGATCATTGCGGTACATCGGAGATTAATTTTTATACTAAATCCGCATTCGTTTTTATTTCGACTAAAATACGACAGCGCAAGTAAAATAGGAAACATCCCTTTCCGTACAAAAGAAAGAATTAAAAAACAAAATTTGATCCGTTCTTTTTTTTCCATCTCGCGTTCGTTCGCCTTTCGAGCTCTTTAAAGGCTGGTAAACACGCACGCAGTAATCCGGGGACGACTACTAACCGTACCAACCCTCACAATGGGGCCCCTAATTAGAGCTGCAGTGACGCCTTTGTTCTAATTCATAGTTCCGACTTTTTCGTTTTGTTCTCGCGAGTCTCTCTCTGAAATTAGTGACGAGAACGAACGGCGTCGGTTATCATTTCGAACTGCACTCGTCGAGGAGGAATACACGCACGTACAACATCGATACGGATGACGACGACGAGGACGACACAAACGCACACAGACGCGTCCGATAAGCACACAGAAATACCAGCTCTCGTATACATTGAATGTGCTCTTTTTAATTAGGAAACGGCATCTGTGTTCTGTCAGTGTCGCAGGAAATAAAAGTGCGGAGACTAGAGACTGGAGCCCCGGCCAGAGGCGGCGCACCGGCGGCACCCGTCGTCGTGTCGGTTGTCGAATTTCAATAGCCCGATAAATAAAGCAATAAAATAAAGGAACGAACTGGGAAATCTGTCAAGTGTCTATGCATTTAGTAATATTATAAGCGAAATACGGTCGTATGTCAGTCTAGTGTACAAGAGATAGATGTTAATTGGCAATTTTATTAACGAAAATTACCGTTAGGTGATTTTTGTGACTATAGAAATGGTTCTTAATCGTCGATAGTAAAAGTGTTGATTATTTTATGACCCTCTATGCTCGTAAACGAGCATATCAGAGTTTATTTCATGATATTGGAGTTATAAACGGTAATAAACGGTTAAAGTTGGAACGATTTCATTGTCGAAGGTTCAGAATCGAAGATTTATGTAGTTAGGAGTTTTTGTTATATTGCTTGAGGAGGTGACTAGCCGCAGTAATTAGTTTTCGTTCCAGCGAAATTCTCTCAACCATATCTCGGTTTTTGTCTAGTTAAGTTTAGTAGAGATCGATCAGTCCGAGAGCTCTAACTAGGGTTTTAGAAATGGATCTTAATCGAAGAGTGTGCAAGGGAGACAAACTGGAAAAAAGAACAGAAAATTGAAGACAAACAAATAGACATAGAAAAGAAACAAAAATGCGAAATACAAAGAAAGGCAAAGCATATAAGAAAATCGAAAAGTAGGATGGATTGTAGGCCTGGGTAAATTGGAGGAATATCATAGTAAATGAGGAAAAAATGAAAGAAAGAGGGAGCGATATAAAAAACTAGGAAAGACAAGTAAGAGAATTTCCACAGAAGCGAAGGGAATGAAAGCAAAGTAAATCTAGAGAATATCAGGGAAGATGACAGAAAGCCAAGGAGAATGGAAGCAAGATACAAACAAGTAGGAAGAAGAGATGACGAAGAATTCAAGTGACGGCAGAAACGAGGGAAATAGGTGAACCATATTGGGAGAATATAGGAGAAAATGACCAAAACTGATAGGAATTGACCACCCGATGTCAGATAAAGACTTCAGCCGCCGCCTTGAGTTGACCCTTCTTCGGTTTTACAAAATTGTCTCATTGCAACTCAAAGAAGCTTCCATCGCATTACTTAAGCTTTGGCTGCTGTTGTGGATCAGATTTGGCCTTCAAATGAATCCCGTAGCTTAAAAATTGGAGGCATGAAGGGAAATCAGAGAAAATGCAAAAAAGAATGCTAAAAAAGGGGAAACAATAGAAAGATGCAGAGGCTAAAGCAAAAGAATTCGCTAGTTGAATGGAATCAAGATAATTTGAGGGAATGCAAGAAAACGTTATACAGCCTGAGAAATCTAATGATAAGTGAGACCTAACGAAATGGCGAACTCAGCGGACAAAACAAAAATTGCGAAGAAATGGACAAAAAAATCGTTAAAGAAAGAGGAAATCTTAAAAAAAGTATTGAATGCGAGAAATGGAAAAGACACCCAAGAAAATTACACAAAACTTTGAAAGAAATGGAAAACGAGAAGAATATATGAAATAAAAAGAGGAAAACAATATAGATATCGAGAAGAGCTAACAGAATGTCTACAAATGATGGTAACGCAAAATAAAACAAAAGGAAAGAGTGGACGCCTCGACAAGTTGGGAGGATACCAGAAAAACTAACAGAAAAAAGCGAATGGAAATAGAGAACTTAAGCTTAAGAAAATCCGCCAGAAACCTCAAGAAAGCCAAACAAGTGTAGGGAGGATAAAGTGAAAGAATATAAGGGAAGATAAGAGAAAATGTAGAGCGAAAAGAAACATTAGGTAAATTAGAACAAGATGTCAAAAACTTATACAAGAGAATCAAATGAAGGTGCTGGACACGAAAGAAATTGCAAGAATGTTAAGGAAAACTACCAAAACCAGAAAGAGGGGAAGAAACAAGAAAAGTAAGTAAAGCACAAAATTTAGAGGTAAGAAAGCAAAAATTAAAAAGCGGATGCAAAAAATTCAGCAATAGAATAAGAATTCAATAAATTGGTGATGCAAGATAGATTGGTGATATGTGACGCAAGAAGAAATGACGAAGACTAAGGAACTAAATATTGAAAAATATCAGAGCAACAACGACAGATGCTAAACTATAGAAAGGACAAAATAATTCGCACAGGGAAAGAAACTAAAGCGATATATTTGCTAGATTAGTATCATGAGAACGTACTAATTACTAATAAAAACAATATGACCCAACGTAACTGCAGCCAGGAATCTGACAGAAGAGAAAAAGCGAAGATGGCATAAGAAAAATCCACAACAAAAGAGACGCGAGAAAGTTATGATTAGACGAAATGGTGCGGTGTCAGAGAATATGAAAAGGGGTGTATAAAAAATGATTAAATATTAAAAGAACACAGAAGATGAAACAGAGGAACCTAAGTACCTAAGCACCTAAGAGCAAGAATGGAAACAGAGAATTAGAAGGGATAGGGCAACGTTGCTAAGATGCTCAAATCCACATAAATGTCAGGATCTGGGAAAGAACGGCCGAGCACAGGGAAGGACGGAAAATTAAGAAGGCCAGTATCAAAAAGTGTGAATGAGAGGAAATAAAAGAGAGATGTAGATACTTCTGCTAACTAACGGCATTACTAGATGATAAGAGAAGGAAATACACAAAAAGAGAATTGGAAGAGGCTACAACGCTGCTAAAGGCGTCCGTGGACAGGGGAGGACGGAGGAGCAAAATTGATGAAGCCAAGGACCCAATTTAAGTTGTTGCGCCACAGAAAAGAAAGAAGCAGCATATAAAGAAAATTCCTGAATGTCTGTCCTTGGATGAAAACCAAGCCAAAACCACCTGTATGACGGGATCTGGAGAAGGGCGGCCAGAGACCGGGAAGGATGGAAGAAGAAAATTGTGGAGGCCAAGGACTCGATGTGAGTTGCTCCGCCATTGAGAAGGAAGGAAAAAGAAATGAGGAAAGTTGCCAAAGCCACCTAAATCTTAGGAAGAGTCAATTTGAGTTGGACTGCCATCGAAGAAGAGAAAGGGGATGAAGAAGGGGTTAATTTGTAGTATTCGTTGAAAATGAAGTTTGAAGAATTAAGGTATTAAGTGATCTTTTACCAGAAATTAACAAATTGCTGGTCCTAAATCAGATCAGGACACGTGCTTCGCTAACGACAGCATCTTCAAACCTTATCTTTTGGAATAACAAACTTCTGGATATTTACAAAACGATTATCTAATCTTTTGGAATTACATTTTCCAACTCAAACTTTTAACCCAGTTTCCGATCCAATTACTTAAATTCTTCCCTTATTCCGAGGAAAGGTACCAATCGGTTCTTCATTTTTCCCCCTTTTTTTTATTTAATTCGCGCATAAACCCCTTGAAACGGGGAAAGCGAAACGATCGGAGTAAATTAGGATACTACTACTACTACTCGCGACGATCGATGCCCCGAGAGATGATGCACATTTTAATAATTCCCCATTTTATTAAATTGGCAACGGCCGTTATGCGAAGTTACTTGTGAATGAGTACTCGTGACAAAGGCGGAGTGGGCGGCTTCAGTTAGTTAGCCTCCTCTTCGTCGCGGCGTCGACGTCGCTTTAGGCGGCGTCACTCAAAGGCTTTATAAATAACGTAACACAATCTACGGACGTCGCATCCGTAGAAATTTTATTAGGAGGCGGAGAAAAATCGGACGAACAACAATCTCGAAATTATTTATAGTTCGGCTTTCAAAGGGATTTTCGTCGGATTCTTTTTGGATAATTTCTTGTAATTGGCTCGGACATGTTTGGATAGCAGCGTGTTTTATATATATATATATATATATATATATATATATATATATAAATCGAATAAGATTTCGCGGAAAAAACATAATTGGTGGTAACAAGTTCTAAGAGTTCTTTGAGCAAATTACAAAAAGGAAGAAATTAGCAGAATTTGACCACCCTGAGAGTTCTCGTTAATCCGCCAACAATTGATTAATTATTTGATTAATTGTCACCATCCTTTGAGTACATGGATTTAGTTGAAGATTGTAGATAATTTTCGTTTGTAAAACAACTACTACCCGTACAAACTCATCGCCGATCTTTGAATTACATAAATTACGTTCCAAATCAATCAGCAATTATACTTCCATACAGAAACCCATCGCGCGATATTCGATCTGTGTGTAATTTGTACGGATAGTAGTTGTTTAACAGACGAAAATTGCCCAATATGTAATTGCAAAATCAGTTAGTAGAAGTGCTGCGAAATCTTAGTGCTCATATGATGGCTCTTCCAAGTCTGGAGTTTCGACAAAATTGTCATTTTCACTGCAGAAGAAAATAACAAAAGAAAAAGAAGGCGTCCGTCATGAATTTTGGTTAAGTGGCAGTTCTTAAGGTTCAGTTTGCAATCCCACAATTGCCACTAGACAACGATGTTTGCGAGTAATGTATTTTTTCATTAAATTTTCGTCACTGAAAATGACAACCTAGTTGTCGAAATAGGTATTTGAACACGTCCGAAACGGGGTGATAAGCAAAGGAAGTACTTATACTTTAATCATGGACGAAATTTGTTGATAACTACCACTGCTCCTCGTGCTTTACTTTTGATATTCAAGGTACTATCGAGTATTTCTTGTTCTCTTTTCGTCTCTCACCCCAGTCCCCCTTTTATTTGATCCTTTTTTTCTTTTTCATCTGTATGTTTCTCTTAATCTTCTTTTATCCTTCGTTTGTATTGTTTTCATTTACCTGTTATCTTGTCTTTTTCCGTATCTTTTTCATAAAATACCTAATTCGTCATCCACACTCTTTTCGTGTCTTTCTTCTTGTCCTCTTGTTCTTATTCTTGTTTTTCTTGTCCTTCTTGTTCTTGTTGTTGTGTTCTTGATGTCCTTCTTGTTCTTCGTGTCCTTCTTCTCTTCTTCTACTTGTTCTTCATGGCGTTCTTCTTCTGCCTCTTGCTCTTCATGCCCTTGTTCGTCTTCTGCTTCTTCTTGTTCTTCTTCATGTCCTTCTTTTTCTTCTTCTTATTCTTAGTTCGATTAGCAACTTGTCCTATATGTCTGCTCTCGTTATTCCATTGACGATGATATTCATCATCTTTTTCAGACTATCTAGGTGGTGGTCTTCTGCATTTTGGTTTCTGGTTCTTACATATTTATACGCTATTTTTTCAGTGCTTTCACTCCCGATATGTTTTGCCTTTTCTCATCTTCATTCACCTTTCCTTCACTTTCCTCGCCTGTATCGATTCTTTGTGTCTTACATTGTGCACCTTACAATAGACACGCAAGGACGAGAAAGAATCGTATTAATTGAAGTACACCATCTCTTGTTTTCTTTAGCTTATGTTTTCTCTACTCAGATTGTCGAAATATGTATTTGGGGTTTCCCCAAATTGGTGTGATGAGGGTAAGAAATTTGTATCCACAATCTGTACCAATCCTTTGGACGTCATCTATTATCAATTTTGCTTTATCATTTTCTATTTTGCTTTCACCTGCATTTGTATTTATTTTCATCTTTTTCACATTATATGGTGATCCTTCCTTTCATTTTTAGTCAGCACCCATTCAGCTCTTCTTGGCGATTTTGGCTTGTCCTTGTTTCTTAATTGCCTTTTCTCTTTATTTTATTCTTTTATCCTCGTTTTGTTCTATTGGCTTTGTTTATATTTTACAATGCATATAAGTTCATGGTTTATCCCGTTTTTTCTAACATTCCTTCGTCTCGTTATCGTCTATCTTCATTTCGTCTCGTTATCGGTTCTCTTCTTTATTTTGTCTCGTTAGCAGTTCTCTTCTTTATTTTGTCTCGTTATCATTTCTCTTCTTCATATCGTCGTTCTTTATCTTATACTATCTATATATATATCATTTCCTTATTTGTGTGTTCCTCTTTTTTGTCTATCCAGAGCTTTTTGAAGCCCACTGATGTACTAGAAAGCTGAAAGTTGGCATGCATATAGTAAAACGCCTACGCCAAATCCTAACGTAGCCGGATTTTTGGTTTTTGGCCTGCGGGCGGAGAAATAAGACGAAAAAGAGGCGTGGTAAAATTCAATTTCTTAACATTTTAGCTTATATTTCCTTTTTCTTCCTGTCTGGCAGGGACAGGCTAGTGGTTTATATATACCTAAAATTTGATCGCGTACGTTTTCCTATTTCCTTACCATTTTCTCTGATCTCCTTAACTTTTCTAATCCGGTTTCCATTTTCTTGTATATTTTTCTATTTTCTTCATATGTAGTGCTTTTTTGTGTTTTCCCATTCTAGGTTTGTTTATTCCCTCCTGTTTATCCCGTTTTTCTTGCTTTGTTTTGGGCGAATACCACATCGTCGGGATCGGCATAGTCTCATCTTTTCTCGCCTACAACGAATTTAAACTCAATTGTTTGTGCCATTCTTTTTATGTTTTCGCCTTTTTCTAGCCAATATTTTTTTCCAGTTTTCCTCGTCTATTGTCGTCTTTTGCCGTTTTCTGTTGTGATTTCCTTTTTTTCAATTCGTGTCTTTTCTTGTCATCTTCTCCAATGTTCTGATGTGGTTCGCTTAGTCTCAATTTGTTGTTTTTCTTGTCGCCTTCTCCAGTTTCCTGGTTGTGGTTCGTTTTTTCTGTATTTACCCCGTGTCTTTTCGCCTTCTCCCGTTTTTTTATTGTGGTCCGCTTTTTCTGATATGTGCTAACTTCTTTCTCATTTTTTATTCATGTTCTCCTTCCTTTCTCTTGTGTTATGCCTTGTATATAGTCTACCTCATCTTTATCATTTCCTCATAGGTTATCGTGACACACCTTCTTGATTCTAGTCAATATTTTGTCCATTTTTCTTATCTCTTGTCGCGTTCTGCAGTTTTCTGTTGTGGTTCGCTTTTTGTCAGTTTTTCTCTTTTCTTCTCGTCTTCTCCAACTATCTGTTGTGGTTCGCTTTTGCTCAAAATTTCTCTTCTATTATCGCTTTCTCCAGTTCTCGGTAGTGGTTCGGTTTTTCTCATTTTCATTTACTTCTTTCTCACTTTTTTGATGTCCCCCTTCCTTTCTCTTATGTTATGTATTATATATAGTCTCTCTGGTGTTTATCAGTTTTTCATAGGTTATATGAACACACCACTTACCTCTTTGGTTCCGTCTTTCTCATGTTTTTGCTCGCTTATCTGTTTCCTTTAAACATTTCCAGCAGATTCTTGCATTTTCTGATTTTTCCTCGTCTTTTTTGCTCTATTGTCCCCTAATTATTGCTTCCATGTGCTTTCAATATTCGTCCAGCATTCCTTGACTCTATTATTTCCTTCTTTTTCCGTCTTGAACTACCTTGCAGATTTTCGTGTAGTTTCTCAAATTTTCTGATTTTCTTTTCGTATGTTTCCAGCTTTGTAGTTAGTTTCTTTTTGTGATTTTGCTCTCTTGTCAACTTGTCCCGGTCTTCTGTTCTGTCTCCTTCCATTTTCGCTCCTTGTTCGTCCCTTTTCCGCTTTTATCATGTTGTTTTATCTTTCCATATTTCTTCAATCCTTTCTTTTCCTTTTTGAACATTTACCCGTGGTTTATGTATTACATTTTCAACTTGTACTTTTTGCATTTATAGTCGTATATCGAGATACTCCCACAATTACTTTGCGCTAAATATTTACTGCTCTAGTTTTCTGTCGTTTCCTTTTGTTTTGTCTTACCACTACTGCTTTGCAATTTTACTCGTTTACTTTGCGGATTATTTACGAATTTTTAGATTTGTTTCGGTTGGTCTTTAGTTTCACTGGTTTGGTTCCCCTCTTATTCCTGGTTTTATTGAACTTTTTGTCATAATTATTGCCTTATCCTTTTTTATCTTCTCGTTGGGTTTTCCCCAATTTTCCGGTTTTTGTTTGTATTGGTTTGAGAAATGGGGGACTTCCTCTCATATTTCCTCGTGTTGTACTTCCATCCTTTTCTTCATGATCTCGTTGGTTGCTGTTCATGTCAGTATCTTACTTCTTTCTTACCTTTTCCTTGTTCTTCGCTTGTCTCTTTTCTTTTTGTCTTTGATCTGTGTTCAACATGGAAGAAAGCGAAGAATTTCCATTTTCATAGAGACCATCGAGTTTAGAAAGCAACATTGAACGCGCATATTTCTGCCGTTGTTACGTCAGCAAATTCATCCTCGGGTTACAACTCCAATATTTTTATTTTTTCCTTACTAAAAGGAAACTAAAATAAAATGAAAACTAATCCTGGCGAGAATGTCGTTTACTTTCGCTTCTTGCACGTCCGCAAAGGGACCCTTGCCGGATTTCCGGATTTCGAAGCCGCAACTCGTTGTGTCTCGGTATCCGTTTATGCCGCCCAAATCCCATTATGCACTCATTAGTCGCGTACGACGATATTGCAACATGCGTCGTCGTCCGACGGCTCCGATCGACATACATAATCCGTAATAACGCAACGGCGGCGGGGCTCGTCCGGCGCTACCCAAACACAAACAATTCGCGCTATGTGCAATATCGGAGTAGTATTTGAATTCCTGGAAGTCGTAACTATTCGGGCGGGGCGATCGCGCGGAATTTCATCAACTCCGGCGACCGGAAGGGCATCGCGCCAACCCTCTCGGCGTCCCTTGCGCTCTCCAATCTCTTGCCAGGCAGCCGCTGCCGCCGCCGCCGCTGCCATCCGCGCGCCCCACCCCCGGTCGAACCCCCGTCGCGACGCCGCTCGCGTCCCGCACGCCCCCGCTCAAACCCGAACTCTCCGAATCACTCGAGTGTATTGTAATTACCCCATCTGATTAAAATAACTTCAAAGTGGGAATCTTGTTATTAGATACTTTCTACTATAATTCCGTTCGTGCCCCGATGTCGGCCGTCACCGTTGTCGATTTTCGTTCGTCTTCTCATCGGAGAGTGAGAGAAAAATGGGGTTGGAAAATCGCCCGGCTTATTTTCGATGTGTCTCGGAGAAGAAAAAAGAAAGGGAAATTATGAAAGTTATTTTGGGAAGTTCGCGGAGTCCTGCTACTTTTTGCTATTTTCCTAGAATAAAAGCTTCAATGGAAACAAAGGTCATGTAGCACGAATATCAACTTTTCAACTATTGCGGTCTTCAAGCATTTGATTACAGTAGGCAACAAAATTGCTTCCGGAATAGAAACAGTAATTTCTTACTTTACTTACAAGGGAAAATCCCGAACCCGGAAATTCAAAAGATTATGAAACTTTGGGAACATGTAGATCGCATATAGGTATGTACTTTTTCTGCAGAAAATCGCTCTGAGAGAGTGAAGAACATTTTTGAAAATCGAAATTTTGCATTTTGCCTATGTCCATAACTCGTTAACGGTAAGAGATAGAGAAAACGTTTTAAGACAAAATGTCACACACAATGTCCGTGTTTGGCTGCTCTATATGATTGTTGGGCGTATAACTTTTTGACAACTTTTGTTTTTTTTTTCGGTATCTGTCTTTTCCCTAAAAATGTTGTTTTCATGCCCCTTACTCTTCTGATTCTTTTATTTATTTCGCTGTCCAATTTACCGTTTTCCTCTCTATAACTGCTCCTAGGTATTTAACCTTCCTATACTCACGTCAAAATGAAAGACGTATACTATACTATATAAGTCGGTCTCACAGACCGTATGCGTGAGTATAGGAAGGGTTAAAGCGTTCTACTTATTCAATTTGTTTCCCGTTCAATCTTATTTCGTGGGTTTTCTTTGTGTTGGAAATTCTCATAGTTTTTATTAATAATAATCTTCGTATTGACTTTCAATAATTGTCCTTCTAGTACTTTAAGGTTATGCTGCAGGTTTTCCTTGGTATCTTCCAACAGAGCCATATCATCTGTGAATATAAATTCCGTCAGTTCAGTTTGTCTCATTTGTCGATACCCCAGTGATCATTTTCCCATCTTTTTCTTTGATTCTTTCACTGCTTCATCGAATACAGGTAAAAATAGAACCGGGCTTCCGGAATGAAAATAATAATTTCTTAAGTCGGTAATACGTTAATCCCAAATTACAAGTATTTTTCATGAATTTATAGACAGCGTTTGAATTTAACCGTGTATTATCATTCGCCAGAAAATTTGCTCCCACTTGGCAGGACGTATCCCCAAATCTCTTTTTCTTTACTTTGAAGAACTTTCTCGAACTTGGAGTCTTTGAAAGGTTGTTAAATCTGAGGCCCCATAAGAAGGTCCTCTTTAGTTCTAGCTCCGATTCTTCTTCGTTGCTTTCACCAAGTTTTTAATAATTCAAAGCTCGATGTGTAAAGGAACAATAACGATTTTGTGTCTCCAGGATTAGAAATGCTCTCGCAGGACAGCCTTTCTTAATGTAGTGATAATTGTTTGCTCTGTTGTCCCATAGACAAAGGAAAAAGCATTACTTTGTATATCCCCGCTGCAATCCTGTAATCTTCAGGTCAGTCATAGCTCTACCAGCCATACTTGCTGGAGGTTACTTGTTATTATTTTACGCGATAGCGCCTATACAACGGACAAAACGTCGATATCTTTGCGATCAGAACCAATCAACTTTTCTCAAGGCGATATTCGTGTTCAGCACCTTAAATGCATTTAGGATTGGATACTTTCACCTTACAAGGAGAAGACAAGGTAATCGGATTTTTGTAATTTTTGATATTTATGGTACGTGTAGTTTGCACCTCAAATAAGAATATTTTGGGGTAGTTCGACGCAGCGTTCATAAATTACCGAGATAATCGATGTTGAAGTTTGACCCACCATTTAAATCCGCTAGATATAATACGATTGTCAATTGGACTCGTGGCCTAGTCGATAGCGTTTTGGTGCGGTACTCACGAGATCGCTGGTTCGGATCTCGTCACGGGACATTTCTTTTTCTTCCATTTAAAACTCACTACATGTTTATTTCATTCTTCTTCTCATATCAAAAATTATGAACAAACGAAATATATGAAGTATATGCAGGAACATTCTTCAAGTACATCATTAAAATGCACAATCGGTTGATAAACAATATTCATTTTGAATTAACAATAAAGTTCCTTCAAAAAGAAAAATGAATGAAGTCAGGTAGGAAATGAAAATTTCTATTATTTTATATCTAGTATGCAACATTTTACGCAGTGTGCCACGAGCCAGAATGATAGTTATCTTAGAAACATGGGAAGCAACATTTTTTATTATTACCTTATTGTTCAGTTAATTTAAAATTAATATTGTTTATCAACCGATTGTGCATTTTAATGATTTACTTGAAAAATGTTCCTGCATATAATTCATATATTTCGTTTGTTCATAATCTTTGATATGAGAAGAAGAATGAAAAAACATATGGTGCGTTTTGAATGGAAGAAAAAGAAATGTCCCGTGACGAGGACCCGAACCAGTGATCTCGTGACTATTGTACCTGATCGCACTAAAACGCTATCGACTAGACCACGAGTCCAATTAACAACCGTATTATATCTAGTGGATTTAAATGGCGGGTGAAACTTCAACATCGATTATCTCGGTAATCTATGAACGTTGCGTCGAAGTACTCCAAAATATTCTTATTTGAGGTCCAAACTACACGTATCATAAATATCAAAAATTACAAAAATCCGATTACCTTACCTTCTCCTTGTTAGAAGCAATTCTACATTGTTGCCCAGTGTGCCCTTTTGATTAAACGGTAATCTTAGAGTAAAATTTTTTCAATTGCTTTGCAATTGATTCGATTTTTTTCTTTGATTTTACCTGCGGCAATAAATAAAAGATTATTATTAAGATTCTGCTACACCCAGTTCGACAAGACTTGTATCGGACATCGGGGCTGGAAGGTGTGAATACTTTTCTGAGTTTCTGGATTGATCGACATGATTCAGCTTCGCATCGGCAAATATTAGTGGTAGCTTTCGTATTCTGACATCCGAGGGGTGTTAATTTTTCCTTGAACTTGTAAGAAAACATCGAATCATACGTTTTGACTCGTATTTGAAATTTTACTGAACTGCACATCACACACGATACAGAGACCATCAAATCTTCCATTTCATCTTGAAGCGGTTTCTGTTTCCGATGATTTGCTTTTAGAATCTTAAATCTGGACTAATATGTACCTACTAATAAAAAGTAGTAACTAGTCTGGGTAAACAGCGAGAACAGCGTACAGTTACGAAATAAGTTGAGACAGCATCGCCGACTCCTCATTCTAGTCATGCGAGTAGTTCTGTATATATGTAGACCATCGTAACTTATTTCGTAATTATCGCTGTAGTAACACAAGAGCGCATCGCAAATTTCAGGTGATGAACAAAGCATGTATAGGCAAATATGTTTTTTTTCATGGAGAAAACAGATCGAATAAGTTTAAATAATAATTATTTAAATAAATAATTATAGTTAAATGATTAATAAGATGTCCAATCGTCATTATTATTTAGTATTACTTCACATCATTTTTTTATTTCATCATTTATTATCACAACCAAAAATCAAGACTCGCAAATTTAATTACCATCGTACGTACTTCTTAATTCTGGTCTAAATATTCGTTTATCTTTCTAATCAGTATGAATAACAGATATTCTAAACGAATTTGGACGACAACCTTGACGATAAACAATTAACGTATCGGCGATTATTCCGACGTCCTCTAAACCTAAAAATATCTCTATGATTGATGGAAATTATCCGTTGGTAATGGACGGACGGGGGAAAGGATTGGGAGGGAGGAGTTGAGGTAGAAAAATAATAACGGAGAGTACATATTTCTTATTGGCGCGAGACAAAATGTAGGAAAGAGGAAATTCATTTTTCATTTCTAATAAAAGTTTATCTTCTGACTCGTTCTACCCAACGACTATAATGAAGGACAGAACATTGAAAACCATGGTGGTGGTATAATTCACGAAATCAAGATCAGTGTCGGAGGGAATTCTGTATGCTATCATCTTCCGATTAGCTTGGGCCTTTGAATTTCGAAATTATATCCTTGATGATGGCCAAAACTTGTCGAAATCTCGATTTACAAGAAATAAAAATCATAAATAATTTCCGATAAACGCACGCGATATACATAAATCGATATGACAAAGTCCGGATATACGATATGTGTATGTATGTATGTACTTTTTCTTTCTTTAACCTGAAATCGCCCGTTTCCTTTCATTATTGCTGTTGTTACAACTATTTATTTCCCCTAAATCATCGCGAAAATGCATGTCTTTACTATGGAGGAAAAAAGAACTCATTCAGTTCCAGCACCGTACATACGTATCGTTATTTTTTGTAAAAATCCATTCATTAACTTAAATTTACTCGACTTATTCGATGTATAAACCAAAGTCCTTAACGCGTTTAACGATCGTTATTATCCGAGACTGCACAGCTTTAAATAAGCTTTCTCATCTCGACAATGCCGCGCTTTCGCTATATTTTTATTTAATTTTAATTCCACGTACACGCGACGTAAAGAAAGCGAAACGGAAAAGCAACTTTTCTTCTAAATCGAAAAAGAACGAAGCAAACATTAGGGAACGTCAGAGACGACGTTACTACTACCTTCTCGCCCCGCGGCGTAAGAACTTTTCCTTTTTGTTTTTCCTCTTTTGCGATTTGTTTTCGTTATTACAAGCGACGCTCCCTCCGGATCCGCCTTTTTATTTTCTAGATGGTTTCCGATTTGGAAATTGCACGCGGACGTGCTGCGAGAAATTAATGAAAAGTTTCTAAACTAGCTTTTGTTCGATTGTGATTGGAAATAAGTCCGTGGTTTAAAAAGAGCTCGAATGAAATGACAAATTAATTGGCGATATGCGTTTCTTGTCTAGGGCCCTGTAAGGATAAGATCCAACTTCATTTTAAGCTACCTGTCTGAATTTCTATATCTATCCAATCTCGATAGTCAATACTTAAAACGATCACGATAGAAAGTTGGAAAAGATTGTAACTATGTTTCACCTCGCTTCAAATTCACATCTGGATCATAAAAGATATAACCCTTCTCAGAAGGTAAAGGAATAAGAAATTAAAAGGGAAAGGGGAGATAAACAAGTGGAAAAAATTCGAAGTACTCATCACTGGGGAAGAATATAAGTAATAGACAAACTTAGAGAAAGAAAAAGATGGAGAGACAAATCCAGAGGTTTGCGAAGCACACGATATAAAATAGGACAACAAAATTTATGAGAATAAAAAGGAAAAAGGAAAAGATAAAGAAGAAATCAAATAAGAACACAAAGAATACAAAAATATAAGGTACACCTAAGGCAGGAGGTTTGTACAAAAGGCGATAAAACGAACGAGTAGTAGCATTGAGGGAGTTGTGAAGAAACGCACGCAAACGAAAATGTCGAAAATGTTAAACGACACCAGAGACAAACAAACGAACAAAAAAGGAAAGGGAGTGAAGAAATTATCAAAGGAAGTTTGAAGAAACGAGAAATATTGGGACATGACGTAGAAAAAATTGTACGTGAGTTAAAAAAATGAGGCAAGAAAAGACGAAACTGATGAGACGAGACAAAGGGGAGCTTCAAAGAGTCATAGATACGAAAGAACACGAAAGAGGAATTTGAGGACGCAAAATCAAAATCGAAGAGAAATAAGAGATACAACGGCAAAAAGGGGAATCTAAATAAAAGCGTAGGCACTTCCTCGTCCCAGAGGAATATAAAAAAGCGATACCTCGTAAACCAAAAATTAGGGAAGCAAGGAAGGACGCAAGAGCGCCAAAAACATACGTAGAAAATACAGAGGAACATAATGGTGGAAGAGAAAGAGAGAAGATATAGGAAAAGAGCATGTACCTCCCCAAAGTAAAGGTACACCAATAAATCATAAAAGATGAAGAAGCGCGAAAGAGGAATAAGGGAACATCAGTTAAACGAAGGAATATACGACAATATGGTAAAAGGAATAAAAGACGAAGAAACGCCAAAGAAGAATTACAAGAGACAAGAGAAGATCCACGAAAATTATGAATACAGGAAACGGTAGGGTGTCGGGGAAGATAAAAAGAGGGGTAGCAAGAAATGATAAACGAGAAGACCATTCGAAAATGAAGTGAAATAGCAGAGGGAGGATGAGAGAAAATGGGAGAAAGGAGTAGATATCTCTGCAAATGAAGAGAGATGTCAAAATATGATGAAAGGGAAATGTACACTAAAAGAGAATTACAAGTGATGATATACGGTGAGAGAAAAGACGTACAAACCTCATATGAAACGAAAAATACAATGAGGGATCAAATGGTAGAAGGAGAATTAAAGAAGATGAAAGAAGGGAGTAGGTATTTCCTCGAAGCAAAAGTCCAGATTAGGCGAAATTAAAGCAAGTAATGTACAAGACAAGGATGGGGTTGAAAAGTTATAGAAGGCGAACAAGGGAGAATATCGAAACAGACCAGAAATGAATAAAATACTTACAAATAAGATAATGGACTACGAAAAAATAGAAGGAAGCAAGCGAATAGAGAAGGTTAGAGAACAATAGGGCGTTGGGAACTAGGCGAAGCAAGGGGGAATATCGAAACAGACCGGAAATAAATAAAATACTTACACATAAGGTAATGGACTACGAGGAAGAAATGAAAGGAAGCAAGCGAATAGGGAAGATTAGAGAACAATAGGACATTGGGAAGAAGACGAACCAAGGGGGAATATCGAAACAGATCAGAAATAAATGAAACACTTACACGTAAGGTAATGGAGTACGAGGAAAAATGGAAGGAAGCAAGCGAATAGAGAACGTTATAGAATAATAGGGCATTGGGGCGTAAAACAAGTTTGAGAGGGAAAGATAAAAAGTGGAATAAAAAGATATAAATGAAAAACCGAAGGCGAAAACAGAAGAGACAAACAAAACCGAGGAAAATTTGATACAAGACGGAAAAACACAAATGATGTATTTGTGGAGACAGTAGAAGTTAGCAGAAATTTAAAGAAGGAAAACAAGCAGAATAAGATGAAAAACTACAAAACAGGCTGATAGTGGAGAATAGGAGAGGATGACACGATGAGTAATTCACGAAAAGATTGGGAAACCGAAACCGAAAGCAGAAAATCGAGGATAATGTTACAAAAAAGGAAAACAATAGAAGAGACTGAAGATTACACTTGCTTTTGGTTCTTTTTTGTGCTTGAATCGAATTTACATTTTCTCCCATTCTTGCTTTATGCGTTTCTAATTTTTACTACTTTCGAAGTTTCATTCGCAGCTAAAGATGTTTCCCTGATTATGCCTATTTCCGGGGCCCAAATTCTTCAGTTTTCCTCTACGTACTTTTTCTTCTTCCTTTCAGCCTCATTCACCTTCTTCACTTCTCCTTCTAAATCCATTAATATGTGTCTTGATGATGATTGCAAGAACTATTGTATATTACGTATTATTGACGCTAGATTACATCGATAATGCCCTGTTTCTTAGTCCCGGGACATTTGTTTCGTTGATAATGACGCCAAAATATTCGAACCGATCTTACCAAAAACTCTGGAAGACATGTCATTGTCAACAATTGTTTATTCTTCAACTTTATCATTGTCATCCAATATTCAAGACATCATTGTTGTCGTTATTTCTTATGATCTTCTTATTCCTTATTATTTCAGTTATTATCAATTGCTTTCCAAGAAGTATACCAATACAATTTGATGTTTTTTTCATTCTTTGTGGAAGTTATGTCGTATATAATCGGAAGCAACTGTTCCAAATTTATCCAATCGAATCGTTCCGATTAGATAAATTTTACTTCGATATCCGTGAATGCAAATGGGAGATGAAATTCCTTCCCCTCCTACAACTCCTTCTTGTATCGAAAATCATTTTTCCCCAATAGAATCCGTCCGTTATTACGGCTTTCCTTTATTATGTAATTTTGATAATCCTTTATTTGTTATCCCGTCCTCTCTTTATCTCCTTTTCCCTTCTCTCACTCCCTCTCCCTCTTTTCTCTCTTTCCCTCTTCCTCACCCTCTTTTCGAAACGATATGCGCGAACGTGGCCGGTCCAACTATGCGATTACATCCAGAACGGAATGTCTAAATGAGCATTGAGATGTTGTAATGGCGTTCACCCCCGCGGGCCGATTTGATTTGGAGGGCGGCATCCTTTGATCTCGCCGCCCTCGCCAACCCCTTTGTCCGTGCGTTCGTACGTTCGTCCGTCCGTCCGTCCGTTCGGTGCGCTTTTACATCTTCTATTTTGCAAGTGACTCATCAATTTTCTTCGCTCGGCGCACGTTTGTTTAATTTCCACGTTAGTCCGGGAGATAAATTGCTTCGTTCGCCGGCCGCCGTCGCACCGCGCCGCGCCGCGCTTCCCTTTCCAGCTCGTTAAAAATGTTTTAATAAATTTGAATGTAGAACGATGCAGGATTCGCACTTCGTTTGTTAATTGGAAGGAGTGGAATGAAAGGAGAATTTGAAAACGAACGGTTTTGGGATCAGTGATGGATGAAGGAATGTTTTGTAATTTTTTTATGTGTTTCGGTAGATAAGCACGGAAGAAATTTCTCACGATTCCTATTTCTTCTTATTCCCCAAAATTAGAAAGTTGAAGAAAAGCAAGAAGAATTTTCTTTGAAGTACATATAAAGCGTCAACAACACAATCGTTTAAGTTCCTAGAAACAGGTTATGAGGAGCACAAAGATGATGATTACTGAAGTTAATTTCAGGGATGGAGTGGGGAGCACAAGGATACGCGAGGAATGTGGAATGGAGAATATTGTGAAATGAGTAAAAAGTCGTGGGAGAACAACGCAGCAATCGCTTGAGTCGAAACAGTTAATAAGAACGACAGGTATGATTATTACTGAGGTTAATCTAAGGGACAGAGTAAGGAAGTTAAGGATATACGAAGAATATGAAGCGGAAGATGTTGCGAAATGAATATGAAGTCGTGGAAAACACTAGCAAATAGCAAATCAATCGTTCAAGTGGAAATAGTTAATGAGGACTACAGAAACGAAGATGCTGCTGCTAATCACTGAGGTTAGTCTGAAGGATAGAGTAAGAAACTCAAAGATGCGCAAGGAATGTGGAATGGAGAATGTTGTGAAATGAATATGATATTGTCGAAGACACTGAAGAACAACACAACAATTGTTTAAGTTGAAATAGTCAATGAGAATCACAGAAATAAAGAAGTTGTTGATGATCATCGAGATTAGTCTGAGAAACAAAGTCAGAGTAAGGACCGCAAAGATACTCGAGAAATGTGAAGTGGAGGATATTGTGAAATGAATAAGGTGTTGTCGAAGACACTGGAGAAGAACACAACAATTTTTCAAGTCGAAGCAGTTAATAAGGACGACAGAGATGATGACTACTGGGGTTTGTCTGAGAGACAGAGTAAGGAACTTAAAAATACGCAAAGAATGTGTGGTGGAGGATGTTGTGAAATGTGTACGAAGTCGGTGAAGACACTGAAAAACCACACAACAATCGTTCAAGTTAAGACAGCTAATGAGGATCAAAGAACTGAAGAAGTTATTGATGATCATCGGGATTAGTCTGAGAGACAAAATCAGAGTAAGGACTACAAAGATACTCGAGAAATATGGAGTGGAGGATATTGTGAAAGTAGTCTAAAATCGGTGAAGATATTGTAAAACAACACAACAATCGTTCAATTAGTTTGAGAGACGAAGAGACTAGAAAACAATATAACCATCGTTCAAGTCAAAACAGTTAATAAGAACGACAGAGATGATGATGGGGGAACCGCGCAAGGAACTCAAGGATACACGCAAGGAATATGGAGTGCAGGATGTTGGGAAAGTCGACGAAGACACTGGAGAACAAACCAAGATTCGTTCAAGTCGAGGAAATCACAGAAATAAAGACGCTGATGATGATCACCTGGTTTAGTATGAGGAAAACAAAGACCAACAAAAACGGTGATAAAGGGGAAGACCAAACAGCAGACAAACCTGGGCAAAACCTGGAGCTCATCTTCAAACGAAGATGTACGACTTAGCATAACTTAGTTCTAATAAGAAAAAGAAGAAAACGCGTTCAAGACATAATTTTTCGAATTATTGTCGGGCGCACTTTTCCCAGGATCTTAGTTCTTCTTCTGTGGTGTGACCTTAAAATATTGAAGAATGACGGTAATGCGGTACGTGAAAGCCTATAGTTTAAGTTTGTCGAACAATTTAGGAGATGAAGATTGAAGTGGAAAAAGCCTCTGCTTACGAAGACAACACGCCAAAGATAAAGTTTTTTTCCCAGAATTGTAGTTATTGATCGTGTTTCCACGACCTCGGTTCTTTTTGATTCCAATTGATTGAAGAATAAAAGAGAATTTTCTTTGAATTTTGTGGAAGCAGGAGCTATAGAAGACATCATTCGAGTTTGTTAAACTGCTTATAAAGCTAGTCGAAGGAAAAATGTGAAGAATTATAACACAAATAAAACTGCTTTTCAAAAATCAGCTGCCGCTATGGAAGATTTGTAGAAGCTCCATTTCTGTAACTCAATCCGAAGATATGTTACTGGCTTCTAAAACTTTTGGTGAAATGGAAATACTAAACGGAAAAGTCAGAAACGTCGTGACCAATACGGAAGTTCGGCCATACAGTTCGAATAACCCACCTGGTTGGTGATAAAGATGGAAGTCTAGCCTGTGCTAACCTTAAAGTTCGCAAAATTAGTAACAAGGCGCCACTCTCCAATTATAGAACTGGATCACATCTGAGTGTCTGGAGTCAGAAACCCTCCAGCTTCTTTCGATGCGAGGTTATCCTAACCGTCTGCGGTCTGGATCTTTATGCTGTCCTGAAGCGACCAGCAATACTAACTGAACACTCTATTTAAAAATACCATGAAAGTAATAAAAGAAAAAGGAATCAAGGCGAGAGAATGACGTTTAACAGCACTTTATTTGTCTTGGTAGCCGTTGGAATTCTAGCGACCTTACAGCCACCTTACAACTTTGGCCGAACGTAATAAAAACAAGAATATATGCAAGTTACAAAGAACTGGGACCTCCCCCTAAACTACTAAATGAAATAAATGTGTCGTAACAAACGTAAGGAGAGCCCGTCTTACCCCAACACCAATCTGACCCCCTCCCCTCCCTCCTTAAACTCTAAAGGAATTGAATATTTCCAAAAGTAAGATTCTTTTTTAGATTTAACTCTAAATTAAATGAAACTTCGAGGGAATTTTTCTCAAAACTCAACGAATCAAATATAATATAACACAAAGGCGGGACTTAGCGTCATGTATTTTCGGTTGTCAACCTTCGTACGGCGTGGTAATCGCTATCGAGACGGAAGATGTCAAAGATGGCGGGTTTTCTTGCACTTGATGAAAAGATGTCGGGTAACCAGCTTCTAGCTCCTACGATAGTTCTCAGTTGTTCTCAAAAATAAATCTCTACTCTCTACTAGTCCTATACTAATTATACCAGCCTACATTAGTTCCCTACAACAACGTGAAAGACAAAATAACGCATCGTGATTAATAGAAAAAGGACAGCTCACCTTCAATCGAGGGAGAAGCAAAAGCTTAAGGTGGACGATAGTTAGAACAGTAAAATTGGGGAAGCGAAACTTCCAGATTCACACAAAGATAGTGTAAAACTTCCTAGAGTCGAATTTCCGTATATATCCTCGACAACGAGACTCAAAAGCGAAAACGGAATAACTTATTCACGGAAAACGATGTGTTCAACGCAACGTTACAAAACGAATGCCAACGCGTGCATCCACAATGCACGAGCTGTATCAGAAACCTACGAAAGCGGGGCGCCATCTACGGCAAAAGTTGGAGCGAGAGGGGCCACAAGTAACGATACAGCACACTGTAACAATTGGCCGTAACAGATATTCTTTCTTTTTCTCGCTATAGACAGTCGAAGAAAATCTTCGAATCTTGTTAAAGTAGGGGAAAAAATTGATAGTGATTACAAGGACTGTCGTGTATTTACTGACACCGTAGTACATGATAATGTTTGCCTCGTGCTGGCGAAACACGTCACCGAATTTATTATTTAAACCAGGCATGGGCAACTTTTTTTTTTGTAGAAGTTTTATGCTGTGAGTAATCTTGAAAAATATACATTTTTGTAGTATCCTTATGATTCATTATGAATTAAGGTTAGACGGGCCGTGCTAATATGCAACGAAAGAACTCAGTAGCGGGCCGGACAAACCTTACCCGAGGGCCGCATGTGGCCCGCGGGCCGGAGGTTGCCCATACCTGATTTAAACAATTGTGTGAGGAGGAGTTTACCGATGTGATATAGTGTACGGAAAATCAATTTTGACGGATAAGAATTTACGAAACAACTCAAGTTGGAGATGCAATAAGCATCTCTCCTGGGAGGTTAATGCCAAAGAAAGAAAAGGAACCGAAAGAAGAAAAAAAGACGAGGAATCCCAGTTCGATTTCGCATCATTTTTTTTTTTCATCCTCGCCTCACCACCGTCGTCCTACTAATATCACCTCTCGGCCGCCGTCGCCCATTTCATCTGATAGCCTCGCAGGCCTCATCAAGCCGTCAAATTTACATTTTAAACAGAAACGGGACTTCTTTTTGGCCCCGCATTCTCTCGTTAAATGCAAATAGCCCGGCCGTAATGAAGCCCGGACCGAGAAACGAGACGGCGCCATTCGTCGGAAGCGGCCGTCGAACAAAGCGAGCGAATCAATGAGCCTTAAAATGAGAAGAGATTCCCTTCGAAAAATATCGCGCGAGCTCTCTCCGCGAAAAAGGAATCGCAAATGACATTCATCTGGTTTTTTTCTCTCCCTTGCGCTACTAAATGCCGGCCGACGCGCGGCGTAGATGGATGGAATGGATGGGATGGATGCTCGGTTGAAACGAATGCGATTCTTTAATATCACCGTCGTTATGTACTTTGGTGCTCCTTTTTTCCTTTCTGTTGCATCGCATTATTTTACTCCTTTTTTTGTACTCGCTTTTGGCGCGCAACATTACGAACATTAATAATTTCTCTCTCCGCGTAGTCGAAGCTTTCTGCTCGTTAGAAGTACGATGGAATCGTTCAAAAGGTTTCGAAACAAATGCTACCGTTTCTGGTTTATATGCGCACATAATACATGAATCGATGAAGCGCAATTTGGTATTGACGTGTATTAGGTTTTATGGTTGGGACTGATGATAATTCAATATTTTGCTGCTCTAAGAAAGCAATTATCTTTCCAAGTGTAACACATCACTCAATAAGTTCGTAGGATGACCAATAAAACAACAACTTCTAGGCAGAATTCGACGTTACTCATTAACATAGTCTCTCTTTCAAGAGTGATACATTCCTTCCAACGTTTCCCTAACATTTCGATGCCTTCTTTGTAGAACGATTTATCACAGATCTCGAAATACCCTTCAGTTTCGGCAATCACTTCTTCCTTGGGGCCAGATCTCTTTGCCTGGAGCATCCTTTTTAGGTCTGCAAATAGGTAGTACTCTCTAGGGGTCAGATCCGAAAGATAGGGTGGATGGGGACGCAATTCAAAGTGCAATTCGTGCAATTTTGCCATTGTTGCCATGAACTTGTGACACGTCGGCGTCGTTTTTTCGCACGTTCTTCCTTCAAATGCGCCAATAACGCCATATAATATTCATTATTAATGGTTCTTCCTTTCCCAAGGTAATCGATGAATAAAATACCATGCCTATCCCCAAAATACAGGGGCCAAAACCTTACGACATGACATTTACGTTTTTGGTCGATTTGGACGGTTTTCATCCTATGCTGTCCATTCAGCTGACTGCTCATTTGATTCTGGAATGTAGTGATGGGTTCATGTGTCATCCATTGTCATATACCGCATGAACAAATTCTTTTCATTGCGCTGAAGCAGCTCCGAACAGCGCTCTGAATAATCGATGCGTTGTCGTTTTTAAGCGATTATGAACAAGCGCGGTACCCATTTCGAACACAGCTTTCTCATACTCAACTCACTCTTATTAAGTGTCCAAACCAGCGCAAAGCGTTATCTTTGTTGGATCGATCTTACTCCCAAGCTTTCGTCACTTTTTTAGATGGGAGTCAGACTGCTCTTACTCCCGCTATCCTTTTCAGGTTCTTTTGCCTGCAATTTCCTTCTCCGTTCCTTTGCGTGTTTTATTTTAATACCATTTTAATTTTAATACCATTGTGTTCTGAGGGCCATGCTGGGCAGGAGATGCCACTCCTTCACGAAATCAGTTCTTGAGGGAACATGTCTCTCATCGCGCTCATGCTCTCATTTGAAGTGTTGCACGTGAGCCCATCCTACCGAAACCAAACGTTGTTATTGTAATCTCGCGATTTTTGCTATTTTGAAGCCAAGAAATTCTTCGACGTGATCGTTAGCGCTCTGAATTTACGATTACTGTCCGGGTTCAGTCTTCGAAGAAAAACGGCCCGATGATACCCCATTTTGCCATTCCAGCCCAAATCGTAACTCTCGGGGGCGAAGTGGCCTCTGGTGTTTGAGACGGAGATTCTGTGGGGTCCAATACCGGCAGTTTTGTTTATACACGAATCCGTTAACGTGGAAATGGGCTTCGTTCGAGAAGAGGAGCATTTTATTTGCAAAACCTCAATGCAAAGCCTGCTGTCTTCATTTCTTCTTTATAGGGATACAGTTTCAAGGAAACGTGCCGCTTCCTTCTCCTTGATAAGATCGCTGTTTTGGAGCATCGTTTGGCCGCATGGACAAATCGAACGCCGATACGATCAAGCAGCCTGACATTCGGGGAAGTTTTAATTCGTCCCGACGACCACCTGCGCGAAGAAAGGGGTCTCTGTAAAACAGGAAATTTCTGCCTTTCACGTCGTACTTTTTCCGCAACGTCCAATTAACAACGACCTTGTTCGGTTACGTTCGCTTGCGTTTGTTTGTATTCAGAAAGTTAAGATCGATCATTTTTAGTTTCATCCCCTTTTGTTACTTTAGCGTTTAAGATCGCGTAAATATTCCTTTTCCTACCCAGCCTTGTAAATATTTTTGTAAAATTTGAGCTTCGTTTGCGTTTGCGTCTGCGGCTTAGAAACGTACTGGTTTGTTTTCAAAATTTTGGCAGTTGTAATTGTGTACCTCTTTTCCTTCAATATTTTATTGTAAATATTCTTTGTACGGTTTTGTTATATTTAAATTGTTGTAGTCAATATCTAAATTTATATTCAAGGTTTGGATTCTTTGTTTTATTCGTTCATTTCTTTTATTTAGTCTAGTTTATTAAAATGTACTACATAATTTTATTTCTTATTTTTTTTTTGTGCGTTTAACTCCCCTCCTTGCAGGCCAGGCGTCTCATTGCTGAGCCGCTCAGGGAGAGCAACCAAAGTACCAAATTCGTTCGTAATTTCGGTGATGAAATTGCCCTGTCTGTTTGACGTACCGTTACGCTTCAATCTGGTTCTTCTCTTTTCGTACCATTAGCCTGCATTTTTAACCCTGCTGTTAGATTAAAAAAATACGAATCTTGTATCAAGAGACCAATTGGATCATACTACACAAATGCAAATTTTTTATGAAAATTGATTGAATGCTTTAATGTAATTTATAAATATAATTATGAACCGTTAATAATTTAACTTGGCATCCATTTATCGGCTAATTGGGCGCTCTAATGTATTTATTTTAGCTCGAGTGTCCAGCTGGTTTGTGCTATTGTATTTGTTGCTGTCGCACAGCCACCTTGTAAAATGAATTCGCTTTGATTTGTATAAAGTTGCAAATATGCTAGATATATCCGCTTTGAATGTATACATACCTTTTCTGAGATCGATGCTTCATGGGCACCGGCTAATCAAAACCGCAGGAGACCAGAGTTTTTACGGAAACTAGCACTTTCTTTGGCTAAGGCGCATATCATAAAACGGAGCCGATTACCTCAACAACAGTTTTCAGCGAAATTATTGACTGATATACCAATGTCATCTTCGAATTTTGCAAGCTCTTCAAATATTGCTTCTTCTAAAGCGGGGGCAAGAAAGCGGGGAATATGTAGTTGCTGTAAGGCTAAGTCCGATATAAAAATGCTACATTTGCGGAAATTTTATTTGGAAAACAAACCACAAAATATTTTGTTTAGCATGTAATGAAACGCACTTTCAATAAAAGTATACTTTTTTTTGTAAATATGCTTAGTATTTTGTATTCCATCAAATTGAAATATTCAGTGGACCAAATGGTCCGTGATACAGGAGAAGTCACTTTTTAATTTTTCAGTCCAGGCTTATGTCAGATACTTAAAGTTATGGATTTAGGCTTGTTACAAAAATGAAACACGTGAGTCGAAAGTTCAAAGCAATATACTACACCGTTAAAAAGTTATTGAGATTACAAAAAAAATTTGGACCAAATGAGCTTAATCTAACAGCAGGGTTAACAGCTTTTATAATGTAATCAAGTAAATTCGTTTATCCAGGATCTTGCAGGACAGACCCTTTTGTTTCTGCGCGTCAATAGGTCTCTTCTAGACAGGCTAACGGCCACCTGCTTCCGTAAGGCCCTATTTTTGCCTTGTCATTTTCAGCAGTCTTAAGTGCTTTTTTCGCGAGCCTTAGCCTGAGGCCTGAGTGAAAAAGCGTTTTGCGGGGCGTGCAGCGGGCGAATTAAGCGGTAAGATAGCGTGCAATATGCGGCCTCAGTAGCACAGAGCGTTGTAGTAAGTCAGTCGTATTTTAGCTATTACCATGGCGTTGTATGACGTTGTTGACATGTTTTTAGAAGAAAGTTCTTTGCTAAAATTTGATTTATTAAAGAAAGGTCCAAGTGGCATTGTTAAACAAAGAAAACAGTTTGGAGAATTTACTACATTATATCAAACTCTAAGATTAAATGAAGAGAAATTCCGCGAATATACAAGAATGTCAGTGTCAACTTTTGACTACATATTAGAAAAAAATTGAATCACGCTTAAGATTTGCTACTATTAACTTTCATATATCAGATATAATAACTCCTGCAGAAAAGTTAATGGTGACCATAAAGTAAGTAAAAATGAATAAATTTGCTTTATAACAGTTCTATTTGATTTGAGAATAAAATTATTCCACATTACATGAAAACGGAGTAAATTCGTTAGAATGTGGCCGAGTCTCTTCGTTACCATTGTATCCACTTGTACTAGCTTGAGTATAATAACCCTGATTTTGATAAGAAACACATTCGTTTTGGGTTATAGCTTCTATGAGCCAATCATTAATTTTGCCACGTAACTGGAGCCTTTGTAGTGCTGTCAATTTCTTCATGGAAGGTAGAATGCTTTTTAAGAACAAATAATCCTCATCGTTATTCAAATTGTTATCGCTCTCCGTCAAACGTTTTTCTATTAATCTAAGTTTTTTCCTTTCTATTTCCAACATATCCTCCCTGATACTTGTACGCTTTCTTGACGAAACTTGAGATAATGAAGAAGGTATAGGGGAAAGTTGAAATGGTGGGGGCGTCAGATCAGATTGGGTCATATCACCATCATCGGCACGACAGAGATCATTTTGCGTTTCCGTATGTTCTGTATCTTGACTAGTATTTGTTTGACTAACACTTAAATTGCCGCTGGAAGCTGCAGGCATTATTTCAGTCTTCACGAATGTCATCATACTGAAATATTGCCATGTGGATTCCCAGTCATCCGATTCTGCACCGGATCTGTGAACTGGCTGTTTCTTCAGCTCCTTTCTGTACTGATCTTTCAAATGTTTCCAACGCTTCTTTAACATCTCTTCTGTAAAAAATAATAGTAATCATATTTAACCATTATTTATTTGCACTAGTATATATGCACTACCCTAAAATAAAACTATGTATTTAACTATAAATTCCTCGCTACGGGAACTTCCTTTCGATCACTGGCTTTTAGTTTTCGAATGGGGAAAACCACAATATCAGATATTATATATGCAACTTGTTCTGCAATATGGCTGAAATTGGTCAATATACATATGTCACATCCCACACAAGAGGATTTGAAAGATATAGCAAATGACTATTACAGATTATGGCAGTTCCCTATGTGCCTAGGGTCCATTGATGGCAAACACTGCAGAATAAAATGTCCGGCCAATTCAGGTTCAGGATTTTTAATTACAAGCAATATTTTTCCATAATATTGCAAGCTGTAGCAGATGCAAATAAAAGATTTATTGCGATAGAAGTCGGAGGAAGAGGTAAACAAAGCGACGGAGGAACCTTTCATTACTCAACTTTCAATAAGTTGTTGGAGAATGGAGACCTTTCTATACCCTCACCTGCTATTGTACCGGGAACAACAACACGTTTACCATATGTTTTAGTAGCTGATGAAGCGTATCCTTTGAACGTCAACATAATGCGACCATTTTCATCAAGAAATTTGGACATAAAAAATTAATACTTTAATAAACGCCTCTCACGTGCACGGAAATGTGTTGAATGTGCTTTTGGTATTTTGTATGCAAAGTGGCAAATTTCACTAGCGAATGTAATTCTGACATAAATATGGAGACAGGAGCACCCTTTAATTATCCAAACAGACAAAATAACAGTTCTTCATTAGCCGCAGGAAACATACGAGATCAATTTTCCAATTACTTTTGGGAAAATAAAATATAAATTTGTTATCTATACTATTTATACAAAACTAGGTAAAAAATTGTGTATCAAGTCAATACATAGTGTTTACCTTTAAGATTGAGTTTTATTGCTAACTCCCTCCACACTGTAGCTTTCACTAATCTATTTTTGTACAGACTATGAGACGATAACCATATTTCAGGTCTTGCTTCTATCTCTAATATGTCATTAAACGACATCGCGCACACTGTTAAAACAGAAACTTGTTTGAACCTGAACGCGCACGCCACGCTAAACACAAACACGCACGCTCTCACCAGCGGCACGCTGATCGCCACTCAAAACACCTGCATATATTAATATATGTTTGAGGTGAACGCCGCACGCCCCGCCACGCTAAACGCTCGATTACAACGTGCACTCAGGTCGTACCCTTAGGTATTTTTAGACGAACGGTATAAGACAAACCATGTACAGACGAATCTTATAAACATGGTTGGTTCCCAAAAAGATCTACATATTTGTAATAGGAGTAATAATATGGCGAGAGTTGAAGCAGTTGCGTTAGTTGCATGAGTTGCTATCTTCTTTGGTTGTAATGTAGTTTTGATGCGTATTCTTGCTCGATCAAAACCGGCTGGAAAACAAACGATAGTTTATACACACTTTTGATAAAACTATAGCCTTAGGTTGACTAAATAGTGCAGATAATTTCGACGCTTGACGTTTCATTCATTGCAACGCTAAATAGACATCCCTCATATACAATGACCGGCAGATATTCGTAAAGATTCACAAAAACTTAAAACCTTCCGTTCCACCGCCGAATGGCGTAAATATAAAATTTACGATCGGATTCGTATCTCACCGAGTCGACGCACGGAATGTAAAAACTCCGATGCATTTTGTACTCCGTCGTCGATAAGCGCTGGTCGCATGACAACAAAAATTTCTCCCAATAACAAGTCGTAAATCATCCGTAAATTTCACGATAACGTAACCGCGCGCGATAAGCAAAGTTAAGACCTACAAGTAACGACGCGCTTACAGTACCGTATAGCGGGAACCTAAGGCCTCTAAATCCAACTTAACGATTTAATTTACGATTCCCGATCCGATGGGGCTTATCCATAAACGCCTAAAATATCACGCAATTCGCTGTAATCCCTAGAACTTTTGTTATTCATTTCCCCACATTCGTTGTCGAAGTGACCGAAAAGTTTCGCCACGAAAATATTTTCAAATCCGACCTTTTCGTATGTATCTTCCCCCAATTCTTTTTTTTTTTTTCCTTTCTAGAATTTCGATCTGAACCCGTCGCAGTATCCATCCATCCGCGCAGAGACGGATGAATTTCGTCCGCGCGCCACACAACGTCAGACTTCCCCATTGTATGCTTATTAGAAACATAGCCCGGGGATCCCGCATTCATTTTTCTAGCTAGCGCAAAAATTTCAGAAATGATGAATCCGTCCGTCGCGCATCGGGAATTAAAACGGATATGTTTCATCCGGGACGGACGGATATTAAAATCGCGAAAGAATATGAAAAATCCGTTGGCGGGGGATGAAGGAGAAATGCGGGAGGAAATTGGAACGTGTCGTACGGGCGAAATTGATCGAGAAATTTGTCAGTTACAAGATGGATTGGGAACATGATTTGCAATCGTAAATTCCACTTTAGTTTCTGAAACTGAAAACGGTGGAAACCTTCAGGTTATTTTATTGGTTTATTATAGATAGATAGATACTTTATTTTTACAAATAGTGTACATTGTACAGTAAAAGAAAATGTCAAAACAATGGAGACAAAACAAGTGTATAGATGAAGTATCTACAAGTCAACAGTTAGTTAAATTAATTGAAAAAACCGGGCAATTAATAAGGATTATTAGTTAGTTTGAATAAAATTTTAAAATATTTTAAAAAGTCGCTAACGTAAGATCACAATTTCATATATAAAATATATATAATATGTCATAATAAAATAAAAGATAAATAAATAAAAAGTATAAAATCATACAAATCGGACGCTACACAAAACGGCTGAGGTCTTCCGCGAAATATTCCTCCATGGAGTAGATACTGCTTGACTGTAAGATGTTGGTAATGACATTTTTAAATTTTGGTGTTGGCTTGGATTTCAGGAATAGTAGAAGGTGATTATAAAGTTTAAGGGCCAGATAGTTCGATCCAGTCTGGGATCGGGTCAGACGGTGGTAGGGGATAGTCTAATTGTCCTTGTTGCGGGTGTTATAACCGTGGTTGTCTTTATTTTTCTGTATTCATCCGATGAGTGGACGTGAAGCAGGTTTGCCCATGTATAGCAGGATGGCAATGTAGGTATTGTTTGGCTTTTAAAAATATCCCTGCAGCTTGATCTTGAGCTCGTTCCAACAATTGCTCTTACTGTTTCTTTTTATTGGATGAAAATTCTTCTTCCCGATGTCGATCCACCCCACAGGAGAATTCCATAAGTAGCCCTACTGTGAAACCCCGCGTAATATGCAACTCGGGCAGCCTCTTCGCCAGCAACCTTTCTAATTCTACGAATTGCATATATCGAAGTAGCCAGTTGTTTCTGCAAACCAACAACGTGGTCCTCCCACGTAAGTTCTGAGTCGAAAGTGACTCCTAGAAATTTTACCGATCCTTTGTTACCCGGGCAGGTAGAAAATAACAAAGATTGCGTTTTTTGATTATTCAGGTTTAATTGGTTAGCAGCGAACCATTCAGCCTCTGACATCATCATTTCTGCAGCGTGAGTCCCTTGTAAGTCCCTTTCACTTAATAAAAAGTCGTGTCATCCGCTCTTGTAGCAGTGTATATTTGCAGGCAGATCGTTCACATATAAAACGAAAAGCAATATATGTTGAAACGCAAAAAATGTACCTGAGATAAACTAATAGGATTGAGTGTCCAAAAAGTTTGGATACTACTGCAGTATATGAGCTGAAAATTATGAAAGAACGTCGAATAAATCGCGTAAACACAAGAACATCTGTTGTTCACTTTCGTCCTTGCTTACCAGATTCACAGTTTCCTTCCAAAACAATGGGGAATTGTTTTTCCGGAAAGTTTGATGGCCACTGCGATAAGGGAATGCTCGACTGAAACTCGACTAAATTAATTCAAACGTAACATATTCATGCTTCTCCTCAGATAGCAAAATTTTTATTAATATTTCTTTACAAATGAGACCGGAAGAGTCACGACCGCTTCCGAAAAGTTTGGTGGTCACTGTTCAAATCGAGAAGTCGATGTTGTTTTACCTCATCTCCCTTACGTTGTTTGTAAACTTGCCAAAATCGATCAACTTCTCTAAACTTGACATCGTAAATGCAAAAGTTTGAGAACCGCTGTGGGAGCAAGGAATCGCGTTGCTTTGGACTATTTCATCAACGAATTTTTTCAGTTTTTTTCCGCAAGCTCGTATATTTCCTCAGGTACCAACATTTTTATTATTTCTTTACAAATGAGACCAGAAGAGTCACACCCGCTTCCGAAAAGTTTGGTGGTGACTGTTCAAATGAGTAGATCGAAAAGTCGTTTTTGTGCCTTATCTTTTTTACGTTATTTGTGAACTTCACAAATATCACGTATATATTAACCTCCTTAAACTGAACGTCGTAAATGTAAAAAGTTTGAGAACCGCTGTGGGAGCAAGTAATTGCATTACATCAAGCTATTTACTCAACAGATTTTTCAGCGTTTCTTTTTCCGTAAGCGCGCATGTCCGGTTTCCTGTTGACGGCTTCTGTGTCTACGACTAGGCATTGCAGCCGCGGTACCGAAAAGTTCAGGAACCAAGCAGTTTGTTAGTCACTGTGATAAAGGAATGTTCGAAAGAGAGTCGATAATATTAATTCAAATGAAACATATTCCATCGGTTTTCCTTCCTAATATTTTTATTATCTGTTTACGCATGAGACCGGAGAACTCACGCCCGCTTCCCAAAAAATTTGGTGGTTACTATTCAAACGGGTAGATCGGGAAATCAGCGTTTTGTCACCTGTTTTCTTTTACATTGTCAGTGAACTTCGCTAAATCGTTATATTAACCTCCCGAAACTGAATATCGTAATTACAACATAGGGTTGAGAACTGCTGTGGGAGCAAGGAATTGCTTTATTTTGAACTATTTTATCGACGGATCTTTCCAGCGTTTCTTCCCTAAGCGCGTATATCCCATTTGCTGTCAGTTTCTGTGGTTGAAATAAAAGTCTGCAATAAAAGTTAAAAAATGTGGCCTCGTTTTCTAACAAGTGATATGAAATCGATCGTTCGAAAAGTTTGGTATTCACTGTGATAAGTCACATTCTTCGAAGCAAGGTCAGTGAAGCTAGATGGAAGCGTAAGCCGTACGTCTTCACCTTTCTTGTGAACTTTTTTGTTGTTTGTTTTGGAATTAGACACTTCCAAAAAGTTTGGGAACCACTGTTGATAGAGATTAAAATTTCGAAATGGATTATGTAGTCGGAAGTATGCTCGAATCAAAATCGTTAATTTTTGGGGGAGAAGGGAACTGGGTTGCGATATGGAATCCCATTACCAAAAAGTTTGGTAGCCACTGTGATCAGATAAAGCAATATCACCCAAAACGACGTCGTTGATACTAGTTAGCGACACGAATAGAGCGCATATCTTTTTCCCCACCCCGTTTCTTTACTACTGGTCCCAGTTCCATACAGAGAGGGAGACAGAGTGTTTGGAAGCCACTGGTAATAAAGATTGAAGAATGAATGATGATGGAAAGCCATTCGGTGAATCGCTGAGACGGAAGAATGTATATAACTTTTCTTTGTTACTTGCTTCCGAAATAAATGACATTACCGATACAGGATCGTTTTTTCAAAAAGTTTGGTAACCACTGTGATGAAAGAATTGCGCTAGAAGAATGTGTATGAAATGAACTGAAACAAAGATGCATTAGACATCTCCTCCCTCTTCCCAGTTCCTTTGTTATTTTTGCTTGCGATGAAGTGAAATGGATTGCGATTGCTTCCAAAAAGGTCTGCAAACACTACCAAAGTGAACAGATCGAAACATATCTGCCCTTGTGCCTTATCGCCATTTCCGCTGTTTCCAAACTTTTGTTGAATTCCCGGATAAAGCTCGGAAACTCCTGGAAAAGTTGATAAAGTAAGTAAAAATTAGTTTTCATCTTTGGCCAGATTCTTCGCCATCTATTTTGGAATTAGGATAAAATATGAGTAACCTAAAATTTAAAAAAAAACGTGCCTTCTCTTGTAAGTCAAGTATTTATTAGTTTCATTATTCTTATTATTATGTTATTATATTTTATTGTATTACATTTATTTATTTATTTAGTTTATTTTTTTATTTCTTTTGCTGGTGCCCGCACTTTTAACAAATAAAATTATTATTATTATTATTATTATTATTATTATTATTATTATTATTATTATGATAAGTCTTATCTTTTCGATCTGGTTTGCCTTTTCATTCGTCGAATAATCAGGCGAGCTGTTTCCTCCAAAAGTAAAAACTAAACCGCGGATACTTTAGGGAGGTTGATAAGAAAATCACCCGTCCAAACTTATACGCGAAGGATTAATATGCATGCGCCTCAGTGGGATTCGTCGGGCGTTGGCGGCCTACGTCGCTGACGTAATTGGTGGGGGTCAACTGCCCTGCAGTTTCCGGGGTCTAGTCATAACCAAATACAAGCTTTCAAGGTTATTATGGAATACATTAGACGGGTATTACGATGATTACAAAAGTATACTTGGCGTTTCGTTAATATTACTGTAACCTTTTTGAAAAGCCATGGAAGATTTGATGAGGTTGGGTATACCAAAGCACAAGATCCTATTTTTTCTTGTCAGTTGCATATTATTATTATTATTGCTATTAGTAGCACATTTATGATTGTAAATTTCCAAATTTTTCTGTACGTCTCCATTTTCCTCTAATCCTTTCGAACTTTCGTCGTCATCGATTTCACGTCCATTTCTGTATTCGATCAGCGAAGTTTAATTTGCTCCTTTTCTCAACGTACAGTAATTATCGCCGCCGTCGCCGCCGCCGTTACTTCGTCGTTGTGCAATCGGAGCGAACGAACGGGCGACCGTGTCGCCGTCGCTGCGGTAATCGTAGACTCGCTACTGCACACTCTTTTACTCATTGTTTCCTACGTCAAACGGTAAAATCTGCCGGTGACAGCGCGAACAAAGGTGACGGAGGCGAAGGGCCGCCTGATTACCTGCCAGTGTTTTTCGCTCGACTAGTAATTATAAAAATAATTACTCGGAGATCTTTTACAATGGAGTGCGCAGCGCTGCCTAACGAGCGCCATTAAAGTTGTACTCGCTTTACATTTTGTCGGACGACCTCTTCAGCCCGTTTAAAAATTTTAAAGCTAATAACTGCAGCAGCGTTAACTGCCGCTACTGCATGCCTGCCCGCGTTACGTCTCTCCTCCGTGGGTAGGCTCTTGGCGTTCTTTTCACTCGTGTCCTTTACGAGCCTTCGCGTACTCGTCCGCTCAGACATGCGTCGTTTCCGCGTAGCAAAGCCTGGAAATGATGCACATACACACTTCTACAGCATACGCATACACACATGTTTCCCCTCGTTAATGTAGGACGAAAGGGTTCATACCTAGGCTTATAAGAAGTTGTTTTTTGTTCTAAAGCTTTAGGAATTTACCTGCGAATTCTGAAGACATTTTTTGTCAATTTTACTTGGATATGCTTATCATCAATCTGACATACGTATTTTCTCCTTTGTGTTTCCCCTTCTGAAGATGACAATTTGGGCATCGAAATGTATAATTGGAGATGAGATGCTTCCAGCGTTTGTTTCAAATGCAAGTCAGGTAGCTACAATTCTTTTACAAGATATCAGAAGTAATTACCCTATTCCAGAAGACTAACCCAGAACGATACGAAGATAATACGGGTTCACAAACAGCTCGAAAGACAATTGGGTTGTTGAAGCGGCGAAATATCGAATTATTAGATCATCCTACATACAATCTGAATCTAAGCCCCAACGATGTTATTACGTTTCCAAGACGTAAGACCAAGACTCGTTTTTGATATTGCACCATCCAGTCTTGGTTTTGCGCTCATATCCTTAGTCTTGGTCTTAGTCTTGCATAATAAAGTCTCGGCCTTGGTTTTGCATGATAAAGTCTTAGTCTTGATCTTGCATAGTAAAATCTTTGTTTTGGCCTCGCATAATGAAGTCTTGGTCTTGGTCTTGCACAAGAAAGTGGTAGTCTTTGTCTTGCAAATCTTGTGTAACATGGTAAGTCTTCAGCTTAAAGCTTAAAGACACCTGCTGGTTGGGATTGATGTGATTTATGGTAGTAACAACTGACTATAAGACTACCTCCGGAGGGTAAAGGGAAAAAAATAATGCTTCGTTTGACCATCGATCTTCGATTGATTAGGTAACACAAAATCCTTGGCCCCAAAAACTAAATATTTGAGTTTTGATAATTTATAATTGTAAAAGTATAGGTATCTGTCAAACACAATAATTTCTACCTGGCATATCTAGTAAATCGACACATATAACACATAGATGAACTAGCTGGTAATTTACACTTAGAGTCTTAAAGTTTTGGTTTTGGTGTTGCATAATAAAATCGTAGTGCTGGTGTTACATAATAAAACCTCGGTCTTGGTCTTGGTCTTGCATAATGAAGTCTTGGTCTTCATTTTGCATAATAAAATTCGATAGAAGTTTATGAAAAGTTATGTTTTGGAATAATATGCTCTATTTCTAATGATATTCTGCTATTTCTCGTGCATATGCCTCATTTCTCCCGACTACACAGTAATAACCCTTAATCCCGCTTGGTGCTCCGTGAATAACGGGCCATCCAAAAGATCGTTCATCTACATCATGGATGCACAGACCGCGGCCCGCCTGTCGAATACTGGTGGCCCGCCGACAGCAGAAATAATACTCTCGTACATTCGAAGAATATTTAATTCTATTCCAGAATAAAACCAAAAAAAGTATGTTCGAAAAGTAATTTGAATCTCGCGCGCGCGCTATTTCAATCTAGCGCCCAAAAATGCTAAGTCAAGTAACATCGCTTTCTGCCCTTATATAAAGTTCAAAATAGTAGAGAAATCAAGAATTTTCTAGCGCGGTGTGAGCAAGCGAGATAGCAATAGTCCCGAATTCCCGATTGCTCGCGTAGGTACGAGTAGATACACGAAGCTTCCAGAGTCGTATGCGCGGTATAAAAGCCACGCTAACCGCAGCGACCGACAGTTCGGTTTTAATTTGAGTGAAATGTCAACAGGAAGAAATAAGCGCGAAAATACAAAGCGAAGTAATAAGTGATTGAGAATAAGTGCAGTTTAATAGTGTTTTGGGGAGGCAATAGTTCTAGTGCAGATTTTAACTCGACTAGCCGGTGTCATATATTTTGATCCACATTCAACGTAGATTTCCTGTTAACCCGTCAAGTGCCGTGTATAATTGTGTTGTGAAATCGTAAGTAAAACTCAGTTATTAATAAGTGTTTCCCTACCTATTTAATCAATTTTAATCAAATTTAGCTTTAATGTTGGCCAAATATTAAAATAAAACAAAGAAATTACTATTTTTATCAGAATTTCTCTAACTGTAATAATTACGTCATTATTTCAGATATAAAATCTGTATAAAAATCTTAAAATTTCTGAGGAATTTAATCAATTATTTTTGATAATTTAAAAGAATGGGTAATTTAAGTAGGTACTGTAATTGTTTTTAGGTGCTGTGTTAATCCTAGCCAGGATTAGAACGCAACATGGAGAAGCCAGGACCTAGCAAAAACGTAAGGTTAAAGGTGAAAATCGGCAGTTTCAAGAAATTTGGACTGAGAAATACTTTTTGTATGGTCGCATAACAAAGTCGTTTGTTTAATTTGCAAGAATTCTGTTGCGATTGCAAAGGAATATAATGTAAAAGACACTATGAAACGCAGCATCCTTCTTTTACCAAGTTTACAGGCGAATTAAGAAAGCAAAAATGTTGTCTTTAAAACGGGAGCTTATTGGTCAGCAAGCTATGTTTACAAAACCCATTCAAGATTCAGAAACAGCTACAGAAGTTAGTTATGAAATTTCTCGAATGATAGCAAAGCGAAGTCGCCCCTTCAGTGATGGCGATTTTGTAAAAGGATGCATAGAAATTGCCGCTAAGATAATGTGTCCAGAAGCAGCAAAAAGTTTGAGAAAATTCAACTGAATCGTATGACTATCCAAAGACGATGTCTTTGTCAGGTAATATTGCGGAACAATTAATTGAAAAAACTAAGATCATTGAATTTTTTCATTAGCACTCGACGAATCCACTGATATTAGTTCCACAGCTCAACTTCTCATATTCATACGAGGTGTTACTCAAGATTTTGAAGTCTTAGAAGAGTTATTCGGAATGTGTTCATTGAAAGGTCAAACCAAAGGAGTTGATATACTCAATGTACTTTTGGATGAGTGTTCAAAAACTGATTTGGACTTATCAAAATTATCGGGAGTTGCGACTGACGGTGCTCCTTCGATGATTGGTGTCAATTCCGGGCTAGTTACTTTACTGAAAAAGCATCTGCAAGGAAAGAACATAAACGCTGAAGATCTCAAGAAACCCTCTGTTCTAAAAAATTGAATTTCAAAATGTCATGAAAGTGGTAGTTTCGACTGTAAATTTCATAAAATCACGCGGACTCAATCACAGACAATTCAAACAATTCCTTGATGACATCGAAAGCGAATACGGAGATTTACTGTATTATACAGAAGTAAGGTGGCTAAGCCGTGGATTGACACTGGAACGATTTCTAAATTTAATAGAAGAAATTGGAATATTTCTGGCGGAAAAGCAAAGGGATGTCCCGGAACTTAAAAATCCTGATTGGTTGTGTGATTTGGCTTTTTTAGTTGACATTACAAATCATTTGAATGTCTTGAACACACGGCTTCAAGGCAAAAATCAACTGATATCCCAGCTCTACGCTCATGTATCATCCTTTCAATGCAAGCTGACACTTTTCAGATCACAATTGAATTCTTGAAATTACAATCATTTTCCGAATTATAAGAAAATGGCTGAAAAATTCAACAAAACTGCGATTAATTTCAGTTATGTAGAAAAGCTAGATATTTTGATTCAATCTTTTCAAGACAGATTTTAGGAGTTTAAAAAAGTGAAACCTCTGTTGGACATATTCAGCAATCCTTTCACGATTTCAGTTGAAAATGCGCCAGAGTCAATGCAGTTAGAAATTATCGACATTCAAAACGATCAAGATTTACGCAACAAATTCAACGAAGGAGACTTGCTGAACTTTTATCGCTGCATTGATAAAAATATGTACGAAAAGTTGTGCATAAACGCTCTGAAAAGTGCCAGCTTATTTGGTTCTACCTATATATGTGAACAAACTTTTTCAATACTAAATAATTTAAATGTATATATATATATATATATATATTTCGTGACCTTTTTATACTTATCTGATATGATAGATCTCTACCACTAATAGGTCAATAAAACAAGGCTGATTTGAACGATAGTTATATTTTCAGAACGTTTACAAACGTTTTCGGAATACCTTCTTCAGTGAAATGAAATCTAGTTATATTTTCACTGAAGAAGGTATTCCGAAAACGTTTGTAAACGTTCTGAAAATATAACTATCGTTCAAACCAGCCTTGTTTTATTGACCTATTAGTGGTAGAGATCTATCATATAAGATAAATACTAAATAATAATAAAACAAAAAATCGAAACGGCCTTGCAAATGAAAGTTTGGAAGCAGTTTTACGTGTTGCTACAAGTAAATTTGAGCCAAATATAAAAAGATTGTAAGCACTATGCAGTGCCACGCTTCAAATTAATAAATTCTTTTTGAATTTTAATAAATTATTATCAATTCTTTATTGTCTTTAATTACCTATACTTCTGGCGGCCGACCCGCCATCAGTTCATGATTTGCCCGAGTGGCCCCTAGTCTTCATAAGTCTGTGCAACCATGATCTACATCCATTATCCATGTACTGTTGCTCTAAACCCTGCATAATTTCTTGCTCACACACCTTGTTCAAAGTTTTACAGGTGATGATTTTCGATGGTTAGTAGATACGCTGAAAAGCAAGAAAGCAGTTTAAGTCGACCTACTTGTAAAAAATATAAAAATTTTATATGAAATTTCGGGATTTTTGTAATAGAAAAATAAATTTATTTCGTTTCTAACATCCAGCAACGGTTTCCATTTCGTTTACGCAAACACGACTCACGTCCTCAAAAGTCGTCCATTTTTCCCCGATACGAAACGAGAAAAAGGGGGGAAACGACGGGGAAGAGCGGGAGATGCTAGGTAGGTAGGTAGGTAGAGAGAGGCAAAGAAAAGCGCGGTCAACGTTAGGATTTGCTCAAGAAGCCATAAATGGATTAGGGAAGGACGAGCAATCAGGATAATAGGCCGGACACTTGATCCGGGATTTCGGGCAATACGGCCGACGCCCGGATTCCCCCATGTTTACCTCCGCCAATCACTTCCGATCACTCATTCTTGTACGATCGACGTATCCACTCTAATTTCCGGCCGGCGGCTCTCTACTTTACCCGATAAATAAATAAGTCCCGGTCCTTTGGTCCGGCGACGTTGTTGTCCGATGAATGAAAGAGTCGTGATATATTAATTTCTGGAGCGACTATCTCGAAAATGAAAAGATCTTATGATCTTATGGTCATCTCTTCTGAAAGGGGAATATGGTGGAAGCGCGCGCGTTAGCAATAATAACAACGTATAAAATCTGCGCTCGTTATTCGCGCATTCGGGACTCGCGGACTCGTTATTCGCGATTAAATTTTTTAAGGATGTATCTCCGTATTCGCGATTATATAGAGATGATTTTGATCTGGTCCTGATTTATAGCATTTTTACTATTTTGAAGAAACCTATCCCCGTACTGCTGATATGAAAGCAAATTTTTCATATGTCGTACACGTTGATTTCTATCACTTTGTTATTGCACGAATACATCTCAAAATTTTGAATAAATAATTTCTAATCGTGGCGTTGACAAAGAAATGTTTATCTTCATTTTCTGTCTCGTGAATACGAAAGTTTCAATTTTTTCAAAAGAATCCTAATAAGGACGACCATTACCATTACAGCCATTGCATAACTTTCTGTGAAAGTTACCTTCAAAACGGCCTTCAGTTATAGGTCGTTCCTTAAATATTTATATACTTTTTTTATTCATTTATATTCCTTTCTTTAACACCCTCACTACAGTCCTCGCAAATGTTGTCCTCATCGCTCATTACATCATCAGGATCGTGATTTAGAGTCTGACTTTGTTTTTATTTGTATTACGTTAGGTCGTCTGTCGACAAATTGCAATCGTCGCTAAACGAACATGGTATCCAAACCTCGCTTATACAATGTTGATATTCTCTAGGAAAATTAAGCCGAGCAGATTTAATTTTTTTCCATTAAACGTGGTTCTTTTTACAGGTTTCCGATCCATTAGGCGATTTTCATATAGACGGCCCCTGGTGGTTCTAGTCGAAACTTCTATGCCCTTTTTAGTTGTCTTAATTGTTTTCTGCACGAATCTATTGTTAACCGCCTCCATTTAATTTCTTCACCTTTTTGTTTGTGGGTCAAATCTTTATCAGACATTTTCCATTAAGAAAATATTTCAAATTTTTTATTAATGCTAAACAAATACGTCAAAATAAAGGAAATAGAATAATAATTTTACCTCCACAATAACCAAGTACTAGAAACGAAATAATAAGCAATGCTCCACAACCTACATAAGTTTAATGGGATTATATAAAAGAAATTGAATATTAATGCATTCTATAAACTGTAAATTTAAACTCCTCACTATTAGTAATTGTAAATGAAGTAATAAGAATAATTTTTTGAGATGCTTCATTGTCGTTTATAATACTATTCGTCGATTTCATTAATAAATCCATATATTTTTTGGGCCTCAATGGTAGGATAGTTGTAACGCCTTTGTGCCTATGTAAATATAACACCTCACCCCTCTCCCCTCCCAAGACCGTGATCCTCTGACTTTTTACCAGCTCATTTGCCTTATTGTTACGGCACTGGATGCAATATTTATAACAAAAGATTTAATTCATATTTAATCTCCCCACATCTACGAGATAACAACCGTTTTCTTTCCAATGGATGTATTATTTGTACCGAATGACAAACAGTCAAAATTCCACAAATATTCTGGAAAGTACTACAAAACGAGAAAAGTGATTAGGGTGTAATACCAATCATTCTGATTTCTCCTCTTCTTTTTCTCGTTTCTCCTCGTCATCTTCGTCTTCTTCTTCCGCCTCTTAGCCTTTTACCCTCTTATACCGTTGAAGCTGACTTTGCACAATATGCGAGATAATACGAGACGTAAGTGCATCAACTTTGAATTGTAAATAAAAGTGTAAATGTCTTGGTTTTTGTCTTTTCTTTATCCTTCTTCTTCTTCATCATCGTCGCTTTTTCATTTTCTTCTTCTTCCTCGTCTTCTTAATTTTCTTTTGTCTTCCGCGTCCTCCTTTTCTTCGTAGTCGTCCCCATCCTTTACTCTCTTATCCCATTAAGGATGAAGGGAGTTTGTACTCTGTACAAGATAATACGAGGCTTCAGTGCACCAACTTTGCATTATAAGTAAAAGTACAAATGTCTTGGTTTTTCTTCTTTGTTTATTCTTCTTCTTCGTCTTTCTCATCTTCTTCTTCCGCCTTTTACTTTTCTTCGCCGTCGTCTTCATCTTTTACTCTCTTCTACAATTGAAGCTGAAGATATTTTGCCCAAAATGCAAGATAATACGAGACTTCAGTGCACCAACTTTGAATTATAAGTAAAAATATAGGTGTTTTGATTTTTTTCCTTGTTTTATTCTTTTTCTTTTTCATCGTCTTCTCCATTTTCTTCCACCGTCTCCGCTTTTTCTTCGCCGTTCTCTTCATCTTCTACCCTGTTTTATCATTAAGAGTGAAGGGAGTTTGCACATTATACAAGATAATACTCTAACTTTGAATTATGAGTAAAGGTGCAAATGTCTTGGTTTCTCTCCTTTCGTTATTCTTTCTCTTCTTCTTCCCCGTTTTCTTCTTCCTTCGCCCCCTCCTTTTCTTTGTCATCGTTTTCATCTTTCACTCTTTTATATCAATAAGGGTGAAGATAGTTTGCATACTGTGCAAAATAATACGGGACTTCAGTGCACCAACTTTGAATAGTAAGTGAAAGTATAAATGTCTTGATTTTTCTCCTTTTTTTATTCTCCTTTTTCCTGGTCTTCTTATTCTTCTTCCTCCTCCACCTCCTCCTTTTCTTCGCCGTCGTCTTCATCTGTTACCCTTTTATACCATTAAGGCTGTAGGGAATTTGCACGCTGTGCAAAATAATGCGAGACTTCATTGTACCAATTTTGAATTGTAAGTAGAACTAGAAATATCATGGTTGCTTCTCCTTTTTCTTCCTCTTCCTCTTCTTATTTTTTTCTCTTTCTTGTTCTTTTTCTTCCTCTGAGGTGCAGACGACAAGGGGCCAAGAAAAGGGACCCGTTGTCGTCGGTGCCCTTTACCATTTTTTAACCGTTAAAGGTGAAGGGGTTGACACATTGGGCCGAAGTAGTAACTGTCCCTCATCTAATTATTGGACCGAGAAACTGCTGTATGATTTTCAGTACTGTTAAGCGGAGAAGCGTTGTTTAGATAAGTTACGTTTTGCTTTTGGTATGAGTAGCCATGGTGAATAATTATTTTAATTATGAAGAAAACAAGAAAGAAGTAAAATTGACAATATTCTTCCTTGATTTATCGTTGCGGAAGTGACGTCATCATTTCGGGAAAAAATTCAACATGAAGTAGGAATTTTTGAGTTGGATTGTAAAACCATTCATTTTGATTGGTATATTAGTTAATACGTTGTTCCAAACTTGTTCTCGCTGTTTACATTTTTTACCTATTTCTTTTCTTTATTTTCAGGTAAGTCGGGTGTTGATCTTCCAACCACGTCAGTCACGGATCGGTAAGGTTGTGAATTGTCATTAAATACACTCGAGTATAAAAGAAAATGAAACTACCACTAAGAAGGGAGTAACTTCTTACTCGTACCAGACCGATATTGGAACCTCCAAATGCGTATTTCGATAACTACGTTGTCAACATCAGTGAAGATGACACAAAGTGCAAGATTGCAAGCTCTCGTATAAGAGCAATAGTAATCAAATCTATCTCTTCCATTTTTATTTTCTCCATTGAAGATGGAAACGTAATTGTCGAAATACGTGTGTGGAATTCCCAAAGTTGTGATGGTCGAGAGAGATCATTCGTTTAATTTCGTTCCAATTCACAAACACTTTTACTGTTATATTTTGGTCTGAGGTGAAATTACGTTATAATAATATGTTTTGCCCTTACCACATTCGAGAAATGTCTATTTCGGCAGCGTCCTTGTTCTTTGCCGTTTGTCTCACAAATTTTGGCATGTCTCTTTTTCTACGGTCTACCATAAGTAGATACTTGGCTTTCTAATTCTTTTCTCCGGCAATCTTGATGATGCGAATCGATTTGACAATATATTTGCCATCGAGCGCGCACTGTTACTAGCAGTAGCAGGTCTACCTCTTTCTGGTTTTAATATTGATGGACAAAGTGTCAAAATAGCTTTGATCATCGCTGCATTGTCAGATCCAGGTCCTCTCACCATTTGGAAATAAGGATTTGACGACGTTTTCTTTGGTTCATCATTGTTTTTGGACTGTGTTTCGGTTTATATACCAAGTTCTGAGTTAAGAATGAACACTGAAAATAAGGAGCGCGCAAGTAGCGTGAGGGGTGAACAACGTTTATTAAAAAAGTGTTTCCGGTTGTTAATTCTCGTATGGCGTTTAGTGGCTGTCGAGACGGTAGCTGTCAAAGATGGCGGGTTTCCCCGCGCTCGGTGTTAAAATGTCGGGAATCCAGATGGACACAGCAAACTGAAGAGTAAGTCGGCTTCTTACTTCTACGATAACCCTTAGATGTTCTCAGATGTTCTCAAAAATGAATCTTAGCGCTCAACAAGTCCGATAGTACTCCCCTACAACAACATGAAAGAGAACATAACGGCAACGTAATTAACAAATAGGAAAACTCACCTCCAATAGAGGGAAAAGCAAGAGCACAAGGCGGCCGACAGTTCGACCAGTAAAATTGGGGAAGCGTAACTCCCAAATTCACACAACGATCATATTAAATTTCCCAGAGTCGAATTCGCGTGCATATCCTCGATAAACGAGATTTTAAAGCGGAAAACGACCTGTTCAATCGAACGCCACAAGCAAAATGCCTACACGTGCGCCCAAAAAGGCGCGAGTTGTATGGCGCCATCTACACGTCAGAAGTGGAGCAATAGGCCAAAAGTAACAATACCAGAACGCTGTGACAAATTGGCCGTAACAATATTTTCACCTTTGAAAGTACGTATCATAGAATCTTAGTTAGTTTTATTACCAGTGGAGCACGTATCCTGGAAGTAATAAGTAATCACGTGGTGAGTAGTAATGAAAATAAAACAAAATCTCTTATATCGATTTAAACACAATCAATCCCTTATTTCACGGCAGCCTTCGGGCAGAAATTATACGTTCGACCGTTCGTTTGTTTGGATGCTTTTAGCGGTCGCAGTAAGAATTGTTGAAACATTAACGTTGGAGTGTTGCCAAGCGACGACAGCAGCCGACGCAACGGCCGACAGCAGCATCTATGGTAATGGTTCTGGGATCGATTTCTGTTGGGGCATATGTTACCGGTACTGTGCGTTAGTATTTTCTACCTGCATACACACAAACGTATGTTTTAACGGTCGTATGTATGTTTCCGACAAACGACGCAACATATCGTCGAAGATCGAATCTCGACAGACTTCCCATCCGGTTGGGGAAAGCGTGAATGAGAAAGCGAAAATACGTGTACATAGATGGAAGAAGTTGGGCGAAATAGATGTTCTAGTTTCTATCCTTTTTGTAACAGAGCATAATCGGAATCGGTGTGCGCGTGATTTACAAACCTTTTATGTCGTCTTTACGTACAGTCACGGTCAGAGAAATTGGTATGTGCTCTTAATCAGGCATGGATAACCTCAGGTCTCAAATGCAGCCCTCAGGTAAGATGTGTCCGGCCCGCCATTCAAATTTTCCGTTGCCGTCAAACTTGCTTCATAAAATGTAAATTTTTCAAAATTACTCCCAGCATAAAACTTCTAGCGGCCGCATTGCCAAGATAGAATCCTAAAATGTCGAGTATCTATGTACGACTGAGAGAACTTGTAATTCGTCCCCCGATACAGAGATGTCAGTGAAAACGACCGACGAGAAGACGCTAGTAAATTCAAAAATAGTCCAGATTATTAACCTTCCTATACTCACGCATACGGTCTGTGAGACCGATTTATATAGTATAGTATACGTCTTTCATTTTGACGTGAGTATAGGAAGGTTAAACCAGCCGCTATATATGGGGAGCAGCTGTGGTTGTTGCAAATCTGCATCACGATCGGTTGGGAAATCCAAATCCAGGGAAGGAAAATTCGGATTGTTTTGAAAATTTGAAAATATTTCTGATCCTAAACATGTCGGGACCCTCAAATAGTAATTACAAAACGGTTGATTTTGAAGGTCGTACATTCCAGGAGAAGTGGATTGAAGAATATTTTTTGTTATTTATAAGGACAAGCCAATTTTTCTGATATATAGTGAGGCCGTCGTGGTTTTAAAGAGTACAGTTTAAAAAGTAATTTTACCACCAAATATTCACAAAAATATAAAAGGTTAACAGGGCAACTAGGAACTAAGAAAATCGAAAGGTTAAAAAAGCATTTAGCCTGTCAATAAAAAACTAAACTAACAGGCTAAATGCTTTTTTAACCTTACGATTCTCTTAGTTCCTAGTTGCCCTGTTAAACTTTTATATTTTGATAAATGTTTGGTGGTCTAATTTCTTTTTAAACTGTATTCTTTAAAACCGTGACGGTCTCATTACATATCAAACAAATTGACTGTCCCATATCGTTCGGGCGAGTGAGATTGTCTGTGAAAAAGTGGCGGAACATTCAAAGCCGTTTTTAGAAGGCGAATTTGTGAAAGGATGCTTAATGGCAGTGGAAAATATCTTGTGTCAACAAGAAAATAAAAAGTTCACAAAAGTTTATCCAGAAGAACAGTCCTAAGACGAATTAGATGCAATGGCAGGAAACATAAAAGTCGCTCTTGAGGAAGTTGTGGAGAAATGTGTTCCCCATAGCATTGAACGAAAGTTCCAAAATTACTGATACAGCGCAACTAGCAATATTTATTCGTGGAATCGGGCCAAATTTGAAAATAACAGGAGATTTGCTCGCGTTTTAATCCATGAAAGATACTACAAGGGGAGAAGACATTTTTGAAGAAATTTTTTGTGCTTTTAAACGTAACTGGGGAAAGTTAAGTGGTATACCTACAGATGGACTTCCCGCGCTGGTAGGGAAAAAGTGAGGGAATGGCGGCTAAAATAAAAGCAGAATTATTAAAAAGAAATATTAACATTAATAATCTGTTCACATTTTACTGTATTATTCATCAGGAAAAGCTCTGTGCTAAATCATTAAAATTTTTCCATGTTATGGAGACAGTTGTTTCGTGTGTAAATTTCATGAAATCAAGAAGTCTAAGTCACCATCGGTTCCAGCAATTCCTGCAGGACTTGGAAACGGAATATGGAGACGTAACTTTTCATTGTCAAGTCCGATGGCTTTGTAAGGGCAAATTGTTGAGGCGATTTTATGAATTAAAAGAAGAAGTGAAAATTTTCATGGAAATATGATGGGCAAACCCGAACTGGTCCAGCCTTTGCATGGTTACCTGATTTAGCATTTTTGGTTGATGTCACCAATTACTTGGACGAATTTGCAGAAACAAGGACTATTTACCCACGATCTATTTACCTTTGTAAAATCTTTTTAAAACAAACTTCGGTTGTGGAAAAATCATCAATTTTCCGATCGTAGTTACTCCACAAAAATTTCGATAAATATGGCGTAGGACAGATTTGAGGATTTCCGTTCACGTGAATGTCTATTGCAAATATTCTCTCTCTTACTCTTTTCGACGTGGACGTGGACCTAGTGGAAATGTCGCTTCAAATGGAATTAATTGACCTCCAAGCGGATGATGTCCTATACTTATGTGTAAGATCGCTTGAAGTTAAAATTTTATATGTAATTGGTTCGGAAACGATTTTGAAAGCTTAGCTCTAAAAATGTTTGTCTTACGATAATTTTTAACGATTTTAACAGTTCGGACATGTTTAGTTCTTCGTCAATAATAAGTGCAGAATTAACAGGTCTGCAGGCTTGAAAGTTATAATAACTTATATTCGATATCTTAAGTAATTAAGACCTATCAAAGAGTAATTTTGTAAATTCCTTTGTTATCGTTGTCGTCTTTGAGTTCCAAAATAACGGTCACCCACGGTCTTTTTATATTCCTCCATTTAGGTTAAATTTAGCATCGAATACACGTCATTCAAAATGCCAGGTCTGTAAACTTACTGGCTCTTCACTTATAATTAATAAAAAATTAAAGCTGTAGAAGAATATTGCTACTACAAGCTCCTATGCTATCGCTATGCATACTACCTTTAAACCTAATTGTAAGATACATAGCTTTTAAAATAGTTCTGAAACCAATAGAAGAAAAACTTAAATCTAAGCGATCTTGGAAGGAAGTACCTTATAGCCCTAACTCCTTGGGTAGAGATTTATTAGAAAAAGATCTTGGACTTGGAAAAGATTTAATTTGCTGATGCGCGGAATAATATATAAAGGCAATACATTTGGTGTAAGAATTCATTTATTTGACCGATACGATATACATATTTGGAGGCAATAACTTGAACATAATTTAATCGACCAATGAATTTCATCACTGATTCATTAAGATATACTTCACTATCTGGAGTATAATACAACAAAATTTATTGAGATAATCCATCATATTTCTAATCTTCAGTTTCGTGAGGTATCTGTGCAAAATCTTTAGGTGAGATATATTTCCAAAGATAAATAGCCAATTTTAATTGATTTTAGATGTAACATAATTTCTCTCTTTGGCAGTACTTATTGCTGCGAACAATCTTTTCAAAAATGAAATCAATGATCAACGATTATCGATGTTAATTTCGAAAATTCCTTAGGCGTACCTTCACCAAATTAAATGTATATACAGCCTGTCCCAGAATTTCTGGGACGTAGAGCTACCACCTATTGTAGAGATCAAAATAAGTCGAATGGACGCAATTTATATACATATATACCAAAATGTATCGTTTGTCCATGAGAAGAGTTCAAAGTTTAATTAAAAAATCACGTTTTTGTACGCTGTTCAGAAATGCGCGAAACAAATTTAATGAAATTTGAGAAAAGTACATTTTAGAGGATTACCCTACTTTCAGTAATCAAAGAAACCGAAAGGAAATTGTAGAAGGGTGAAACCACCCTCACCGCCTCATAATGTTTTAAAATTATTTCTTAGGGGTGGTAATACGATTCTAAGCCTTCTTTTAGCGGGAAGACTTATTCATCATCTTCATTTTTTGACTCTTATAAAAACTCCGTGTTTCGCATAGTTTCGAAGGAAGAAAATATTTTCTCAAATACTGATCACCTACATTCTTAGTACAAGTTTAATAAAATTATAATACAAAATTTACTTGGAGGTGGACACAAAGACAAAACTTTTGTTACAACAGGTGTTCAATGTAACCTCCATCTTCGTTAATGCAGAGGTCAATTCGGCGTAAAAATTGAAATGCACCCTTCTTAAAACATCGTCGTTATCTCCTAGTGCGTTTACAGCATTTTGAATTCTGTCCCACAGTTGTTCGGAATTAAACTTGGTACACTTGTGCTTTTTACGCTCCCTAGATGAAGAAGTCTCAAGGATTTAAATCTGGAGACCGCGGAGGCCATTGAATGGGTGCTTCTTGTCCCCTACCAATCCATCTACCTGCAAATTGTTCATTAAGATATTCTCTTACGGCACGTGCAAAATGAGGTGGTACACCGTCGTGTATGAAGAACATGTTTCGACGCAAATTAAGGGACAAGTTTTCTGGCAAAATTTCTTGAAGAAAACGAATGGCGCCATTTAAACAATCAGGCAATCGTAACGGCCCAACCAAAAATTGTTAATAATTCCGACCCAGACATTAATTTTAAATTCTCATTGATATCTACCTTTAATAGCATGTGGATTTTCATCTGCATAAATATGCTCATCGTGTAGGTTCGTCATGCCACGAAGTGTAAAACAGGACTCATCAATAAACAAGATATTAGTGTGGAATCCGATGTCGACTACTCAGCGCTCCCGAACAATTTGTGAAAAATTTAAACGTGAACCGGATCAAGTGGTAATAACTCTTGGATTAGTTAGATGTGGAATGGACGAATTAATTGATCGCTAAAAATCCGTCTTACACTGCTTTTTGAAATCCCAGTCTATCGTTGTAGTGTTCTGGTACTAGTCTCAGGATTGTTATCAATCATTTGAAGAACATTTTCTTCCGCAATGGGTGTTTGGGCTTGTCGAGATCTTCCAGCGTTAATTCTGATTGGCTTCAACATTCCTGTTTCTCGAACATGTCTCTCGATTCGGGCAAAAGTTTTGTGATTTGGAATTGTCCGGTTTGGACACCTCTCTTGATACACGCCCGACACTTTCGCGGCAGTTACCTTGACAGTATCCAAGAAGTAATAGCACGTCTGTCTGCTCATTGAAAGGGAAATCCATATTTGATAGCTGCCAAAGTAATTGCAACAACAACAGAAATAGCAATTAACCTTCCTATACTCACGCATACGGTCTGTGAGACCGATTTATATAGTATATTATACGTCTTTCATTTTGACGTGAGTATAGGAAGGTTAAAGCAATAACGGTGATCGCGATAGAAGAACAATACAAAAGCAACTGAAAGTGAACAAATTATTGAAATTATTTACTGTCAACAATAAACTGGGACGATTATGAAGTTGTTTCCTCTCAAAATCATGACTTATGTCTTTGTGTCCACCGCCAAGTAAATTTTGTATTATAATTTTATTAAACCTGTACTAAGAATGTAGGTGATCAGTATTTGAGAAAACATTTTTCCCTTCGAAACTATGCGAAATACGGAGTTTTTATAAGAGTCAAAAAATGAAGATGATGAATAAGTCTTCCCGCTAAAAGAAGGCTTAGAATCGTATTACCACCCCTAAGAAATAATTTTAAAACATTATCAGGGGTGAGGGTGGTTTTAACCCTTCTACAATTTCCTTTCGGTTTCCTTGATTACTGAAAGTAGGGTAATCCTCTAAAATGTACTTTTCCCAAATTTAATTAAATTTGCTTCGCGCATTTCTAAACAACGTACAAAAACGTTATTTTTTATGTATACTTTGAACTCTTCTCACGGACAAACGATACATTTTGGTATATATATATATATATAAATTGCGTCCATTCGACTTATTTTGACCTCTACAATACGTAGTAGCTCTATGTCCCAGCAATTTTAGGACACGCTGTATATATATATATATATTTCGTGACCTTTTTTATACTTATCTTATATGATACTGGTAGAAAACTATCATATAAGATTTCACCAAATTTTGAACTTCTTGCAAGGGAAAGGCAATCCCAAGTTTCTCACTACTTAGAGTTGTGGCAGTATATGACTAGAAGAAGTTATTTGTTTAACAAAGTTTATTTTTGTTAAATAGATACTATTATTGTCAATCGTTTCTATTTTGGCCCGTAGTCTATCCCTATTTTTTTACTCCTCTACACTCTAAACGACATCTCAGTTATATCATTTTTTCAATTAGTAGTATAAGAAATAAATAATAATAAACTTCTTCTTCTTTCACCTTATCCTTGTGCCCATCTAGGGCGTCGGAATAATAATAAACAAAGTAATAATAATAGTAGGCCTAATGTTGGATGAAATTTGTATTATCCGATCACAAGCAAAAAAGACTGTTGGGACTGAATTTGTTCAAGTTCAACTCTAAATTGAACTTATTGAATAGCGATTTCGGAAGCGTATATGTACACAAATGCAAAACATTTTCGCCGCCCATTGTACGAGTACTTATTATATATAATATAAACTGACAATTATCGCGATTTATGCTTTCAATAAACGAACGGATCCCGATCGATCCCCGGTACTTAACATCGGAAGTATACCGTAATTAGCCTACTCGTACAAATATCCGACATTAAACATACGCACAACCCTCGGCAGCAGTTTACCAAATTATACGCCTGTATTCGACGTCAAATCGAGGCGCTATTATGCGCTTTAAGTTGTATAATTATTGTAATAACCGTATACGCGCCGCTTACCGTTTTGCAAGAAAACCTAATTTACGTATTTAGATATGGCGATCGCGATCGGGGATCCACCTAAAAGGACGACGCGACGTGTTAATTTTAATAATTAGAGTAGTAGGTGAAGAGCGTCGTTGAAACGAATTTGATGATAGCTTGCATCGTTCGATCCATGAAAGAGTGCTTATAACCCAGTATTACTGTTCGTTAATACAGTGGGTGATGCTATCTCTGCGATTGTAATAGAAAGTGAGAAATTTTGCTGCAGATGTGGTTGCTTATACAGTATAGGATTAAGGTATAGAAAATTAAAAAAGAAGCGAACTCTAGTGTAAATTTACTTTCATTCCTCCATCACTTGTTCCGGTTTTAAGTATTGCAAGTCGTATCGTTTTATACCCTTGTAATTTTTTTCAGTAAATCAAACGTATAATTTCGTTACTTAATTTAAAATTATATTAGTATCGAGTCTCTATTTGCTCTGTTTTAAAAGCATTTTGCGTTTATACGCGGCTCATGTCTTTACAATAACTGTTTCACCTGTCTCTTATATAGGGTTTGTGGTAACTCATGCGTCAAATTTATTTAAAAGATCATATGAGATAAAAGCAAGTGAATGAGTGCAAAAGACAAAAAAAAAAAAGAAAAAGTCAACCATCGTTCACATTCCTTTGTGTAAAACAGTAAATATACGCCTCTTTATTTGACTCGATATGCATGATAAATGAAGAAGGTGGAATCGATAGGCCTAGAATTTAACACCAAATAGACGAAATTCATGGAAATGAAAAAATGAAACGATTACCACGTTCAAGTTACATAGAGAAGATGGCACATTGATAGAATTTGAAGAAGTAGGAGGTTGTATGTATCTGGGAGTACTGATCAACAATAAGCGCCCAGAAGAAACAGTGATGGACTTGAGGATCGTGAAAAGCAATAAATGTGCAGGTGATTTAACCCTTTCAATACGGAACTTTTTTGTTTAAGATAAAGACTTTTTTATGGTTTGGTTGCTTGATTATGGCTTAAATAGTGCTTCCTAGGGTGCGTTCAGATAGAGGATAATCAGGACACGAAAAATATCCTGGGACAGGGATGTCCCAACAGTAAATGGCTACGGTGCACATACGTCCCAACAGTAACAGAATTAGGCAAAAATTATAATAGAATTATAAATATGTAATAAGGAAACTTCAATCCAGTATTGGTTTATTGACAAAAAAAATATTATGTGAAATGAATATAAATTGTAAGTTAGTTGGAATGATATTCAGCAAAACAGAGCTTGCACAAAGGGATATTGCAAGAAATGCAAATCATTTTCGTACGTTGCTCTTTCTTATTATCTGCACAGCTTCTGCAACGGCGGCGTGTATTTCCTTCAAAAGGAAGATGCTCTCCAACTCCTGAAAGTGCTTTTGTTCGCATAGAAGGGCGCCCGCTTGATCTACGTCGTTTGATTTTTGCTCTCTCTTTTCCATATGCAACAAGCTGCTCAGCCAATTTAACCAGAAACCCAATTAATGGTGACTGTGTATGTCGACTTTCTTGAAAAAGAATCCATGAATTAGATACGCAAATCATTAGGAACTTTCGAAAAACTCTCTTCCACCATTTTATTGACTTTCTATCAGGATCATAGAGAAATGAAAATTGATCAGAAAGATCCACGCCGCCCATATATTTATTGTTGAAGGAAATAGCCTCAGGACATGGAACTTCAACAGCTTCCCCTTTTTTGTTTGTCCGTTTAACGTTCACTACGGTATCAGCGTGACAATTGCTGATTAGCAGAACTTCCTTTGTATCTTGCCATTTACAAAACATTTAAAAATGCTGTCACCTCTTTCTAATTTTGAGCCATCATGATTTGGTAAGAATTTTTTATTTCTCATAATAGTTCCAACTAAACCGAAGTTCAAGCTAGAAGCTAAATTGATGGTAGTAAAAACGGTCACAACATACAACGGCATAAGGATTTGAGAGTGTGGAACACAATTTTCTCACAACCCGTTCCCCGAGAGTACCATCGCACACAACTATTTCTCTTCCACAGTATACATATGTCAAAATCATAGGTGTATGCTATTGTAGAATCACATCTTTCCCAAATCTTTATGCCTCGTTTTATGGGTTTCATCGCGTTATATTGCTTCAAAGAAGACCTGCCTTTGAACTTTGCCATAGCTACATCAATTGACTGATAAACGCTATCAGTTCGACACTTTTTGAATGTGTACTTTAGGCGTGAAACCATTTCAACAACGTAATACGTTTTTGAGCTACCTATAGGTTTTTCTGGGTAATTCATATACAATTTTGATGATAAAAATAGAAACCGGTCTCGACTTATGCAATTTTTTATTAGCGTATTACACAAAAATAAATTTTGTGACCAATACATATGCATGTGTGGTAAATGGTTATAAGACATAACCAAATATACACCGACAACAATCATCATTTCATATGGATCAGTAGGCTTCATTGGAACTTTTCCTTTTTATCGACAAGTTTCTTGTTTTTATTTTCGATATTCCTGTTGAATATATCAATTCTCTTATTTGTGCAGTCGGCAATTTTTATAAATAAGCTTCTCGGAAAAATTTTGAAGAAAACTTCCAGCTCTTTTGAACCTCTATCAATGTTTGCAAGAATAACCGGCTGTTCGAAGCTTGGAATTGTTTTTCGATCCAAAAAATTATTAGCACTGTTATTCCATACCACTCCACTGTTGACTTGCGTGTTTTCTTTCCTCTTGGAAAATATTGTTTCTCCTTTCGACATCAGACTTCTCTTCAGATGAGCTATCATTTTCACTTGAATAACATGGATCAAGAATGCTATCGCCATCGAAGTCACTGCCACTTCCGGAGTCGGTGTTTTCCAATAAAGTTCGAATATTCTCTTCATCAAATAACTTCTGACGCTTACTTTTTGGAAAACGTTCGCTAATCAGAAAAAAATTAATTACTTCTTGCGCGTTACTAGTGGGACAAATGTGTCCCAGTGGAAGTTACTGCTGAGACACATACATACGTCGCAGATTCAATTTTTCCACTATATTTTATATGATTCTTCTGTTTCATACCAGATAACTATTTATTTATAATGATATTAACGTACCTCGACATTTTTCAATGAATTATAAGCAAAACCGGGTGTAAATGTACTAAAAACACAACTTTTTGCCTCAATGAACTAACACGTGCCACAATCAACAGCAAACTAAAAGCTCATTTCAGTACAAATTCAAAGAATAACGGAATTAAAGAATGTGGAAACAAAAGCATTGCTTGTATAAAACTGTTGGAACAAAAATAAATATGAATATATGTATGTAAGCAATTGGATTTTAGTTAAGTAAGACTACCCAACGGGACACATACACTACCGTCCAAAAGTTTGGAAGCAGCGACGCCAACAACGGATTTTACAAAAAAAAACAGATAAAGTAAATTTTTATTGTGATTATTAATGAATGTATGTAACATACGTCACTATCATCCATAAACAGTAAATTTATTCAAAAATATAATAATATATTAGGTAGTAAGTCTATTTTCGTCTATATGACCACCTTTAGCTTTAATAACTGCTCCACAAATTTTTGGCATTCTTCGAAGCAATTTTTCAAGGCAGTTCTCGTCAATTTGTTGCCATGCGGTCCGTAAATATTCCCATAGCTGTTGGGTGTTTTGAGGCTGTTGCTGTCTAGCCCTTCGATCAAGTTCATCCCACAAGAGCTCAATAGGGGACAAATCCGGACTTTGAGGAGGCCAAACCATTAACTTTAGTTGATTTAATGCTGCTTTCTCCTCTAAAAGTTCTTGCAGATTCGAGCCGTATGTTTGGGGTCATTATCTTGCTGAAACACAAACGGCTCGCCAACAAGACGGCTTCCAGACGGAAAACCATGATTCTGCAGAATATTCAAATACTCTTCTTTCCGCATTGTACCACTAATTTTTACTAAATCACCCGTCGTTCTTCCAGCAAAACAACCCCAAACCATAACACTACCACCTCCGTGTTTAACAGACGGCACTAAACAGGCCTCACTGACTCTTTCCCCGGGTCGCCGACGAACAAAAACTCTCCGTTTCGTACCGAATAGTTCAAATTTAGATTCGTCGGTCAATAACACTGTCTTCCAATCCTCCAGTGACCAGTTTGCATGTTCTCTTGCCCAAGTTAGCCTTTTCTGCTTATGCACATGTTTCAAAAACGGTTTTTTGCGGCCGACGCACCCCCTTAAACCAGCTGCCAATAACCGTCTCTTGACAGTGGTAACAGAAACATTTGTTTCTCGTTGCGTATTGACGCGCGATGCGATGTCCGGTGCTGTTAGACGTCGATCTCGTTTAGAAGTTGTTACAATGAATCTGTCATCAGCTGCAGAAGTCACCCGTGGCCGCCCACTTCGTCTCCTATCAAGATTTTGCCCGGTCTCTCTTCTCCGGGCCAAGGTATAATGCACACCCTTCGGTGAAATCCCAACCGTTGTGAAATTTCTCTTTCGGTATATCCTTCGCCGCGGAGAGTACAAATCGTACAACGTTGTTCTGCAGTCAACTGTTTGCGTTTTGGCATTTTTACGCTCAGTACTTCACCAAATTGTTTTAACGCACTGAATTCAAAACACTAATTCCGCAAAGGAAACCGATACGACACAAAAGTTTTAATACTTCTACCACACGCACTCAACGATTACTGAAGTAATACTAAACCGTTTGACCGAAAGCAATTACTGCAGGTGTCCTACTCATCATCGCCAAATAATAGCTGTACTCTTGGAAAAGAGCAATAAAACGTATTCGGGTGAAATTTGTACCTAAATATTTGGAATTTACGGATTATGAGTAACGATTTTATAATTGCATAGAATAATTTACAATAGGGATTAACGATATCACGATATGCGTAACAGTTGTATAATTTTAAAGGAATTTCACCTTGCTTCCAAACTTATGGACGGTAGTGTATGTCCCGTCAGTATTGAAAGGGTTAAGTAAAATTATAAAATCGAAAGAAGTGTCAAGGGAAATAGCAATGTATTTTCGAGAGCCAAAATTTTAATAAAATAAAACGTAGAGGACTCTCTATAAACGACCTAATAACAAAATTAGGTTCGTTAATGGGCAGTTAACAAGTAACCGTGCAAAAGCTTACAAAGTAAACACAATTTGCATATGCCAATAATCCTGTAGGAATTTTTGACTATGTCAATCGCAAAACGCAACTGCAACTTGCAACGACAATAAATCGCCGTCTCCATACTTTTAATTCACCCTGCATATATATATATATATGCATGATAATAACGATATTAGGATTGCTCTGGCAGATGATAGTGATGTTCTTAAGGTTTTGCGCAATAGTAAAAAGGTTACATTCTTAAGTTTAGCAAAGTTATATTATCCAGAGACAAGACACCCTTCCAACTTGAACTATTTAAATCCGTCAAGCAAAGGTTGACAGACCGTAGAGCAGCTGGAGAGTCTAATCTTACAATCAAATATATTCGAGGTATTCCCACTATCACCAAGGTTCAAAATTCGGGAAACTAACATTATCCAACAGAAGTATTTCTTCCCATACCCTTATCAGAATGTTCGAGGTTTACGCACGAAATTGCACACGATTAAGGCTGTTAGCGACAGTATTCAGGCGGACATGATTCTATTTACTGAAACCTGGCTTTCATCGGACATTGATAATGCTGAGCTTTTCTGTGATTCTTTTTCGTTATGAGAACTGACAGAAAGTTCACTGAAGTTGGTCTGTCTGCTGGCGGGGGTGTTTTTTTCGCTTGTTCTGAACGTATTAATGCGATTTCCGTTGATACAGGTGTGTCGCTGGTGCCTCTAATCGACATTAAAATAGTTAGATGTATTTTTAATCATTTGGTTGTGTATGTGGTAAATGTTTATGTTCCCCCTAACGTTACATCTGATGAATTTGAATTGTTCTTTGATAACTTAACACTTGAACTAACAAACAAGAAACTTATTATTATGGGCGATTTTAATTGTCCTCTCTACAATTCCTGTCGGAGCTATTCCGATAGTAAGTGTTTGACCTTACTGCATTTTTCGACTTCCCTAGGACTACGACAACTTAACCACGTAACTAATTCTAATGGAAGACTCCTTGATCTGTTTTTCTCTAATTTAGATAATACAGTTGAGCTTATTCGTGACTCGTCTCCTTTGGTTGCGGAGGATCCACACCATCCTGCTCTTTATATTACATTAGTGTTTAATACTATTACTGAGAATGTTAATTTTCCATCCAGTACGAATCCACGTTACAACTTTCGGTGTGCTAACTTTACACAATTATATAACGATTTGGCTAATACTGATTGGTCTTTTCTTGAATCTTACACCGATGTAAATGCTGCTGTGTCGGCATTGTATGCGACGATATATCCTATCGTGGACTCCTCGGTTCCAAAGATCAGGTCTTCTAAGCGCAATTATCCTCCTTGGTACACTACTAAAATAATCCAGTTACTGAAACTTAAACAGCACTTCTTTAGATTGTGGAAGAAAAGTAAGGCTCATCATCATCGCTTGGAATTCAATAGATTGAGGTCGTCCACTAAGCATGAAATTAGACTCGCTTATAATGTTTACCAGTCTAATATTGAGGCTCAGGCTGTTCGTGAACCCGCTGTATTTTGGAAGTTTGTTAATGGTAGGAAGGGAGGCACACGTATTCCAGGGTCCATGGTGCATGATAATAACGATATTACTACGCCTCAAGGAATTGTGGACGCCCTCGCGGATATTTTCTCCTCTGCGTTCCGTCCTGTATCGACGCTCACTCCTAATACATATAACGATAGTTATCCTATTTCCTTATATCCCGTTACATCTGACGATGTACTGCGAAGTATTCGCAAACTTAAACCGAATTTAATATCGGGCCATGACGGCCTTCCGGGTTTTTTCGTCAGGGATTGTGGAATTGTGTTTTCCGAACCGTTGGCAACTATTTTTAATTTGGCCATTGCATCGTTTACCTTTCCTGAGCTTTGGAAGGCTGGCAGGGTTATTCCCGTACACAAGAATGGTGATCGCTCGAATATCCATAACTATAGACCTACATATAAACATCCTGAGTAATTTTGCCAAAGTGTTTGAATCCTTGATTTATCACCAAACTGCAACACTCACTAAACACCTTCTATCCACTCATCAGCATGGCTTTGTTCACGGACGATCCATCACAACCAATTTATCTATTATAACAAAATTTATTAGTAGAGCTATTGATGATCGACGGCAAGTTGATGTGATTTATACAGATTTCACTAAAGCCTTTGATTCAATTGACCATTCATTACTTTTGGGTAAATTAGACACCTTTGGATTTTCCCCATCTTTGGTGAAACTTATATCCTCCTACTTGAGTCATCGTTCTTGTTATATGTGTTTTAATGGCTTTCACTCGTTTCATTTTACTCCTACATCTGGTGTGCCTCAGGGTTCTAATCTAGGGCCTCTGCTATTTAATCTCTTCATTAATGATCTCTTAACCTTGTTGGACTGTGACGTTATGGCTTATGCCGACGATTTAAAGATTTTTGTGGAGATTGGTAGTGATGCAGACTGTATCAAACTGCAGAACAAGTTACAGTTGGTGTACGGATAGTGCAGTGATAATAAATTACTTTTAAATGTAAATAAATGTGCTGTGGTCACATATTCTAAGGCTTCCAACCCCATTATTTACAATTACCATGTTGACAGTCTAGACATTCCACGTAAAACACAAGTGAAAGACTTAGGAATCCTATTTGATAGTTCTTTACAATTCACTGACCACATTTACGCTATATGCTCTGCTGCCACGAAATCCTTGGGTTTTTTGATTCGCACCTGCCGGCAATTTAATAATCCGTCGACCTTGAAGGCTTTGTTCTGTGCCTTTGTTAGATCGAAACTAGAATTTTGTTCTGTTGTCTGGTATCCTTTTTATATATACCAACAGATGACACTTGAAAGGGTTCAGAAGCGCTTCCTCAAATACTTGAGTTACAGATGTGACGGCTATTATCCGCCTCGTGGCGTCGACTATAACTCTCTTCTTGATAGACATGGTTTTCAGTTGTTGATGGCTGGAAGAGAGAAGGCCAGTCTAACTTTCCTGGTTAAACTAATTAACAACTATATCGACTCTCCAGCCCTGTTATATCAAGTCAATTTCGCCGTGCCTACTCATAACACACGATCTTCAGATGCACTTTTTGTACCTAGGGGCAGAACAAATATTTGGAAAAAGGCTCCATTGTGTCATATGATGAGCAATGGTAATAGACTCGATCTTGACCCGTTTGGATAATCTTATTGTTATTGTTTTTGTTAATATATAGACATATATATATATAGTTATTGTTTCTGTAAAGGACTAATATTTTTGTTTTGATTTCTGTATCGTATATGTATGTAATATTTTTCACATTGTCAACTTTTTTATGTTGAGAGCATATGTAATAATTTTGTTTCTCTTTATTTTGAATTATCCTATAAATTGGAATTTTTATTCTGTTGGATAATAAAGATTATTATTATTATTATTATTATTATTATTATTATTATAAATTAATTTCCTTCCGAAACTACAACTTCTTTTGTTCGGTTTTTCAGTGATAGTAGGAAAATTTCTTTCTTAAAAATTGTATTGTATTTGTTTTTATTAACTTTGTTCTGTTTGAATCCGATCAGTTGTTCACAACTTACGTATTATTGTATTATTACGGATTTATGTAGCAGATTCTCTCTCTAAGTCAATGGGTGTAGAAGAACTAAAATGTGATTCAAGAAACATCAGCAAATGAATGTTCTGTTTGCGGTGCAGCGACTTCTTAATCGCAACAAATGTTTAAAGTGTGTTTGCCTTATGGCATTATTTGGACGACCTTCTAATTAGTGGACGGGGTTTACACAAATTTCGTAAGTTGATGATTTTAGGTATCCGCAGAAGTAAATATTGATCGTATTTAGGTCAGACGAACGCGATGACCATGCAATCGACTCATACGAATTGTTGAAGGGTCCGCAGAAAACAGAAAATTACGACAAGTATCTAACTACTACGAAGAAAATAAGTATTGATAAATAGACGTATTTACTGAAATAAGAAATCATGAATGCATGTACGTTAATACTTTTTCGTTTTAGTAGGCAAGTTGTAGCAAAACTTCATCGTATTCTAAAGTTACGATACCTCCCAGCTTCTTCAGGTTCTATTGCTTCTATTGCTTCTAACGCTTTTTCCCTTGTGGGCGCATATACCTTATCTACCAATTCTAGGGAATGTGGTCTGTGCGGTTGCAAAAATTCTGGAGTTGTATCGGTTTCCAGTGAAAACGATGTTTCTCTTTGAGTATCGAGAGGGATATTTTTTTATTATGTTGTGGAATTCGATTTCGTTGGGATTCACAAGGGGCCCATTATTATTATTATTATTGGCAACTTCGAGCGTGACCATCAGTAAACGAATTACATTTATAATACTTATGGCGATCATTTTTAACACTACAGATCCAGTACTAATTTCAAGTTTGATGAGTTATATATATATTACTTGCTTATCCCATTCACCCTATTTTCTTACGAAAACATGTTTACTATTTACTGGTCTAATGTAGCTTCCTTCGATAACCTACAACTTTTAGATAAGAAACAAGCTAATCTAATGAAAAAGATATAGTAAATACTTTTTCCCTGTCTGCTTGATAAACTTTATCTAAGCAAACCTTAAAACCTTAAAACCTTTTCTCTATTTCTTACCGTTGGCGAGTTATGCGCATCGGCAGAATGCAAAATTTTCCATTTCCAAAAATTTCTTTACCCAATCCGAGTGTTTTTCCGCAGAAAAAAATTGCTTAGTACATACCTGTATGTGATCTACATGTTCCCAAAGTTTCATAATTTTTGAGATTTCCGGGTTCGTCATCCATTGTTAGTTGGAACATAAACTGACTAACTGCCGCTTGCATCTTGACCATGCTGTTTTGTTTTAGTGGCATTTTGTAAGCTTAATATTTCGTCATTTGTTTCCGACATTTTTTGTTTACTTTATTCTATTCCACCCGTCACTGCTTTCTTAGGACTCTAATTTTCTTTATTCGTTTAGTTCTTTTTTCTTTTTCAATTAAATCTACATACACCTGTGAAATTCCTTCGCGCAAACATTTTTGTACGCTAGTGTATACACCGCTCCCCTCGTTTTCGGACGAAACCTTCGCTCTTCTGGGTATGTACGATATCTCTTTTTTTTTTTCTGCGAGTGGGCAGGTATTATGTATCAGCCTCCTGCCGCACAGTACAATGAACCTCGCCTTGTTCAGCGGCGGCGCCGCACAATCGTATTGTATGTAATATGCATCGTACGGTGAGAGAGGGAGTGCGTCGAAAAGCCCCGTCATAATGCATAATACCTTCATATGCACGTATGTATGTATGTGTGTGTAGGTAATCGACGTATGCATTTGCGAACGCTATACATCGCGACATACATTTCCGTCGAAAGATTTTCGATAACGACGCGATTCAATCGCGCGCATTTCTATCGTAACTTCGTTCCTTTCGCCAGGATGTGGAATTTAATACTTTCCGGATATTCGGAATCGTTATGATATATGATATATGCGCATATGTAGAGAGATATCAAGTCCTGTCCATCACGTGACTACCAAATTAGGCAACCCAAATAACAGCAGTTGGTAGTACACTATTTCCTTATGTAAAATGTTGCAGAAACTGGCGTAGATTTAATTGGGGTGCGCATTTTTAAAATAAAAAGAAATTGTTTTTATTTTCTAATTTAGTTTTGACTTCATCGCTAGATAGATCGAATTTTTTTATTCTATACCTCTCAATTTGAGATAGATTTAAGTTCTATAATTGCGACAATTTATTTGTTCAGTTAGTCTAACAGCTTATTGTTGTTACATTAAAAGTAAAGGAAATAAATTCCTTCAAATTACAACAAATGTTCGAAATGTGATCCGTTCTGTTCTATACTTAATTGTATTTTCCTTTTTAAATTGTCAAATATTTTTCTCAAATCTCCTAGGGTGATATCTTCAATTGCATGTCACATAGCTGCTTGTAGCTCATCAAAACATCAATGTTATGTAAACGTTGTCTATACACTTTGTTTTTTAGATAACTGAAGAAATAGAAATCTAAAGGCGTTAAATCCGGCGCATCTTGCAGCCCATTTCCATAACTAATAATACGATCATCCTAAAATTTTCGTAGGTATTCCGATGTATCGAATGCAGTATGAGCTGGTGCTCCATCTTGCTGAAAATATCCTTCCGTCAATTCATCATCGTGCTACTAACTGTTCGATAAATGGATGTAAAATATTATTCCGATCTTTCAGCAGTTACTCTATCCGTTTTTGAGTTTCCAGGGGTAATTCGTCTCAACGAACAAGATTTCATCGATTTCAAGTCTAAAACCGGTTTCTATCTCTTCAGAAATATAAATCTAGAAATTTTCGACTTAATCGGATGCAGTTCCATATTTCCCGAAAATTGCAAGGGGTATACCTTGAAATTTCGACGATTTTGGAAGTGGTCAAAATTTCCACTTGTTACACATCGAATTAAAGCTCTCGAATCGTACATGACGGATGAAAAAAAAAAAATAATAATAATAAGATACAATGAAGACATCGCAAATATGGAAAATAGATTAGATGCTCTTGCGATCATCGCAAAAACTACTAAAAATGATTCGATATACGACATCTATAGGGAACAGAAAAAATTATAGGGATGCAATACAGGAAATCAAGAGACAAGAGAATGCTAGAGTTATAGAAAGTAGCGACAATAAAATAGTAGCAACATGGAAATTGATCAATAATGAATTTTCATCATTCAATAAAGACAAGAGTAAAGATATACGACGAATATCTTTGTCAGATAGGAACTGAAACTGCTAAAAGTATAATGACCTCTACATCTTCACTGGATCTAATGAAACATTTGCCTGTCAATGATGGTGCCTCATTTTTCTTCAGACCCGTGTCATGCAGGGAGATCAGTAACATCATTCTGGATATGAAAAGTAAACAAAGTCGCGATATTTACGATATGAATGCTGCCACCATTAAATGCATTAATGACGAACTATGTCAGCCATTGGTATTCATAATAAATACTTGTATAGAGGAAGGATACTTCCCTAAACAGTTAAAAGTTGCGAAGGTTATACCTGTGCACAAGAGAGGTGACGTTAACGACTGTGAAAATTACAGGCCGATAAGTTTGCTGCCAATATTATCAAAAATCTTTGAACGGGTGATCGCTGTTAGATTAACTGAATACCTGGAAGGCAAAGAACTACTCACAGAACAACAACATGGATATCGCAGAAACAAATCCACAACAATTGCGATGGTAGAAGTTTTGATATTGATCAACGAGGCGCTGGATGATCGCCAAAAGATGAGGATGAACCTTTTAGACCTTAGCAAGGCCTTTGATACAGTTGACCACAGCATTCTACTGCGAAAGCTCGAACATTATGGAGTGAGAGGCCCCCTCTACAATTAATACAGTCTTACCTCTCAGACAGAGTACAAGTAGTAAAATGGAAAGAAGAAAGATCCACTAGAAGAACAATTACAGCAGGAATACCACAAGGCTCGATTTTGGGACCACTACTGTTCATTATTTACACGAACTACATGTCCAGCTATCTAGGTGACGTTCAGATGGTCTTCTATGCAGATGATACTACCATCTTGGTCAGGGACGGATGCGAGGAAAGAATTATTGCCAAGTCAAATGCAGCCATAGAAAAGGCGAATCACTGGTTTGCTTCTAATAAATTAAAACTAAATACAAATAAGAAACAACAACTGACTTTAGCAGCCAGACCTGAGGGAGATACTATGGTGAAATTCCTTGGTATATATATGGATGAGGAATTAAAATGGACCCATCACGCAAATCAACTAGCGGGAAAAGTGACATCAGGAATTTACTGCATTAAAAGAATAAAAACTTTAGCGACATACCAAGCAGTCATAAATACCTACAATTCCTTCATCCATTGTCACTTATCCTATGGCATCCTTTCCTGGGGAGCATCTTCAGCGGCAGAACGAATTTTCATCCTCCAGAAAAGAGCGATAAGGACTGTAAGTGGCCTTCAATATCGTGACTCATGCAGAGGCCACTTCAAGAAACACAAAATACTCACCTTGAAGTCCTTATATATATACAATGGCCTAAAGTATATTCATGAACACCAACAACAATATAGAAAGAATGGCGAAGAACATAGCTACAGCACGCGTTATCGGAATAATCTGAGTATTCCCAGACACCGTACTGTAGCAATACAAACAAACGCGCACTATTGGGGCATCAAATTTTACAATCGCCTTCCTCTGCATCTCAAGCAACTTGATATGAAGGCCTTCGCAAGAAAAACCAAAGGGGCACTGATCGAGGGAGAGTTCTACACCTTGGAGGAATTTTTCAACTACCATTTCTAGTCGGTCTTGTTTTAAATTCTATACATTTTATACATCTTTTATACATTTTGTTTGTGTGTTTTTGTATATAGGCATTATTATTTATTTATATTTTATATATATATATATTTTTATGACACAAATCATAGGATTTATTTGTATCACCAACTAACTTTGTTTTGTATTCGTCAATACGACAAATAAATCTATCTATCTATCTATCTATCTAAATATTCTACATAAGAGATTTTGAACCGTTTGGAAGTTACCAAACAAAAACGATCTAGTTAACCGCTTAACTTCGAGTTTGCCGGGGTAATTCGTCTCAACGAATAAAATTTCGTCGATTTCAAGTTTAAAATCGGTTTCTATCTCTTCGGAAATATAAATCTAGACATTTTCGACTTAATCGGATATTTCGCGAAAATTGCAAGGAGTATACCTTGAAATTTGACGATTTTGGAAGTGGTCCAAACTTCCACTTGTTACAGGTCAATTTAAAGCTCTCGAATCGTAGATGACGCATGAAATATTCTACATAAGAAATTTCAAATCGTTTAGAAATTATTAATCAAAAACGGTCCAGTGAACCCGTTAACTTCGAGTTTGTCGGGGTAATTCGTCTCAACGAATAAAATTTCGTCGATTTCAAGTCTAAAATCGGTTTCTATCTCTTTGGAAATATAAATTTAGAAATTTTCGACTTAATCGGATGCAGTTCGAAATTTCACCAAAATTGCAAGTGGTATACCTTGAAATTTCGACGATTTTGGAAGTGGTCCAAACTTCTACTTATTAAACGTCAATTTAAAGCTCTCGAATCGTAAATGACGCATGAAATATCCTACATAAGAAATTTTAAATCGTTTGGAAGTTACCAAGCAAAAACTGTCTGGGTAAGCTGCTAACTTCAACTTCAGAACGACACTTCGTCTCAGCAAATGACTTTCCCCAAATGGCATGTCAAAATCAAGTTTCAAATTTTGAGACTAATCGGAGGTAGTTTGCATGTGTGTTTACACATTAAATTAGTTATTTATAATTTATATAAAAAAAAATTGTTTACATATCCTCTATATCAAGAAATACTTGTCATTAGATATTTTGTTGATAGTTCCCAAATAAAAACAAATGCTTGTTTATACCTTTATCTAGTTATATTTTCGCTGAAGAAGGTGTTCCGAAAACGTTTGCACATGTTCTGAAAATATAACTATCATTTAAACCAGCCTTGTTTAATTGACCGAATTGTACTAGAGAACTATAGTATAGGATAAGTATAAAAAAGGTCACGAAAAAGAATATATACATTTAATTTAAGTTTTACAGGGGCCGGGGCTGCTTTTTTGTTTTCTTTTTGATAACCAGACAAAAATTCATCATTACCATTAAAAATTTAGCCAGATTAAAAGAAAAAAAACTCTTTTACTTAAATTTAATGTTGGATACTACGTCGTGAACATCAGCAAAATTGGCTGGGCAGTCAATGTGCTAGGACTAACATAAATCGTACAAAAGTATTTTTTCTTATTCTTTGGGTTTTCAATCTAATATAACGTCCAACAATAACTAAGAAAAATAAATATCACAGCAAATAAGGATCTCTATATCGCATCCGTTATCGAAGAATATTCTCGAAAATCTATTTTTAATTTAAATTCAAAAAAGAGGTATTACCCGGACCCGGCTATTGTGGCAGTATTGTTGTTCGTCGCAGAATCCCTCCCTCACGGCGCGCAGAAACTTTATTTTTAAATTTCCACCGAATATAATAATACCCTCGCCTTAAACGATAAACCGATCTGACAGCATCCAGCGGAAAAAGAGGATTTCATATTTTGCGCTTACGGGGCTTAGCCCGGGGACGCCGTAGGATGGATGCAAAGCAGATATATCGCCTCGTCGAGGGTGGATAAAAAGTAAAGAGGAAACTACGTAAAGAGAGAGAAATAAAACGACGGATGAAGCGGGACGAAAGTAGCAGCGCGCGTAGGATCGGGTAACGGTGGCTCGTTTCGATATGGACGAATGCGAAAGGTATAATTGAGGAAATCGGGTCGAAATGGCGAAAGAAATTTTCGGGACAAATGCGATTTTTTAATTTCGGACTGGGACGCTAATGATGGTCGCACGTTCGTTATTAAAATTTTAGATAGAACATAGATACGATTGCACGAGTGCTATGAAAATGATAGTAGAGAAGCCACACTTTCAGAAAGACATATTCCGTCTTCAACGTAATAGACCAAATTGCATGTGCCTTTGTTAATTTGTCTACACTTTTGCCATTTCGCTCGCGCAGGTTGATATGACGTAATATGTAGGTAGAGTTTGTTTCTTTAGAGAAGAGTACATTAAATTTGGTGGTCGGTATACGTTAGTTAGAGCGGGTTTGACCATTTTGTTTTCTTTGTTTTGCTTGTACGTTGAAACTGTCTACAAAAGAGTTAACGTTTTACTACATCATTAAAACTAGTCTAATGTGCTCTTCTCTAAGGAAACAAACTCTACTTCTGATAGTGTGACTGCTCTGAAATGTACTTCAACGTGATTGACATTCTTTAAATGACGTGCTTGCTTCTTTGATTCGCTCGTTTGTGGAACGGTCGGTTTGAAAGTCTTAATCTTCAGCGGAACTGTAGATGACCAGTAGATGTCAGTCCGTAAGGTCGATTATCTTTCTTCGTTTGGATCGGTAAAATTTCGAAAACTTTAGTTGATATCGGTCTCATTCAGGTTGCTCCTTTTAGTAGCAATATTCCTAGCATCTGAGAGCTACGAAAGGGAGCTATCCTAATTTAAGATCTTTGCATGTAAAATGAAACTTTCATAACTCGAGTCACCGTTATCCACGAAAAAGATCGACTTATGGAGGCTTGGAGTTATAGAAATGTTCATCAAAACTAACGAATTGGTTTAAAGACATTGCAATTGTTCAATTACACACATTTTTATTTACTTCAAATCATGTGCTACATACTAATTAAAGTTTAAATATTTAGTAATTTGTTTCTGAAAGTATTTTACTCTTTTCTGTTATTTTTAGTAAAAAGAGCTTCTAATAATTTGTTCATAACCTTATAGTGATCATCATCACTTGTTTTGTCATTCATTTGTAAACATAAATCCACACTGCAGTTAAAGTCAAATTCACTGGTTCAGAGTTGTAATGCTCAATAATGTCGTGGTCTGTGAGAAAGTCTGCGTATTTGGTTGTCCACTTCAATATAATCGTCAAATGTGACATTGTAAGTTATATTATTCAATCTTATCCATGTTCCATAATCAGCGTCCATAAAGTTTCGATCTTCATCAATGTTATTTAAGAAAATTAAGAGTGTATCATCCTCTTCTTCCCATTGTAAATTCTGACCAAAGCATGCTATTCGTTTGCAAACATAAAATCACATTTCTCAAGGAATCCGCTAGATCATTCTTGAAAGGCTGTTGAACAAATTCTACCACTGAACCTCCGTCGCCACCTTCCACTGCAGTTAAAGTCGAATTCACTGGTTTAGAGTTGTAATGCTCAATAATGTAGTCTTCACTTCAATATAATCCTCAAGGGTGACATTAAAAATTATATTATTCAGTTTTACCCATGTTTCATAATCAGCATCCATCAGGTTTCTATCTTTGTCAATGTTATTCAAGAAAATTAAGGGTATGTCATCCTCTTCTTCCCATTCTGAATTCTGAAAACCAGGTATTCGTTTCCAAATATAAAATTAAATTTCCCAAAGAATCCGCCAGATCTTTCTTGAAAGGCTGTTGAACAAATTCTACCACTGAACCTCTGTCACCACCTTCCACTGCGGTTAAAGTCGAATTTATTGGTTCACAGTTGTAATGCTCAATGATGTCGTCGTCTGTGAGAAAGTCTGCAAATAGGGTTGTTCACCTCAATATAATCCTCAAGAGTGACATTGGAAGTTCTATTATTCAGTCTTACCCATGTTTCATAATCAGCATCCATCAGGTTTCTATCTTCGTCAATGTTATTCAAGAAAATTAAGGGTACGTCATCCTCGTCTTCCCGTTCTGAATTCTGACCAAAACCAACTATTCGTTTGCAAATATAAAATCAAATTTCTCAAAGAATTCACCAGATCTTTCTTGAAAGGCTGTTGAACAAATTCTACCACTGAACCTCCGTCACCACCTTCCACTGCAGTTAAAGTCGAATTTATTGGTTCACAGTTGTAATGGTCAATGATGTCGTCGTCTGTGAGAAAGTCTGCAAATAGGGTTGTTCACCTCAATATAATCCTCAAGGGTGACATTGGAAGTTTTATTATTCAGTCTTATCCATGTTTCATAATCAGCATCCATCAGGTTTCTATCTTCGTCAATGTTATTCAAGAAAATTAAGGGTACGTCATCCTCGTCTTCCCGTTCTGAATTCTGACCAAAACCAACTATTCATTTGCAAATATAAAATCAAATTTCTCAAGGAATCTGCTAGATCTTTCTTGAATGGCTGTTGAACAAATTTTACCACTGAACCTTCGTCACCACTTTCCACTGCAGTTAAAGTCGAATTCACTGGTTCAGAGCTGTAATGCTCAATAATTTCGTCGTTTGTGAGAAAGTCTGCAAATTGGGTTGTTCACCTTAATATAATTCTCAAGATTGACATTGGAAGTTCTATTATTCAGTCTTATCCATATTTCATAGTCAGCATCCGTAAGGTTTCTATCTTCGTCAATGTTATTTAAGAAAATTAGGGGTATATCATCCTCTTCTTTCCATTCTGAATTCTGACCAAAACCAGCTTTGTTAAAGCAATTTGCTGTCGTTTGATGACTGACATCAGTATCCCATGCTTCTGCTATATAGCTGTTTAGTTTTAGCCTCTACACCCTTTCATGCCTCTTTTGCGATTTTGCTTCGATAGTAACCTTTCCAATTTGTCAGGATGTTAGGAATGGACTTAAGATATTTGTTCACTTCTTGAGCTAATCCTCTGGGACTCATACAATAATTTCCCAGCACCATGTTCTTGATTTGTCGATGTCTTGGTCATTCGGTGTCATTACTGTTGTCGATCAGAACGAGTCAAATCAACTACACCTTTTCGGTCTTTCTTGAATTCTTTATACACAAAATTTAAGTCAACCTCTTTGTTCAACTAATTTTGCCGTTGTAGAAATCGTAGAACACTAAAAACTTCGATTAACAAAAACAACTATTGAACGGGTTCCTTCTTCTTTGAAAGAACCTTCGACGAAGTGTGTCTTTTAGTTTGCTTACTAAAAAAACACCGTCGTTTATGGATTGTAAGGCTATATACACTGCTAGTTTAACGAAAGCGTTTATTTTCAAGATTGCTTAAAGTTAATTTTTTTCTTTTTTGGTCTGTTCGAAAATTATTTCGAAAGCTGTATATTTTAGCTATAAAAGCGATAAAATACTAATTTGCACGAATTTGGCATACTTTGACTAATCCGTTTTTAGCCTAACATTCGCCCGCCCCGGCTTGCGTTTTAATACTAACTATAATTCCAAATTTGAGGGGTTTTTATATTCGACAAGGGACGGTATCTATTTCCTTTGGCCTCAAAGACTTATCACAATCGCCACCGTAACTAATTAATACAAAGAATCCTAGATCTTAGAAGAGATATCTTCGTCTTTGAATACCGGAGCTGATAAGTTTAAGTGCGTTTATGACGTAAAGAGGAATCGTAAATAATAATATTGCTTGGAAAGGGCCAGGGCTAGGCGCTATTTATGTGCAAATAATAAACCAGGCGGCTTTTATCTCATTAAGCACTGCTAGAAACATTTGTATACTTGAATGTTGACTTTTGAATATTACAGGAACTAAGTAATTAAAATTTCAACCAAACGGGGCTAATATATATGTATCTACAATTAAAACTAACAAGTCTAAAGTCCTTAACAGTTGCTATGAACACAGTGATTGTGAGTGCCAGATCGCGTTCAAATTCCACATGATAACTCAGTACATTAATACCAATTTACAGAAATAAAATTGCGATGTCTTTTACGTGCTTTTTTCAAATGACTAATTTCGTATACTTTTTACACAGAATGTACATATTATCGTACTCGAAATCTCTAGTTACGAAGCTACTTTCGATACGATTTTTGATCGACTGTAAAAAGGGAATACTTTGAAAAACTATGAGTACATTGTACAATCATACCTTGAAAGATTAAGCGGAAGCAGAACTGTCCTCCCATCCAAACACTCAGAATACAAGTGAAGTGTAACTGTGTGCCTGTTCTCTATGTTTCCGATTTATTTCATATGTTCATACAATTTGTCTATTTTAAGTTTTTACCTACGTCGTCGTTAACAACAATCTAATAATTTGACTATCTTTCTCAAACGTTGCCCGTGAAAAAGGAATCACGGTTTGCGCTTGTCTCCCAGACTAACAATAAGATCTATGGACAACAATTGCGTATATGTGTTGCCTTTCTAATTTCCTACCATATGACTTGTCCAATTCTTGTATACTAAGGCTGAATGGATAAATAAAAAAAGAAAGAACTAATACACCTGTCGATACTACATAGAGCCAGGACTGTACGATCGATTTTGTTTAAATCGCGTAATTTGGAAGCACGCATAATCGTACGATGTCGAAAACCGATGACCTCTGTAATATGTCTTCGATAACGACCATTTTATGCAGTTGTTTACGTTGTACGCGCGAGCAAGCGCGTGCATTCCTCCGTTATGACTCTTGTTCGCGTAAAGCCATGTTCTTAAGAAGTCGATGATTATCGATATGCGTAATTATCCGCGTCGGTCGCATGTAGTAATATTATTGTGGTAATAGCGTTCTGTCATTCCTATAATTAGCGGTTGCAGGAAGATCTCGCTGAGGATCGTATAGGCGAGCTAATGCGATAGACGAACGTAATGGGGCGTAAACAGAAACTTTTATATGACCCGTTCGACTCGTAATTGAATTTTTATATGTTTAATTATCGTTCGGTTAATGTTTATATCGATTACGCGGAATTTGACGTTAAAATCGGATTGTTAGAATCATCTTAAGCTTACCATGAGACTCCCTACCCAGCCGTGGAGGAAGTTGGACGATTAAATCTGCATAGCCTTAAATTATCACCTTAAGGCCACGTTTCTTTCGTACTCGTTCGTTTTCCTTTTCCTTGATGTTAGGAAATCGGTTTTGCAAGCGTGGCACGTCCAAAGCTCGATATCACTGGTAAACAAACTTTCACTTTTTGCGTGTGTCTTTGATCAAACAAGGTCACTCTTAATTTCAATCTGCTTTCCAAATTTCTGTGCCAGGGCATACTTTTTGACTAACGCTCGTTTAAAATTTCGAAAAATGTGTATTTCTTATATTTCCGTCTAGCTTAAAATGGCTTCAATTCTTGTATTATTGGCAGTCCCAAAGGTATTTTTTAAGTGATTTTCTTCTGTATTTTGCAGCAGAAATATCTTTTTTAGTATCTAACAGTAATCGGCCAGCATGTTTGGGCCAAACTTACCTTGATAACGCGATTCCATGATGTTAAAATCTTTCACCGTCCTTGTCGCTGACGTCAGCTATGTTTTTTGGGGAAAAGAAATTAAATGCGAATGAAGAAAATGTGTTTTCAGTGATATATTGCAACTTTATAGTTCTAAAGCAATTCCTCCACAAGATCCTTAGTTCGTTGTCCGTGTTGTTATTACCCAGAAAGTGCTAGACCACTTTCTTGCCCATTCTGCCCGTGCTGGTCTTTCTTGGTCATTTAAGGTGGCATCCAACTCAGGATCATCGTTCACTAATTCTCGAATTTCAGGGCCAACGGAAATTTGTTTCTTAGAAAGCTAAAACCGTCGCCGTTTCTATCCACTCCTTTACCAACATTTTTTATCAATCCGACTTTAATGTGTCGAGGTGGCTGGTAGGCTTTTTGGAGATCCACCAGGGGCTGACTGACGAAATTTGTTGTTTTCGGAACGAATTGGTCGTCTTGGTGGCCATTGTTTTTTAATAATAGTTTTGCCTATCTCTGCTGGCCAACTCGCACAAGAAACAGCAAAATTTAGTATATTCTATGAGAATACAAATAAGTCTTTGCCATTTTTCTATCAAAAATTAGACATTTACAACTACGAAGTTTAGATATTTAGAATTATAGAATATCACACCTAAGAATTATAACCAAATAACTATGGAGGAAATTTCCAACTCATAACAAACGAGAAACTATAAAGAGTACGCATGTAAGGAAAGAAGAGGAAGTGAACAGTAAAATAGACACAAAGTAGTGATAGGTAAAATAGGGTTAGAATAAAAAGCAAACAGAAAAAAAAATGGAAGCATATCTAAGATGCAAAGAAGGCATCCTCCTTTAGGAAGCCATCAGAAGGGAAGTAAATAAATAAATAAATAAATAAGGAAACGGCCAAAGGAGACTTTAGCTGCGTCAAAACGGCAAAAACAACTACAAAGTAAATAAAATGCATAAATAGGAAAAATTGAAGAAAAGAAAATTAAAGCGATTGGTTGTACTCAGAGAGCAACAACCGGAGGAAGAAAGGAGAAAGGAGGATACAAAACTGAATGGAAAAATAGCGTCGAAACGGTCTTTAGCCCTCCGTGGTCACACTTCAATATAGAATTTAGATCGTCATACTGGGGCCAGCCATTTCAATAAACAATTGCAAAAGAGCTATCCGTCCGATATTGATGTAAAAATTTTTGAACATACTAAGAACCAATAGTTTGGATTGCCAGGACGAACCAATGACAAGATGATGAAAAAATTATTAAAAAAATTTTTCGGCCTTCCGCTACGTTCTTTGTCTTCAACGTCAAACTCACCCTTCTTAAACTTATGAAACCACTCACAACAACTTCTCTCACTCAAAGCAGCCTCATCATATGCAGCAGTAGCTACCGATTTCTTCAAATTAAAGAAGTAAATCAAAAGCAAATGACCGCAAATGACGCTCATTCGGTTCAAAATTTGACATTTTCGCGATGCTGATACAAAATCGCTGTTAAGGTTATGGGCGACAGATTACCGACGCAATGCTAGAAAGTTATCCGATGAGATAGATAGATGTCTAACTATTTCACACCGCAAGATTTGCAGGTTTTAAAGAGGGCGCTAGATATCAACTAGCCGCGAAATTTAAAATTATTGGCGGGAGTTTTGAATTAATATTAAATGTGCTTATCGTCGGCTCGAAGGTAAGACTCACTAAGTGAGATTTTAATTCAAATCAAATTATTAACACGTAAATACTCGCTAGCATGTATTTCACAAGTACTCCGCAAGTACTTCACAAGTACTCCGGAAAGTAGCACATCCTTGCAATCTCCATAGAGTTCTTCTCACACAAAACACATTTGTCCCTTATTTCGACGGTGAAAAACGGCGGAAAATAACGAATTAAAAATCAAAAACAACGTATACCGACGCTGACCCAATGCCCCAACGTATTAATAGCAGTAAGTACGATTATCTACGACTGTGGCTCGATTCTTAACGAATCCCGGCCCGAACTTCGCCATCTTAAAAACCTTGCATTCGTCCGGACAAAGAAGGAGCATATGATCTTTTTAATTAGGTAAACAAAGATAACTATAGCGGATAACTTTTCGTATTTACTTGGAAATCTGTTGTAATCTGTGGTTATGAGGTTGTCAGACGCCCAAACTTACGATATGACGTTTTCCACCTGACAATTTCAACCATAACTTACTGGTGGTATCATCTTTTGTCATAGTTGGAAATCGCGTGCATGGGCAATAAGTTTCAAATCTCCGCAAAGGCCTTTGACACTGAACCATCCGTAATGAACGAAGAGCAAAGGCAAAGTTTGCAACAATGGAAAATGCACTTGCGAAAAACTGGTGCCTGATGGACGATTTCTGACGACGGATTCGAAATCAGCATCGAAGAATGCATAATTCATGTTTCGTCCGTTTCTCAGTATTATAGTTAAAGGTGGACGATCCTCACCCATTTTATCAAGTTTATAGGAATTTACAGGATGCTCATGGTCCATTTATGAAAATAAACTCACCCCTAAATTTTCGACCGTCGTTTCTACCCATTCCCTCGATTCCCTTTCTTTCGCGAAAACAAAAACGGAAAAAATCTTCGATTTCCTCCTCTCTTCCCCATCTTTCCCCGTCCCCCATCTCCTTCTTTTTAATTAATACAGGATATTGTTTGGGGATACTTCGACCGGGAAGAGCGAGACGACAAAGAACGGAGCCGGAGGAAAGGAAAAGGGACGGAGCGCGACTTCGAGCAATTTAAGTTGAAATAGGCATCGTCGAGTTTTCATGCGGAGATCAAACGGATGACGTGATAACTTCATCTACACATGGGCGGGCCCGGAGCCAGGGTTCTAGGACCCGGATCGACCGGAATCATTGGTCCAGCTCTCTCTCGCTCTCCTCCCGACCGTCGCACATGCGTAGCCGGGCGCAGACGCCGACGTCGCCGCCGTCGTCGTCTTTGATATTGAAATGCGCCGTCTCTCCCCCGATATGTTGTTTTCGCTATAATTGAGAGAGGGAGAGAGCGTCGGCTCCCTCGATCATCGTATCAACAATATCCTCGGCCGGTCGAAGGATAATAATTTCGGCGGCGTACGTTATCGCGCTCCGCTAAATGGCAAAGGATCCCGTATACGTGTGTGTAGCTCTACCAGAGCGTCTATAAGAGAAAGTATAAAATTGTAGGGGCGAGTTTATGGCGATAAGTATCTTTTTAATTAATGGAAGAAATTTCCATGCTTGAGGTTGAGACACAATGTCATGAGATTAACTACGTCAATTTTCTAGTATTATTGGTCATTTCTGTCCGATAAGTAACCATAACCAAATAAATACTTTTATAAGATAACGAAGAAAAGTTTAGCTCAGCTAGATATGAAGGAGCAGTTCATAGCGATAGATTTCGCCGAACGACTACCCCCATCTGATTGACAAAATTGTTGTTGTTTTCAGCTTTGCAAGTTAATTGGACAGCTTTCTGGGAGAGAAATTATGTAGATATGTAGGTCGTTTCGCAGAGATTCATTTAAAGATTATTTTTCTTCATTATATCATCATCATCATAACCTAATACTTAAAGAAACCAAAACCAAGAGTTGTCCAAGCAGCCTATGGAAACCCAAGTCTGGAATATATGATTAAGTTAGGAGAAAGCCCGAAGATGTTCCCGGAACAATCAGAAAGTACCTTACTTACCCAAGAGTAGTTCAAGCAGGCAGGAACCAGAAAGTGAGATGATAACGAAGAACCTACCTAACAGTTAAGAAAACTACGAACAACTAGGAATTCGATAAAAGAATGGGCTAAGAAGTTGGCAAAGAGTAAAATAACCAAAAAAGTTATCAAACGGTAGTAAAGAAAGGAAACAACCAAAAACAATGTAATGTAACCACGAATTTGACCATTATAATCCCAGAAACTTTCGGCAAAAGTATTTGGAAAGCAAAATAAAAGCAACCAAATATTTGACAAAAATGCAAGTTGATAAGTAAACTCAATAGTTGATCAGAACAACGAATGTGTTATCAAACAATCAAAAAGAACGGAAATCATGCAAAAATCTGAGAAGAAATGAAATGTTCAAGGAGATACACAATAGCTAAAAAGCTGAACCACGAAGTTTCCAAATAAGTTACTAAACAATTAGAAGAACGTAACGGAGCGAAACCCAAAAGTTCCTGAAGACTAAAAAATATCAAACAAGACAGAAACAGAAGTTTATTAACACATGAGCTCAAATTGATTAACATAACCGTGCTAAGGGAATATTTTAAAATTTGAATTTGTCGCGAAAACCTAGTAACAAATCGATCAACAAAAGTAGTGGAGTTAGTTTTAATTAGTTTTTAGTTTTGAGTTTTGCAACTACCGAAAATAACGAAGAAAAGTTGAGAAACAACATCTCAGCTGGATGTTAAGCAGCGATAGATTTCACCAAACGAATGCCTCCATCTAATGGACAAAAGTGATATTCATATACCGATATGCATCGTAACTTGCGATAAGTAACAATAGAGGAAGTTGTTTTCTCGGAGAGCTGCCTCACAAACCCACCTCCATTAGTAGGTCGTTTTGTAGAAAACTCCAAAAATATTCTAGGAACAATCAAAAAGTTCGCGATGATAGCTAAAACAAGTAGTTACGAAAACTACAAACAACTACAAGTTAGATGAAGGAGGGCTAAGAAGTTGACAAAGAGTAAAATAACAAAAAGCATGTTCAGATAAAATTAGATAATTGTCACGAACCAAATAAATTTTAAAAAATTAGAAGTAATCTCAAGTTTAACATGCAAGCAGCTAACAGATTGGGTCACATATAAATATCCTAACAAACAATTAGAAATATTGCAAATAACACAAAATCCGAGGAAGCAAAATCGAAATGTTTGGCGCAAATGTAATCAAGAGGTTCTTGAAGATAATGACTTACCAAGCCCGTGGCTCCATCTGATGAACTAAAGTGCATATACTTCACCGCTTGCCACCAATAACAAGACAGGGGATTGTTTTCAGCTTTCCAGACTAATTGCACAGCTTTCCTCGAGAGGTGCCTAACAAATGTACCTCGATTAATACATCATGGTTTCCGGAGAAGTGTTTAAAAATTCTTCTGCATCATGTGATCAGAAACTTTATGATAATAACTAAAGAAGTTGGTGAGCAACCAAAACGCTTAGATATAACAATTTTAAACTTCACGACAAAACTATGAAATTGAAAATATAACCGAATAACTCCAAAGTATGGCAGAAAACTTAGCAAGCCATCAAAAAGACTAGTAGCAACAAAAAGTCGCACAGAACAAGAACGAAATGTTGGTAAATGTAATCAGAAGATTCTGAACGAAGACAGGCAGATACTTACAGGAAAGAAGAAGAAGGCGAAGGAGAAGAAAAGGGTAAACAGGAGTTTGACATAAAAGCTTACCTCTACAGACATTCGGAATGGTACTACGTCAAGTTGACCGGAGTACTAAATGACTTAATGAAAACATGTGTAAAATGGCCAACTTCTAACTGAAATTGCCCAGAATGCTCAAATATTGACTAATCTGCTTCCAAATTTTAAATAACTTTATCCTAAGACAAAAGAAAGTAATTTCTAACTGATATTGTCCAAAACAAAAATTGGAAAACCGAAAGCTAACTTCTTTATGTGCCACCAAATTTTGAACAACTTTGAAGAAAACCTTATAACCAAAAAACGAATTTCTAAGTGAAATTTACCAAAAACGGAAAGCTGCAAAGTTGGCGTCGTAAACACAAGACCAGAGACCAGTCGTTTTATGATGAGCATATTCCCCAGCCCCCTCGTCCGTTCTCATGTGACTAACAATAACGGCGTAAGATGCTGATAGAAGATGATCCGATGGACCAAACCTTTTCCAACGTCAATCGGGCAACATATACAACAAATCAGATCGAGTTAGATATCAGGCGCAGCATTTTGTTCTGAGCCGTTATCAGGCGGTTGATGTGGTTCTTAGCAGCAGTTGACTAGGGCAGCATACCATAGATGATACTGGTGTTAGCAATTGGTCGTAAGAAGATGTTACAAAAAGCTTCGTTCTTAAGTTCAGTCCGAAGCGCTGGACCAGGAGAGGACCAGGCCAAGGTAAGTCGAACTCCACGGAAGACGAAAATGTTGTCAGCTGGAGGATCGCGTTTGCGGGTAAATCTTGCCGCAAAATATTCCTTTGAGTTGATTCTTAACCTCCAACTCACGGCTCATTCGTTCGGCTATTGAAAAGGTTAGGAAACGAAGATTGTCGAGCATAATCACGGTTTTCAACAACAAGCAGAAACAAGGAATTGTAAGTTTGCAAGAAAATCTTACTTATTTGGGAAGATCATTTTGACTTCAAATTCGCTACTTTTCACGTTGTATTTCTTAAATATTGATGTTCAATATAATTATTCTTCACTTCTGAATACGTCAATTTATCCCGAAACGTCCATAGATACATTTTAGCCAGTTCTCCTCCAAACCAAAATCACTAAATTCCAAGTTATACGTGCATGGTACGTCGCTCATAATATATATTTCGGCAGTGAACATTCATCTAAACTAAAATTACATAGCGAAATATAACTAGACAGCCGGCGTAATTATTCGCCTCGTCTCGAAAATTCCGACGTTTCGGCACCCAATTCACGGAACGAAACGAGACACGCGAAACCCATCATTAAAAACCACACTTTAACCAACCGACCGGGGGCATCATCATCATCATCGTCGTCATCGTGCTCGCGGCAATTATCGCGAACGAGACGATGATCTAAGTTTCGAGAGAACGTCAGGGCGACCGCACACAAAACTTAACAATAAACAATGACGAAACGGAGAAAACGAAAAGAGATCGAAAGAAGGCGGACAGAGAAAGAGGACGACGAATATCATTGTAAAAGGAAGAGGTACGGGTAAAAAACGAGTCCGGTAACGGCCGAAACGAATTTATAATGCTAATCTCGGAGGGTTTTTGCCTCCGCGCTTAAAACAAACAGCCGGCGATTCTTTTATATTAATCGGGCGAGGATAATGCCGGTATTTCGGCAAAGGAAAAGAGAGACTTAACAGGTGAGAGCACGACGACGGCGGCAGCGACGGCGAAGAGTAAAACGGGGTTTGGGAAGCGGCCGGCTTGCTCTCTGTCATTAGGTGATTTAAGAAACGCCCCGGTTTTATGCGGTTATATGTAATCACGCGCGCGGCGTGTTGATGTGTCAAATATACCATGTCGAGAGTTGTTGATTCTCGCAAGTATACTAAAACACGCATCGTACCCGCCTGCCCGTGCTCATAAATACACAAATACACACGTCAATGGATGTACATTTATGGATGATGGAAAAACGATGTTAAACGACGTGAGGAATCTTCAGAAAGTTTTGTGTTTTTGTTCAGTAAAAAAATAATTGGACAAAAGGACGTAATTGAATAAAATACGTAAAAAATTGGTGAACATGGGCGAAGAACCGAAAAAATGATCAAAATCTAAATACCTGGATCAAATGTGTTACGAACATTCATTCGTCTTCTTTGGTAGCTTTAAGGAATTTTTTAAAAATTATCCCAAAGATCAGTAATAAGTCCAGGAGGAATCTGGTAAAGATTGGACTAACTTAGTCAAAAAATCAATGAAATCAAGCTGACTTAATCTTAACCCTTTCCTATAAAACGCACTATAGTTAAACGGGAAGTTTCAGATGCTTACAGGAATTACCAATCTTATATTGAGACTACAGTCATCGGTGATCCACCAACGTTTTGGAAGTTTATGGCAGACAGGAGGAAGACATCTAGGATTCCTGGCTGCATGAAATATCACGACCACGAAATGACTAATCCACTGGAGATTGTAAATGCGTTTGCCAACATTTTCTCCGTTCCTCGTGGGCGCCCCACTAACAATATTACACCAGCGCACATTGACACACCTTGTATATCTATCAGTCCGTTCTTATCCAATGAAGTACTGCAAAGCCTTAGAAAGGTCAAAGCGAACTCTACGTCTGGTCATGATGAACTGCCTGGTTTTTTTGTGAAGGATTGTGCGTCTATTCTCTGTGAACCACTTACATTGATCTTTAATTTGATTATTAAAACAAGTTTATTCCCTGATCAATGGAAGATTACTAGAGTAGTACCTGTGTTTAAAAAGGGGATAAGTGTGATGTATTGAACTATCATCCCATTAACATCATCTGTCATTTTGCTAAAGTTTCCGAAAGTGTGCTTAACCAACAAATCTTTTACAAGTGTAAACCAATACTAGCGTTGCAACAACATGGTTTCATCACGGGCAGATCAACAATCACCAACTTGGCAGAAATAACCCAGTACGTTAGTGAAGCTCTGGATGATCGAATACAAGTAGACGTTATCTATACAGATTTTACTAAGGCCTTCGACTCTGTAGATCATGCTTTGCTCATGGCGAAGTTGGATGCTTTCGGTTTTTCGGCGGATCTACTGCGGCTTATATCCTCCTACTTATACCAACGACGGAATGTTGTCTGTTACAATGGTTATTATTCTGGACAATATATTCCTGCATCGGGCGTCCCTCAGGGATCGAACCTGGGACCATTACTATTTATTATTTTTATTAATGACATTATCAAAACACTAGATTGTAGAGTACTTGCCTATGCAGATGATCTTAAAATTTATACTAAAGTTACATCATTGAATGATTGTAGACACCTGCATGTTAGTCTTCAACTGATTGGTGAATGGTGCGTGGTTAATGGAATAGACTTGAATGTTAATAAGTGCGCGGTAGTTACTTATACGACTAATTCAAACCCATTCCAATTCCTGTATTCTGTGAATAGCGAGATTATTCCAAGATTGGATAAAATTAAAGACTTGGGCATCCTATTTGACTCAACATTGAGTTTTTCCGATCACATTTTAGACACGTGTTCTACTGCTACCAAATCCTTGGGTTTTATCATGAGATCATGCAGACAATTCAATAATCCTCTGGCAATTAAGTCGCTTTACTATGCTTTCGTAAGAAGTAAGTTAGAGTATGGTTCCTTAATATGGTATCCGCACTATGTTTATCTGCAATTATCTCTTGAAAGAGTTCAAAAGCGATTTTTAAAGTATCTTTCCTTTAAGGAAGATGGTTTCTATCCAGATAGAAACACTGACTACACTATTCTCCTCAGCAGACACGGCTTTGACACCCTAGACAGTAGAAGAAAACAGTGTAGCGCCAAGTTCCTTTTAAACTTAGTTAAATCTAGAATAGATTCTCCTTCTCTACTGTCGCAGGTAAATATTCATGTTCCAGCACGCCCTACACGTTTGGCTAATACCTTTGCTGGTCCAAGAGCGAGAACCAATGTGTTAGTAAAGGCCCCGTTATCCCACATGATGTTTAATGCAAATTCATATTTCGCTGACCCGTTCCTATTATAACCTTTTGTTTCTCGTTTATCGTTAGCAGCTCCGTGTGTCTCTTTAAATTTGTCGTCTTCCAAATATGTCTTTGATTTAAGTTTTGGGATTGAAATTTTAATTTTTATTTTTTTTTGTTTTGTGTTATATTAGTTATAGTTTTGATATATAAATGTTTAAGTACTGCACTCTAATGTATACATTGTCCTGTAATTGGAATTTCTTCTGTTGGACAATAAAGAATATTATTATTATTATTATTATTATTATTATTATTATAAAACAGTTGAAACTTTAACTCAACTAGCTCGTACACGTCTATATCAAGGTTTCATGTTTTAGTTAAGTTAAGTTAAAATTCACCACAATTAGCAAAAAATAATTGGATAAAAGAGATTGAATAAAATTTGACGAAGCTGGTCGGAGAATCGGAAAGATGACCAAAATCGAAATACCTGAATTAAATGTGTTTAATATATTCATTCCCCTTCTTTGGTAGCGATAAGGTATTTTTGAGATTTTCCCAAAGATCAGTAATAAGTCTAGGGGAGCCCTTACAGTTAGAAGCGTAGCTCAGCTAACTCGGACTTGAAGGGACCGGGTTAACTTAATCTGGACATATTCTTACAGAACAATTAAAATTACCAATTCGTTACCTCGTACGCTAGCAGATCTGAACAACTTTCAAAAAAATTTTACCCACGAAACAAATTTTCACCTTAAGGTGACTTTTGGGTGGATAAATGATTCATTAAACTACGTCTGATAAAAGTAAAGGTGCTGTCGTATGATAATCCAATGCTTCCATTGGAAAGGCATTCATTTCAATCCTTATATGAACAAATTTTCTGCATTCTTCTGGCTTCCGCTATTTTGGGGCATGTTCCTTTTTTGGCAAATCTAATGAAAATATGTATTTTGTTCTTAGACCAATCATCCCGAAGTTCCGGCACTTTCACGATACTTATATAGCCGAGCAAGCCAACAAATTATCTGATTTCCTTTGATCTAGTTAGTATCTAGTCATGGAGACGTGAGGAACGGGGTATGTCAGTCGCTGTTTTAAGGACTTGAGTTGCATACAAATTAGCATTATCCACCATTATATTTACTACCTTTTTATTGAAAAATAATTGAAAATAATCAACTGGTTTAATTATAGCTAATATAGCATCAAATGTTGGATCCATGCCACTCTTGTCAGTAAAGGGAAAGTTTTGTCGGTTTCCGTCCGGGTCATTCCAAACAATATCCCTGAAATAGATTTGTACATAAGTGACAAAAACGGAGAAAGGTGGCACCTAGGGGATTTACTTTCACTATCGCTCCCATTCTCTGCGGCATAATTGGGATCATCATTGGACTCCACACTTTCGTCATTGATTTGTTCTACCAGCTCATAATTTTCTTCAAGATATTTTGCAAAAGCTTCATTACTGAGGCCTTTCTCGGACATTTTCCGTTTTATTTTATTTAAAAATATATGGATAATGATCACCAACCAATCACCAATGTATCACCAGTGATATACTTCGAGTCAGATGAGAAAAGTGTTATATAACTTTTATTAGTTTTTATAATATTTATTACAGAAATGGCAAAACGCAAAGCTGTTGCGGAAAATATTGTTTTTGAGAACAGCAGCGACGATGTTGAAAATGAGTTTGGGTGGAGTTTCTCGGAAGAATCGGACACTAGTTTCGACGATTGTGAAGAAAGTGAAGATAACGATGAGCAAGAAATTATACCGTCCTGAGAAAATACTCCATTGGATGTTCCGTGGACTTCCAATGGGATGCCAAGGCATTTTATCTGTATTCACTGGAAGTCCGCGAATGAAAATTTCTGGTCTATCAGAAGACAAGAAAAATGTGCTTGACATTCTTTTCAGACCAATCAGGGCGGCACTTCAAAACGAGATTTAAAAATATATTAATAATAATAATAATAATACTCTTTATTGTCTGTATAAAGGACATGGTCAACAATAATAAATAAAAAATAATAAAACAAAATAAAATAAAATAAGAGAAAATAAAATAAAGAAAATACAATGCAATTACACATATAAGAAAAATCACTAAAATTCATTTGAAGAGAAAGATTTATTCCTATTATAGAAACAGAAATTCTCTGTCACAGATTTAAAACCACTGTGACTATACATACATTCCTGATCAAACCGGGGAGCCTATTATAAGCCCTTATGCACATGTACGATGGAGACCTCTCATAAAGGGGCGGTCCTGTATAATCGAATATGTATACATAGTGAAGTCATTCCGGGGACATACTGTATCGAGGCAGCAATTTACGGAAGTGTGTTGATGTCGAAATAGGTATACTGGGTGTGTACGTCTTTTTATATTTTTCCTTTTTGGAGGAGTTGAGCTCGCAACTCACTTGAAAAATATGCAACGCTGATCTCTAGTTATAACACAATGAAAGCGCCAGGTATTTCTTCCATTCAGCATCAACTACAAGGACTGCACTCCTATTCGGTTGTATATCGCTGAAGATGCTAGCTTCGTTGGCGGCGAAACGCGTGTCTAGAAATTAATGAATAATTGTCTGGAATTACCGATACCGGTGTTCCATTACCTACGAAATCCGTTCAAATAAACGAAAACCGGTTTTTGATGAGATTAAAAAAACGCAGCCGCCGAACGCGAAACGGCGAATACCACGCAATGAGCGCCCCGTCAAAAGCGTTTTTCACGCGTATTTATTACGGCGCGCTCTCGCTGTCGCTACCGGACGACATACAATGCAGAAGACAATGTCCATTGTGTTCTTCGAATATTATAATCGCGCCGGAGTGCGTAATAAACGATGTGGGCATGCAGTCGCGGTGTGTATTTATAAATGACGACCGGCGAGAACGACGAGTTCGCGTCCGCGCGCACGGTGTAATTAATTCAAGTTACCTACTACCGACTACTACTGTAATCATCTGGCTGACTTTGCGACTATTAAATAGTCAGTAATTAATTGTGGTAATTTCTCCGACCGGTCGTTATCTAAATAACCGAGTCGGCCTCCGAAAGGGGATTATTTTTGTCGGGTTTCTTCTTTTACAGTCTGTACGTCGGCCGCTCTCACAGATTGCACCGGTAAAGAAAAAATCACTTTTTGCTTGTTCCTTTGATCAAATATGGTATTTCCCCCATTGATTCTGAATCTGCTTTCCAAATGTGTATGTCGGGCATAGTTTTGGTATAATATGCGTTAAAAATTTTGCGCACAACCATAGATTATATAGTACATATAGCCGGACCACTCTAACTTTAATGGCCATTCCTTAAAGCGCTTGAATACTAATGCGATCGGACCGTGAACTAATGGTGCACTGCGAGTACTTGAAAAATATGTATTGAAACTAGTATTCCTTAATTTCGGAATGGAATAAAATAATTAAGAGCATATATAATATCTTCATTAACAATGAAAGACAAATTGAATTACATTTTTTTAGAGCGAAGCTCTTTTAACGAGGTTCTGCGGCGGGAGCTACCTGGGAAAAAGTGAGACGCTTGAAATCGTCACTAGATGCTTGTGTCTTTTTCTTTCATTAGTTCTGTCTCTCACATACACACACACACATATTCATCGCAGGAAGAAGTATGAAATGCGTCGTCTTTGCGTCTCCCCTCATCAGATGGCGCTCTCATTATTCAAACTCGAATTTACTTCAAATTCAACATCAACTAATTTACCATCGGTTTCGAAATGAAATACGTTTTCTTTATACATTGTTTATTCAATTATAGAATTTTACCCTTTATTCAAATAAGCATCAAACGCGTAAAGAGCTTTGCTCTTATCTCTCCTCTTTTTTAAATGCATAATTTTAAATTTAATATAATATAATAATATAGTAATAAAGCTCTTGCCCTATCTTCTAATTTAGTTATAAATATACTAGCTTACCCGTCGCGCGTGGTTGCGACCTCAGAAGAAAGAAAATTAAAGGAAACCCGTTATGATAACATTCAATTTACATTGTGTCGTTTTTATTGAAACTTATCATTAGTTTATTATTATATTCAATTGAATTAAATTTGTTTGGGCGCCACCTATCGTAGGATGTATGTACTAAACCTAAAATATTCGGCACACGCGCGCCACCTATCCTAGGATCAGTGTTACACGTATGGAAATTCATGGCGTTTCCTTTTTTGGAAAACGTTGATGAAATAAATTGATTTGGAATTCTTCTTGTGACATTCTTGCCGATATACCCAGCGATGTAAGCATGAGTATTGATTATTCCTACATCATTTTCAGTTCTTATTGGAAACAGGGATAAAGTTATCTGTTACTGTTGCATCAAAATTTAAAATTTTTGTAGTAGACAGCAGAAGGAAATTGTTTTTAATTATCTAGTACGTCGTTGGCATCTGCTTCGCAGTTTGCACCTGGTAATTGAGGACACATAAAGTTGTTAACGATCAAATTATTAAAAGATTGCACAAATGGGTAGAATGTGGGATTGATATTTCTTGCGCCATGACTCCGTATACATCCGAAGAAATGTTCAAGTGAATCTTGACTGAGGTTCCACAGACACCTTTTAGATTTGTTTGTGGTTGCTGTAACTTGGTCCATAGATATTTTAATCCATGAATCGTACGAGGAAGAGGAAGTAGTTTCTCCTTTCGTTGTTAAAAATGTGATGCTCTTCAGTACTTGTACCAATATTGATTAAGTCTTCACTTCCAATTGAAGTATACCATTTGACACGAAACCAAAACAAAATTCACAATATAATTCATAAATAATACTTTACAGCGGATATCTTATACAGTGTGAATGATTAATAGCTATGTTTCATACAAAAATATAACAATGAAGTTTTAATGAACATTTAGAAACATACAATTGGTCAAAGAACATAAGTAAATTGAAGGATTCTAAGAGGCCTACTAATTATTAGATTATGCACTTGACTATCTTTACTTAAATATAATAAACAATTTATGACGGTGTTACTTATAGAACTTATTGTTAGTGTAGTAAACGTTCATAAAAACCCTCATTATTAGCAGTACAATATCATATTCGAATTTTTACATGAAATTTATCTGTTGCTTAATTAAACATAAATGTTTAATAATAATTATTTGCACAGTTACACTTTGTTCTCTCTTTATAAAAGTGGTTTTACTATGGAACATTTCTAGTTAATCAAGAGAGAGCATTTCCGAATTTTCACTATGTATCAAATCATTATTATTGTCAAATAAATCTTGATTTTACCCTCAATCTTATCTCCGGGTCTTTCGGAAGTGTATGCAAAATAGTCTCTTTGGTTTTCTGCACAAAGGTACACAATAGAACATCATATTTGAAGGATTAATCTCAAGCACAAAGCGACGGATATGGAATATTTCCAAACTCGTCAAATACACACTTCGACGCTTCGTAAATCCAGCTGAAATGACGCTAATGGACGCAGTACAAGTCGCAACCGTTAAAACCTGAATTTATTGTCTCCAAATTTAAAATAACGACACTAGAGCCACTTACGATAAGACTTTTAACCACCAATTAAGGAACGGCATTACAAATATTAGTGCGCATAGCGTGCTTACAAGTTGAAATAGCTTAAATTCTTATATTAATGGCAGTTCAAAAGTTATTTTGACGGAATCTTCTTCGGTATTTTGCAGCGGGAATATCTCTTTCTAACGTGTATTTTTTCAAAATTTAAATGTGAATGAAAAAATGTATACTCAGTGACGTATTGCAACTTAGTGGAAGAAATTCGTCCACAAGATCCTTAGTTAGTTGTCCGATTTGTTATTTCCAAGAAAGTGCCGGACTACTTTCTTGACTGACTTCCATGCTGGTGTTTCTTGCTCGTTTAGGATGGCATCCAACTCGGGATCGTTCATTAATTCGCGAATTTGAGGTCCAACCAATTTACCTTCATTGATTTCTGCGTCACTGGCCGGTGGAAATTTGTCTCTTCGGAAGGAAAAATTGTCGCCATTTCTATCCGTTTCTTTGACAAAAATTTTGATCAGTACGAGTTTAATATGTGGAGGTGGCAGGTACACTTTCTGGGGATCGACCAGAGGCTGGCTGACGACATTTCTTGTTTCCGGAACGAGCTGTCTTCTTGGTGGCCATTATTTTTTCTTTACATCCATCTCTGCTGTCCTAGTCGCACAAGAAACCGCAACATTTGATATATCCTAGTTGAAGACCGAGTACATGAGTTTAAAATCTCCGCAGAGGGCCCAGGCATGTCTTTCATACGCGGTGCGATGCGCGCTGGTTGAGGAGAAAAAATTAACCTGCAACAACGGAAAATACAATTATGGAAAACTGGTGCCTGCTAGACGATTTTTGACGACGCATTCAAAATCAGCATCGAAAAATAGATAGAAAACAGGACTCAGGTTCCAATAAACAAAAACATTGTTTCCTTGTGTTGTTAAGGTAAAAGATTCAACTTGATGAATGAGGATTTTTCATATGGTATCAGTTACCATAATAACAATACTACTAATAATAATGATTGCATATTAACCAGGAAACCTTCCTCATCGTCGGTAAAAGAAACGAGGAAACGTATTTTATAAAAGTCTCCTTTTATTAACATATTTAATTTGCGAAGGAAAAGAGATCGGCAACGCCGAGGATTAAAGGAAAAAGAAAGCAACATTGAAATACGCATTCGGGGCTTCGGGGCTTCGGCGACGTTCGCAGCAGCCGCGCTGTTGTGTGTGTTGCGCGGACCGATTTGCGGCGTCAGCATCAGACGGCCGAAGCTTCGACATAATTAAAAAACGTAAGAGGATAAAGCGCTTTAGTGATCTGGAAAAGTTCCCGGCTTACGATATTAAGAACGCGGATTTTTCGGGCTATTTCTCGAGAAATTAATAAATTAATTATTCGAGATGCGGTAGCATCGGAGGAAAGAAATTGAAATGATGATGACGACGTTGCCTTTTATGGCGGTGATGATGCTAAGCGGATTTTTGATCTTGTATAACTGCAGAGTATATTACGTGTTCGTGTATTTTCGAGATGCGAGTAGTCCGTAATGGAATTCAAGAACGCCCCAAACTATCTTCCTTACAATTTATCAAAATGCTGCGATACAAGTTTGATTGGTTAATGGATTATATTCATGAATGTCCTCTCTACCACTTTCAGATCAATCAAGCAATAAATCTGGAATTAATAGCTGCATTTTTAGAACATTAAAACATGACAGAGCCCTAAGAGTGCCAAGCAACGACGTCTTGAAAAAATTATTACCACTATGTCCATGACTATATTTTCGACATCGAAAAGAAAATATGAAGAGGATATTGCAATTCGTGATTTTAAGACTGTCAAGGAAGAACAAATTTTTGTTTAGGCATTAAAATTTGGCCGTGATAAATTTTTAGTCGGCCAACAATCCTTGTTCCAGAAGAGAAACGACGAAATGGAAACTATGGCGAATTCTTCTGACGGAGAGGAGATAATAAAAAATAGCCTTTTAATATTTGCCTGAAATGTCGGTCGAAAATATAGTTGATAAAACAGCTTTGTCTAGAAATACCGTCATGCGTCGTATAAATGACATGGGCCAAGATGTTTAGACCACAATATTACAAATATTTTTCATTAGCTTTGAAATCTGTGATATCACAGACAATGCCCACTTAAGCCTATTTGTGTGTTACACCAACGATAATTTTGATATCGTTGAAGAACTTCATGACTTGCGCCAACTACTTTTAATTACAGGTGAGGACATTTTGAAAGAATTTCAAAATAGAATTAAAGTAAACAAAAGTGGACAAAAGTACATAGTGTTTGCACAGATGGAGCGCCGTGCGTGGTTCCCATCAAGAAGCCCCTTTGTGTCAAGGACTTAAACCTGCCCGTAGCGCGATGTATGAGCAAAATACGAGCTCGAGCTCTGAATCGAGGATGATTTCGTAAGCTTCTCCCCAGAAGGAATGGAAGAGGATGGCGAGTTACTCCTTCATTGTAGTGTGCGCTGGCTTTCCAAAGGAAGTGCACTCACGAAATTTTGGAATTTGAAGTAGTGTGTTTTAAAATATCTGGAAGACAACTATAAACTGCCCAGTGAGTACTTGCCACACGAGAATAAAAATTGGCCATGTGATTTAGCTTTTTTCAACAATGTTATGGAACATTTAAATAACCTAAATTAAGGATTACAGGGAAGAGATTGTAGTTTTCGTATCCTAGTTGGTCATAGATCTTCTTTTGTGAACAAACTTTTACTTTTTTGTCTTCGTTTTGGAGGAAAAACATTAAGACATTTCACATTAATAATAATGCTCCGAACTGTGATAGATTCAAAAATTTTAATCCATTTTGCAGAATTCATTCAGGGCTTGATTTGCTGATTTTCAAGATGATAAGAAAATGCTGATCGTTACACAAATCCTTTTTCAATTTCTCTGCAAGACGTTAGTTGTTATATCCATCTGAAATCCAAATCGGAATTATTGTCCTGCAACACCATACTACACTGAACTTATTTTAACTGCAAGTGTTCCAAATTATATTTAATTTTGGAAATTTGTACCAACAAGGTATTTTCCAGATTTACACGACTTAGCTGTCAGATATTGTTGTAGGTTTGGATCAACATACGTTTGTGAATAAATGTTTTCTATTATGAACATAATAGAATCAAAATATCGTTCAAGATTCACAAATATATACCTAAAACACCTAATTTTGTTACCGTCTTCAAAAACTATTACTAATATAGATGACTTGGTAAAAAAACTACAAATTCAAAGCCACACTAATGAAGTACTGACTGTCTAATAATTATTTAGAATTAAATGTTTTAAGTTATTAATTTTTATTTTATACATACATATGTACATAACTAACTGAACCTTTAAAAATGTTTATTAGCCATAAAGCCCAAGTTTGTACTTTTGTTTTATTTATAATATATATTTGTAAATCTCCATTGCTTAGACTTACATGAAAGAAAACGTGCTATTTGCGTAAAAGCCCCATAATCAGCCTATAAATAAACTCGGAATACTTGTACGGCGCTTGATTCTGGTGGTCAGATTGGGATAATTTACACAGATTTTGCGCGTGAATTTGATTCACTTGATCATAACATTTTACTTATAAAATTAGATTATTTCGGTTTTAGTGCTAATTTAGTTACTTTACTCTTATTTGTCCAATAGAACGAACTGTATTTTTATAATGGATTTAGTCCAAAGGAATTCGTCGCCTCCTCTGGCGTTCCCCAGGGTTCGAACCTGGGACATTTACTATTACTATTATTTGTGACTGATCTTCTAAATGCTTTTACGTGCTCTGTCGTGGTATACGCTGATGATCTAAAGATTTTTTCGCGTATAAACAGCGTAGCTGATGCTAACCACTTACAAGAGAATCTTAATATAACAGAATTAAGCTAAATATTGAAAAATTCTACGTTGTACGATTTACGAGGAAGAAAAATTGTTTAAATTTTTCATATAATGTTGATAATCATCTATTGCGTAATGAAGCTGACGTTACTGATTTTTTTTTGTGTTATTTTTGACGCAAAACTAACTTTCGTTAATCATATAAGGAGTTGGTGCCATTCTTCTAGCAGAACATTGGGATTTGTTATGCGATCAAGTAAATATTTGACTAATCATGATGTCATGAGAAAAACTTCTTTTCTCTACTGGTACGTAGCAAACTAGAATATGCGTCTCTTATCTGGCATCTTGTTTACACTTGTTACGAGCTTCAAATTGAATCTATCCAAAGAAAGATTTCTTAAGTTCTTGACTTACAAACGCGATGGAGTGTATCCTATACGGGGAACATATCATATTTATGTGTTTCTCCTGGATCATGGATCTGATTCGTTAAAAATTGTTACACAACAAAATCAGCTGTTCTTCCATACTTGACAGGGTTAATTTTTATGTGCTACAAACGGGATTTAGGCATTGCTCAACGTTCCAGCTTCCGAAGTGTAGAATCAACTTAATGGTCAGAGGTCCAATCTATCATATCTGTAAATGTGATAACAAACTCTATAATAGTATTATGTACGATACTTGTTTGTAATCCTATCGCTCTCTCTCTCTCTCTCTCTCTCTCTTTCTAAGTATATTGTACTGAGAATTTAGTTAAATTTCTTAAACAAAATTGCACCGGCCTAGCTCTTAATTGGTGATATAAAAAGTATAAATTATAACAAATTATAAATTTTGATAAACACTTTAACATAAAATCAAGATAATTACCTAATGTTGTCTGTGTGTGTGAGTGTAATTTCTCTTTCAATGATGGTTCTTCTTATATCTCCTCTCTTAACTTCTATTCTCGATGGTCCTTTAATTTCTATGGATTCTTCTCCTTCTTGGATTCTATCTTCTCTGATATGGTGAGGTTCTTTTATTCCCTGGTATTTTTTCTTAAAACCCTTTTATTCCAAATATATTTATTGACTTATTTATTGACTTATCTATCTCGTCAATTTTCTTCGTCGTTAACCAAACAAAACTTTTCATTTCTTTTGGAAACCAGGACTACACTGCTTTATTTCTAAGTTGTCCACGAAATGAAAACTTTAATTCACCTCGACTCCAGTTCATCCAGGTATATCGCTGTTATAGAAACCTGTATTGAATGTCGATGTATCCTTGGTTATTTCCAGTAATTTTTTATGAATTCTTGTAATGTGAAAGTGTTGTACGTATGTGTCTGAATGTTTGCAATGCTTTTCTATCTTTTAATCGATGCTTTTTATAATAATTAATAAATTTTTTCCAGTTACATTTTTTCTCCCATTAAACGTCTGTGGCTGGAGTTAAAATAAGAAGCTAACACCCGTGGGGTAATAACCTGTTTAAAAGGTGGTGAGCGTGGTGTCGAGAAGGTATAAATAGAACCCCGAAATAAACCGCATGACAATTGAAGACCGTAACCCCCAATATTAACAGTGAATTTTGATGTATTGAATTGTAATAAATGATGAATTTTCTAATGATAATTCGAGTATTACTATACTACAATATCATTTGCGTTGTTATGGATACTTATTTGAATATCCGGTTTTGTATTTCATGACCAATCCGTTCGCCTTGGAGATATCTGTTAGGCGCTGCATGAAGTATTATTATTATAATTATTATATCATAAATAACATTTTTTCACCTTTTTATATTTTGTACTATATTGAAAAAGTTGGAAATGGTACGGATATTTCTTTTTTCATCTAGGGTACTCTTCCCTAGGAGGTTGGCCACCCTTGCGTTAAAATAACGTTTTCTGATACTTTCGTCAGTGCAAATATTACTATAAAATATATGCATTTAATTAATGGATTTATGGGGTGGTCAAGGAATCTTTATCGTAGAAAAGATACTTCAAGCTAGCACATACTGCGCCAGATTTTAAAACTAAAACATCACGTAAAGCATAGAATTGGAGAAGGAATCGGTTGACATAATACAGATGTATGCACCAGTAGAAGGAACAGATGGAAGTACAATGGAGGAGTTCTATGAAAAGCTGCAGGAACTGCTGGATGAAATAAGAGAGACAAAATGAAAAGTAATATTAATGGGGGACTGGAATGGTAGAGTGGATAATGATACAAATAAGGGACTGGCCTGCTTTGCAGCATATGGAGAAGAAACGTTAAACGGAAATGGTAGGAAAATGATTGAGTTTTGTATACGTAATGATCTCCTAATAGGGAACGGTTTCTGGGACCAACCACAGGAAGAGAGATACACCTTTGTCGCGGAAGAGAGATACGCGAAGAGTATCATAGACTACATAGTCTATACCCAAAGTATGAAAACTAATATACGAAACATAAAGACACAAAAAGAAGCTGAAATGGGAACTCAACACAGATTGCTAACGGCAGAACTCCAAGAACAAATTAACACAGAACAACAAATAGCTGAGTACCATAAAATAGCAATCAGCAAATTAAGAAACGAGAAGAAAAGAGCAGAATACCAACAGAAAACGAACGATTTATTAGAGGGACATGACAAGGAAGAAATGACACTAGAAGAGACGTGGAGAATTTTCAAGGAAATTATTTATAATTCTGCACTAGAAGTATGTGGTTAAATCAGATACAGGAAAAAACAGAAAAGAACAAAATGGTGGACTAAGGAAATACAAAAGGAAGTCAAAAAGAAAAAGGATGCGTGGAGAAAATACGTTTTAACAAAGGAACAGCAATACAAAGAACAATATGTTAAAATAAGAAACGAAGTTAAGAAGAGAATCAAAGAAGCGAAAAAGAAAAGCTGGGAGGATTTTGGAAATGATATAAATGAGGAATATAAAACAAATAACAGGAAATTTTGGAACCTAATTAGATCAATGAATGGAAAGAAAAAGAAAGAAATAAAACCAATTAGGAATACCGCGAATGAACTAAAAACAAGAACAGAAGATATACTTGAAATATGGAAAGAATTCTTCACGAAAAAATTTACAGATGCAGGAGATCATACAGATTTATTGCCAGAATCGGGAACACGTAATGAATATAAGGAAGAACTTGAACAGATAGATATGGAAGAAGTAGAGAAAGCCCTGAAAAGAATGAAAACAGGAAAAGCCTGCGGTGCGGATAAGACCGCGGATAGAACCGGAAATGGTAAAATGGCTCGGGCAGGTGGGAAAAGAGTGAATGCTTGACATCTTTTGTAAGGGCACGGCGAACGAACACAATTCCTGCGGATTGGGAAAACAACCTCATCACTCCCATATATAAGAAAGGCGATCAAAGTCAGTGCGAAAACTATAGGGCAATATACCTATCGGCAGTATGTTTTAAGGTCTATACCAAAATAATAGCTGAACGACTTACACATTTAATAGGAGACAAACTGGGGGAAGAACAAGCAGCCTATAGAAAAGGGAAACAAACGAACGATAATATCCACATAATTAAAAACATCATAGAACGTAAAATTGAGACAGGGCAGGAAATCTACTTCAATTTCATAGACTTGCGAGCAGCCTTCGATACAGTAGATAGAGGGAGTATAGATATCTGTCTAGAGAAACTAGAGGTTCCAAGAAAAATGCGCCAAATAATCAATAGTCTATACTGTCAGGTTAGGGGGATAGTACAAGTGAATGGAAAAATATCAGCAGATTTTGAAATGCAAGTGGGAATAAAACAAGGAGACAGCTTAAGTCCATTAATATTTATTATAGTAATGGACAGAATCCTGCAAAATACGAGGAAACGCACCGAAACTGTGAAGACACTGATAGGATATAACAGACTGAAACCTGTAGCTGTGGATGCATTACTGTACGCCGATGATCTGGCACTAATAGCTGACAGTTATGTGAAAATGAAAAAACTAACAAAAATATGAACAGAAGAAATAGAAAAGATGAAGATGGAAATAAACGTAGAAAAAAGCAAACTAATGGTGATAAATAATAAAGAGCCAGCCAGTAATCTAATAATTAAAATAAACGATAAACAAGAAGAAATTGTTGACGCATACGAATATTTAGGTACTATTATATCGAAGGATGGAAAAATTGATCTAGACAAAGCAAAACGAGGACGGAAAGGCACAAACATATAATACGCTCTGAATCAAACCATCTTTGGAAAAAAGAAATCAAACAGATAGTATACAATGCTGTAGTAGCCCCCACGATAATGTACGCAAGGGAGTCCTGGGCAATACAGCAGAAACACGAAAGCAAAATAACAGCTATGGAAATGAAATTTTTGAGAAAGATCGTGGGGAAAACAAAAATGGACAGACTAGAAAACGAACATATAAGGAATATGATAAATCAACAAGATATACTAAAAAGAATTGAAAAATGTCAACTGAATTGGTACGGCCACATAATTAGAATAGAACAAAATAGTTTAACAAAGAAAATAATAGAAGCCAAAAATAACAGGAGAAGAAAAAAGGGAAGACCAAGGAAAAATGGATTGATAGAGTAAACGAATTAGGACGAAAGGGAGGGAAGACCATAGAAGAAATGAGGAAAATGAGTACAGACCGGACACGATGGAAAGAATGGATTAAATCGTCGTAAGATCCAGAAATAATCCGACGCTGAAAGACATAAGGATTGACGAGAAGAAGAAGAACATCACGTAATGATGTTTTCCCCCATCTATATTATCATACGCGCAAGATAATTTAGGTGCATCTTCCGTTCTTCTCGTCCGTATTGCACGGACTACATAATTAACGCGTATCTCGAGCCCTCCAAGTAATGGACGTGTAATTCCTGCCTGCAATAAAAGAATAAAGCAGTGTTCTTCTAAAACAGACAGACAGTCAGTATAACTTCCCACTTCATACGAGAAGAGAGCGCAAGAGACGTGGGGAACGCGCTTTTAAAACGTTCCATGTACGTTATGCGAGTTGTATAAATAATGTCTCTGTAATGCGCGCACACACACACACCCATAAACGTACGTACGTACATTCATCGGTGTGTTTTACTCTTGTATGCACGTGTGTGCGCGTTACAGTCCTTATTCCTTCTCTCTCTCTCTTTCGTTCGTTCCTTTCCTCTCTTTCCATACCCAAGTCATCTCCATATTCTGGAGCGGCCGCAAGCGTAGGTCGTCATGACGACGCCACTACATCCAGAGAAAGACGGACGACGAATCCGGGAACGCAGACGCACCGGCACCACACCCCACGTTCTCCCCCACGAGGAGGAAAATTGCGGCTAACTAGTCGGCCGGAATACGTTAAATATATCATCGAATTCGGCCGGATGGATGCAGGAGAATTGGGGAAAAAGACGAGGACGTCACCGTCGTCGGTCGCAGGTAGTGTTCCGACGTCGGAATCGACAACGAGAAGGAGAACACGCGGTTAAGGAAACGAAAGGAAGGCGTGGAGTGGGTCTTATCGATCCACGTGGGTGGTTAGTTATCGGAATTCGGAACTTCGAGCGCGATAAAGTGCGCGAAAATCGGATGAAAATGGGGGATCGAAACGTTAAGGAATGATGGTCGTGTGTGATAAAAATAAGACGCAAAGAGATGAAGTTATAAAGGTTGTCCCCTAAACTGACTTTAATTTATTTTCTTTCAATAAAACCTATATTTCAGTTGAATCTAGCAGATGTTTTTGTTTTAAACATAAAATATAGATATGGATGGAGATTAGGTGTGGAACACAACATCCGATAAATACCCGCCTCATCTTTGTTCGTAAACGTTTGCCGCTTCCAACGAAGTTTCAATCACTTTTTAGCTTATTTGAGGATGCACTTAGTCAATAACTCGTTGAATTTCCGTTTTGTGCTCCCACAGATGTTTGTATGAGAAACCCTCAAAGAAAAACGTCCAATGGTGTCAGATTACACGATCTTGGTGCCTAATTAACTTCTTCCCGTCGCGAGATAACACGTCCAAGAAACCTCGTCTGCAATAACTGCATTATTTCGGCCGCAATGTGCCAGGGTTGCACCATGTTGTTGAAATCAAATGCCATCAACATAAATTTCATCCAATGCAGGCCATAAAATGTTGGTTAACGAGGACCATTGACGGTAACTGCATTACCGGCCCTCAAATACGGGCCAATGACTCCGTCACTCGTGATGGATATTGATGGATCACACGTGGATTTTCGATTCCCTAAATTTGATAATTCTGTTTATTAACATACCCGTCAAATTGAAATCTCGCTGAAAATGATTTTCTTGGAAAAATCACTATCGACTTGTTGACGCTCCAGTATCCAAATTGAAATACCCTCGGCACTGCGCGTGGTCTGTTGACTTTAGATATTGTGTAAGTTAAATCTTATATGCAAGTCTTTAGTCAAAATTCGATGCTTCGAGAGCTGTTGGAGCTTGTTCAATTGTTGAGAACGATGACGAATCGAGATGGATAGACGTTTGCCCGTATGAAGACGACGACATTCTTAACTGAGCCAACACTCTCAAATTTATTAATTAAATTCTCCACAGCAGGCCGAGATGGTGTGTGATGATGACTTAAAAATATGGTGTATTTTCGAACCGTTTCTCCGGGACTTAACCTCAAAGTTTGCTGATAACAACTGCGAAGTATCCGCGTTCCATGTTTAACACAATGAATGATGAAATTCAAAATAGAAACGGGTTTTGAGATACTTTTTATCTTGTTCGATTCTATAGAAGAAAATTCGATCTTAGTTATCTCATTGTCAGTTAGAAACAAGTTTCGAATCGAATTGGTCGGAAGTACGACTTATTACACATCAAATTAAAGCTCTTCTCGTGCAGATTAGAGATAAAATAATTTCGGGTACGAGAGACGGTTCGTTGAGGAAATATTCAATGAGAAAATGAAAAGTGGTTCTGGACGAATCGCTTTGGTACGCCCTAGCACCCAAACGAAGCAAATTTCACGAGTTGAGGTCAAAATCGTATTCTACACCTTCGAAAATATCTGTATTCAGAATTTCGTCCAATTTAGAACATATTATTTTTTCTGAAGTTTCAAAGGGGTACCCCTTGAAATTTCGAAGACAATCGAAATGGTCGCAAGTACGACTTATTACATATCAAATGAAAGCACCTCTCGTGCAGATTAGGGATAAAATAATTTCGGGTACGAGAAACGGTTCATTGAGGAAATATTCAATGAGAAAGTGAAAAGCGGTTCTGGACAAATCGCTTTGGTACGCTCTAACACCCAAACGAAGCAAATTTCACGAGTTTTCAGGTCAAAACCGTATTCTACACCTTCGAAAACATCGGTACACACAATTTCGTCTAATTTAGAACATATTATTAATTTTTTCCTGAAGTTTCAAAGGGGTACCCCTTGAAATTTGGAAGAAGATCGAAATGGTCGCAAGTACGACTTATTACATATCAAATGAAAGCACTTCTCGCGCAGATTAGGGATAAAATAATTTCGGGTACGAGAAACGGTTCATTGAGGAAATATTCAATGAGAAAATGAAAAGTGGTACTGGACGAATCGCTTTGGTCATTGCCCACACTTGAAGAGATGCTGTTACCATCGAATCACATGCCACCATTGTTACGGCGCATTGCCGAAATGGTATACGAACTAAAAGGTAGTAGGTAGATAGTACAACTGGGCTATGTATTCATTTAAATTGTCACGTGGTGGACGCTTACGATTGCTCACTCTACGTACCACCATTCCAACCTTACCTACAGAATCTAGGATAGAACTAAATGAACACTAAATACTAAGAGAAAAAGAAATGCGAGCTAAATCATCATTCTATGAACGATCGACTGTGTTCTTTAGTAACTCGCCCGGGTTTTAAATAGAGTTCATCATCTGAATGAAATTTCCTTTTAATATTTTTAGCGCGTCGTAATAATCCGAACTTTAAATGAAAACCGGCCGTAATAAACGGACGCCGATGCGCCGAAACTGAAGTAATAAAAGTTCAAACAAAGTCGTAATGCCGGAGGTGTGGTCAGAACTAGGTAAATGAAAGTAAACCTAAATAAAAGAGAACTGGTTGTTTATGTGCCGTTGCAGAAGAATCTCTTTGAAACGAAGTCAAATATTTCGGGCGGCGCGGCGCGCTCTCCGCCGCGCGCGCCCGGATTTTGTAATAATGGAAATTGTTATGAACTCGTCCGCTAATTGGAAAATCGAATTGAAACGCCTTGTGTTCTTTTTTTTTTAGAGGATTTTCAAAATAGATTATAGGGAATTTTGAATGACTTTGCAAGTTCTAGAATCGATTGATTGAATTATAACACAGATCTCTTTTTACTAACACTAAATCTAAAATAAATAAACAAAATCAAAGTAATGTAGTTTATGAAATAAACTGTAAAGATTGTGACGGTTGTTACGTCAGTCAGACAAAACAATATTTAAAGTAAAGGTTGTATAATAATAAGTACTCTTTAAATAATAATTTTGGTGCAATGCCCGCTGTAACAAAACATTATAAAGATCTAGAGCATTACTTTGATTTTGAAAACACAATTATATTAAAAACAGAGAATAATTATAACAAAAAAGACTAATGTACAAAATGATAAATATACAGAAAGACACTAAAACTATTAATTTCAGAATCGATATTCAAAATTTAAGTAATATATACAGCAACTTGTTAAAAAGACATTTACATTTCTTAAGGAGGAAACCTTTGGCTAGGTTTTTGATTCGAGTTTTTCCTAGTCGTTGAACAGAATTGTTAAGGTTTCGACAAAGATTTTTTGATATAAGGTTTTTCTAGGTGTTTTCATAGTTTGCATGTGTGTTTACACATTAAATTAGTTATTTATAATTTATATATAAGAGAATTGTGTAGATATCCTCTATATCAAGAAATTGTAGTCATTAGTTATTTTGTTGATAGTTTTCAAATAAGAAACAAATGTTTGTTTATACATTTATCTATACTCGACTCGCCGAACAGATGCAGTAGCAAATTATGGCAACCTTGCAATGCAAATGTCCGACTCACACAGCATAAATGACATGTAAACATATCAAAATAATTACCTCATTTTGTATTTGACATAAATAAAAATTGCAAAATAAGTACTAAAATAATTTTCTTATTTCTTGAATTATCTTTGTTGAATTAAATTATGCATCTCCAATATATAGAATTATATATAGTAAATAAAAAATACACAATGGTTTTAAGAAGATCTATGTAATATATAAATACAAAATAAGGAAACAAATAATTAATATTTTTTTTTGGTACGTATTTATATAAGAAACAGTATCCTAAAAAATTAATTCACTGTACAAATAGGTATAATCAAAAATAATAAATTTTATACATATTACAAAAATTTAATACAGTAAAGGAATTAATTATGACACACTAAAACGTTCTTAACATGTATCTTCTTCGCTATTAGATGATGTAGACGAATCATCATTAATTGTAATGATTAACGGCTCTATGTGTATATCTATGAGATTGTCAAGTTCCCACATTTCCTTCTCTACTTGAATAACATGTTTAATAGCATTTTGCCAATTTTCAACAGAAATATTCAATACCTCGTTGAAATAATTCTTTCACATCTGCCAATTTAAATGTGGTGTTATGTCTCGCAACATACCCCTTCACTTGTGCCCATATTAGTTCAATCGGGTTTAATTCACAGTGATAAGGGGGAGTCTAAGTACCTTTCTATTAGTGTTTTCTATTAATTCATTAACAGCATATTTCGGAGGGCCAGATAAATGTTCTTTAATTAAAGCTAACAATTCTGCTTTTACCATGTTTTCTTCATATGCAATACTATTTTCCCTCATCCAGTTTTACATTTCTAATTTGCGACTATTAGTTGTAGGTGGCTTATTCAATTTACGACTATGGTACGGAGCATTGTCAAAAATTATAACGCAATTTTCTTTTAAATTGGGGAGAATATATCTCATCCACACTGATAATCTCCTGTTCTCTTTGATTCAAAGAGGAGTAAACCATTTTCTACAAATCCTTCATCCGAGCCAATGTGTGCAATTATAAATCTTTTGCCTTTGCCTGAAGGATTTTTAAGACCTGTACTTAAATCTTCTATAAATGCTTGTCTTGCAGTGACAACAGACATATCCTGTCCATACTTTATTTACAGTATGTCCAGCATTTACCCAAGTTTCATCCAAGTAATATATCGGGGTACCATTTTCACGATATTTCTTAATTTCACGAAGGTATTTCCGTCTCCAGGTAATAATGTCATCTTTTTCTTTTAAAATACTATTTCGAGCTCGCTTATTATAACTACAAACATAATTATCTTATGATTAGTATATAGAATTTAAAGTAATAAATATTTGTACCGAAGGTTTAGTTCCTTTAATAATGATCTGAGAGTCGTAATTTTGAAATTAGGAATGTCATCTCTTTCATTTATCACTGTGAGAACTTTTTGAACTGTTGGAGGTTCATTTTTAAAAAGAATGAATGTACAATTCTTCGTATAGCATTTTTCATTTCATCATCCACCATATCTAAAACAGCCCTTTTTCTATGATATTTTTTGGTGGTTGTAATTCGTGATTAGTGTTATATTCTTTCACAATATTGTAAACACTGCGTTCAGTAATTCCTGTAAAAGATACTATAATAGTTACTATGATTTGATTATCGTTTTTGGAAAGATACCTGCTGCTTTGGCTGTCATTTCAACACTAACAATTTTAGAAGTGCTAGGCTCTTCTTGAAATGTTTTAAATATATTCAAAACCTTCTGTTTATCTTCTACCGTAAAATGTTTTGAAACTCTCTTCTTAGGAGGTGAGTTTTCCATAATGTAAGTATATACGATAATATAGCAAGAAATAATGTATAACCTACAAAACAATAATGTATTATTGGTGCACTAGAACGATCGATAAATAGTCTTCAGAAACACTGGTTTATGAAATATAATAGATAATGGATCATTTACAAAGAAAGCTAATAAAATCTAACATTCCAAATGCAATATGGACTCGATTTTTATTCTATTGTAAGCGGCCACCCTGATCGACCAATTACAAACGTTATTGGTTATGTGACCTATTAAACACACATTGTTGCCATAATTTACTATTGCATTTGTTCGGCGAGTTGAGTATAGTTATATTTTCACTGAAAGAAGGTGTTCCGAAAACGTTAGTAAACGTTCTGAAAATATAACTATTATTTCAACCGGCCTTGTTTAATTGACCTAATTGTGGTAGAGAACTATCATATAAGTTTAATTTTAAATTAACTTTTTCGAGTTTAAGAAAAATTTACTAAAGAAAAAACCATGTAAATTGTTATGCAACATGTTAATATCTGCTCGCATCTGTTTCTAACAACTTTAGCCGTCTTCAGTTACAAAACGACGGACTCGTTCTTTCCCGTACACAATACACACACAGTGAGTCGGATGCTATAATAGTAAGCCGTTTAAATGCGTAATTACTTCCATTGTACCGTTCGCAACGGCCCCGGCTGTACCAGTAAATCGCCGAGATACGTGCGCAAGTAGACCTACTCGATGTGTGCGTTAAAAGCGTTCCATATATGCGGGGGTAGTTTGCATGAATAAGCGAGCGACCAAGACAGGAAGCGGACTCGGTAAAATAGTGCCGTAGGTAAATAAATCTCGACATGTTTATTCATAAATGCGGCAGTGCCATATTTAACTCGTCGGGCAACGGCCACAAAAGCGAGGCGGACGGACGGACGGACGGACGATCGGCGGTTTATTGCGACGGCCTTCCATGTTTAACGACACTTAGCGCTGTCCCCGTACCGTCCCCGTCCGAAGTCGTCCCGTTTATCATTTTCTTGCGCAAAAAGAAAGAAATCGTTTCCAACGCTTTTTCTTTTTTCTTCGCCGATGGTCGCCGTTGCGGACAACCTTGGAAGCCCGAAGTTGTGTCCGAAATGAACGGGTCGCGTTCGAGTTGAACCGGATAAAAAGAAAATGTATACCGTGTGCGCTGATTTTTATCCTTAGATGGTAATAAAGTGAGTAATCCGGTCTATAAATTGAAGACGTAAATATGAATGACCCATTTACTAAAAGAAAATGGGCGACTACCAAACAACTCTTTCCTTTCGAAACGCCTCACGCAAACACACATACACGTTACGTTTAAACAAGTAATTGTTCCGCAACGGACACTTATGTTTCGACCCACTTAAATTCGAGGATGTTATTACACATAATCAAGGTTCGACAAACGTGTTGTCCCACTACTCTTCGACAATCCCTGCACACGACCCTTTTCTTAAAACTTTTTGAGCGATCCCCGTACAGCAGTTACGTTAGTTCCAAACCCCACCACGTGGTGGCGCTAGCGCACAGTGGGCCGTGAACCACCCCTCTCTCCCGACTCACGTCGCCCGGTGGTTCAAATATTTGGGGAAAATTCTGAGTGAGGATGGAAGATTCGATGAAGAGGTAAAAGAAAGAAATGAAGTAGCAGAAAGACTATTTTATAGTATCACGAGCACTTTTCTACATAAAAGAGGGATATCCAGGGGAACCAAAACTGAGATCCTCAAAAGGATAGATACTCGTTTATGGTTCGGTAGTTTGGTCAAAAACAATGAAACAAAAAACAAAAAATACAATTTACGGAAATAAGGTTTTTAAGAGGGATAGATGACAAAATTAAAATGGATAAAGTGAGAAATAGGACAATCAGAGGAAATTTTGGAATAGAGCCTATTGTAGTATATCAACATTCACAATTAATGTTGGGGTTATGGTCTTCAATTGTCATACGGTTTATTTTGGGGTTCTATTTATACCTTTTGGACACCACGCCCACCACCCTTTGAGCATTTTATTACCCTACAGGTGTTAGGTTCTTATTTTAACTCCAGCCAGAGACGTTTAGTGGGAGAAACAAATGTAGCTAGAAATAAAATTAATAATTATTATAAAAAGCATATATTAATGGATAGAAAAGCATTGTAAACAATCAGACACATATATACAACACTTTTACATTACAAGAATTCATATAAAATGACTGGATAATAACCTAGGATACATCGAAATTCAATACAGGTTTCTATAACAACGGAGAAGTTTTCGTTTCGGACAACGGAGAAATAATGCAGTGTAGTCCCGGTTTCCAACAAGAAAAATAAAAAGTTTGTTTGGTTAACGACGAAGAAAATTGACAAGATAGATAAGTCAACAAATAAGTCTATAAATATATTTCGAATAAAAGGATTTTAAGAAGAAGTACCAGTAAATAAAAGAGCCTCACTATATCGGAGAAGGGGAAGAATCCATAGAAATTAAAGGTGCATCGAGGATAGAAGTTAAGGGAGGAGATATAGCAAGAACCATTATCGGAAAAGAAATTACACTCACACACAGACAACACTAGGTAATTATCTTGATTTTATGTTAAACATTTCTAAAAATTTATAAATATACTTTGTTATAATTTATGCTATCATCAATTAAGGGCTAGGCCGGTGCAATTTTGTTTAAGAAATTTAACCCTAGACAGAATAGAAGAACTATTTGATCGATGCATGACATCTCTCTTGGTGTAACCTTGCTTATATAACACCTCGGAGATTGTGAAATGTGATTCTTGAGTTACTCTATAATACTGCCCAGAAAATGTGATTTCTGCCAAATTAGATCTTAAATTGTTATAACTTCTGTTTTTGTTTTCTGGAGAGTCTCTTTGGCATATGCGACTTGTATGGGTCGGGAATATCGTGTAGAAACTTGTCGGGAATTGTTCCAAAATGTGTGGGTTGGTTCTATTGTTGATCATAGTTGTAACGATACTATAGTACCCATAAATAAATTCGCATGTATCATTTCTGTATTGGCACCAAAACATTACTTATACTCACTTTGTCCAGATGTGCCGTAACAGCCTCTAACTAATTACTAACCAATGTTAAGCCATTTTCAATTATTTCGCCGATATCATCCAATTTGCTGTATATAAGGTCGCTCTGTAATATTAGTTAGAACACCCTGTAATTGTATATTTGCACCAGTCATCATCATCATCGGGCCCGATTTCTTTCAACAATATCCTTATTCGTTCATATTGATGTTTAATCCGCTGCAAATCTATGAATAATACTAACGCTTGCTTGGTATTTATGACACTGAAGGTGATTGCAAGGACTGTGGTGTAATTTACTGACACAATATCACATCGGTAAACTTTTCACCACACAATTGTTTATAATAAAATCGGTGACACGTGTTTCGCTAGCTCGCGGCAAGCATTTTCAACAACCGTACTGCGGTTTATACGGTTGTTGAAAATGCTTGCCTCGAGCTAGCGAAACACGTGCCCCGATTTTATTATAAAGAATTGTGTGGATTCACAAAGACGGGGAAACTCCTACAATGACTACGAAGCAGCGAGCTATGAAAACGGTTATGTATGCGATATTCTTCAGAAGTACAGGCTTAACCAATACAATTAAGCTAGATGGACAAAAGACAGTTACAGCGAACTGAAAAATGTTTGCCTGAAGTATTCAATAGAGTTCCAGACAATTATTATGCTCCACCATGACAATGCATCGTCCCATACGGCAGTGTCAACTCCCCAGTTTTTGGCTGAAAAAAATATAAAAGTAATAGAACATACGCCGTAGTCACCTGATTTAACAATGTGTGATTTTTGGCTATTTTTTGGGCTTAAGCGAAATTTTTGCGAGGTAGAAGGTTTTCGTCTGAAGAAGAGATTGATATGGCAGTATGTGCTTATTTTGAAGGTATTCCGAAAGAAGATTGGTTGGGATGCTTAAGTGTATCATTGCTGAAGGGAATTACTTTGAGCATATTTAAAATAAAACCTAGAAAGTATTAATCGTGTTTTTATTGTCAATAATTTCAGCTTATCCCTCGTAAGAGACCTTTCGAATAGACCTGAGTAATTTAATTAATTTGAAATGAAGTAATCAAAAGGGAATTTCAACATTTTCGTTCTTCAACTTCTCAGTCCCCGTTTTTTTACCCTTACGAAAAAATAGTACACGTTGCTTCGCCTTTAAAAATACACCCGTCCCGAAAATAGAACGAACGATGAATGAAAAATTTTTACGCGAGTTTTGTCAAACGTTCGGGCGTTCGTGTTGATAAAAAAAAAAAGGAAAAGGCGCCCTCACTTTTCACCGCCAATTAGCCCGCAAATGAAGTATATAGACGTAAATATTCACCTCGTTGCCGCCGTCGCCGTCGCCGCCGCGATCTTCCTCCGAAATAGATAAAGGAGCGTCTCAGCGGTTCTTTGAGGGGCATCTCTGTCGCTCCAAAGAACCGAGAAGGTGCTTTGATTCGGGCCGCGCTCCCATTTGATGGACACCGACGGACGTCGCTTTCGCTCAGTTCCTACCCGTTCACGATACAGTCAACATTAAATTCGTGGTTGCCCCCTTTCCGAAGGAGAAGGTGGTTCTTCCTCGTTTCCTTTTTATTCTCGCGGAAGACCGGAGACGGTCGTCTAATTTTTACGTGATTTCTTCGAGGAAGAGGAATTTAAATTTAGACTTCCGTCGGGTCGGTCGTTGACGTAATATCTCGCGTTCGACGTCGTCGTCCAACCGGAATTAAATGTAGGTCAAGTCGAGACGACGAAAATTCTGCATAAGATTTTTTTATCGAGTTTGGTGAAATGAACGATAAAATGGATCAAGTGTAAGTGGAAAATTTGTAAATTAAATATCTTCTCTGAACTTTTCTTGCCAGCATCTTGAGAGTTTCACTGATATCTTTGAAGTCTTACTTATTTCTCGTTAGTTAGAGGAAGATCGTATTCTCGACTTTTGTTAGTTGCAATAATATCGTAGTAGTACTTTAGCGCGGCAAGAACTTTGACGACGCAAACGTCATCTATCGAAAAACCGCGAACTTCCCTCTTTATCTCTCGTTGTTTACTTCTCGCCGGTTTGGAAAAGATCGCGCTATTGACTTTTATCAGTTGCAATATCTTGATGCACACTTTAAAGTGCAAATAAAATATATCCATCAGAACTTAAATACATAAGAAACCTGGCCGAATACAGTGGTTTCGAAACAAAATTGAATGATAACTTAATGGAGAAACAAAGTTTCAAAACCTTAATGAGGGAATCCACGAACCTAACTTTGGATAAATCAGCTAAGAAATTTGTTAAATTACCATTCCATCATTGCACTATAGGGCCCTTCTCAGAGTTTTCAAACAGTTTAATTTACAGGTCGCATATAATTCAGCTAATTCATTAGGTAATGTTTTAGGAAATTCCAGGGATAAGGGTGAAATAAATAAAAAATCAGGTATCTACGAAAGCAGTTGTCAGGAATGTGGCGTAAAATACTTTGGACAAACTAGGCGTTCAATCCTAACAGGATACAAGGAGCACATTGCTCATTTTCGGTGCAACAGGCCTGAGAAATCAAGTGTGACCCGACATATTTTGGACAAAAACACGCTATGCCAATTAAAAATTTAAAATTAATTAAGGCCGTAGAAAACAACAGGGAACTATATTTGTATAGTATCATTCAACCGTATTGCTCCATAGACCATGAAATTTAGGTTAGAATTAGTATAAATACACGCTCCCCATAATGCGAGTTGAGTGTCAACAGTGTTTTGGTGTGTTTCCCGCGTTCAATCTGTGATATTCATTGTGCAGTACTTTAGTGTTGTACAGTGTTCGTTGTAATGTGTAGTCGTGGGCATTATAGTAGGCGGATGAAACGTACGTATACGGATGGCAAGAGAAGATCACAATTTTGTAATTTAAAATTCTATAGTTTTGTAATTCCATGATATTTTAACCCAGTAAGTAAGACCCTTGCTGTGTGTAATGTATCTGCGCAGATTTTTCTCCCATAGGAGGCTGTTATAGGAGAGTCACGTACGTCCATTCTCTCTTCCCCCACTTACTACCCGTCAGTTAGAAAGGGATCGTAGTATCAGCATTTATTAGTTGTAATAATTAAAGTTGCTCAAGTTGCACCAACAGTACTAATTAAAGTTGCTCAATTTGCACCAATAGTACTACAACTATCTGAAACGACTGTGCTACACGTTAGCAGTTTCAATGTATAGTATGAAGCCATCTGTATTCCTATAGCGCAGTGTTATTTTATTTTAGTAAAGCCGTTTTAGATAGTTGTAATACAATTGGCGCAAATTGAGCAACTCTACCAATAACATCGCGGCGCTGTAGCATGGGAAAAATTTTGACGACACGAACGTCATCTGTCGAAAGTCGTTACCCGCTAACTTTCATCTTTATCTTATTGTTTACTTTTCCCCAGTTAAGGAAAGATGGCGCTATTAATTTGTATTAGTTGGAATAGCTGAATGTTTCAGCATAAAAAATGTGTTGATGACCCAAGTGTCAACTGTTAAGCTATGCCGAAGTCTTGAGATTTTCCATCTTTATCTCGAGCCGTTTACTTTTTGTTGGTTAAAGCGAGAACACGTTGTTAGCTTTTATTTATTTTATAACTTTCGAACTTTCTACGCGTAATGTATGTAATCCTATATCCGGCGAAAATCTTCGCGTGGATTTGTTCTTGACTTTTTGGGATATTTTGATAAACTTTGAATTTCTGAAAACTATCAAAATTTCGAACTAGAAAACTTGGATTTTTAGACACTGGAATTTTGAAGAAATCTAAAACAACCTGAAATTGTCAAAAATTTTCCACATTCGTAAATCTTTTGGTAGTTAAAAGTTTAAATTTGTCATATCCTTTGAATTTTTCATATTGTTTCGAAAATCTTTACGTTTATTGATATTCACAATTTTCTTAATTAAAATAAAAAAGAAATTTTTTCTACATTATCATCGCAAATTCTCCAGAACTTTACAAAAAATGTCTAAAACTAGAAATTTGCAAATTCTTCACAATTTTCCAAAAATGCAAATTTTATAAAAAATTTTGCAAACTTTTCGGAAATTGCAAAATTTGACACTTGGAAATTTCTCAAATCTGTCAAAATTTCAAAGTTCTAAACAACCAACTGCTATTTAACCTGCGAGAATGCCAACCTGTTACTTACAATTCGTTGCAGTACACCACCTTTAAAAGTTGTCAAAATTATTCTTAACTTTTAAATTTCCTAATCCCTTACAAATTCAAAAATCTAGAAAATCTGAGAAATGTTGTGATTAGAAAAAAAACTGAAAGAGTGTGTTCGAGTTACACGTCAAGGATTATCGTTAGCCGCCTTGATTTTGTAGCTTTTAACGGATTTCTGATTTTGGAAATATGGTGCTGGTGGTTAGTTTTTTCATTTTGAGGATTTGGCGCCAACTTGCGGTTTGGGCATTGTGCCGCAGATTTTTGTTAGCAGAGTGCAGATTATCAACTGTTATTATTCTTAATTAAAAGCAACAATTGCCACTATTAAGACAAGAAGAAATTATACCGTTGTTCGTCTAAAAGCCAATCGGCGAACAATTTTAGTCTTTTTAGTGATGGTGTATTTTTGATGAAACAGAGCTAGCGCTATCGGGATTTATTGTAGTATGTATAAAATTAGAAGTAACAATCTATTATTATCAAGACAATTTCTATTAATGATTTTTTGTTTAAGAAGCAATTGGTTAACAGTTTATCATCATTTTAGTAATGCTATATTACTGATTAGAAAGAGTTAGTGCTATCAGCTTTCATTATATATCAAATTGAAAGCAACAATCTGTTATTATCAAGACAATTTCTTCTATGATTTTTCGTCTAAAAACCAATCAGCTAAAAGTTTATTATTATTTCAGTAGAACTATATTGTTGATTAGAACGACCTAGTGCTATCGGATTTTATTATATGTAACATTAGAAGCAACAATCTATTAGTATCAAGATATTTTTTAAACAATTTTGCGTCGGAAAGCCAATTATCGAATCATCTCGGTAATGATAATGATCATTGCGTGGTCAATTTTTCAAAAAGCGGGCTTCAGGTTGGCCAACCGATGGGAATTGGGGAGAGGGGAGAAGGGAGTGAGAATGGTATGGAAGTAGTGATGTAGAACGTTAAATAAAAAATTAGTTTAAAAAGGAAAACGTGTATTATTAAGAAAGAGAGTGATACGAGTTCGGCCCCCGACTACAATTGGTTAAAAAGAGATAGCACTATCAGCTTTTATTATATATAAAATTGAATGTAGCAATCTGTTATTATCAACACAATTTTTTGTTATGGTTTTTCGTCTAAGAACTAATCAGCGAAGAGTTTGAACATTCATTTTCGCAGTGATACATCATTGTTTAGAAAGAGCTAGAACTAGCAGCTTTTATTATATATAACATTGAAACAATCTGTTATTATCAAAATATTTTCGTTACATAGGCAAAAGGCGTTGGACAGCCGATCGGCCAACAGTTTGAATCATCATTTTGGTAGTGGTGTATCGTTGGTTAAAAGAGATAGCACTATCAGCTTTTATTGTATATAAAATAAATTAACTGGTGAGTCAAACTCGAAGACTTGATTACTTCAGTGTAAGAGTGATGGCTTATCCCATGCACATCATTCGTCGCCTTTTTGTCGGATTTGTAAATCGTGGCGAAATATTGCTCCATTTTTGTCGTTCTGGCAACTTCTTATGATTAAAAATAGTGCATATAGATCGATTATTATATGTAATTATTATTGGAAATTCTTCCGTAACTAGGAAGATATTTGTTATGATATATGTGAAGAAATAGTCCATGACTAATTTTTCCTTTTCTTTGCTTTTCAGGCCGGTAAGATCGGACTCGGTTCGACGGGACATCCTGGAGCCGGGCTGCCGTTCTTCTGCCACAACGGAGACCCCCTATCGCAACCACCCCCGGCCCACATGGGCATCCCACCGTACCAGCTGGACGCGAAGACCGGCTCCATGGGTGAGTACGGACGCAACCCGCCACTCAGCCCTGCCGACTGGAGGCGCCTCGGCCCGCTGCTCGCCGCCACAGGTACACCCGCAGGTGGTGGATCGTTCGTTCAAATCGCCCGTTTACTAGCCGTTCATTTTTGTTCGAAATAATCGGTCGATCGCATTTTAGGTCATCCGATTTGGCGACCGTGCGTCGTCGCACTGGTGGTGTTGTTTTATCATTTTCGTTGTTTGTGCATTCGAAACGTTCGAAGGGATCGGATTCACGAAGAAATCGATTCAGATGCAGAAATTCATTTTTTATCAGAGAGAGAAGGTTTTCTTCGTGGAACCGCGACCCGGGACGAAATTGGGGCTATATAAAAGTAAGGGAAGAAATTTGTTTGGAATCAATCTGGTGATGGGTTGTAGTGGTGGAGAGCAATGGGTTAAATCATCGTGTTCATGCTTAATTCCATTTACTCGTAATGTAATGCACGTTTGCATCGATTAATGCGACAAAAGTAGTTAGTAAACCGGCGGAAATTTTAGTATTTAAAACGAAATTCATATCGGAGATAGTTTTCCGAAAGATACGACTTAGGTCTGCATGTATTTATTGGTAGAAGAACAGATATGTGATTATTGTTAGAATTTCATGATGATTGCGGAGACAGTGGTATATATTGATAAATTCAAAATTATTAACCGCATCGCTCTCGTTAAAATCCCAAATTAGGACTTTACCACTCTATAGATATTTGTGTTCAGTGGCATTTTATTCTATAAAAACAATACACTTGTTAAAACAATACATTTTGACATATCAAACACATCATACATAATTATATTTATTATCTTCTTCTTTTCCTTCAGCCTCAGCCCCGCTTTGTTGCGGTGTCGGCTCTGTACATAATTATATTTATTATATTTTGCTTAAAGCAATAACTGATAAAAATAAAAAGCGATGTGTAGAATTACTTGATGCAGGTAAATCGATTATCTAAACAATTTATATATGTATCACAAAGCACTAATAATTAATGTCAATTTGTCAATTAAGCAATTCTAGGTGTTGGTTTATTATTTATAGTCTATTATGAAAATTTATATTCCACACAAAAACATTCATTGTTAACGTTTCTTTACAAATATGTCAGCAACAATTTCTCGTCAATAGAGGAAGATGGCGGGTTCTGCCACCGCTTCCCGCCTCCCCAAAGGTACGCAACACCAAAAAAATATATATTAGATTTTGAGAAACTGGAATTTTGAAGAAATCGAAAACAGCCCGAAATTCTCAACATTTCCTGCAAACGCAATATTTTGTTCGGAAGTTAAAGGTCTACATGTCATGTTATTTGAACTTTGCAAAATGTTATTATTAAAATCTGTACATTCATTAATATCTCAATTTTTAAAATTTGTTTTTTTTTCTACATTATCGTAAATTCTCCAGAACTTAGCAAAAAGTTTATGTTGGAAGGTAGTCAACTCCCGCAGTATGCATGTTTGGGAGGTAATAAACTTCTCGGTTTGGAAGATAAACAACTCTCTGGTTTGGAAGGTGACCAACGCCCACGAAAATGTAAAATTCGTCCGACCTCCCCCTCGTTGTTAGACCCTAGGTGTCGCTGTTGGCCGATAAATCAGATAGCTAAGTAGTGTCTGTAGGTGTTGCTTTTATATATTACGCATAACGTCACCAGCAGATGTCTCTCATCACCAGAAGGTGTCGTTGTTGATCCGAAAGTATCTCATTCTTGTTCAGAAGATGTCCGTAGAAACATAACTATAGAAAGTAGGAGGTTGGCGCGAATTTCGAATTTCGAGGGAAGTGGACACGGATTTTGAATCGCAAAGAGAGTCGTCTACTTTCCAAGCATGCATCCTTGGAGGTTGAGACCTCCTCGTCCGCTCCAAAAGATGGTCAACGCGTATGGATGCATGCCTGGAAGGTCGACAACGGCCTTTGAAATTCAAATTCCGTGTTAACCTCCCTCGACATTAAAAGTTCGCGCCAACCTCCTACAAGTTCAAAATTCGTATCAACCTCGTCGAAGTTCAAAATCTTCTTGTAACGCCATGGTATTGCGGATATTAAATATCTTATTGGACGCGTTCTGTAGTTATCTGACTGACATCTTCTGAAGACGAATGATACCTTCGGATCCACAGCGACACTTTCTGATCAAAAGTGACATCTTCCGATGACGTCATGCGTAATATCCTTTAAATTTTACCTACAGTTATCTGTTTACCGAGCAACAACGACATCTTTCGGCCAAAAGCGAGGGAGCGTTAACACAAATTTTGAATTTTGGAGAGTGTTGGCCACCTTCTAAACCGGGGCGTAGACTACCTCCCAAACATGCGTGCTCCGGGTGTTGACTACCTTCCACCCTACACGCACGGTATGTTGCCTGTCTTTGACAGGGAGATGGGGCGGTGGTGTCAGAATCCGCTATCCTCGTCTACTACTGTTGGTTAAGGTATTAATTTATATTTACGGCTCTCTATGATCACCATTGTTTGCTATACAAGAATTAACCCGTCTTTTCATATCATCACACACACTACCCAGTACCTGTGGAGTAATTTGTTCAATTGCTACTGCTATTGCATTCTTTAATTCTTCTAGTGTATCTAATTGATTTTGATAAACCAAATAAACAAAAGTCTAATGTTGTAAGGGCAGGAACCCTTGGTGACCACCTATTTGCAATAATTATTGTCTCATCATGAAATTGTTGTAGGTATTGTATTGTCTGTCTTGCTGTTTGAGCAGTGGCATTGTCCTGCTGAAAATACCCCATTACAGATTATCATTGTGTAATTGTACGCATCTTCCAAGAATTTGTTGAGAATTTGCTGCAGTTACAGTTTCTTTCAAAAATATAGGGCCTACAATTCTCCTTCTGGATATTGCAATCTAAACATCTATTTTAAATAGGATGAAGTTGTGTTTCATGAAACACATTATGCTTTTCTGAAGCCCATACCCTACAATTCTGAGAATTAACGTATCCAGATGAATGGAACCATGCTTCATCATAGAAATGCTCAATTTGCGCCAATACAACTATCTGAAACGGCTGTACTAAAATAAAATGATATTGCGCTATACGAATACAAATGGCTTCATACTATACATTGAAACTGAGAACGTGTAGCATAGTCGTTTCAGACAATTGTGGTACTATTGGCGTAAATTGAGCAACGCTATTCATCAGAGACAAATGATAAGTTCGACAAATTATTGTCATTTAAATATTCATTGAACCAATGACTATATTGCATTCGTCTATCGAAGTACAAAGGGAGCAATTGTGGCACCGTTTTCATTTTATAAGCATGATAATGGAATTTCCTTTTTACTGCTCTCTGACAGGATCTATAAGAAAGCCGTAAAAGTAATTACTTGTTTAAGACAACATTTTTTTGTTTTTAAACACGAATTAAATACCTGTTTGTTGAGATGGTTGTCCCAATGGCTTCTTTGGACTTTGATGGAGTCCTCTTCTTATATCTTCGATAGTGTCTTGAGTAAGAACAATTGAAGGGTCAGTCGATTTCCCTTTATAAGCACTATCACTATGCCTAAAGCCTTTAATAATTTTCAAGATATGAGAAAAGACTTCCATATCGATAAGCTGATTCGTAAATTGAATGACGAATTCCTCAGCACAAGGTGTTGTTGAATATTTTCACTCGTCTCGTGCATTCCGTTCTCCGTCTCGAAACTAAGATTCTACTATAAATATTTCTTGTTCCGGAGGAAACGGCATTATCGTTGTTTACCATTTTGGTAATAACCTTACATATGAAAACTAAATTTTAAACTTTATTTTGGTCAAGAGAACACACTCACGTTGAGAAGACAAGTATTAAATCAAATAAGACAGGTTTTTAATTTTAAAAGTAAATAAAAAGCATGGCACAATAATAATAATAATAATAATAATATCTTTATTAAGCGTAACTTGCTTGTTATAATACTTATAATAAGTTAATAAACTAAACTAAAAACTGTGTTCTTAAAGATTTGTATAATAAATTCTTGAAAAACTTAATATTTGTACTACTTTTAATTTCATACGGCAAGTATTATATAATATAAATACCCTCATTAAAGCATTTTTTACAGTATGAGTTGTCTTATATACAGAGTGTCCCACCACCAGCACCTCGGACTGTAGCTCTCAAACTAATAAATTTTTTTAAATCTTTTTTGATAAGATGGTGTACGTTTATAATGGCCATAATTACAAAATATTTTCATTGATACAGGGTGCCCCAACAAAGCGCTAAGTATCTAAGATATGTTTTTTAAATAGAACAGTATATATTTTTGCTTTTTTCGAATTGTATAGAAACAAATAAAGGTGAGTTACTTCAATGTTTTATATACCTATCGTTAGCCGTTTTCGAAGTATTTGAAGATTTTCGAAAAAGTAAGATGTTTTGAAAATGGACATAACAGACAAACTAATTGAAATTTTCAAATCATGTTTTTAGCCTTGATTTGGTATATCTTGGGCTACTTATTTTCAGGTATGTAATTTTACAATAATGTGCAGGGTGATTCCATAGACCGGCTTTATTTGTCTCAACTTTAATAGTGTATAACTTTGTTATTTCAAATGGAACACCCTGTATATTTTCAGACTCGGAGAAAGGTTTTCCAATTCCTATCCAAACTGTATTAGGTTTCCCTATACCTATCTCTTGTGATTTCGGAGATATTTGAAGATATTTTAAATTTTACCTAGATTGAAATTAAATCGAAGCTGCTGAATATGGAAATGCAATTGTTTTTTATTTCAACGATCTGAAAAAGTTGCTAATGAAACACATATGCCTTTAAATGATAAGTATTATAATAAATGTTCTACATGATCGCCATTTTCCTTTATGCATATTCTAATTCTCTCTTCAAACGATCTTCTAACCCTTCTTAACATTTCCGAGGTAATGGTAGCAAATGCATTTGTTATTCTGATTTTCATATCATCCGCCGTAGTTGTTGTCGAATTGTACACAATACTTTTTACATATCCCCATAAGAAATTCTATGCAAGTTAAATCGGGTGACCTGGGTGGCCATTTACAGGGTCCTTGTCTTCCAATCCACTTATTTGGGAACATTAAATTTAAATAGTTTCTAACATCTACGTGGAAATGTGCAAGAGCGCCGTCTAATTGCCACATTTTGCCTCTTGTAAATAAGGGAACATCTTCCAAAAGAATCCAGAAATCTCCTTGTAAAAATTGTAAAAAAAAGGTGCCCATTCAATCGTTCCTCAAAAAGTAAGGTCCAATAACATAGTCACCAATAATTCCCGCACAGACGTTTAAACTCCAGCGATTTTGGTGATCAACAGTCTTAAATATGTGTGGATTTTCTGTATCATAATAATGAAAATTATGTCTACATACTAATCCATTATTATGGAAGGTAGATTCATCAGTGAATAAAATATATTCAGAAATATCCTCCTCTTCTCCAACACGATCCAGAGCCCACAAGCAAAATTCCAATCGATGGTCAAAGTCCATCCCATATAAATGTTGATGTATTTGGATATGATATGGGTGACACTTGTGTTTTTTATGATCCTCTGTGCACTAGATCTGCTTATATCGGTTTCTTGGGTAATCTTCCGTGAACTGGTACTAGGATTTTTAGCAATTGAACCTAACACTAGAAATTCATTTTCCTCGTTGTCAACGACTAATTTCCTTCTTTTTCGTTTAGAGTAGGAAATATTACTTGTCTCTCGAAACCTTGCGAAAAGTCTTTCAAAAGCCCGCTTTTCAGGATGTCTTCGTTCAGGATACTTTTGCGCATGAACTCTGCCAGCCAAAGAAACAGTTTTCATGACATTCACCTATGGTCAAAATTATATCCACTCGTTCTAGGATAGACAAATCCATCATTGTAAAAATATCTCAAATAAAAGAAAATAACACTTCAATTATTTCACAAGTTCTTTTTCAATTTCTCTAATAGTAGTTATGTACCATTATCAAAGAATAAAGTATACTAAACTAAAGTAAAATTGTGCTGACATTTAAAACGTATGTCATTATGACAATTTAATTGCTGTATCTAGTAGTAGGCTGTTTTTTAACTATGAGGAACGCAAAAATTATTAAAATATGTACGAAGGGGTTACAATTAATGAAAGAATACAATACATAGCGTAAAATGGCGATCATGTAGAACATTTATTATAATACTTATCATTTAAAGGCATATGTGTTTCATTAGCAACTTTTTCAGATCGTTGAAATAAAAAACAATTGCATTTCCATATTCAGCAGCTTCGATTTAATTTCAATCTAGGTAAAATTTAAAATATCTTCAAATATCTCCGAAATCACAAGAGATAGGTATAGGGAAACCTAATACAGTTTGGGTAGGAATTGAAAAACCTTTCTCCGAGTCTGAAAATATACAGGATGTTCCATTTGAAATAACAAAGTTATACACTATTAAAGTTGAGACAAATAAAGCCGGTCTATGGAATCACCCTGTACATTATTGTAAAATTACATACCTGAAAATAAGTAGCCCACGATATACCAAATCAAGGCTAAAAACATGATTTGAAAGTTTTAATTAGTTTGTCTGTTATGTCCATTTTCAAAACATCTTACTTTTTCGAAATACCTCAATTACTTCGAAAACGGCTAACGATAGGTATATGGAACATCGAAGTAACTTACCTTTATTTTCCTATACAATTCGAAAAAAGCAAAAAATGTATATTGTTCCATTTAAAAGAACATAACTTTGATGCTTAGCGCTTTGTTGGAGCACCCTGTATAAACGACAATATTTTCTAATTATGTCCATTATAAACGTACATCATCTTATCAAAAAAGATTTAAAAAAATATTAGTTTGGGAGCTACAGTCCGATCCCTGTATATCAACATAAAAATCGCAATTATATTTACTGAATATATAAATATTAAGTTTTTAGATATTATTTGTTGGCTTGTATTCATTAAACCTTAGGTACTTAACATATTTGATATTGGAGTATATCTGTTACAATTTAAAATTATTCTCGTTGCCCTATTTTGTATTTTTGTAACTGTGATGTTTCATTTTTGTTTAATCTACATTTGCCGCAATTAAACATTTGTATAATAGGAATTAACATACAAACGCAGGTTTTTTCCTGCTCTCCGTAAGAAACCAACCTTTTTTGACATTTTATTCATTATAAATTGAGCGTTTCTTTTGAACTATAGATTTTTATCTAAAACTATTCCTAAGTATTTATTATTCTATTACTATCTACTCTTTCAATTTCGTTATTGTCCAGACATATTTCAACGTAACTCGTATCAATACTATTTAATTTATATCTGCAAAACTGAATAAAACGTGCAAAATCCCTAAACTGGTGCTTATGTATAAAGGCATATGTAGAAATGGGCAGAAACATTGTCATTTGTATATGTATGCTAGTGATTTCATTCGTAAAATTCGAAGTGAGTATTGACAAGTATCGCATCGAAATTCTGCGCAAAGTAATCTTTTTCGGTCAATCATTTAGATTCGCTCTGTATAACTGACAATAAATTCAATAAGAGATTGTGGGCAATGTTGACCTCGTTGCCACTGAAATACGTGTCCCGAGTTGAATGATTTTAGTTATAAAATTGGACAGTGCTATATAATCATGCTTCTTCTGTAACTCTTCATAGCGGAAAATTGCGTAGTAATTAATGTGTTTGGTATATTTGGCGCAAGATTTTAAGATATCAAATTAGAATTAAAACAAAATCGTCACTTGATCGCACCAAGTAATCAAAAACTTGTTACCATATCACTTCTTCCAAACACACTTCATACATAAATTAATTAGAAATACCGTATGTATCATTCAGGTCTACCGCCTTCGAATCTTCCGACGTTTCGGCGGTAGCCACCGCCATCCTCCGCCTTCCCCGATCAGAAGGTTCGTTCGGAGGTTTTGTTCCGAAACGACGCGCTTGGAAACCGTCGTCTTTCTTACGACGACGGCGTATCAATTAGTCGGTAATTGGATGCGTGTGTTTCTAACTCGTTCCCGCCCTTAGAAACGCGGACGTTCCTCTTTCTCTTTCGCGTCGCCTCTTTACAAATATGCATGCATACGTACACACGCACGCATACACACGCATAAACATAGGTAGATGCTCGCGACGACTTTATATGCGGTCGGAATTCTCGACGGGAAATGATAATTGGATAGCTACCGTACGTGTGCGCCGCGCGGCTTCGCGCGTGTATTGCGAATAATTTAATTGTTCGTTATTTTGTGTGTGCTCGTCGATGCGTTTCCGAATCGGTTCGACGACGGTGGCGGCGGCGGCGGCGGCGATAGCGACGGCGGTAGGGGCAGATCGCGCGAAAAGAACGACTTCGGGTTCGGCGTTAATTATCGAAAAGTCAACATGCCGTAAATATGGAATGGAACGTGTAGGTACGAGGGCGTCTTTTAAGTTGCAGCAAAAACTAGGAAAGAGACATTTTTTTGTGGAAGAGACTGTTTTATTGCTTTTCAAAATATTCGCCTTTAATCCTTCGTAACTCAACTTCTTAGAATTGGATAAAAAACGGATGCTTGATAGCTTTTCCCGCAAAAAAATAAAACGTAATTTTTTTAATTTAAAAAACATTACAAAAAGATATGGGACGTAAATTGTGGCGTTGTGGTACAATGTTCCAGTATCCAGTGTATGAAGTATGGAAGAATTTGAAGCAATTATTTTGTTTATTGTAACACAACGCTAGCCCGCATTTCTTGAAGCTTGTACTGCTTTGAAGGATGACACTTTCTAACTTCCACCACAGAATTATATTTTACGCCCTCAGAAACATCAGAATATCAAGATCTGAAACTTATTTGAATATCGTCCAGATATCAATTACGTCGGGAACAAGACTAACATGCCCTGAAATTAACGATGCTGTCGAGAACGATATTTTCTTAATTACCACCACAAAATCATGTTCTATGTCCTCAAAAACACCAGAATATAAATTTTTAACAGGTTTTTGGAGAATATAAACTCATCTGATGTGCCCTTAAGAAGTTCCTCGGCAGTAAGAACCGGATTCTCATTGACATCTCGTTAACTCCTACTATAAAATTGTATTCTATGTCCCCAAACGGATCAGGATACCAATTTTTTCTTCAGATTTTGGGCTAAAATAGACTCATTTGGAGAGCCCTGAAGAAGTTCGTAACGTGAGCAAGCAGAGTAACATTTCTTGAAACTTACCTTGCTTTACATGATGATATTTCGTTGACTTCCACTCCGAAATCGTATTCTACATCCCCAAAAATATAAAAGTATCGATTTTGGAGCAAATTTGGTACTAAAATAGATACATATGGAGCATTTTCAATCAATGTAAGTAAAAGAACGTTTTCTTAAAAATGATTCTGCTCTACAAAATGACATTCCGTCAACTCCTGTTATAAAATCGCATTCTACATCATCAAATACATCAGAGTACGAAATTTTGGATTAGACTTTGGAGTAAAATGAAGGTACCTGCAGTATCCTAAAGGAAGAAGTAAAATATCGTGGGCAAGAAAAACAATATTTCTTGAGGGTTAATTCTGCTGTACAGGATGATATTTCGTTGATTTCCACTATCAAATCGTATTCTAGGTCTTCAAGTATCAAATTTTGGACTAAAGTGAACCCGTTTGCCTCATCCTAAAGAAAGCGACAACGTAAGCAACAAGAACAACATTCCTTCAAGTTGATTGTGCTTCGTAGAATGATATTTCGTTATCTTCTACCATAAAATCGTATTCTACGAGTTCGAGAAGATCACAGCACCAAACTTGAAGCATATTTTGGACTAAAATGAACTCATTTGGAGTATGCTGAAGAAGTTAAGTGACGTGAGCAAGAAGAGAAATATTTCTTGAAACTGATTTTGTTTTCCATGATGACATTTCCTTGATTTCCACTACCAAATCGTGCTCTACGTCCTCAGAAATATTACAGTATCAAATTTTGGGGTAAAATGGACTCATTCAACCCATCCTGTAGAAGTCAACAACGAAGCAACAAGAACGACGTTTTTTGAAGCTGATTCAAAGAATATTTCGTTAACTTCTACCATAAAATCGTATTGCACGTCTTCGAGAATATAACAGCATCAAATTTGGAGCACATTTTGGATTAAAATGTACAGTCGCGGCCATAAAAGATAGGCACCCAAACAAAACATCTGGTTTGTACAACGAATATTTTTTCTTGGAAAGACAATACTGAGAAATTGTTTTGTAGTGATTTTTGTTACAATTTTAAAAGCGATTTCTAAGAAATCTGGATTGAAGTAGGTGCATACGTGATTATTCCGTGTATTCTAAAATAGTTGTATGCAGTCCGTGGGAGTGTAATGTTTGAGGCAAGAAGTTAAATCTATAGTTGTATACAGCATTTTGTGTAGTGATAAGTATTGTGTTATTATATCAAATTATGGTGAAAAAACCGCAGTTGTCAGAAGCGATACGTGGGCAAATAATTCTGTTGCACGGAGAGGGCGTCTCGCAAGTACAAATTGCGAAAAAGGTACGATGTTCACGATGTGCTGTGCAAAATGTTATTAAACGCTACAAGGCAACTGGTTCCTACTCGAATTTGCCCAGACCAGGACGCAAATGTAAAGCAACCGCTCGAGAAGACCGGTTGATTGAGCGAATTGCTTTGCAAAATCGAAGAAAATCGGCAAAAGAAATTTCTGCGGAACTAAGAGAGGACCATAACATCAATATTTCGGTACGTACGGTTAGAAGACGATTAGTGTCAGCTAATTTACATGGGCGAAAGCCGCGGCACAAACCGCTCTTAACTCAGCGACACAAGGCCTTGCATGGGCCAGAAAACATAAGAATTGGAGCGTCGAGGACTGGGAGAAAATAATTTGGTCGGACGAATCAAATGTAGAGGTTAGTTTATATAACCCCTTATCTATCTAATAAATGCAAAAGAGCAGGCTATAGCTTATTTCTGTCTTACAGGAAAAAATAAATTTAAATGCAATACTTTTGCTTACATATTACAGATGCACAGTCATTCTGGAGCACGTTATGTGCATAGGAGAGTAGGAGAAGCATATATACCTGAATGCATTACTCCTACGGTTAAGCATGGCGGAGGTAGCGTGATGATTTGGGGCTGCATGTCTGCCCACGGAGTTGAAGAAGTACACATTGCTGAGGGACGCATGAACAGTGCTCGCTATATTGACATGCTAGAGGAGGTGTTGGAACCATCTATCCTCAAATTGTTTGAAGATATTGGGGAAGAATTCTACTTCCAATAAGATAACGCGCCTTGCCACAAAGCACGCCAAGTTAACAAGCGGTTTAGCAACAATGGTGTTAAGTGCATAGATTGGCCGCCTCAGTCACTGGACCTCTCGCCAATTGAAAATCTTTGGCAAATTTTAAAAGAAAGGATCCGTACCCATTCCTATGTAACAACAAAGGCACTAAAAGAGGCAATATATCGCGAATGGGCTGCAATTTCGCCAGAAGTATGTTTAAAACTCGTGTCCACTATGCCTAATAGAATTAAATTAGTCATTCGTGCCAAAGGGAGCACAATTAAATATTAATTTTGATTAATAAAATAAGTGTATTCATATCTATCTGCGTTTTATTTTAGTTTTTATTGCGTCGTTTTATACCAATCTAAAAATCTTACCCTGCCTATCTTTTATGGCCGCGACTGTAGTTATTTAGAGTATCCTGAAGAAGCTAGGTAACATGAGCAAGAAGAGCAACATTTATTGAAACTGATCTTGCCTTACATGATGATATTTCGTTGATTTCCACTACCAAATCGTGTTCTACGCCCTCAGATATATCAAAGTATCAAATTTTGGACTAAAGTGGACCCATTTGACCTATCCTGTAAGAGTCAACAAAGTAAGCAACAAAAACAACCTTCGTTAAAGCTGATTCGTGCTGTACAGAATGACACTTCGTTAACTTGTACTATAAAATCGTATTCTACGTCCTCGAGTACATCACAGCACCAAATTTGGAACAGATTTTGGACTAAAATGGACTCATTTGGAGCATCTTGAAGAGGTTAGGTAACGTGAACAAAACGAGCCACATTTCTTGAAACTGATGATATTTCGTTAATTTCCACTACCAAATCGTATTCGACGTCCTCAGAACTATCAATGTACCAAATATTGCATTAAGTGACTAAAATTTAACCCGTCCTGAAGAAATCGGCAACGTAAGCAACAAGTACAACATTCCCTCAAGCTACTTGTGCTGTACAGAATGATATTTCGTTAACTTCTACCATAAAATCGTATTGTACGTCCTCGAGTACATCACAGCACCAAATTTGGAACAGATTTTGGACTAAAATGGACTCATTTGGAGTATCCTGAAGAGGTTAGGTAACGTGAACAAAAAGAGCAACATTTCTTGAAACCCATTTTACTTTCGATGATGATATTTCGCTGATTTGCACTACCAAATCGTGTTCTACGCCCTCAGAAATATCAAAGCATCAAATTTTGGACTAAAGTGGACTCATTTGACCTATCCTGTAAGAGTCAACAAAGTAAGCAACAGAAACAACCTTCGTTAAAGCTGATTCGTGCTGTACAGAATGATATTTCGTTAACTTGTACTACAAAATCGTATTCTACGTCCTCGAGTACATCACAGCACCAAATTTGGAACAGATTTTGGACTAAAATGGACTCATTTGGAGCATCTTGAAGAAGTTAGGTAACGTGAACAAAACGAGCAACATTTCTTGAAACTGATGATATTTCGTTAATTTCCACTACCAAATCGTATTCGACGTCCTCAGAACTATCAATGTACCAAATTTTGCATTAAGTGACTAAAATTTAACCCGTCCTGAAGAAATCGGCAACGTAAGCAACAAGTACAACATTCCCTCAAGCTAGTTGTGCTGTACAGAATGATATTTCGTTAACTTCTACCATAAAATCGTATTGTACGTCCTCGAGTACATCACAGCACCAAATTTGGAACAGATTTTGGACTAAAATGGACTCATTTGGAGTATCCTGAAGAAGTTAGGTAACGTGAACAAAAAGAGCAACATTTCTTGAAACCCATTTTACTTTCGATGATGATATTTCGCTGATTTGCACTACCAAATCGTGTTCTACGCCCTCAGAAATATCAAAGCATCAAATTTTGGACTAAAGTGGACTCATTTGACCTATCCCTGTAAGAGTCAACAAAGTAAGCAACAAAAACAACCTTCGTTAAAGCTGATTCGTGCTGTACAGAATGATATTTCGTTAACTTGTACTACAAAATCGTATTCTACGTCCTCGAGTACATCACAGCACCAAATTTGGAACAGATTTTGGACTAAAATGGACTCATTTGGAGCATCTTGAAGAAGTTAGGTAACGTGAACAAAACGAGCAACATTTCTTGAAACTGATGATATTTCGTTAATTTCCACTACCAAATCGTATTCGACGTCCTCAGAACTATCAATGTATCAAATTTTGCACTAAAGTGACTAAAATTTAACCCGTCCTGAAGAAATCGCCAACGTAAGTAACAAGTACAACATTCCCTCAAGCTAGTTGTGCTGTACAGGATGATATTTCGTTAACTTCTACCATAAAATCGTATTGTACGTCCTCGAGTACATCACAGCACCAAATTTGGAACAGATTTTGAACTAAAATGGACTCATTTGGAGCATCTTGAAGAGGTTACGTAACGTGAACAAAAAGAGCAACATTTCTTGAAACCCATTTTACTTTCGATGATGATATTTCGCTGATTTGCACTACCAAATCGTATTCTACGTCCTCAGAAATATTAAAGTATCAAATTTTGGACTAAGGTGGACTCATTTGATCCATCCTGTAGAAGTCAACAAAGTAAGCAACAAGAACAACGCTTCTTGAAGCTTTTACTATAAAATTGTATTTTACGTCCTCGAAAACATCGCAGAACCAAATGCGGAGCTGATTTTGGGACCACAATAGACTCATTTGGAGTGTTCAGAAGAACTTAAATAACGTAAACAATAAGAATACCGTTTTGTTGAAACTGGAAACTAATATATGTATATAAGATAAGATTAATTATTTTAAAGATATGGATGATTTGACTAAAATAATTAAACTTGATATTCTCAAAAACGAAAAATAATTATTTATTATATGAACGATTAAAACAATTACAATTAATTTCAATTGAATAAATGCCCAAATTACCGCCCATCTGTTTTCTGGAAATGATAAATTCGGAGTTGAAATTCTTCAAACACATTTTCTTTCATTTCTTGGTCGATATTGTTATGTTTTGGCAGGTTTTCCCAGGGGTCATATATTGAGTTCTTATTTTTCAGCGCTTCATTAAATGAGAAGATGTGTTTGGATTTTCTTAGACTTGAATTAATAACTGCTATAGCGATATTGTTTCTATATAACGAGAATCCAAATTTACGTAGTTTTAATGTCTGGTGTGAACACGATCGTGCACCACCACATTATTCACTTCATGTTAGAGAATACCCACATGAAGTCTTTCTTAATATGTATATGGAAGGGAAGACGTGGTTCAACGGAATAACTAGATCTCCTGATCTTACCCCACCTGATTTTGTCTTTGGGGGTATTTAACATTACATGTGTATCACTTGAGAACCTCGAGAATATTGAAGAACTGAGGGAAACAATAAGGTTAGAGTGCAGAAATATCGACCAAGAAATGTGAGAAAATGTTTTGTAAGAATTTCGAACTCCGACCTTAACATTGCCTGAAAACAAATGGACCGCAATTTGGGCATTTATTCAATTGAAATTAATTGTAGTTGTCCTAATCGTTCATATAATTAATAATTATTTTTCGTTTCTGTGAATTTCAAGTTTAATTATGTTCGTCAAATCATTCATATATCTAAAACAACTAATTAATGAAATACCACATACCTATAGGGTATTGCTGAACTCATGAAAAAAAAAGCTTTTTATTTTGTGGTAAAAAAATAAGGAGCTTCCCTTAAAAAGGAAGTATATAACATCATAGGTCCTAGAGCAGTAAGCTAAACATATTAAAATTGATGTCCATAAAATCCGGAGGAGAAAAATAAAATTGATGTATCCGAGTTCTTCTTTCATACAGCGATAACAAACAAAAATATAAAAAATAATTCTTTACTTAATTTACACTCTGTATGCACTCCGTTAGTTTAAAGCATAGAATTGTAATCTTTGCCCCAAATATTGTCATCGATTCGATGTCAGCATAAACAAATTTTCAAACGTATGAGAATCCGAAAATTCGAAATGTTATTGCGTGATACAGTACATCAAACTAGTTTTTGCGAATGTAAAACTATAGCCAAACATTTGGAAGTGAGAAATTGATGGATTTTGAGATTTAGGGATTATTAAAGCGTGAAATGGACTAGAACAGTTATCAAGTGTTTCAGTTCTTGGTTCAGTGTTAATTGTGCAATTAACTATTCAGAGGAATTATATAAATGAGTATCGCAGGATCATTAGATGAATCATCAAGTTCCTGAGTAATTACGCAGCTGTTTGCTTGTTCTCTTTTTCATAAATCCTAATTTCATCAAGATAAAATCTTGTTATTAATCGAAGGGATCTAAATGGAACAGGGATAAAAGTTATCATCGTTCCGTGATTAATGTACTGTTACGTGCTTCGTAGAAATTTACCTGGGAAAATTATAGCCGTCGTCGTCGTTGATGTCCACGGCATGTGCAAATTGATTATAATCAGCAATAATCGATGCTAAACGATAATCAGCCGCGCTAAAGGTATTATTTACATAAAATTACGTCCTGCTAAACGGTCGCTTATAAAATATCACTTAGCACATACACATATTCGTATGTGTCGTGTTTGCATAGGAAATAATTCGCCTCTTTGTGCGGCTTAATATTTCATTTAAATTCATCCGCGCGCCATTGTCATTTGTTAAACGTTAAAGTTCGACCGGTTAGATTGACGGTCACGTCCGCGTTTACGAATTACTAATTCGAAGGATGGGAATTTTGACGGTCCGAAATGGAAGTGCTAATTCCGTCTCGCGAGAGAAATCCGCCGAACACGCGTCCTCGAAAAAGTCGTTCGTCGTTTCTCGTTTAGAATTAATTACGAATCTGTCTGCATACATGACATACACACATGCGTTCTGGACGAATTGATATCAATTCGAGGATCTATATCTATATCGGGGAAAGGGTCCGAGTTTACGCATCGACTCGGTTGTATACAAATTCTTTGCGATCGGGGAGAGCACAATGGAGTTTACATGGGACAATGCGCCCCAATGGAACTTGTTGATTTGAGCAACGGATATTGAGTCGCTCGACACAATGACGAGGAGGGTTACCAGAAATATTTAATATAGCAATTTGTAAATGGAGCCGGGATTATCATCATCGTGTCATCGCCGAATGAATGATCCGGGGAACGAGAAATTATTTAAGGGTTATTGGACGCTTTTGGTAACGTCAACTGCGTTGCGCATTTCGTTATTAAGTTATTATTATCTTCGTCGATATTGCTTTCGTGTAATATACAGGTGCTTAGAGATACCCTACTTGAATTACCCCTTTTTTGCCTTTTCAAAATTCTTTTCTTGTAAACTGTTCTTACCCGTTTACCACCACTTCGATTCCTTTGGAATACTCCGAATACGCATTTCGACCACGAAATCGATTATTCTCGACGAAGAACAAGTTGTAATAAAGCAGTTCTTCACATTTCAACAAGTAGGATTCGTGACGTTTCCCGTTGCTTTAATCCTTTCTCCGATGGAAATGGGAAAGAACTAGTTACCGAAATATGAACTTCTCTGGATCGCATGACCTTATAGTCCAGGGGTTCCCAAACTTTATCAATTCGCGGTCCACTTACTGGTTTAGTATTTTGTCCCGGTGCCCTTGTCAAAATATGTGTACAATGACATAAATCAGGCACAGAAATGAAATCGACTCTTTAGATAAGTGAATGAAACAAGTTGAAAGATAACTGTCAAGTGCTGTGAATGTGAAAGAAAAATTGATCGTTACGAGGATTACATTGCTTGCAGGGGTGAATGTGAATAAAATTATATTATTATGTAGCTTGTGTGGGGGTGTAAGTCTTTTCGAATTCATAACTATGAAAACCAAAGGTACATTCAATAGTTGGGTCTGCAACAATTGTAAAGCAAATCTAACCTCAATCCCCTAGTCAAAGGGAAGAGAAAAGAAATAAACAAAGAGAACAGGTGGGTGTTAATGTTTACGCAATTATTACATCTAAAGCCCGTTTTACATTATCATATTAAATTGTACCAAACAATTGAATACTATTTTATAGCACAATGTAAAACGCTTTACCAGTCTTTTGTACAAGATTATTGTATGAATTTAGATTCCATCATTCGTCAGGGCTATTACGTATGTATTATAAACTTGTACAAAAATTCTGTTTATGATTCTGTGCCATGCTACATCCTCGTTTCAAATTGTACACAAGTACCGCACAGTATTTATAGATATTTCTGATAACCCCCAAAGAGATTAATATTAAGCTTAGCTAATAACGCTAATATTTTTAGTGAAAGGCTCAATAAAAACATTTGCTGGCATAATGTATAAACCGACGTTTATTTCATACCGTAACAGGACTAGACAAGACGTAAACATAAGAAAATGAGGTTAGATTGGAATACGTGCAATGCAGACTAGTGAGCAGGCGCAAGTCAAAACATTTAGTATGAAAATAAGACAGGTTCTAATTTCATACAATGATTTTGCACAGAAAAATAGTACATGTTTTATATTCTACTATAAAATAGTATTCAATTTTGACGTACAATTTAATATGATAATGTAAAACGGGGTTAAGATGGAAGCTGCAATTGTTTTTATCTGGAATAATTTAAGAAACACATTTAAAGAAGACCTAGAAAAATTAGTCCACGAAATAGCACTCTACATCAAAAAATGTCGACGCTACAGAACTCTGTAGAAGACTTATCACTAGAAACCGGATTATATGTTTATATGCATATCGATAACTATCAAGGGTACAATTGAACGCTTTAAGATCTACACGAATTAGGATAAATAAAATAAAATTAGTGCTAAACGCTTTTATTTACCCTAATTCGTGCAGATCTTAAGCGTTCAATTATACCGTTGATAATTATCAATATGCAAGAAACATGTAGTCCGGTTTCCGGTTATCACAAAGAGTAGAAAAACAAAGTTGCGTTGGCACAATAATAGATGCCAATGCAGACGAAAACTTAATAAATATTAAAAACACAAAAACCTTAAGCAAGAAGGTATTGAATAAAAATAACCCAAACAACGAAAAGGCAGAGAAAAATAAAAATATTAAGTACATACCAGATACTCGTAATCCTAATGTAATAACAGATAATGCAGAAAAACCTCTATCATCAATAAAAATAAACAAAGAGATAGAAGTCTGTCGAAGAACTAAATGAAAACCCAACCAAATATTCTGACGTAGTGCGTAAAAGAAGAAAACCAAATATTACGGTGGGCACAGCTGCAAGCGAGACAACAAAATTTAAAGCAGTAGAAAAACAAATCTGGTTATTTGTGGGCAACATCGATAAAACCAATACGCGAGAGGACACACAAATTCACATAGAAAACATTCTTAAAAATAATAACATAACATAAACCTCACAATGTGAAGTTCGCATTTATTAAAATTGAATCACAAGAACCATCAAATTAAAATATGAAGTTACAAAAAATATGAAACAAACGGTTAAAACCTATACCGACAAGTAAGTAAGTTAATGTGACGGGTGAGCTTGCTGATTCCCACGCATTCTTTTCAAAACGCGGGGTAAGGTTTGACACTGCTACTCTCATTTCTCGCTCCACATCGATTTTTGAGCGATATTTGCTTTTTATTACAGCTGCAGGTGAAAATCCGGCTTCGCATAAATCGGTTATCTCAAAGGGAATGAAGATCCTTACAGCTTTTGATATCAGAGTTGGATATTCATTTTTGATGGATATCCAAAACTCCACTAAATTGGAAGAAGCAAATTTTATTTTCAGGCTGTTATCGCTAGAAAGTTTAATTAGACCATCTTCTTCCTGCGAAGTGAATTCTGGTGGAGCTTGAGAATGGACGGGATCTTAGGTCCACGCATACTTCTCGACCTTGTCTTCCTCGAAGTATTGTGCAAACCAGTCAGTGAGCTCTGGGAAGTGTTGCTTGAAAAGTGACAGTAAGTCTTGTGGAACAACGACTTTATTACAGACCCCATATTTGTGCAATTCATGGAAACGGTGTTGACCACCATCCTCATTGATTTTCCTTATTCACAACTGCAACTTCTTCCTAAACACCTTCAACCATCTCGAAAAGTTTTTAAATGTGCATATGTTATTGCCTTGCAGAGACAGATGGAAGGTATTCAACTTGTCAAATATATCGCACAAATACGCTAGCTTCAGCAAAAATCCAGTTCAGCGAAGTACCTGGAGTTTTCATGACTTTCCTCTTGTAGAAAAGTGTGAATTTCTTGACGTAGCTCGAATGCACGGGAATAAGACGTCGCCATGCGAAAGCCATCGTAAACTGCAGTAGTGTTCAGCTCCGACGTACGTGCATAGCTTTTTGACAAATCTAGCTTTCAGTAGTCTAGTTTTTATAAAATTTACTATGTTTATGACACGTTCTAATGCCAAATTCAATTGGGAGCTCATCGACTGTGGTGCACGTGCTTTCCTATGGATGGTGCAATTGGTCCACATAACATGCAGTGGCTTGTACTGTTCCTAATCCAAATTATTTTCGGATATAAACGATTCGTACCTGTCAGTGGACTCATCGAGTGGCGGGGCAAATTCCGTGCCTTTCATTTTCTCTATTATTTGATGATTGAGATCCATAGCTATACGATGGATTCTTCGACTAATAGTGTTGTTGGACAGAAGTACCTTTGAAATTAATTTTCCCGCTCATTCTCCCAGCATAATATTAACCATGTCAAGAACAGCCGCTCTGCGATGGTGTGACATTGTTTGTACTTTGCCACTATGTATGCGACCTTAAAAGATGCCTTGGTACTGAGGCTTGTTTAATAAACACATTTTTTTACTTTTATAGATCTTGCAACTTCCTACTAAAAATTTGGCGAAATTTTTCAACCATGTTAGAGTGATTCGTCTCGAGATGCCGCCTTAGCTTACTTGGGAGTACACATTCGGGCGCTAGAACTTTCAAACAGAACACATGCTGCGGTCTCTCCCTTTATTGTTTACTTGTACTGAAGTAAAGTCAAAATTCAAATAATCGTATTTACGATATTTCCGTTTCTTTGCTGAACTATAATTTAAAGTGGTATTAATATATTGAAATAACAAATTTATAACAATCAAGTGTGTATTATAAAATAATGATTTCAGAACTTTCAGAACAACCTCTTCAATAAAGCACTAATCCCTACCCAATGGGAACCCAATGGAAACCTCAATCATTTCATGACATAAAGAAGGCTGCAAAGATGACATAAAAACTATGGGCGATATTCTTAATCTCGAACATGTATAAAATATTTATTAAAATAATTATGAACCGTATTATCCCAACAATCTCCGAAGACTTAGCAGTAGAACAAGTTGGATTTAGAAAAGGGTTTTCAACAATCGGTCATCTTCACGCAGTTAATATCCTAATAGATAAAACTAAAGAATACAATATTGGTGTTTACGTATTGTTTGTAGATTTTAGTAAGGCATTCGATTCAATCACGCACACGTTTCTTATAAACTCTTTAAAAGCCATACACATTCACGAAGGATAAATTAAGATCTTCGAAAAAATATACTCAGACAGTTCAGCAAAAATACTACTAGAGCGAGAAGAAGGCACAAACTTTAAAATACAAAGAGGAAACATAAACTGGGAGGAAAGAGGAATCAACATAAATGGGTGTCAGCTGTACCCTCTCTAGTTCGCGGATGACCTGATTTTGGTTGCAGAATCAGCAGCAGAACTGTCGACAATGCTAAAAGAACTAATAGAGGAAAGTAAAAAGCTGGTCTAGAAATTAACTGCGACAAAAGTACACTCTTAACTCACCGCAGCAAAGAAAAATTCAAGCGCACAATCAAGACATAGAATATGTGGACCAATATATGTAGGGAGTGACGGGGACGAGGGTTTAGAGTGATCACACAACAAGTATAGATACTTCGTGTTCTAGCTAGTAGTTGGGTTATTATAAAAATGAAAATTATTATGACACGGTATGAATTGTCAAATTGGAGTAAAGTTTATTTATTATAGTTGTTTTTGCCTAAAATTAAACTGCAGTGTTGCGATATCCCTACATATTTTTGGGGGCTCAACCGGGATGGAGTGGAGTAGAATGGAATAGAATAGGATAGAATTGGGGGTCCGTGGTTTCCCAGGTTGACATGTGGTGCAGAATTGAAGTGGAAAATAGAGAACAGTTACAGAAAAAGATTAATTTTGTTAATGAACAGTTTAACTTAGGAGATTTGAACAATATTCGTGGCATAATAGGGATCGATAACGACGCAAAAAATAAAGACGAACTAATCGATAAATTATGTTCACCATTGTCCGATTTACAAATATTAAAAGACGCACAAAGCAAAGACGATAAACAAGAGGATGACGACTTAAATGATGTTGCATCATATGACGACCAAATCGAGGATGAAAATGATGGAAGCTTACGTAACAGAAAAAATGAAGTACCGCCACAATTACGACGAGAAACCCCTAGATTTATGATGACTTTTAAAGACGTAGAGGAAACCATTTCGACATTCAATGGAGAAGAAAGTTATCCTATTGCTAAGTGGATTTCGGAGTTTGAAGAAACTGCCTTGTTAATGCAGTGGAACGACGTGGAGAAACTCATATACGGAAAAACGTTGCTAAAAGGAGAAGCCTTGCTAGTTTTACGCGCCGAAAAAGGTGGAACTTCGTGGAAAATTTTGAAAACAAAGTTGAAGAATACAGGACCAGATCGCTACGATGTAGAAAAGGTTGTACGTCATGAAGACTCAAATCGTACTACTATCAGCGCCGACCATCTGAAGCTCTGCGTCCAGGAAAGCGGTCAGTTCGAGACGAACCACCTACAGGATGGCCGAGATGTAGGGAGTGACGGGGACGAGGGTTTAGACTGATCACACAAGTATGTAGATACTTCGTGTTCTATCTAGTAGTTGGGTTATTATAAAAATGAAAATTATTATGTCACGGTATGAATTGTCAAATTGGAGTAAAGTTTATTATAGTTGTTTTTGCCTAAAATTAAACTGCAGTGTTGCGATATCCCTACATATATATACCTAGGCCAAGTGGGGAGTAATATGAGGACGAGTCCCGGTCGATTTTCGCAAAAAAAATTATAGCGCCGTAAAGGTGACCTAAAAAGTGATAAATTATCTTAATAAAAGTTTTGCGAGACGTGCCTACCAGAGTCACAATTTCAGAAAAACGGTCTTACCTTAAAGTGTTTACGTTACGTTCAAACGAAATCTTCTTATGTATTTAATCCCATAAATATAATTTATAATACATTTATAATAACTTTTATCCTTTTTCTACAAATATACGTTCCATTATTAATATAATTTTGAGTAATTTACCAATAATTTTACATTTTCTGAGATGTTAAAGTGTATGACTTTCTAAATGACATTTGACTAGTAGCAACCAGTACCAACTTAAATAGATGTATATTCATGTAATTCTTCTTATTCTTCTTCGAAGCGGTCCATTATTGAAGTTAAACGTTGGTTAAACGAATCATTGCCGTCACACGCAAAAATTGAATGATGCACGAACTTGCGTATTCTTATGATTTTGATACCGTACCACCAGACCCAAACACACCCCCACAACCAGACCCAAATCCACACCCCCACAACCAGACCCAAATCCACACCACTACCACCAGACTCAAACTCACACATACCACCAGACCCAAATCCAATCACACCACCAGACCGAAACCCACCCCACAACATCCGGCCATAACTATCCCACACCACTAGACCCAAACCCATACCACACCAACAGATCCAAACACACGCCACACCACCAGACCCAAACACCCCCACACCATCCGGCCCAAATCATCCCACACCACCAGACTCAAATCCACACCATACCACCAGACCCAAGCCCATTCACACTACCAGACCGAAACCCACCCCACACCATTCGGCCCTAACTATACGACACCACCAGACCGAAACCCACCCACACCATCCGGCCATAACTATACCACACCACCAAACCCAAACCCAAACCCAAACCCAAACCCAAACCCACACTACACCACCCGGCCCAAGCTGTCCCACACCACCAGACCCAAACCCACACCACACTACACCACACCAGCTGTTGCCCCTCTACAAAATATCCAGGATGATACTTTCTTTTCCAAATTTGGATTCGTCTATCACTACGATTTTACTTGGCCCCCTTAACTTTTCTTTATGTATGATATACGCATCCAAAACAACCTCGCGACAAAAAGAATTAATAAATATGTACAGGAAAAATCATAAGAATACGCAAGTTCGTGCATCATTCAATTTTTGTGTGTACGGCAACGATTCGTTTAACCAACGTTTAACTTCAATAATAGACCGCTTCGAAGAAGAATAAGAAGAATTACATGAATATACATCTATTTAAGTTGGTACTGGTTGCTACTAGTCAAATGTCATTTAGAAAGTCATACATTTTAACATCTCAGAAAATGTAAAATTATTGGTAAATAACTGAAAATTATATTAATAATGGAAGGCATATTTGTAGAAAAAGGATAAAAGTTATTATAAATGTATTATAAATTATACTTATGGGATTAAATACATAAGAAGATTTCGTTTGAACGTAACGTAAACACTTCAAGGTAAGACCGTTTTTCTGAAATTGTGACTCTGGTAGAAACGTCTCGCAAAACTTTTATTAAGATAATTTACCACTTTTTAGGTCACCTTTACGGCGCTATAATTTTTTTTGCGATAATCGACCGAGACTCGTCCTCATATTTAGCCCCAAGTGGTAGCGTTTAAACTAATAACCGAACAAGAATTGCAAAGGCAAATTGCAGCAGCATGAGGAAAATATTGGTCTTTAAAACGAATTATGAAATGTAATTTCCACTTAAATATCAAGAGAAGAGTTTTTGACCAATGCATTCTTCCAACACTAACCTACGGATGTCATACTTGGTCACTAACAAGGTAACAAGCGAAAAGAGTTCAAACAGCTCAGAGAAAGATGGAAAGGCGTATGGCTAGGACTAAAAATAAAAGACAAAGTAACGAACATCGAAATTAGGAAACGTTCTAAAGTGAGGGACGCAGTACAGTTCTCAAAAACGTTAAAATGGAAATGGGCAGGTCACATTACACACTTACCGAATACTAGTTGGGCAAAAATTATTACAGAATAGATACCATTAGACTGCAAAAGAGGAAGAGGAAGGCCAAATGTTAGATGGGACGACGACATCAAAATTATAGCGGGAACACTATGGAGCAAAATTGCAAAAGACAGAGAAGAATGGAAAAAATGGAGGAGGCCTATGTCCAAGAATGGACCTGAAACCACGGGATTTAAATTTTATTTTATTTTATTTTGTTTTGGTTTGGTCTTTCTTTGTTTTAATCACTTTATTCTATTGTTATATACATAAATTGCAACGTATAAACATCGAATTAACTTATATCCTACTGTTATAATAACTACTTATTTTTCTACTGGTTTCAATAAAGGCTATTATTATTATTATTATTATAAAATAATATACACATACCTCTAGTAAATGAATCCATCACTTCACTTCAAAAAATAATATTGATTGGTTGAGTGCAAAAATCGTAATGCACAAATTCTATATGGTACAAAATTTTTATACTGTAACTTTGTTTACTCATAACTTTAACTAGGAATGCAGTAAACAATTAATTCTTAGAATTTGCCGACATTATTGTTCCCTGATTATCCTCGATTAGAAGTGTTGTCAAAACAATTTCATGACTATTATCTACATGGTTTATATGTGACTGTGGATCGTTGTGGTAAAGACATCTCCATGTTCTTTTCGTTTTCATCATCTTTCATTCCGTTTTGAGCGGAACGCAATCCATTCAATATTTAAAACCTACGACGGTAGAATTCCCAAAATACCATCTCTAAATGGAAACAAGAAGTAAAATATCGCAGAGAGATAACGGCACGCCGATTAGTTTTCTGCTTTCCTACTAAATCCGTCTTCTTCCTCCGTTAGATACATACTTAATGTCAGGTCGGTCGCGCGTCGCGAGATAAGATTTGATTATTTTACTATTCCTATTCGATCTAGATTGGAGATGCCCGTACATCGCCGGATGATGCCTATCGTTTCCAGAAGGAGTACATAAATACTAAAAGCCAGAACACGGTTTATGCATTAGTTGCGGCGCGCAGACCGTATAAGGTCGGAGGCAATATGCTCTTACGTTAATTATTCAGCACCTTTTCGCTTTGCCTACGTAAGTACAACATACGTACTTACCTGCGAGCATATACGATATTCGAGCGCGAGGTCTCGGATAAAATTTGCGTCTTTTTTTTTTGTTTTCTCGTGGTGGTAATTCCTTCTTCTTGCCGTAAATGGAACGTCTTAAATCGATTCGGAAAAAGTGGTTTTCGAGCTTTATGTTGGGCTTGAAGTTTGTACAACTGATTGGAAATAATTGTGATAATCAAAAATTTATATATTGTAATCGTTCAAACCGGTTGTTTTGTTGAGCTGAGAAAGATAAATAGAAGTGAGGAGTATATTACGTCTGGTATTGAAATTGCAAAATTGGAGAAATACCAAAAAGACAGCGAAGATGGAGACACGAAAGCACGAAAGATGTTGGGAATGCATCATATTTCGATAATGCAAACAATATGTAAAGAGCAAAAATTGAAGGAATGGCAAACTAAAAGAAATGGAGGTAGTTGGACATGAGACGCTTTGGAAAAGCAAGAATGCTTGAGACTTATTTATTTTTATAATTTAGACAAATTTTGTTCTGAGTGTACTTCCTCTTTAACAAAGTAATGGGAAGAAAAAAGTTAAAAAATTAAGTTGAAAACAAGAAATTCCACTAAATGATGTCTTGAAAAACTAAAGATAAAGGAAACAGGCAGACCAGGAGAAGATTGATACGAATGCTAACCATTCAGTTCCCTAGGAGTCTGAATACAGTGAATTGTAGAGTAGTTTTTCCTATCGTGCGTTGAACGCTAAGAAGTCCACCCAAAACTGTCAGCCAAGACTAATAGGACAGGAAAATTCGATAAAATGAAATTGTCGATAAGTACATTGCATTTCCACGGCCTCATTTTTTCGTCGAGGTCCAAGTCATCATGCTTCACAATCGCGAATTCATCGAGAAACATCTCTAAACAAGTAGGAAACGAATGTCGAAAAAGAATTCCCTCTCAGCTGGATGCTAAGCAACAGGTCATAGAAATAGATATCACCAAACGAGTAGCTCCATCTGACGAGCTAAACTGATATCGACATAGTCATATGCTTTGCTATCTGTGAAGAATAACAATAGAGGGAGTTGCTTTCAACTTTGCAGACTAATTGCACAGCTCTTGCAGAGAGAAACAAACGTACTTCAATTAGTAGGTTGTTTTGTAAATGGTCACTTAAAAAGCGTTTTTCTTTTCTTTTTTTTTTTGTTATTCACGTCGTTCATCGCGTAGGCCGAAATAGTGTGCTGTATTAAACTTTCTTGTAAAACTTCGTACAGCTATTAGGAAAATTAATTTTTCTTTTGTCGTTAACGACCCATCGCTCATATATGGGTTAATTGTTAAAGTCTGAGTTTAAACAAAATAGTGATATAAAACATCAGTATAAATCAACAAATTATGTTTTATCGTTTTGCTGTATTAGGACTCATCAATACCGTATAGCTAGTCTGCAATTAACAAAACAAATTCCCTCATAACTGTTTGTTAAGCAACAGTTCATAGTAATAGATTTCGCCCAAACAAGTAGCTCCATCTCACGAACTAAAGTGATATTGCCAACGTAACGAAATGAAACCAAAGAAGAACAAAAAAATTACCAAAAAAAGTGAAACGAACCCTCAGCATAAATTGATTAACATGACCGAATAATTGATATTTACGAACTATCAAAATTATACAGCGAGACTGGTCCAAAAAAGAACGGTTTCTTCAGAACTTATTACAATCTTATTAGCTTTTGATCATCTTCAACATATTCTTCTTCCCTATCTATACATCGCTGCATACGCGTTTTCCACTGTCCAAAGCGCTGCTGCAGATCATCAAGTGTTGGTGAAATGTTGGTAAATGTAACCAGAAGATTCGGAGCTATAGTCCGCGCGATTAACAGGAAAAAGAATCTTTCACCGCTGGGTGTAAAGCAGCAGTTCATATAGTCCAAGTGTTACTTTCAATTGAGGTTAACTGAAATTCATTTGAAGTTTGTTTCATATATTCATATATTTCATATTTGTACTGAATTTCATAAACCAAGGTAACGAAAGCTGCATTTAATTAATTTATAAGATTAGAATACAAGATGGAGGACGTCGAATAAAAACAGAGTAGAATAACATTTCTTTCCACGGGAATCACTTAAATCATCTTCACCGAAATTAATTATGATGGGTGGAATATCTTTTCGGCCAAAACCAACCTCTCTGCCCCACCATCGTATAATTTCTTTTTAATATGCCCAACACTGTCAGACCAAACTTTGGCAGTCACTTAACAGAGTGCCTTCTGCCACAATTTTACACAACCTTCTTCTGCTGTACAATATTTTCCAACATTATCAAAGTAATGATAATGTTTTTGTGATAGAGTAATATGGAAGAAGTCTAAAAACTGTATATACAACACATTTTTGTTTGTAGAAAGCTGTTGATTTCATCGCCTACTAGATAAACACTATAAACCACAATTTTTTGCATGGCAACCTTTAGGTCAAGTTTTTTTCGAAAATTTTCCCATGTAAGGCCCATATTAATTCATATGGCTGTAAAGAGAATAAAAGGTACCATCTGAATATTAAAGAAAAAGTATACTGTGCTATTTGAAAAAGAAAAGGTTGAATATAGCTGTCATTACACTAACGCACTTTTTGTAAATTGGTTTTTCCTATCGTATAGAGAATTTTTTCCATTTAAGAATATATATACTTTGTTTTATGTATTGTTAACAATAACGAAGTTACAAGCCTGGGGAGTGAAGTCTGGGACATCCTGTATATACAGAGAGATTTTAAATGATTGTCATGGCCGCTTCCATGTTTTTACGTCAAAATGTATGCATTGCCGCTACCATTATACGGTGTATTATACTAAGTTCCATTCAGTGGCGTACAGGTTTTCATTCTTTTGGGACATATAAAGAAAGTAAATATATTCTGTTGTATATTTCTTTTGAACTGATTTATTATTTTGTAAGCTCTAGGTAAGGGAATTACCAAAATAAAAGAAGAATTTATAGATTGATAATTTATTATTTATTGAGTTTATTACAAATTATTTAAGAAAGTGTTTACACACATGTGTTAAAGTATGGCCATATTACATGAATGTATTGCTTAAATTTTGTAGGAAAAATTTCGTAAATTAATAGCTCATGTTCATTTCAACGTGCACTGAAACAAAATATTAAATTTTAGTTACAAAAACACTCATGCATAGATTTTTTACTATTACAGATAATAAAAATATGCATGTATACAGGATGACCCACCACCAGCGCCTCGGACTGTAGCTCCCAAACTAATGATTTTTTAAATCTTTTTTGATAGGATGCTGTACGCTTATAATGGCCATAATTAGAAAATATTTTCATTGATACAGGGTGCCCCAACAAAGCGCTAAGTATCAAAGTTATGTTTTTTAAATGGAACAGTATATATTTTTTGCTTTTTCCGAATTGTATAGAAAAATAAAGGTGAGTTACTTCAATGTTTCGTATACCTATCGTTAGCCGTCTTCGAAGTATTTGAGGATTTTCGAAAAAGTAAGATGTTTTGAAAATGGACATAACAGACAAACTAATTGAAATTTTCAAATCATGTTTTTAGCCCTGATTTGGTATATCTTGGGCTACTTATTTTCAGGTATGTAATTTTACAATAATGTACAGGGTGATTCCATAGACCGGCTTTATTTGTCTCAACTTTAATAGTGTATAACATTGTTATTTCAAATGGAACACCCTGTATATTTTCAGACTCGGAGAAAGGTTTTTCAATTCCTACCCAAACTGTATTAGGTTTCCCTACACCTATTTCTTGTGATTTCGGAGATATTTGAAGATATTTTAAATTTTACCAAGATTGAAATTAAATCGAAGCTGCTGAATTTGAAAATGCAATTGTTTTTTATTTCAACGATCTGAAAAAGTTGCTAATGAAACACATATGCCTTTAAATGATAAGTATTATAATAAATGTTCTACATGATCGCCATTTTACGCTATGCATATTGTAATTCTCTCATTAATTGCACCCTTTCGTACATATTTTAATAATTTTGCGTTCCTCATAGTTAGAAAACAGCCTACTACTAGATACAGCAATTAACTGGTCATAATGACCTTTTAAATGTCAGCACAATTTTACTTTAGTTTAGTATACTTTATTCTTTGATAATGGTACATAACTACTATTAGAGAAATTTAAAAAAGAACTTGTGAAATAATTGAAGTGTTATTTTCTTTTATTTGAGATATTTTACAATAATGGATTTGTCTATCCTAGAACGAGTGGATATGATTTTGACCATAGGTGAATGTCATGAAAACTGTTTTTTGGCTGGCAGAGTTTATGCGCAAAAGTATCCTGAACGAAGACATCCTGAAAAGCGGGCTTTTGAAAGACTTTTCGCAAGGTTTCGAGAAACAGGTAATACTTCCTACTCTAAACGAAAAAGAAGGAAATCAGTCGTTGACAACGAGGAAAATGAATTTCTAATGTTAAGTTCAATTGCTGAAAATCCTAGTACCAGTTCACGGAAGATTACCCAAGAAACCGATATAAGTAGATCTAGTGTACAGAATATCATAAAAAACACAAGTTTGACAATCGATTGGAATTTTGCTTGTGGGCTCTGGATCGTGTTGGAGACGAGGAGGATTTTTCTGAATATATTTTATTCACTGATGAATCTACCTTCCATAATAATGGATTAGTATGTAGACATAATTCTCATTATTATGATACAGAAAATCCACACATATTTAAGACTGTTGATCACCAAAATCGATGGAGTTTAAACGTCTATGCGGGAATTATTGGTGACTATGTTATTGGACCTTACTTTTTTGCAGAACGATTGAATGGGCACCGTTTTTTACAATTTTTACAAGGAGATTTCTGGACTCTTTTAGAAGATGTTCCCTTATTTACAAGAGGCAAAATGTGGCTGCAGTTAGACGGGGCTCCTGCACATTTCTACGTAGATGTTAGAAACTATTTAAATTTAAGGTTCCCAAATATGTGGATTGGAAGACAAGGACCCTGTAAATGGCCACCCAGGTCACCCGATTTAACCTGCATAGATTTTTCTTATGGGGATATGTAAAAAGTATTGTGTACAATTCGACACGAACTACGCCGGATAATATGAAAATCAGAATAACAAATGCATTTGCTACCATTACCCCGGAAATGTTAAGAAGGGTTAGAAGATCGTTTGAAGAGAGAATTAGAATATGCATAAAGGAAAATGGCGATCATGTAGAACATTTATTATAATACTTATCATTTAAAGGCATATGTGTTTCATTGGCAACTTTTTCAGATCGTTGAAGTAAGAAACAATTGCATTTCCAAATTCAGCAGCTTCGATTTAATTTCAATCTAGGTAAAATTTAAAATATCTTCAAATATCTTCGAAATCACAAGAGATAGGTATAGGAAACCTAATACAGTTTGGGTAGGAATTGAAAAACCTTCTCCGAGTCTGAAAATATACAGGCTGTTCCATTTGAAATAACAAAGTTATACACTATTAAAGTTGAGACAAATAGAGCCGGTCTATGGAATCACCCTGTACATTATTGTAAAATTACATACCTGAAAATAAGTAGCCCAAGATATACCAAATCAAGGCTATTTGAAAATTTCAATTAGTTTGTCCGTTAAGTCCATTTTCAAAACATCTTGCTTTTTCGAAAAACCTCAAATACTTCGAAAACGGCTAACGATACGTATATGGAACATCGAAGTACCTTACCTTTATTTCTTTCTATACAATTCGAAAAAATAAAAAATATATATTGTTCCATTTAGAAAAACATGACTTTGATACTTAGCGCTTTGTTGGAGCACCCTGTATAAACAACAATATTTTCTAATTATGGCCATTATAAACGTACACCATCTTATCAAAAAAGTTAGTTTGGGAGCTACAGTCTGAGGCGCTGGTGGTGGGCCACCCTGTATATATTCAAATTACAATTTAAATTATAATGAATTTGTTCACTAACATGTTAGGTGATGTGTTCAAAATGTGAACCACCATTAACAATACATGCATCAACTCGTTTATTATTATATATATTATCGAATACATTAATCAGCTGCTGTGGGGTGATAGCTGTAATGGCAGCTGTAATTTGATATTTCAATTCCTCTATTGTGTGTAATCTATTACGATAGATTTAGCTCTTTAAATAGCCAAATAAAAAGTAGTCTAATGGTGTTAAATCTGGAGATCGGGGAGGCCAAACCCCTGTGCTAATTATTCTATCACCATAATACTCTTCCAAATAATTTAATGTTACTCGAGCAGTATGAGCAGTTGCATTATCTTGCTGAATGTAACAATTACCAAGCTCGTCATCATGAAGTTGATTAATAAATTGTTCTAATAAATCTCTGTAGCGAATGGCTGTTATGGTCTCTTCAAAGAATAATGGGCCAATTATACGTCTTCTTGAGACAGCAACCCATACACCTATTTTTACTGGATGCAGTGGGGCTTCATAAAGAATATGAGGATTCTCGGAAACGACGAAACCCTATAATTTTAAGAGTTTATATAGCCCGATAAATGAAACCATGCTTCATCAGTAAAAAAGTAACATCTAGCATGTCATCATCTCTCAAATTATGATTAAACCAGTTACAATAATGTAACCTTTTCCCGGGATCTAATGGTAGTAGCTCTTGCACAACAGAAACTTTATACGGATAAAGATGTAAATTTTCCTTCACAGCTTTGCGGGCTGTATTGTAGGGTACATCTAAAAAGACAAAAATTACATATTAATATTGGTATTTCTTACTTACTCAAAGAAAGCATTACTTGTTTGTTGAGCCAGTTGGCGCAATGGTTTTGTTGGACTCCTTTCCATATGGACACGAATATCGTCAATTTTTTGCTCTGTTAGGACAGTATGACGGCCGCACGATTTTCCCTTACAAACACTCCCTGTTTGTCGAAATCTGTCAATAATTCGGTACACATGACGTGTAAGACTATCGTGGTCAATATTTTCGCCCGGAAATTCGTTTAAAGACTCCTCTACACAAAGTGCAACCGAATACTTCCATTGTCCCTCTTCATTACGTTGACCATTACGAAGATATGCCTCTAAAATATATTTCTCTTGGTCTACGGAAAGCGGCATTTTTATTTAACCTAGAATTTAATTTTCATTAAACGTTATAACTACATTAAAATTTACATACTTACTTTGAAGAAAATAAGATCAAATTGAGCCTTCAAAAAAGACTAGCGTATTAAAATTGAAAAACACAAAAATATATACAATAGAAAATTACTAAATACAATATATCATATACCGACGCTAATGGTTTACAAAACACCGAAATTTTAGTAATTTTCGTTTAAGGCTAACTTCATGAATAAAACTTAATGGAACTTAGTATGATACACGATATAATAGTAGCGGCAAAGCATACATTTTGTCATAAAAACATAGTAGCGGCCATGACAATCATTTAAAATCTGTCTGTATATATAACTCTGCTAACTTATCAGCTTCATAACTTGATTCTGAGTTATTCCTTCAAAATAAAAGAAAAATAATTGGTGGCTTGGTTTTTCTTCTTAGCACTAGTTCAGTCATTCCTTGCCGATCTTTACCATTATATCCATTCAGCCGCTGGTGGCTGAACAATGTTAGAATGTCTCGATTTTTCAATCATTATTAATGATTGTCTTTTCCCACCTACTTGTTTCGATTTTACAGAACAAATTTCACCAAACGAGTAGCTCCATCTCACGAACTAAGGTGACATTGCCATACACATACACTTCGCTACTTGTGACAAATAACAATAGAGGTAGTTGTTTACAGTTATGCCGGTTAATTGCACAGCTTTCTTAGAGAGCTGCCTAACAAATGTACTTCAATTAGTTGAAGACTCTTCTTTTTCGTTCATCTCGTGGACAAGGAATAGTGTGCTGTGTTAAACTCTCTCGCAAAACTACGTACAGTTATTAGGAAATTTAATTTTCGCTCGGTCGTCGGATGACTCGTCGGGCATAAATGTGTTAATTGTCAAATTCTGACCTAGGATTTATTTCATGAAATTCTTTGCAGGTTGTGAATCTCATCGACACATTTAACGATAGAAGGGAATGAAACATGTTGCAGAAATATTTCAAATTAAAATTCAAACTGGGGTGAATAGTGAAAATTTGCGCTAAAATCCGTCGGAGGTTTATTCTCCACGATCCTTTTCATATATCTTTGTAAGCTTCCTACTTGGGCAAATCTTTCCACTGTTTATTCTTTTGTATTTCTTTTATTTCGTAGGTTTTCTCCTTTTTACAACTCTCTCCACTGTCTTTTTTTTTTCATATTTCTTTTAGTTTGGAGGTTTTTTCCTATTTGCAACTCTCTCCACTGTTTCTCTTTTCATATTTCTTTTAGTTAGTAGGTTTCCTACTTTGGTAACTTTCTCCACTGTTTTCTCTTTCATATTTCTTTTAGTTCGGTGATTTTCTACTTTTCTGTAAACCTCTAACCGGGTTTTTTTTTTTCTTTCATGCATCTTCTTGAAAGTGTTGCGTCTCCGCAATCATCCTGTATTCCGAATTGCATCAGGAACTTCTTGTACAACCCTCAACATACATATCCATCTCGATTGTGAACAAGGTGAACGTAAACAGATAAGGGTTGGAAATAATCAATTCCTCGGATCGACGACTCGAAGGTTCGAGAGGGCCTCCGCCGATCGGCGATCTCCACCGCTGCTCTGCCTGTGCTACGAAAGAAGACTATCAAATGACAAACGTAATAAAAGTCCGGGGTTCCCCGTTGTCATTACAATAAAACGTCGAGTTTAAGCCGCGCGTAATTATTAACGACCGTACGAGAGAGGGTTGAATTTCTCAAATCTTTTGTTCGTCGTTTCGCAAACAGCGGCTGCGACGGCGGTTGTAGTGCAGTAGTAATCGATACAAACGTATACAATGCACACGTCGTGTATGTATGTAGCAGATATATACATACATACATATGTCTTCTCTTGTGTGTATCGCCTCGTTTCTTCTCCCTCGACCGGAGATCTTTTGTGTTATTGTGTTTGTGTTACTGTTTTGCGTTTCCGTTTTCGCATATAAATTATTACAGAAAATTCTCCCGACCGGCACAACGTATAAGGTAGAGCGCGAATCGCCGACGATGAAAAAAAGACGAGATCTGTAAGCGGCGAAGAAAGACAGAACAAAAGGGTGGGTGTAGATGTGTGTATGGATGAATGTATATGGATATATAAAATTTTCCAATTGAATTGAATATTTCCTCAACGAACCATCTCCCGTACCCGAAATTATTTTATCGCTAATTTACACCAGAAGAGCTTTAATTTGATGTGTAATAAGTCGTACTTCCGACCATTTCGATTTTCTTCGAAATTTCAAGGGGTACCCCTTTGAAACTTCGGAGGAAAATTAATATGTTCTGAATTAGACGAAATTTTGTGTACAGATGTTTTCGATGATGTAGAATACGACTCTGAACGTCAAAACACGTGATATTTGTTTCGTTTGGGTGCTAGAGCGTACCAGAGCGATTCGTCCAGAACCACTTTTCACTTTCTCATTGAATATTTCCTCAACAAACCGTCTGTCGTACGTGAATTTATTTTATCCCTAATCTGCACTGGAAGAGCTTTAATTTGATGTGTAATAAGTTGTACTTCTGACCATTTCGGTTTTCTTAAAAATTTCAAGGGATACCCCTTTGAAACTTCAGAAGAAAATTAATATGTTCTAAATTAGACGAAATTCTATGTACAGATGTTTTCGAAGGTGTAGAATACGATTTTGACGTCAAAACTCTTGAAATTTGTTTCGTTTGGGTGCTAGAGCGCACCAAAGCGAATATTTCGTCATTGAATATTGAATCATTGAATATTTCGTCAATGAACCGTCTCTCGCACCCGAAATTATTTTATCCGTAATCTGCACTAGAAGAGCTTTACGCGTGTTTTACGTCACCGATGACGAAAGTCGGCTGCTAGTTGGAACAAACTATAGATATAGATAATTCTTTTTCCTATTCCGTTATTTGTGTACCGCCCAATCATCGCCTTATTTCCATTAAAGGCCAGCAGCAACTTCTTAATAAATACGCCAGGATAGATCCTGAGAACCTCTTAATATCCTCCCCTCGTACTTATGCGAGGTTATGACCGAATTTGAGTAATAAACCTTCAAGTAGGCATTCAATCCTAAAATAAATCCGGACCCCTGCGTCTTTCCCTTCATATCCTACCCGCGATACCCTTTTGTCAAGTGCAGTATTTGGTTAGTCATTAAAACCGCATGATGATTATCTGAGGCACGTGCCCGTCGTAACGATAACGCACTCGGGATTTTCTATTTTTGGGGGATAGCACGACGGTAGGTACAACATGCGAACGACCATGTGATGTAAGTTTAATTTTTTTTTTTTTCATATTAAAACGATAATTAATACGTACAGACGATGACGACGACGACGCTTCGAGTCGAGCGCGCGAAAACGCGCACGTAAAGCGTAAAGAATGCGGTTTCCGTTTTCCACTTTCGACGATCCCTTTGTCAACTCAACAAGTGATGAATTCAACGAAAACAGAAGTATCTAAATTGGGCCAGGAAGTCAGACAGGTATTGGAGTGGCTGTCATTATACTAATTATCTTGGTCGTTTGCATATCGCGCGCGCTCCTCCTCAAAGGACTCGAGGTGTTTTCATAATTCGCGCGAGGGGCCGCCTTTGAACTCGAATCTAATTTTCTCTCATCGCCGCTGTTTAGCGTGTTGTTGATTTTTCTTTATATTCAATTCCGGGCATTGCTCACCGTTTTAATTGTCTTCATTTTCACCCGTTTACTCGACGCTGTTTTTTTTTGTTCCTTCTTCTTCTCGTTTTTTCCCTTCTTTGCATTTCAACCTTTTTTCTCGCGTTAACAGCTATACTACCGCTCAAAAGTGTTTACCCACCCATATTTTTTGATCTTACGTATTTATAGGCTGCTTTATTCTGTAATATGATTTTAATATATATTTCATTGATACTTCAAGGTTGTCGATAAAAGAAATTTGTAGCTGTGGTCATAAAATTTACGAAATCTCTCGGAGTAAGGGTGCATAGGTACGTAATGCAAACGTTTTCGGGTGCGATTTCTGTTTCGAGAAATCTAATCTCTTGTTTTTGTTCTTATTACCAGGGAACGATATTAGCCTTCAGTTAGGAATGCGTCGAAGTTTTTGTTTAGCTTTTGCGGAGAAAACACTATCTAAAATTTATCATGACCTTGTTTAACCCCTTGCGGTTGTATTAAATTTAGACATAGGTGTCGTACTGGTCGGAATTAATTTCCGTTGAACGAGCAGTGATACATAATATGCAAAATCTGTATATATAAAAATGGATCGTGGTTTGTTCGCATGCTTAAAACTTGAAAACGTCTAGACCAAATTGGATACTTCCTTCTGCGGGTTTGTTCGAAATTGCTACGCGAAGGTTTAGGAAAAAGAAAAGTCGAGAAAAATTTTGCCGGGTCACCTAGTGAAAGATATACTAGATTTATTCGTTCTTTTGTGAAATTTAGATATATGTTTACACAGTAAGGTGTTTTTATGTCAAAAATTATATTTTATAGCTCTTCATCGTGTGGTATCTTACAAAGCAGTCTCCAACATGAAATCCTGGTCATCTAAAAATAATTAGTTTGGCGTTTTCCGCTTTTGACCTTTCTGTTTGAGCATACAGAACAATCTTTACTCTTTACATTTTCACAGTGACGCAATATATGTAGTTTGCTATTAAGCCTTTCCTCTTCATCTAAGGACGATGCTCCATCACGAAAATCATCTACCAGTTGTTTCACCAATTTCCGAACAAACATAGAATGTGACATAGGCATCTTGTTTTCTCTTCTAGATAACACCTTATATAAAATATAGCTATTGATTGGGCATACTTCTAATCCCAAGAAAAAAAATTCTCCACCATATACATGATTTGCTCATAAAACGTAAACTTGCTAATTAGTCAGCCGTAATGGCAACCTTCCTTATTCATATTGTAATTTATAATATTGTTTGTGCTCTGCTAAAGTTAACGGTGCCACCTTCTTTCACCCTTCTTTCTATAGTTTTCGTACCAGAGGTATCTTAGCTGGAATTCTACGAAGTATCTGGGAAACTTGTCGATTTTTTTACGGTCGAGGTCTTGTTATCTCCAATTGATAGAAGCACCGTATTGGTTCGTGAATAGGTTCCTCGGACATTTATGTTCTTTCAGAGAAAGTGGAAACTGATATACGGATGAATACAACATACGATTAGTATGGTTCTTTGTTGTGGTGGCTGAGAACAGACACGACCAGTAAGACCAGAACGGTAAAAAAGCATTATTGGCTGAGAGTAGACATACGACCGTAAAGGGTTAAGAATTTTGTTGTGTGCATCGCAAATATGTCTAAAACGAAGGAACTTTCAATTGAAATGTACTCTACAATAACTGGTCATCATAAAAGTGGCAAAAGTAATCGCCAGATTTCGGGGGAACTGCAGTACCAAGAAGAACAGTTAGCGTGAAGAAATTTAGCACCGATGAAAGTGTTAGTAACAAAACGACACGTAGTTGAAGACACAAAATCACGACTTTGGCTGAAGATAGGAAGATAGTAATTTCTAGTAAACGTAATAATAATAATAATAATAATAACCTTTATTGTCCAACAGTTACAATTAAACCAATTACAGGACAACATGTTAATAAATAGAAAAAGAAAAGAAAGTAGTGTATTCCAACTAAAGTAATAAAAATTCAAGTGAAATGATCAAAATTCTGTTGCACAATAAAATACATCAAATACTTAATAATGTAATGTAATGGACGCCTTACAGCATCAGAAATAGCAATGCAACAGCTCGTCATGGCCGAATAGCTATAAGAAAAGCGCTCTTACGTGCCGTCAATAAAAAGAAACGATCGTAATGGACTAAACAACACAGACATAGGACACTTGAAGAATGGAAAACAGTTTTGTGAAGTAAGTGACGAGTCTAAGTTCCAAAGTTTTTTGATCGAGGCGAAGAGATATCCGATTGTTTAGCGCCTATCGTCGAACATGGTGAAGGTCCTGTTATGATATGGGGCTGCTTTGGTGGAGACAGAATCGGAAATATTCGCAGAATCCAAGGAATTATGAGGAGTGAGGAATGAGCAATACCGCGATATCGTTCCAATAGAAATGTTGTCATCTGCACTGTGTATTTTTTGACACGGATTCAGATTTCAGCACGACAATGATTCGAAGCACTGCGCGAAGCTATGCAGAGAATACTTGGACAAATTTATCAGCTGATGAAACGCTTAGTGTTATGGTGTGGGTCAGTCGCCTAATCACAATTCCATTGAGCTCTTGTGGGACGAGCTCGACAGAAACGTCAGAACAAAATTTAACCAGATATTTTAATTAAACTATTGAATAGGATGCCAATTGTGAATTGCGTGCTGTTATCCGATTTGTTTTATTTTGACAGTGTGGTCAGAAACTGGTGCCATATGTTTCAGGAAGAACGAACTAATGTCCATGATGATGAACGCAGTGGAAGGCCAACTGTTATGACGGACGAACTTTTGGGTAATGTCGAAGAGAAAATTCGTGAAAATCGGCGATTCAAAATCACAATGCTTGCGATGAAGAGCTGCAAGGCAGTATTACAGCATGGCTTACTTCACAGGCTGAAAATAGTAGCTTTAAGTTGTATATAATAGAAACCTGTATTGGTGTTTTTAATAACCAAACGCAACTTACTTTACGAATCGCCCTCGTATAAATACTACTCATCAGAAGTTTTACATCCATTTCGATCCAACCTAAACAAAAAAAAACTCAATTTTCGTGGTGGGAAAATTATTTTGAGCGATAGTGTACGTGAAACTGCGACGAGAAGTCTTGGAAGGCCACAGTCACTGCCATCGCTCTTACTTTTTTACTTTTAATTCTTGTCATCCGCGTCACAAGTACGATGTCTAAGGCTAGGTGCACACGCATCGATTTTCGATCTTACGGAAAAATATCGTACGTTATTTTATCGTGTGCATTATTTGCACACACATCGATTTTTGATCGTACGGGAAAATATCGTACATTATTTTATCATCTGTGTTACTGGCAAAGTCTTTTGATTTTTTGTGTATAGTATTGCAGCCATTTATTAAAAGCTCGCGAAAATGAGTCCGAAACGTGTCGTTGCCATGTGGTTCATGTACCGTCGTTTTATACAACGCAGGCGTAACCGAAAGTATTGGGTTCACTCAATTAATGAAAAAAGAGAGGGCTTCATCCGATAATAGTCCTATAGGTAGAGCCGCCTTTTCTATGATAACCTCGCCATGCATCAGAATCTTGTGAACAGTTGCTGGCATGTGATACCAATTGTATTTTTGCACATACGATTCAGCAGTTTCGCGTGCGTATATTCCAAACTTGTCGGCGTGAATTGATGCACTGCTAGTAATCACCTGCAGGATTATACTAAACCTTTCAATTAATGTTACATCAGTTCCTGTTATATCTGCAGTGACTTGAGGTTGTGAGAAGAATTTTCTAGCAGTGTTGCCGTCATTACTAGTGCCCACACCTTGCTTCACAAAATCTACCCGAATACCCAATCTGTTCCTGAGCTCCTCTTGAATTCTCTTTCTTGTATTATCTTTCATTTGTTTTTCTTCTAAGGTAGCAGCCGCCTATTTTGAAATGGTATTGTGTAGGTAATATGTAAAAGACATTTCCTAAATTTTATGGGCGCGTGTAATGGCGAAAGACCTAGCTGAAGACTTCGGTCCAATAGAGGTTTTGGCTAATGTTATTCAAATTGTTCATTTCTTTCGGTGTAGCTGCACATATGTAACATCTTGATGGCGAAGATGTGCCAGTTACAGCTCGTGCAACTTTCGCATCATGCATTGCAAAATGCAGGTCATAAGTGATTTTAAATTGGTGTGGTGTCAATTGTAACTTCCATTGCTTTCATCTGATGAATTTGGTTTTCGATTGCTGTAACCTCGGCAATCCCTCGCGAATCTCCTTTGCAAATTCCAACTTTATTGGTCGACAGTATCGTGTAAACGAAGGTCTAGGGTTGTCCTTTAATTAATTAAAATCTCATCAACAGTGGTATACATCAATAAACAATTGGTATGATGCTTATAGCAAATGTAAACTCATTACCCACACTAACTTTTAATAACCTATTAAGCTTCTTCCTGGCAAACTAAACAATTTAATTCTCTTTTTTCCATGTATGTTTATTAGTTTGATTACAGTAAGTAAATATCGTAATAATAATATCCACGGTCTCAAATTTTCGGTTGAATATAATCTATTTACAAATGCTACAAACGCCCAAGCGTTATCGTAGTATTGCGCTACGTTCGCATTCAAACACGTTTTTCTCAGGCAAACGCAGAGAAACGGCTGAAATTAAGAGAGTCATTTATGGAAGATTTAAAGATGTCCTTGGTACCATTCTCAGATCGTAGCTCCCCGTAACTTTCTACTAAAACCCTTCCTGAAGCTCCGTTTGTAGCAAGGAGTACAGTTGTCCAAACTATTTGTGATATTACAAAATATATGTGATATTTAGCAATAATTTCTTCGGTTACATACAGTCTGATATCTATCACACCTAACATATTAATAATATTATGAATTGAATAATAATTTACAGAACAGGAGTATTTTAAATGCTTGGCAATAAAATAGACGAAATTTTTAGTTTACGATTAGTCCGACTTTAGGTGACAATATTTCATGTTAAATTGGCCGCAGTCAGGGACTAATTCTATTTTTCAGGTAGATTAACTATTTAACTGCCTAACAAGATCACAAATGTCAATGGATTCGATACCTTCCCAAAATGATTTTTTCCGCACCTGAACCACTGTGCGACGTCCGTCTATCGTAGTGGCAATGGACGGCATCAACACAGAGATCGTGCCGTATCGTGTGGAGTTCGAAGTTTGTGCATGCTCCTATGCTCTTGTTTGTTCCACTAAAAGAATTTGATCATACGATATTTTTCCGTACAATCGAAATCGATACGTGTGCACCTAGTCTGTTGATGCCGTGCATTGCCACTACGATCGACGGACGCCGTGTCGTTGCCGTGAATACAGTGGCGTATATGATCCAACGAACGCTTGCACACTCCACGATTTTTATTCATACGATAAAATAACGTACGATATTTTTCCGTACGATCGAAATCGATGCGTGTGCACCTAGCCTTATCCTCTTCCTCGAGTGTTTTTCATTTATCGACTTTATTACTGGCATATTTCGAAACGTAGGAAGTTGCTGCAAGTTTTACCTATACAATCCGTTCTTCTTGATTTATTCTTCTTTACCGGTTACCCGTTCTCAGATTCCAATACTCTCTGTCTGGCCAATCGTCCTCGTTTAATTCATTCTCTTCCATTGTTTTTGTTATGCATGTTTTCCATTTTACGGCCGGGCGTTTTCTTTTCCTCCTTCCTCTCGGTGACCAGTTTAGGATCTTCGGTTGCCATCTCTCCTCTTCCATTCTATTGACTTGTCGGTACCATTTTAATGCTTTATTCTCTAATCTGCTGGTCATCGATGTTTTTATTTCCATTTCTCTCCAAATCTGTTCTGTTCTTATTTTGTGCTTGCGAGTGCATAGACATCTTCTTATATAGTCTAATTTTATTGTTCTAAGTTTGTCCCTGATTTTGTTTGTTAACGGTCACACCATTGCTACCCCATATGTTGATATATTTTCTATTATTGTATCAAATATCTTCCTTTTGTGTCTTTAGTGAGGTGTCTATTTGATAATATTGTTCCTAAATATTTGTATTTTGTGCATCTGTCTATCGTTTCTTCATCTATTGTTACCCCCAAAACCGCGTTACTACTATCTCTCCGAGATAGCAATAACTGAGGGGAACAATTGGCTAGAATGCCCGAGACGACAAGAACAAAACAAGAAGCGGTACATACGCTTGTCGCAACAGGCTAACCAATGCCGTGCTCAGCTCAGTGGGAGGTCGTGTCGGTTCTTTTTCAATATCTAAATAACGGTCGTTGAATACAAAAGGTCTTGTCAGGGAAAAAGATAATATGGGCGCCAACCATGAAATTTGGTCAAGGGTCATACGAACTTACCAGATCTATTTTCATAGTTAAATAATCGGTACCTGTATAAAGATCGAAAACTGTTTGACGTCCGGAGTGACCAAGATCAGCTGGTAACTGCACGTGGATTCTATATGTTCAAAAGCTGTTATGGAAAACAATAAAAATGCTACATGAAAACTATACACGACTATTCAAAACTTGTGTATTTAGCCTTTCGTTAAATTTCGTTAAAACATTGAAAAACTACGTAAAATTTGAGATTAAATTAACTAAATAATGCAAACAGTGCAGTAACCGTAAGTCAATCTAAAACGTTTTAGCTAAACCTTCACAATATAGAATACAAAAATACGGGAGATTGATTGTTACTGTAAGTTATGCAAAAGGCGATACAGGTCGGGTATGAATTTCTATATAAAGTCGGCACCACGAATGTTTACAGTTACGTTTTAATTGTTTATGACGTATACAGTGTAGGAAGACATATGTTACATACTAAGTACTCTCGTTTGCGTATGCGAAAAAGTTTCCGATTTTTATATAACTTCTTCTTCTTAATCTTTTACCCTTTCTACTTTTCGGTGTAAGGGTAAAGGGGATTTTTATATAACACTTGTCTTAACTCTACTGTTCAGTTGATGACGTAACTGTAAACATTCGTGGTGCCGACAGTATATTTGAATATCAATGAATTTAATAAGTAATACGGCAATCTAGAAAATAACGATTTTACAAGCTTGAATAATAATAACGTTAAATTTAGCGGAAAAGAATAATGCGAAATATGAACTATTGAAAATAAAAGGAACGGTCTACAACATATAGAATAAAATTGCTTAGCTGTTAAGTGTCATGGCTTCCGGGTGAGGTCATCGCATGGAGGTCTAATAGTTGTCTGTCTCGAGTGTTGAAAAAGGGGGTCGTTCGGAATTATCCGATGGGTTAGATGATCAATTTTCCTTCGTTAACAAACCTTGATAGTGAAGTAAAGATAGAATGTGGTTCGATTAGGTACGACGTGGGTGGTTGGTTCGATCTCGGGTTTCTTTTCCTCCGTGAACGGGAGATGTACTGTAATAATACCTTAGAGGCTACGCTGATGAATCCCCTAGTACAGGGTAATTACTATTTTCCACGAAAATACGATAAACGCTACGCGCACTTAAATTTTATCAGCCATAAGCTTCTCCGATATCGTCACCGAACCGTTCAAGTCGACCGCTTGATACCTTCCTCTTTCTTTCCAAAACTTAGATACTAGACTACCCTAAACTAACATTCGCTTCGCTTCTCGTGATTGGACGAATTCGAAAAACTCAAGGACAACTAACACGCTGCGATGGGGTGTGTTCAACGGTAATATCGTTACGCGATATTCGGAAATAAGTATTATGTGAAAGGAGTAAAATTTGAGCCTAATTTCTAATAAGTTAAATGAAATACGGAAACTGAACTAAATGAAATTTGTGCACGTAACCACTATCTGTAGGTTGTCTGTTTGTCCTACCACACACATATATTTGGGTATTATCGGTATTCGGTATTATCCAATGTTCCAGTTAGGGCATGTTCTTTAACCCTAGATTACTAATCATATGATACATTCGTTGTAACTAATGATCATCGATTCGAGGATGTATTTTTCACAAGCCTTTGTTATAGGATAAAATCAAAATTCTTTCATCAATCAATAGTATACGATTTTATAATGTCTAATATATTTAAATAAAAGACTAGTTTAAACTCGGTTCATTTAGAAAAATTAAAAAAGAGGAATAGTAATAAAAGAGCGGTGCTCGTCGAATCGACAAACGTTAGTACTCTAGGATTAATAATCTTTTGTTAGTGTTCAATGCCCTGGTTTGTAGTCACTATTATAATTTATTAGTGCTATCAACTCTTCTTGTGTTAATGCCATGTTGACTATATAGGTATAACAGCAACACCTACCATATGATCACAAATTTTCACTATAAAAGGGGCTTAGTATAATGGAATTGTTGGGACGTACCTCACCGAAGGCTGACAGGGGAACAAGAGAGGCGCTACAAGGGAAATCCTTTATAATAAACCTGCATTTCTTACTCATTTGTGGGAATCTAATAGTGGGTCGATTGTACCCACACGGTAGTTAATGCAACTAAATTCATATCGAGAATTATTTTGTAAAAGAAGATGACATCACTCCACACAAGCATGGTACAAGTCAGCTTAGACAAAGTTCAAGCAAAAATTATTTTAATTGGGTACTATAGAAAGTAGGAAAGTGTAAGAGTTGGTCTATTGGACCTACGTGGAAGATTAAGCAGAATCGTATCTAACATACAAACGCCAGAAACTCCTAAAATATGCGACGATAAACGGTGTACCCAATTATTTCGAGAAATGCGGTCTCTTTTATGTAATTTATTGATAAGCGAGTCCCACGACTCGAATGTACACTTCACCTGCTTCGCCCTCTCGTCTTTCCAGATCTCGTCGTATGTATGTATATGCAGGTACTACCGGGGCTACCGTTGACCGCCGTCGTGTCGAATTTGCATCGTTAATTACACGGCAACGCGTGATACTCGTTCACACTTGCCGGCACGCAACGACCTACCAAGACCGCTAACCGTACCATCATCGAAGTTGCCGACAACGCACACCGCGCGGCGGCAACGACTTCTATTAACGTGCCGCGATGGTAATCGTTGCGCTACGGATTATTAACTAAACGGAGCGAAGAAAAGAATATAAGAGACGATGAGGAATATAATAGCAATAACGACGATAACGATAATAGGGAACGTTCCTTCTGTTTCCAGTAATTTGACGTCTACATTATAGTCGTAATGATATTCTTTAGCTATCATTAAGGCGAAATCGCCTCGCAGCTTTCGTACGTATGCACGTAGTTTAAAATGAGCTACCGTGTTGATCGTCGGACACGCGTAATCTAATAAACGATCTCGATCTCTTCCTTTTTCTAGTAGTAAGCGCCGGACGCCAAAGGTTCCGGACGAATTGCGATGAGGAAATGGCAGTGAATACTTGTTTAATGCAGTTTAATCATCCAATAAATTCGTAGGGTGACTAATAAAACAACAACTTTTAGGCAAAATCCGACTTTACTCACTAACATAGTCTCTCCTTCAAGAGTGATACATCCTTTCAAACGCTTCTCTAACATGTCGATGCCTTTTCTGTAAGATGATCTATCTTTGGCCTCAAAATACTCTTCAGTTTTGGCAAACTTCTCTGTGACGAACCAGACATATATCAAACTCGTAGAAGTCTATCGCCTTCTTTCGTCTTGTTTGCTGTATATAGACTGCTCTTTCAGCGAAAAAGACACACGTTTGTCGATCCTTACTCATGACAGTAGAAAGTTTAACCTTCCTATACTCACGTCAAAATGAAAGACGTATACTGTACTATATAAGTTGGTCTCACAGACCGAATGCGCGAGTATAGGAAGGTTAAACACCATTTTTGTGGTCATTTCAAATCACAGTTTTCGATGGAAATGAGGACGACAACATTTTATAAAAATGAGGAAAAAGGGAAAATCTTGATATCACAAGATTAACAGGTCAATGGTCATCGTACGGCAAAGATTAAGGCAGAGACCAATTCAAACGTATGGTATTAATAAACTAAGGCTTTAAACGTAGGAAGAATGATATTTCGTTTGGACCAGATTATTTTGGAAGCCGATCCATCACTCGATGAAAACCAGCTTTGCTGTTGTTTACACTTTCGGATGCTCTTTGAGAATATCAATCGAACCGTCTTGTCAGGAGATAATTGGCAACATTCTCTGATAGTTTTGTGAAATCCTTCTTGGTTGCTTCTCGCATTCGTTTTTACCATTTCCGAATTATGTGGAAAAAGTTATATTTCCAAAAACTCGTTATTTCGAATAGCACATCTCAAGTCTCCGGGTCTGATGCTGGATCATTTTGAATTCTGATACACCCGATAGATGTCTGTTTAGCTCTGCGCTCAGTTCTACAATTCTTGAGGAAATGGGTAGCAATATTCTTTAATAGTTTTTTTTTTAAATCTCTGTTGGTTGTTCTTCCCAATTGGCTTTCACCATTTTCGAATTACTAGGAAAAAATCGGATCATTTGAAAAACTATTGTTTAGTAGTTATTTCCAATAACACATCTCAAGACTGTGGATCTGGTGCGGGATCATCTTGGATTGTGATACGTCCGAAAGATGTCACAGTTTTGATCTGCATTCAGTTGCAAAATTCTTCCGGAAATTGCTATCAATATCCTCTAATAGTCCCTTCTAATCTCTGTTGATTGTTCTTCCCAATTCGCTTTCACCATTTTCGAATTATTTGAAAGAAAATAGATATCTCCCAAAGCTATTCTTTTGCGGTTATTTCAAATAGCACATCTCAAGACTCTGGGTTCGGTGCTGGATTATTTTGGATTTTCATAAACCCGATTGATGCCAGTTTCTGCTGCTCACTTCCTCAGGAAATGGCTGATCTAATAGGTTTTTTAAATATCTGCTGAGTGTTCGTCCCAATTTACTTTCACGCTTTTGTAACTATTTGGGAAAAATGGATATTTCCAAAAACTATTGCTTTGTGGTTATTTCGAATAGCACATCTCAAGTACATCTCTGCGTCTGGTGACGGATAATTTTTGAATGGATGGATGCCAGTTTCTCTTAGCAGTCAACTGGACAATTCTTCAGGAAATAATAATAATAATAATAATAATAATAATAATAATAATAATAATAATAATATTTATTCGTGCCTGTACTGTAAAATACAATAATTGCACATGTCATACTTAAAAGTAAGTGGAGGTATGAAAATATAAAAATACTAAATATGTATGTAGATGTATATAGCAATATAACAATTAACCAAATTTTGGTTATCCAATCTGACACAGTAATAAAATATCGGACTCATAATAGCGAGTCTGGGCGTAATGTTCCAACACTGTCAAAATACTCCATCTCATCAAAGAAAGCGTATTTTAATAAAAAGACATTTAAAGTCCGTTTAAATATATTAACATTTAAGTTGATAATTGTCTCCGGGAGAGCATTATAGAACCTGATACCTTGGCTGTTGTAACTGTTTTATGTACTACTTAAACGAGCATATCGTACACTCAACTTATCTTTATTTCTAGTATCGTATTCATGATATGTAGCATTCGTTTCAAAACCATGAACATTCGCCCTAACATATAACAGGCAGTCAAAAATATGCTGGCACGGGAAAGTTAAAATACCCAAATCTATAAAAGCCTGGCGACAATCCGCTCGGAAAGGCAGCAAGTTCTCACCGCCCTCCACTAGCAATGGCTAGCAATATCCTCTAATATGTAGTTTTCTTTTAATGTTTGCTCCTTCAACTCGTTTTGCACCATTTTCGAATTATTTGCAACAGATGGATATTATCAAAAATCATTGTTAGAGTGGTTATCTCGAACAGCACATTTCAACAGTATGTGTTTGGTGCTGGATCTTTTTGGATTTTGATACATCCGATAGATGTCGGTGTCGCCCTACTCTCAATTGCAAACTTCTTCAGAAAATGATTGATCTAATAGTTTCTTGGGATCCCTGCTACTTGCTCTTCCAAATTCGCTTTCACCATTTTCGAATCATTTGGAAAAAAAAGTGGATATTTCTAAAAACTATTGTGTTGTAGTTATTTCGAATAGCACATCTCACGCCCCTAGCTTTGATGCTGGAACATTTTGGAATCTAATATACTCGATAGATGCCAGTTTCGCTCTGTACTCTCAGTACTCAGTAGCACAATGCATTGTTGATGTTCTTCGATCTTTCCTTTTGAAAATTTTAACCGAATCGTCCTCAGAAAATAGCTGGCGATATCTCCTAATGATTCTTTTAATATCCTTTAGTTGTTCATACATTTTCGTTGCTTTATCTTTGTACTATTTGCGAAGGAAACTGTAGGAATCCTATCCGAAAGGGGACACAGGGGAATACGAATCAAAATATTCTCGGATAGTCAATCAGTCCTTAAAGCCCTGAGCAATTGTACAATTACGTTCAAATTATTATTGGAATGCCGCAACATGCTTAATGACCTGGCCACTCAGAACTAGATCACCCTGGTCTGGGTGCCAGGACATGAGGGGCACGGGGAAATGAGATGGCAGACATCTGCGCAAAAAAGGGGCTGAGAGGAACTTTACTGGACCTACCCTACCTTTTGGGTTTAACAAAGGTCTCCTTAAAGGTGAGATACAGAAATGGACAGCGTCCATTACAATGAAACACTGGAATGAGACCAGCGGGCTGGAACATTCCAAAAAATTTCTGAACTTCGACGCTAGCAGGGCGGACCTCGCCCTAAAACTGGACAGGGAAGCTTAAAAACACTGACAGGGGCACTAACAGGCCACTATACCTGTAACAAGCATCTTCACAAAATGGGCTTATCCAACACGGACACTTGCAGATTCTGCGGTGAAGAAGAGGAGTCAATGGAACACTTGATCACTAACTGTGGGGCACTAGGCCACAGGAGATATAGACTACTACATGCATATACGCTGAGTGAGGAGGACCTATTTACACTCCCATTGAAGGAGCTGATCCTGTTCCTCAGCGTAATAAATAAATAAATAAAACAAACAAGAGGAAGCACAATAGATCAACGTGGTCGCAGTGCAAAGGGCCATTTTGGGCCAGACCCCACCTCATTACAATACAATACAATACAATACAATTATTTGCGAAAAAGAATTGAATTTTCAAAAAGAATATTTTTTGGTGTGGTATCCTGGAGGAAATAGGGAGGGAAGAAGGTCTGCTTGGAATTGGAAGAAGAAGATTACTTTATGGTAATTTTGAATCTCATCTCCTAAAACTTAATCGGTGCAGAATTATTTTGGAAGCTGATACACTCAATGGATGCCATTTGGCTCAGCACTCAGTTACACAATTCTTCACCTATATTTGTTACTGCTCCTCCCACACCCTTTGTACCATTTTCGACTTATTTAAGAAAAAAACGTTATATTTCCAAACATTATTGTTCTGCTTTTGTGGTTATTTCGAGTAGCACATCTACTCAACACTGGATCTGGCGCTAGATTATTTTGGATTCTGATACACCCAATGGATACCAGTTGCACAATTCTTCAGGATATGGGTAACAATACTCTCTAATGTTTTCGGTTGGCTGTTGGTTATTCTTCCGAATTCGCTTTCACCACTTTCGAATTATTTGAAAAAGAAATGAATATTTCTAAAAATAATTGTTTTATTTTGTTGTCATTTCGAGTAGCACATCTCAACACTGTGACTCTGGTGCTGGCTCATCTTGGATTTTAATACACCCAATAGATATCAGTGGCACAATTCCTCAGGAAATAGCTGACAATACCATCTAATAATTTCTTGAAATCTATGTTGGTTGTCCTTCTCTAATTCGCTTTCATCACTTTCGTATTATTTAGAAAAATGGATACTTCCAAAAACTATTGTTTTTTTGGTTATTTCGAATAGTACATCTCAACACTCTGTGTCTGGTGCGGGACTGTTTGGAAGCTGATACACCCGACAGATACCAGTTTCGCTCTGTACTCTCAGTATTCAGCTGTACAATTCCCTTTTAACGTTCTTTGATTCTTTCTTTGGAAATGTCAACCGAGTCGTCCTCAGATAATTGGAGGAGATCCTCATGATTTTTCGAGTATCTTTTGGTTGTTCGCCCAAATTATCTTTGCGTTATCTTTATGCAATACTTTTTGCCAAACAAAATTGAAATTAAAAAAAAAATTAGTTTATGGTAATTCCGAAATCCATCTCCCAAAACTTCATTGGTGCTAGATTATTTTATGAGCTGATACACTCGACGATGATGTTTCCATTTTTCTCTCACCTGCACAATTCATGTCTGGGGTAGCGACTCGGATCTCTAAAACTTTCCAATTGTATCATCTTCGACACTGTCGTTTCATAGTTTTTTCATGCGTATTTTGAGTCTTCTTTATCATTTTTTCTGCATCGTTTTTGTAGAATGCATCTAAAAAAGTGATGATTTCAAAAATATTTCTTCATTACGCAAAGGAATTTATTTCAATTGAAAAATCTCAAAAATCGCCATCGAATTTTGGAGTTCCTAAGATTAAGGTTCGATAAACGAGTGCATGATTAGTAGTGTAAACTGGACTGATGCAATAATTCCTCCAAGTTTTAATTTCGCGCCTTGCACGTAAGTTGGGACAAACGGTGAAGTAACAGTGTCAGTCCGGTTTACACTACTTAATGATAAATTATCATGCATTCGTTTCTCGAATCTTACTTTTGATACATTTCGAAACAAGACCCTCCACGCGTTTCAACTTCCGAATCCTCTCCGACCCGTTTCGTCCCCATAATTAATACATCTTCTCGCACATCTCTCCTACTTTATTATACGCCACGTGTCACTTCGAGAGTTCGAGCACCGTCGTCATCCTCGCCCGGTGCTGATAATTGCTCGCTAGTTTTTGTCACCGATACGGCAGTTCGTCATCCATCCTCAGGACGACCGACCGACCGACCGATCGTGTACCGCTGTATCAACCGAGAAGGATTTCGATAACTGGCAGTTCGGCGTCGACACGTGTCCGACGGTCCGTTTTAACAATTAGGGCACTGCGGTCTCGCGGTAACAAACACTTTTTCGACGGCACAAACTCGCGCTAATTGGAACCGATACAATATGAATGGTGTGTCGCCGTCACACGTTGGTCGGGAAAAATTCGTCGCCGACGAGGGTAATACGTGTATGACATGTCTTTCGCTAGTACATACGAAGGATGTTTCTATTTTATTTTGTAAATTTGCATCACAACTGCGACGTTGTTTCTCGATATCCTCCACCTAATAAAATACACTTAAACTCAATGTCAAACTACTTCTTTTAAACGATCCTCAAAGAACTCTTTCCAAGAACCAAAACATTACTCGGAAAATATTTTTGCATTCCATCATCTACTACATTGTACTAATTGTATCGATTTTTTGTTGTTGTGAAAGATGCTTACGATACCATTCCAACACTAACCATATTTTTCCTATATTTATCTGGAACTGAAGCTTCCCCTAGCACTTCCTTGTGTGCAGTTTCTAATAAACCGCAACCTGCAGACAGACCACCAACCATGTTATCCCATTTCCGTATGACACAGTTGTGTATGTAGTATTACTTTGTGAACTACGAGGTACGATCAAAAAATATGGTGAATAATTTTATTACCAACAAAGTAATAAACCGCAACCTGCAGACAGACCACCAACCATGTTATCCCATTTCCGTATGACACAGTTGTGTATGTAGTATTACTTTGTGAACTACGAGGTGTGATCAAAAAATATGGTGAATAATTTTATTACCAACAAAGTAATAAGCGTACATCAAATTTGAATGAATCAATCTCCTTCAAAGTATTCTTCTCGGCTGGCGATGCACCTATCCTAGCGCTGATTCCATGATTCGAAGCATTTCTGGAAGGCTTCTTTCAGAAGGGTCTTCTACTGCTCCGTCGTGGGCCTCTCACTGTCAGGAATGCTGTGAAAACGTTTTTCTTCTAGGACAGTTTAATTTTTGGGAAGAGCCAGAAGTAAGGCGGATGTGGACAGCAGGCACCTTTTTGTCCTCCAAAAACAGGGCGTTATCGTGATGAAGGAGGAAACTATTGGTTCATTTTTCTGTTCCCTTCCTACGTACATCGTTTCGCAAACGTTGCAGTACGCCCTTGTAATATTCGGAGTTTACAGTTGTTCCCCTTTGAACGAACTATGCCCTTACTATTAAAAAGGAACAATAACCATGACCTTAACGTTCGACTTTGGTTGACGTACCTTTTAGGGCGAGGAGAGCTACTCGTTTTCTATTGACAACTCTGAATTGTTGTCCCAGGATCATAGCCGTACACCCAACTTTCATCTCCAGTTATAATTTTTGCCATGAAGTCCGGATCTGCTCGAAGACGATCCTTCAATTTCGTGCAAACTGACACACGATATTCCTTCTGTTCGTCGGTCAAAAGTCTGGGAACAAATTTTGCAGTCTTTTAATAATAATAATAATAATAATAATAATAATAATAATAATAATCTTTATTGTCATGACTCATCAGAGCATGGACATTGTCAATAATACGTATGTGCATATATTAAAATAATAAGAAATTTTTAAATAATACTTATAAAACTGAAATTAAAATTGAAATTAAAAAAAAATAATGAAAAAGTCTCTCGTCTCATTGCAAATTATCGGTTAAAATGCTTCGCACGGAACCGTACGAGATGTCCAGTTCTTTGGAAAGCTCACGAATAGTCAATCGCTTGTTTGAACGAACCACTTTTTACACGTTTTCGTCTGTTTCTCATGTCAAACGGCGTTCCGACCGTTGCTCGTTTTCAACCGACGCATTTCCGCTTTTAAATCGCTCATACCACTTGTAAACAGTCTTCAGAGTCACCCCTAGTCTGGGCAAACAGCAGTAACAACCTAGTAAGTCCTCCAAATGGCGCAACGGTGCTATCAAACATGCGATTTGGCATCAATGTCAGAATCAGACGTCATAACTAGTCTGGGCAAACAGCGGTAACAGCGTACTAGGTCACGACATCCCCTTATCTAGTCAGTAATGAATCGATGCGGTGTGCGAGTTGTTCTGTGTATATGTAGGCTGTCGTAAGTTGTTTCCGTAATTGTGCCCTGTTACCGCTGGGCTAATCACCGCATTATGCCCATATTCTGATTTTAACATTTGATGAGCCCCTTTGGCGTTTTTGACAACTTAAAACGCGTTTTTCGAAATCCATGATACTCAACAGACATGATAAACACGACCTCATCTTCCGGCATTCTTGTTCTAACCTAGCACTCACTGTCAACGAATCAGGCTAACGGATTTATTATTTCAAATAAATGTAGCGTCAGCAGTTGCTGCTATAAAAATTTATTCACCGTATTTTTTTATCACACCTCGTATATATGTGAAGAACTATATCACTAGGCCAGCTTTGCTTTGTGGCAGATCGTTTTTGCAACCATATACATAATCCTAACGTTGGATGTCTAATACGTCAATTAATCTAAATATTGTAATTTTTAATGCGGAATAAACAAGTCGCTGACCTATCCATTTTTAATAAATTATTTTGTTAACACGCCTACTTCTATGTAATTTTTTTAGGAATTATATCACGGGGTTAACTTGGACCCATCATCGATAGACTGTACTTTTAGATTTTACGGGCTTTCCAAATACACCCTGCAGAAGACGTTACACGATATCTTAGGCCTTCACATCTTCAAATAAAAGGAAATGATAGCTCTTTTTATACCTATGAATGTGCCATAGAATTTATTGAAATGTTAATTAAATTGATGAAGAAAATTTCCAAATCGTCGCGATTTTCAACAAAAGTACTCCTACGCTCTTTTTCCCTCTTCTATTTTACTCTAAATTTCATTCCCAGATATGTAGTCGATTTTCCTTCCAACTATCACTATAATTTACTCCTAGAAACGTTTCTCTTGTTCTCCCTCAGCACGATCTACGTACATACTACGTAGTTACATGCCGCTCCCCGTTTCGAGCACTAATGATACCAAACGCCACAGGTCTTTCCTTTCAGCACGACGACGTGCCTGATTTATTACATGTTAGAGAGCATTTTTATGCAAATTATATGTAGACTCGCCTTTCCCCATTAGCAGTATCTGCATACTCTCGCCAAACACGTCATAACGTTTGTCTCGAAGACTATCGTTAGCGTAAATGTTTGATGAAATCGGAAAAAATCGTCAATCAATCGAAAAGCACGCACGAGAGAGGATGTACCAGAGTAAAAGTAAAAAGGGGAAAATTTATATAAAAAGGAGAATCGTTTCGATCGAAATAAATTAAGGGAAATTTATTTTCTCTTCTTCTTCTCTTGCATAGATCTTTGAGGAGGAAAAACTGGAATAAACTTCATCCGTGAAAGAAGAAGAAGAATAATAAACTTCTAAAATTAAGTTCAGCGTCTATAAAAGCATGTTGTTGTAACCATCGTTAATACCGAGTCTTCAAATATGTTTGCAAGCCACGTGGCCAAATATGTATGCAACCAAAATTGCACTGTTGCCTGTACTGTTTTAGTAAAAGTCCCCATCATTTTATTTTAATTTAGTTCATAACCTCTAAATATGATTTATCTTTTTGTAAGTGTTTAGTCTTGCAGTTATAAGAAATAAAACTCTGGATGTTCGTAGACGTTTCTTACTAGTTATTTTTTATTATTCTGGTTACCATCGTTACCATCTTTCATCTTGCACATTGTTGCCATCTTATCTTTTTGATACACACAATATTTACAATATATTGACTTACAATACGTAACAGTAAGTAAGTGCTGCCAATCTATAAATTATATAACCAATGTGACAGACGTCACGAGCCTTGCAAGCAATCTTGAATTCACTGTACAATAATAATTGCAATCAACCACTGTCCAATATATGTCGTAAAAAATCGTCATTTGAACGCTTATTTGTTTAAAAAGAAATCCACCCTAATCACACATCACTTACTTAAACTCCTTCTTTCTTTTGTTACAGGACTCACGCGACCACCGATGTACCCCTTCGGCACGGGGCAGTACCCTTACCCCATGCTCAGTCCAGAAATGTCGCAGGTGGCTACATGGTGAGTTCTTCTCTTAGTACGGACGTAATCGCATCAGATCGAATTCATTTAATCGCCGGCCCCCGTTTTTAACGGGAGTTTCCGCGCGCATTTTTAAAATCAGAAACCGGATTAAGTGGCCGCTGTTAGCTCGTGGTTAAAAGAAAAACTGGAAGGGGGGCGATTTCCGGCCGAATCGGGCTTATTCTGCCGTTAAATGACCACTTGTTTCCTCGGCTATTTTCCTTTCTCGTTAGGCCGTCCGGAACGGTAATGACGTAACTCGATTATCTCGATTGAATTTGGTAAAATTCGGGATAAGATCGTTAGGAAAGTGGAGAGGATCGAGTTAGCGCGAGAGGGTCGGCGGGCAAATTGAGAAAAAATTGTAGTGGTGAGGATATGGGAAATTGGCCCCGAATTATGTATTAAATGTGTGTGTTAAATGTGAAGGAAGAAGATGGAAGCAATCTCATTTCGAATCGGGAATTTTTAAATAATCAAATTTTTCCAGTTGGAGTTGATTCGGTAATAAAAGAAAGTTAGAAAAACCCTTTTCCGAAGAATGGTTATCAAAGTAATGTAAACCCACAAGTTATCTTTATTGGACACGCATGTCTTCAATTTATAAGTATAATTAAAAAGACTTTTTCGAAGAAAAATGATCAGAAAAGTAGTAATTCTCAACTTTATTGGACACGCATTTTTCAATCTACCTGATTCAGTCCAAAAAAAGAAAAATTCTTTGTGACTTTTCACTAAACATCGCTGTATGTTTGTTGAAACTCCGGTATTCGGAGAGATGGACTGTTATGGACGCTTTTACAATGTCGGTCATTCGACTTGGGCGGGTTGTGTTTTGTGTACTGAAAATACGTCTTTAATCCATTAAAGAGTCTGAAAATTTTCGATTTTTAAAGAGTCCATTAACGACCTTCGAACCGTACAAAACTAAAAGTATCAACAGTTATGCTGAAATCAGCGATATCAACGATTTTTGATGTACAAATCACTCGAAATTTAAGCAAGTTTCTTACGTGTTAGATATTATACGTTCGGGACTTAATTGTTAATCGAATCTTCCTAAGAAGATCATTCTAATATGTAACCCAGAAGCTCTAATTCCGCAAACAGAGACTAACAAGCTTGAAAGTACCGAGAAATCCCGTCTGGAGGAATAGTCTTGCAAATGTGGCGTTTTTGACGAATCTCCAGTAAATTACCTAATGTTGTAATTAGGAGGTGCCCAATTTTCGTGTAAGAAACAACTATTACCCGGACATAAAAATAATAATAGTGACAAATAAATATAATCCAATATCCGTCGAGGGTTCTGTCAGGGTGGTAGTTGTTTTTGGGCGGCAATTGCTCACCACTTATCAATAACATTAGATAATTTACCCGAGATACGCTGAAAATTCCAATTATGTACAAACTTCAAGGTAATTACGGTATGGTTGGAACCTGGGATCACACGTTTAATGGAGGGTTCATGGTTGAAACCGTTATTACAAATTGATATACACTACAAATATACAATCTGTCCCCGGATTGACTTCATTGTAGGTATAATTGATCAAAAATTTTGGAATCCGTTTTAGGATGCCGCCCTGCTTGGTCTGAAAAGAGTTTCAAGCATACTTTTACATTTTGAGAAAATCGAAGCCATCATGACAATTGAGAAAAAAATCGTTTTCTGTAAAAGTAATGTACCATTTTGGTCAAAAATACGGCAAAATATTATTAAGAAGAGTCGTTTCGAATATGAAACTGTGACTCTGCAAAATTACAGAAATATCGGATTATTTTGACTGAACCAGTATTTGTTTTGTATTCTTGCATTCTAACCAGAGAAAAATAAGTATTTTGTATACGTTGTCAAGAAAAATTTGTATTAATTCTAATGAAGTATTTTTTCAAAAAAAAAAATAAATAAATAAAATGCAATTTCTCAATTTGAATTTGTTCACGAATGGCACAATCGATTTAAAACATATTTTTAAACTTAACTAAACTAAGTCCTAACGTTGTACAGCCCGTACTTCTTCTAAAATGAAACTTCTAATGTTTTTTAAGATTTGATTTTAATCTTAAATAATGACAATTTAATTAATGTTTTATTTTATTAATTTTTCAATTATTATTCAATTATTTACGTACTACGCGAGTTTTCGTTAATTAAACTCAAAAATTAAAAATGAACCGATCATGGAGGAATTGAGCCATTGTGTATTTTCTCTTGTTTTTTTTGCATAAAATACTTTATTAGAAACCTCGATAATTTCTTTTCGTTGACAGCTCATACAGAATATGTACTTGTTTTTCTGTGGTTATAATGCAAGATTACAAAAGAAATACTGATTTAGTCAAAGTGATCCGATATTTGTGAAATTTTGCACAGGTTTATAATTTCATATTATGAACAACTTTTTATATTTTGCCGTATTACTGACGAAAATGGTACATTTACTTCAACAGAAAAATTTTTTTCTTGATTGATCATGACGGTTTTGATTTTTAAAACTGTGCTTGAGATTTTCTTCATACCAAACAGGGCGATATCCCAAAACATTAAAACGAGATTCCAGTATTTTTGATGAGTTATACGTTATACCTATAGTAAAGTCAATCCGGTGGCTATATATTGAAATATAAAGAGATAAGAACGAACTTCGCCTTCTCAGATTTTTCGCGAGCATTAGAGCAACCTCGAAATCGTCAAAATAATCATTGATTTTAATTATATATTATTTTGAAGATGTTGGAATCATGTTGTTATGGCACCATCATGGTTAGGATCAATCCAATCGTATTCGTATTTAACTAGCGTTTTGCACAACCTGCTCACGTGTCCAATTTGATAAATTCGTAATTGAATGATTCCTAATTAGATCGCCCTAAAAACATAATCCTGGTGCTCAATCCTTGAACTTCCGTTGCATAAATACCGTTCAATAAATTTTACACCACTTGGTGGAAACCTGAAGCCATCTTCGAATAGAAAGAATTTAAAAACTACTAAAACTTCGCTTATTTTTCTCTGCAAAAATATACCGGCAACCTCGAGGTAGTAAGAGTTCTGATTTAGACAACCTTTTTCTTAAAATCAGGTTCAATTCGATGCGATAAAGGTTGCTTCCTTTTATTATTTTCAATTAATGGATGTTTTGTTAAGTGAAACAAGAATTGGGACATGTGATCTATAGATTTTAGGAATGTTTCGTGTCGTGTACTTTCTTTTTGTTTTTGGCGATTTTTCTTCTAAAATTTCCTTCCAGGCACACACCTACGATGTACCCTCTATCACCGGGCGCCGGTTTCAGGAGTCCGTACCCGAGCACTCTCCCGATCTCCACGTCGAGCCTGCCAAGCGATTTCTACAGGTTCTCCCCACTGGACTGATACCACCCCATCCCGGGCTTTCGCCTCACGGGCCATTGCCGTCTCATCCTGCCATCGTTACGCCAGGACCTAAGCAGGAACTACCGGACCTCAATCACAGGTACCCCAGGTAAGTCGCGCTTTTATTTTTTCTTTTTTAATATTTCTTTCTTTACATATCAAAAGAAAAATAATTAATTAGTGAAAAGTCAAAAAAGCATAAAAGAAGCTTGTAAGAATAATACTCGGAAAAAGTTTCTGCAAGAGCTTGTGTTCTACTCTGTGCTCTATATCGAGTTCACGTTAAGAATGCAGTAGGTGGCGCTCTGAACTGAGGCACAATCAATACGGGACAAAATCCTCGGATAAGTAAGGTTATGTTAGATAAAGTGACAACTTGAGTTGCTCATTTTGCACCAATAATACAACAACTATCTGAAACAACTGTACCAGAATAGTAACATTGAGCAATACGAATACATTCAGTTTCAAACTATCGCATTCGCCACGTTTTGTGTAATTTGGGCGTCGTTATTAGCCGGATTTGAATCAAGAATATTATACCCCCATCTATCCCACACTGCATTCTTAACGTAGACGAGCGTATAAGTGTTGACCTAAATTGTTCTTTGCAATTTCCTTCTATCGGGGTCAAACGTTGAAAATGCTGATCATCTCAGTAACGAAGGCGGGTGCCCTAAATTAATTGCTAGATACCGCTGTATAATCAACATTTATTAGCTGCGGATGGATATGGAATGGATGGAAATTTTAGCCAACTTTATTGATGAAATAGAGCATCGTCGAGGATGAATGAAACTACTGAGCAATAATGTGGGTTATGGAGAAGACGGATTAAGCATACTTTGTTGAAGCAAATTTAGTTGAATATTGCTGAAGATGCTAACGAAATCGGTAACTTGAATAAGTGAAATTCTGTCTGATGTTAAACAATGTTTAAGTGCATTAACCCAAAAGAAGTAGTTATCGAAGAAACATTGATGGGATCCATTTCTTTCTTTTATGGTTGGAAAAGGATTTTATACCTCCTCGAATGCTATTTAATCGGATCAAGATGCCGATCACGTCATCAACGAAACATATGTCTGTACATACATTCTATAGAATTAATTAAATCGCTCCAAGCGCCTCGAGGGGCTAGGGCGTATTTTCCACTTTCACTTTTATTTTATTTTCTGGTAATCGGTGCACTATCTGTCTTCATTCTCTGTTCTCCAGTCTCTTATTACCATCTTTCTCAGGTCTTCTTTTACACTTTCACTCCATCTTTTTCTCGAGTTCCCTCTTTTTTCTCCCAATTGGTTTGCTCTTCGATGCTAGTTTCGCCACTCGTTCATTTGACATTCTCTCTATAAGATCTAACCATATAAGTCTTTGTATCTTTATGTGTCTTGTTATTGAGGTTTGATAAAATGGTGGATGACGTGTTACCATTAAGTAGTGTAAACCGGTCTTTGTCTCCGCTTACGTGCAAGGCGTGACATTAAACTTCGGAGGAATAAGGGCATCAGTCCGGTTTACACTACTTAATGATAACACGCGATCCACTCTTTTAACATACCTTACTTATTATTCTTGATTCCCTGTACAGTTTTTTCAATTTCTCGCTCGTCCTTCTTTTCTAGTCTTATTCTGTTTTCCTTTCCCGATAGATAACTCTTAGTATTTTTCTTTCCCATCTGCTTAGAATATCCTCTTCCGTTTTGTTCAGTATCCACTTCTCTGCTGCATTATGTTACCATTGGTCTTATTCCAGTGTTATATATTCTGTTTTTTCCTTTCTGGATACGTACTTGGAGCCCACCAGTGACTTCAAGCTGCCAAATTTTTTATTTCTTTTCATTATTCTAGCTCCGATTTTTTGCTCTTCCTGGCGTTTCCCTTCTATCAGTGGCCTCAAGTATATAAACTAGAGATTGGTCGTTATTTAGCTATCCGTTATGGATCCAGTGACGGTTGCAACTGTTATCTCGGTGGAAAAATAACCGTTGCTATCGGACTGTCTTAAACATAAATAATAAATAAAATTTATCTCGGATTCTTTTTCAGTTTAGGTGTAACGACGATAATTTAGAAGAATGTAAAAACGTAATTTATTTACATGTTGAATATCTGTTAGATGATAGCACAGTGAAAAGGGAATGTAATTGTAAGGCATAATAAACATAAAATAAAGAGTAGTAAATTGAAGGTATTCATTAAAGGCTAAACGAAAAAAACGATATTTTGAAGAAATCTGAAGGATTTATAAAAAGAAATTGTGCCGTTAATGAAATTATACAAAATTTAATGGTTGAAGAAGGGTCCTTATTTAACTATCTGTTATTTCAGAACCGTTTTGGACCCAGTAACGGTTGCAACTGTTATCTCGCTGGGAAAATAACGGCGGTAGTCAAGATTAAATTATTGTGGAAATATTTTGTAAATAATTGTGTGCATTGGAATTATCAAATGTGAAATAAAAGAGCGGTGTTATATAAAAACTACAAATAAAACCGTTCCATTATATGGAACAAAATAACAATTCTAATCACAATTGTAAATAAATAATAAATAAATAAAAATAAAACTCATGTTATAATGTGAATTAATCTTCAGAAACGACAATTTTGTTATCGTGTAGAACTGTTGGCTACGAAATAAGGATAACCTGTTATGTTGCAACTGTTATTTCAAAATAACCGTAACGGTTATTTTAAAATAACGATTTTTCCCATCACTAATATAAACTGATTCATCCCCTCGAAATTATATTCTTTGTCTCCCTGTACCTTCACAGTCAGGCTTTCGGCTTTCTCTTCTGTGCTTCCCATCACTTCTCTTCTGTGCTTCCCATCAACTTGTATTTTGTTTTTTTTCCTGGTTAATTCCCATTCCGTATCTATCCTCTTGCTTCCTTTGTCAGTTCCCACGCGATATTTTCCAGCTCTTTTTCCCGACTTTGCTATCATGGTTAGATCATCTGCGAAGGCCACTGTCTGATGTTCGTTGCTAAGAAGAGTTTATTTGATTTTTAGTTTATTGGTTCTTATTATTTTTAGCAGTAGTACAACATTGAAAAGTATGGACCGCTTTGTCTAAGACCACGTTTTACTATTACTACTACTACTACTACTACTACTACAATTTTTCTGACCTAAATCCTGCCCATATTACTTCGTTGTAAGTTTTTTCCAGAGTCATGCTTGTTAGTGGTATTAATCTCCTTGGTATTTCCATTTCGATCATTGCTTGGTACATTTTCTCTCTGCCCATTGATCCGTATGCCTGTTTGAAGTCTACGAATAGGACATATACCTGTATTACATGTTTGTAGCTTCTTTAATGTACTACTGATCTACTGTTGATCTGCTCTTTGTTTAATCTCCTTGCTAAGATTTTCGCAGAAATATTTTGTAGCATGAGTCGAGCAGAGCGATGCATTTCTTTTCCCTTTTTTATATATTGGGCTTATTCTGGCTGCTCTCCATTTCTCTGGCATCAATTCCTCTTTCCATATTCGTTTCACCAGTTCCGTCATTTCTTCATGTAAGTTTCTTCCTCCCGTTTTTATCATCTCTATTGGTATTTGATTTTCTCCCGGGCTTCTATTGTTTTTGAGGCTGTTTATTGTGTCACTTCTACTCCTGCTTTGTCCTCTCCAATTTCATGTGCATTACTTGGATTCTCACTCTTGTCCTTATTTAGCAGTTTGTCGAAGTGTTCTTTCCATTTTTCCATCGTCTCTCCTGGTTCTGCCTTTAGCGCCCCTTTCTTCGTTTTTATATAGTTGTTTCTACCTTGGTATCCTTTTCCAATACGTTTTATCTCCTGGTAGAATGCCCGTATTTCTATGTTATGAAATCTTTCTTCTACCTTTTTTGTCTTTTTATCGTAGAATTTCCCGTTTCGGCATTTACTTTTTAGTTCTCTTCTCAACTGTTTGTAGTTTTGCGTAGTTCTTGCATTTATGTTGTTTAATGTTTGTATTCTTGCCTCCTTCATGACTTTCATAGTTCTTTCACGTGCTTCGTCAAACCATTCTTTTCTTTTTTGCTGTTTTGAGTCTCTTGCTGACTCTTCCACCGACCTGTTCTATTATATTTTCTATTTGTTCCCATTGTTGTTTGGTTTGTTTCCTCTTTCCCCTCTTTTGTAGTTCTTTCTCGATTTCTTCATCGTATTTCTTTTTAGTTTTCTGATTTTTCGATCTGTTTACGTCGTATTTAATTTTTCTTTTCTTGTATTTTGTCCTTCTTTCTTCATAATCTCCTTTGCACTTCACTCTCCCCAAGAAATGATCTGACTTACAGTACAGGTCTGTACTATACAATAAGCAATAAATTATATCACGAAGAGTTTAGGATGTTACATAAAGGGCAAATATCATCGGAAAGCGCACAAAAATAACCTCAACGGTAACGGAAACGAGATGTTTACTTTCCATTTGGACGCAGCCTCCACACATCTTGCTACCACCGTTCTTTTCGTTAACGACCTCGCCTCCTCTCTTTCTTTTTTTCCTTTTTCGTCACCATCGCCCATACTAATAATTACCATCATCACTGTAAAACGGAGCCTGGAGGCCGAAGCAGCGGCACCGACGGCGGTAACGGCGGTAACGGCAGCAACAGCAGGAGCAGCAACGTTGGCGGTGGCAGTCGCTAATTGCAATCGGCAAGTAATCCGATGAAACTCCAGCCATGCGAGGAATGAGGTCCAAGATTGGTTACCGAACGTTCGGCCATTGGTTAGCCGGTTGCCAGGCAACATCGGGATCCAAAGAGCAAGCGAGAGGAACCTAAAAGAGAGACGAGCATCCGGAGTTCCGTATTCGAAGGGTTGCTGGTTGCTGCCGCCGGTGCTGCGGGTTGCTTTTCTTGTTTGATTTTCATTCGCGCCCCCTCGTTCTCTCGCTCGTTCCACATCTCTTTTCACGCCTGCCGCTGCTGCCTACTACTTCCCTTTTTTCGCCCGTTCGTTCGTTCGCTCGTTCTCCTCTCATCTCGTCTCCTCTTCCTCCTCGCCGTTTTTTCGCCTCTATCGTTTTGTTTATTCTGAATTAACGGACGGTGGACCGTCAACTGGAAAGAGTCGTCGGCGCCGTTGCCGCTACTGCCGCTACTGCCGCCACCGCCGCCGCCGCCTACGACGGACGTAACGCGGAAATTTTCGAATTAAAGCGCAAATAAACTGTTTTATTCGGCTTTCTTTTGAAACGGAAAGCTCTCGTGTAATAATGCATAATAATTTTAAAAGGGCGAGCTACGAAAGCTACGAAACTTCGTAAAGTTTAAACAATCGTTCCGAATAGATTTCCGTCCGTTTCGTTTCGCCTTTGTGCGTACTTTGCGCAGTAAATTGGGGCTGAAGATGGGAAGTAGCGGGAGAGGGGAGGCTTGACATTTTTCGAATTGAATTGGATTCACTTTAGGAATAATACGGGCACTAAGCGCTGAGGATGTTGACCATTTGGATATGCTTCCTTAGAAGCTCTTTATGATAGTAAATTTAGGGATAAAATTTGAAAAAAGAATTGCTAATAACTTTGGCACCTTATTTTATAACAGTCGCTAGAAATGACGTGCGCCAAAAAGAAAAAATGTATAGGTATAATAAATTCTGACAAATTCCTGTTCCAACGGAAAATTCTTCCTTTTTACTTTCACCGCATTTTTTATCATTTTATTAATCAGGATGGTGACACCTTCACTCAAAAGGAAAATCTGCTTAGTTTAACATTTTCCACTTGTCACACTTTCCTAAAATAATCGCGAAAATGGAGCTACATTCGACAAGAGTCATCAAAACCACTGATCGATGAAATGTGTATATAATCGGTACTCATTCGAAAACAGAGATTGCTGTAGGATAACTGTAGGACCCTGTTTTATAACAAGTACTAAACATTTCGTACTCCAAAGAAAAGGAAATTGTAATGGATTCTGCAAATTTCTTTTTCCAATGAAAAATTATGGTTTCCCTCTTTCTGTGCACAGCATTTTTTATCAATTTATTCATCACAACGATGACAACTTTTACTACAAGGAAAAAACTTCTTCGTTTAACATTTTCCATTTGTCCTAACTTCCGAATAATAATCGTGGAAATTGAGGCACATTCGACCAAAACCATCAAAACCACTCATCGATGAAATGTGTCAATAATCGGTATTCATTTGAAAAAAATAATGATAACAGTAACACCCTATTTTATAACAGCCACTAGATATTTCGTATTCCAAAAAAAAAAGCAAATTGTAATGAATTCTGCCAATTTTTTTCCAACTATAAATCATGATATCCCTCTTCTTCTATGTGAAAAAAAAATCATCGTTGATTACTTTGGCACCCTATTTTATAACAACCTTCTGAAATTTCATACTCAAAAAGAAAGAAAATTATAATGAATTCTGACAAATTCCTTTTCCAACGAAAAATTATGGTTTCCCTTTTTACTTGCACCGCATTTTTTATCATTTTATTAATCAGAATGACGACAACCTTCGCTAAAAAGGAGAAAATTAATGAGTTTAATATTTTCCATTTGTCACACTTTCCTAATAATAATCGAGACAGACACATTTGACAAAAATCATTAAACCCACCCTGACCTCGACTAACAAACAAACAGGCAAACACCAAAATCAACTCACAACAATGAAGACCTCCAAAATTGAATGTTCAGTCTTGACAAAATCCAGTAAAATTTCGATGCCTAACAGAAATTTGTAGGCTAGACTCAATGCAAACATTGAGATAATCCAGTCTAGGTTTAAATTCTTATTGTTTATATTAAATTCTTTTGTTTATTTGTTCACTTAAACATTTTTTAGAAGGAATGTCGTTATAACTTTTATTGTCATTATTTTTAATGCTTCTATTATATAATTTATTAATTATATTTTATTATTATTTTTTCGTAAAAGCTTTGGATAATTATCTAAGATTTCTTTAACCTTCTTTAAATTCTTTCCCCTAAACTCGGGATTAGCTAATCAACTAATTCGGTCACTACATTAACTTTATGTAATTTTGATGTGTCTGAAGTAAATAAATTCTTTTTCTTTTTGTATATACTTTGACAAAAATTCATCAAATCGTTAGAAAAATGATCAAAATCGAGTCATATCTAACACAAAAAAACGCTAAAAACATACCCTCTGGAAAAAAACCATTGAAAATGAACCACGTTTCCGTCACTAAAATTACAACAATATTGAACTTTTCATTGAAAATCTTCAATCGTCGAGATTTTACCTTGACAATTTTCAATGTATATACAGTAGCGCGTCGATTATCGGAACTAATGGGGACCAAGCACCGCCGTTCGGATAACCGAACATATAATCAAACCAGATAAAGTTGCTACAGAAAGGATGTATGCGTACCACAATTATTTTTATTTAAATATGTACTGTATCCTAAATTTTGTAACAAAAGTATTAGATACGTACGTAGCGGAAATTCGAAATAAAATATGAATATTTCCAGTATATTTAACAGTAAAAGGCCTGAAAAAGTAATTAAAAATTTATTTTTCAGTCAAATTCGATCGCTTCTTCTTGACGGCCAAATTTCGCATAATTTAGAATGCTGTTTTAACCCTCCGTGGTCACACTTCAATATAGAATCTAGTCATACTGGGGTCCATTGGTCCCCAGGCATTTCAATAAACAATTGTAAAAAAACTATCCGTCCGATATTGATGTAAAAATTCTGGAACATATTTTCAACATTTTAAATTAAGAAGGAATAGTTTATTTGCAAAAAAACAGATGGATAGATGATGAACAAAAAATAATTGAAAAGAAATGTCGCGAAAATGACAATTTCTTATTCAAGAAATGGTAACCTTGTCAATTTTTAATATTCTTAATTAGAATTGGGAGAAGATACTCCTTATATACACCCTCTGTCCCAAAAGTAACCGCAATGCGTCTATAAATCAGAAACCAGTGGCGTCATCTCTTGATAGTTGATTGATTATTGTAGTGGGACTCTTCCTTACCAACCTGACAAATTTTCATGACATTTGGTGCATAGTCAGCTGATACATCACGCATCCTGTGAGAGTGTTTTTCGTAAACGGTCAGAAAATGAGTCACGAACAACGAGTCAATATTAAGTTTTGTTTTAAACTTGGAAAAACTGCAACCGAGACGTATGAAATGCTGCAAATTGTTTATGGCGACGATTGTTTGTCGAAGAGGCAAGTGTTCGAGTGGCATCGACGATTTCGTAAAGGCAGAGATGACGATGACGAAAGAGCCGGTCGTCCTTCGACAACTTTGGCCGAGGCAAATGTGGAAAAAGTGCGCGAATTTGTGAAAATTTCGAAGAAATCGTCAGTGAGATTTATGGAAATGGAGCTTGGCATCCCTAAAACAACTATTCAGCACATTTTGACTGAAACCCTTGGTTTGAAGAAAGTCAATTCGAAGTTTGTTCCGCACAAATTGACCGACGACCAAAAAACGCTTCGAATCGAACACTCCAAAGACATTATTGCACGAGCCCGTGCAGATGAAAACTTCTTGAAAACGATTGTGACTGGTGACGAGACGTGGTGCTTTCAATACGAACCAGAAAGCAAACGTCAAAGCGCAGAGTGGAGGTCATCAGAAGAAGGAAATCCGAAAAAATCACGAATGGAGAAGTCGAAAATCAAGTCAATGCTGATTTCATTCTACGATTCGAAGAGAATTATCCATAAGGAGTTCGTTCCATACGGCTCAACGGTTAATGGTGCATATTACCTCGATGTTATGAGGCGTTTGCTGGGTCGCATTCGTCGTGTTCGGCCCGAATATCGCGAGCCAGGCAGCTGGAGATTACTGCACGATAACGCACCGTGTCATCGAGCAACGATTGTCACCGATTTTTGGCGAAAAATGAAATATATTCGATACAGCACCCACCGTATTCGCCTGATCTGTCCCCATGCGATTATTTCCTGTTCCGTCGTCTTCATTTGAAGCAGAAAGGAGTTCGTTATGCATCCGTAGACGCCATTCAAAGATCGACGACCGGCATCCTAAAGGCCATCCCAGAGATCGACATGAAAAAGTCGTTTGAAGCACTCGTTGACCGTGCAAATCGATGTATTGTAGCACATGGAGAATATTTCGAATAAATACAATGATTTTTGTGGACATAACATACATAGCGTGCTTTATTTCGAACTATTGCGGTTACTTTTGGGACAGAGGGTGTAGTATGGTTTTATGAAAAAAATAACAGGATAATGAGTGTTCCAAAATAGGTATTTATTTTGACATATGAAGTAGGCTGATTTTGAAGCAAAAAATAATGTGGAATTATGCACAAAAATAAAGTTTAATGCATTGTTTTTTTAAATTTATACCAAAAACTAAATATTATTGTCAGTCTTATTATTATTGATATTGTAAATAAGGTTTTTATCCATTCCGTCGCATTGTAGTCGGTGGTTATTGCAAATGGTTCGTAGACACAAGTTGCAATGTTCTCTTGTTTTTTTTGTCATTTTTTCTGCTGCATAATTGTTACCGCTCCTTCTTATTTTCTTCTTCCGAAGTTATTTAACACATAAAAAAGAAATAAATAAAAATTCGATTTTTTCAACTCAATAATCAACTATAGAGGACACTTTAAACTCCAGATAGATGGAGACAAAAATCTTATTCACAATCCAGAAATACTAAAAATTTGCGCTCAAAGTGAGAAGTGGGGTCTGATAGACCCCACGTGACCACGGAGGGTTAATGGCAGAAGTTGTTGCTTTTTTGACATCAAACATCTTTGTAAAAAATACCACTTTTCTTACTAATTCCTATTTTTGTTACGATAGATAAACCATTGCAGTTTCTTTTACGTAGTGCCCACGAAGCTTATCGTTATAGAAATAAAACAACTCACACGTATACACACTCTTGATCTGCAACTAACTCAACACTACATAAAATAATGTGTTTTATATAAACAATACGTCCAAGATGAATTGAAATAACATTAAAACGCAATCAAGCATTTGAATTAAAAGAAATGTAGGGCGAAGGCGACTACTAATAAAAAAATACCAGCTTTGGTATTATAGACGTCTTCCGATGTACGAATTAGCGATATTTGCCTTTATATTTGTTTGAGAATTTTTTCCTTTTTTTTTTTCGTGATTATATTCGAAGAATTACGAGTTAGGATAATAGACATTCGCATAATTGATTGACGTTCCGATAAACGATGTTCTACTATATATGTGTACCTATATGAATGTTTCGTGACCACTGTACTTATCTTTTAAATATTGGTTGACCTGAAAGTGGCTTTAGAATTGTCAGAATCTTTGGTGGGAATGAGTCACTTATGAGTATCTTATATTCGGTTTCGGCGATTCTCATTAAGAAGCAAGAAAATTGGTTTTGTCGATGCTTTTTAAATGAGAGAATCGCCGAAACCGAATATTATACCCTCAAATATTTCTAAAGATTTGATACAAACGATTCATTCTCGAAAACAAAAACCGATTCACGGATTTACTAAGAACGACTCACATTTTCCTCACAAAAATCGACTTACAAGTTTTTAATCAAAGCCCGCAATATCCAACAACATTTTTCTGGGATTTGTCAAAACGAGTAACGTGCTCCCCTAACAGAAATCTCCGAAAGAGAAGCACACCGAGCAAAATTGACTCTTAGCAGAAATCAGCCAAAATCGAGTATTGATCTTAAAGTTCTTTTTAAAGGTTTGGCGAAAATCAGTTATTCCTATACCTATATTTTCCTAACTAAACTCGCCCTATAAGGTATTGACGATGTTGATCAATTATACATGCTAAGAAAAATTAGAATGAATTCTTACAGATTCCTTCTTCATTTTTCTTTTCTGCACTCTTTTTTTTTTTATAAATTTATTCATCCAAACGATGACAACCCTCAACAAGAAAACTGCTTCTTTTTAACATTTTCCATTTACTGATTTCTGGCGATTTGGAATTGTAAAATTGAAAACATGTCTTATCAAAAGAATTTTTGTATAAATTTCTAGTAGTACCTAATACCATTTTTACCACTACCATTTAATACCAACAGTGGATGATGAAATTCAAACTTGTAATTTACAAAAATTTGTCAAAAATTACAAGTAAAAAATAAATAAATTATGTTCAAGGTACTTGTTTTTAACACCTTCTTATACATTTTTGTTGCGATACTTTTGGGCGTCCTCGTGTGTACATTATATTTCGCGAAACGCGACCTCGGTATTGATTATTACACATAACACGACCTCGCGACACTCGTGAATCTGCAATTAGCGCCGTATATAACGTGTATATTACGCTTCCTTGGTGGCGTGCATGCCTGTAACGACACACCAGTGCTAATAGTGCCAGTTTTCTGCTACAAGGCGACGTTCGAATGTGTTTAGAATTTAAAAAAGATAATAATAACAACTGAACTCTAGAAAAAGGAAATTCCAAACAGATAGATTCACCTTCTAAGCAAAACTGAGCTCTTTTCTTAAATTTTGGGGAAATAAACTGAAAAATTTAACTATGCTACGTCACAGAGCTCCCTAGCGAGAATAATGAAGATATAACGATGACGTTTCTACGAAACGGAGGTCAAATCCATAGTAGATTTGAAGGAATGCGGAAATTTTTGAACACCACAAAAATCGATACATCCTAAATCTATGTATCAACCAATCCAAGAAAAATCAAATTATTATACAGGATACTCCAGACATCGCTCATATTGCTTTCATTACACGATAGCACTTTTTAAATTTAAATTGTTCTTTCCTCTTCTATAGAAAAATTTCCCCCATTTGGTCTATTTTAACTTTTTACCTACGTCATTGTTTTCGTACGAGAAAGAGCAATCTACTCGTTTGATTATCTTTCTCAAGTGCTGCCGATGAAGAAAGAAGCACGATTTACGCTTGTTTCAGATACAAAGATCTATGGACAAAAATTGATGGGTAAATTGATAGGTAACAACTGCAAATAGACAAAGTGCATTTGTTTTATCTATTTTTAAAAATAATGAAGGTACAGCCCCGGAGAGTGAGGTTAGGGACACCTGTATATCAAATCTGGAAGAAGAATTTGGAAGGTAGTAGAATTAATTGCGAAGCACAAGCCATTACTAAGAAACGACAAAAGAGAATTTTGATCCCTTGGAGTATTTGCCAAAAGCAAATCAGAATTCCCTAATAAAACGGCCAAAATTGATCCACACTTCCTTTAATCCTCAAGAAGCCAGTGGTGCTTCCAGGTAACAGTTATTTTAACATATATTTGCATGAAACCGGCGAAATATCTAGCGTTGGGGAGCAGGAGGAAAGTGGGAAAAACTAATGGTAGTTTCGCTTGGGTGCTCCTACTACAATTATTACTCCATAATAACATATTTCTTGCCTCCTTTTATGACACCCACATGACATACAAATTGATGTGGTCGAGAGACTTATTCAGCTTCCACGCTAAAAAGAAAAAAGAAGAGGATATTTTTTAATCATTAACGGTTAATGAAATCCACCAAGATCTAGTTTGCATCTTAACAATTTTCCAGGATTTTCCTAAATCCAGCCACACCTTCTTAACCGTTTCCTTCGGCCAGTGAGAATATTCCTCTAGCTCCTTGTGACCTTTTCCTCTTGACGAGATTGAAACGACAGATCAAGGGACGCCGTTTTGGGTCTATTCGGGTCTCCAAGTACCAGCACTGCTATGCGTAGTAAAAGAACCGTCTCCAGTGCTGTGTGACTTCCCAAGGGCACGTCGAAGTTACATCGAAGGGGTCAATGTTGAACTATAATCTCATTGGAATAAAACAAATGAAAAGAATCGGTCTCATTACTTTATTTAAACACCACGTATATTGCACTAGAGCTTCTAAGCAACGAATTCTTTCCTTTTTTTTATAATCGAGGATGACAACTTATTTTGCGAAAAATATATTTAAAGATTTTTGCATCGCGGTGGTGAGGGCAAGATTGATTCTCATTCCTCTGATTGAAGGTATCTTTCCAACGTCCTGGGAGAAGTATAAAGTCGTAGCGACATTTCTATAAAAATCCGGCGCAAAATCCTTAAGACCAAGGAATATTATTGGACTAAAGCATGTAAAGAAGATAACTCTCATTACTTTATTTACATACCTCGTACATAAGAAAGCTGTTCTCCTTCGTATGTACAGGTGCAAATAAAGTAATGCGAGCGATTATTTTTTCACTTCCTGTAATCCAATAACATTCCCGGTTTTACCCTTAAAATTTAATAGGCTAGTCCTTCGATGACGAATCCGTATCTGTACTTATTCTTTGTTCTTTTTTTCAATTTATTTGTTAATACAATCGCATAAAAAATAAACCAACAAATACATAATTCAGTCTCTTTTCTATATCTACACACCTCGTACATAAGAAAGCTTTGATCCTTCTTGTGTGCGAGGTGCAAATAAATTAATACGACCGATTTTTCTTTCACTTGCTTTAGTCCAATAACATTCCCAGTTTTACCTTTAAAATTGAATAGGTTAGTCTTTCGGTGACGAAGCTGTATATGTACTTATTTTTTGTTCTTTTTCTTTTCAATTGATATGTCAATAAAATCGCATAAAAAATAAACCAACAAATACATAATTCAGTCCCATCTATCTACAGACCTCGTACATAAGAAAGTTTTTATCCCTCTTATGTACGAGGTCCAAATAAAGATTTCCTTCACTGGCTTTAGTTCAACAACATTCTCGGTTTTACCCTCTAAAATTTAATAGGTTGTCCCTTGGGTGACGAAGCTGTATATGTACTTATTTTTTGTTTCTTTTTTTTTTTTTCAATTTATTTTTTAATAAAATCGCATAAAAAATAAACCAACGAATACATAATCCAGTCTCATTACTTTATCTACAGACCTCGTACATAAGAAAGCTTTTATCCTTCTTATGTACGAGGTGCAATAAAGTAATACGACCGATTTTTTTTCACTTACTTTAGTCCAATAACATTTCCGGTTTTATTGTTTTTATTGTTTTTTGTTTTCTTTTTATGAATTTATTTGTTAATAAAATCGCATAAAATATAAACCAACAAATACATAATTCAGTCATCAAATCGTCCTGAAAAAGCGACTTGTCGCACCCTCTATAGGCGAGGGGTAGCGCGTCGCCGCAGGATCCGGAATCGACATCGAATTACTACCCTCGCGTTCGTCGTCGCGCGATCCGACGTCAACCTAGATTCCTGCAATCCTCCGCATTTAAATTCTTCGCGAGGACCGCCGTTTCATCAATAATTCCCTTTGATCTCGTCCGAACTACTCATGATATGCATTATACACACAATGCATTAACGTTATTCCGGAATTAACGTCACGTTCCTCCCTTTCGCCCGTCCCGGCTTCGTAAAAGGGGATGAGAGGAAAAATCGAATTAATATTTATAAGTCGGGATAGATAATAATAATTCGTCGTGTCGACACCCGTGTTCGTTCGGATTAAAAAGGGGCAGCGCGCGATGTCGATGATGTAAAACGGGATTGATGTTTCGGGGGTGTTCTCGGTGTTTGTTACGACGTCCGTGCTTGTCGCGTTTAGCACCTTTTTCCAGGAGCCAGAAAAAAGAAGGACAAGGGTGAAAGAAGCCCGCTTCGGCGGCGCATCCCCCGTGCACACACGTACACGCGCACACACACGTACACACGTATTTACAACCTTAAGTTAAACTGCCATAACGATCATATTGTCGTCGCGGCGTTCGTTGCCGCCGCCACCGCCGCTACCGCCGCCGACTCCTCCATCGTTTTGTTTCCAATCTATCAAATCTTGTTGCCGTCTCTATCGCACTGCAACGGTAGAAATACTAAAATCTAGTAGCTGTTTCACTAATTTAATACCGACCCGGCTCGTCGAGGGGGTAGGAACGGCACACGGCGGAGAGCTCGCGTTCGCCCGGTTTTTAGTGCCTCTCTTTCCCGATAAACAAACCGCCCCCGGAACGGGGGTTTTAATTAGATCGCGAGGAAGAAAAAATCGGCGTCGCTCGCAGGCCAGTCCGTTCAGGACGTCTCGTCTCGACGCTCCTTCGGATCGAACCCGAACAGCCGAGCCGTGCCTGATTTATGTGGACCACGTGTCTTCCGTCTGTTTCTATCAAAGCTTAACAAAGGACAGGCACAGCCATTTATATTGATTTTCCGTGATAAACGGGGAATAAAAACTTGTTGAATCCGACGTTAACCCCCGCGATTCGCAGTGATATCTTTATGTGATGTTGTTGTGTGCACACGCGGCTCTCTCGTTTTTCTCGTTTTTTCGCGGTTAATCCGGGCTCTCGGCTGTTGTTGTTGTTGTCGTTGTTGTCGTTTTTATTTCGCGAGCGTATACGTATAATAATAATAATAATAATAATAAAAGACACATTAAAAAGGGGAAAATATGGATTCGACCAACGAAGAACCCTTAAATTTGACAATAAAGAAACGTCCCGTAGCTATAGTTCCACCGTCGTCGATCAACCTCGACGCGAGCAGGAAGACCATCAATAATAATTTTAACAATCACAATTATAATAACAACAACGTCAAAACGATGTACGATTACCCTGACGAGCTGCCGCAAGACCTATCGCTGCACAAAAACAACAAGAATACCGAAGATAATAAATTGAAAAACGAAAGATCCATCTACGAGCAACAAATGAAGTACTACCTAGACAATAACAATCAAGATTTCTCCAAGTATCTCTACAAGAATTGCGAAGAAGATAAAAATAACTACAATAAAAATTACTTCGCCGATAATCTTCTGAAATCGAACATCTTCAGGGACGTCTATAAAATGAGCGATTTCTACGAGAATTTGAGCAGCAAAAATTTGACATCGTCGACGGAAAATTTCTATTCGATGCTGAACCATCTCACCGAGCAGAAATTTTTGGCCACGCTCTATATGAACTCGGTACTATCCATGAACATGCCCTATTTGAATCTGCAAGATATGGCCGGTTACGATCGCAATCCGAATAATCCGAACAACGCTCAGACCAAGAACAGCATATTGAACAATTTGCTCAACAAGAAAACCCATAACGACTTCAAATCGGCGCCCAATTTCGATACGTTGATCAAGAACGAGATGTGCAACGACGTCGAGGATTTGAAAGCGAATGTCGACGTAAAAATGAACCGGTATTTTCACATTTGACGCTTCCGAGATAGAATGGGACCAGTCCAAATGCGAATTTCGACGTCCAAGCTGTCATCCCCGGTCGAAGAACAAAGAAACGAAATTTGTTACACTGGCTAATCTTTCGTGTATTCCCGAGGATGCCAACTTGGTTATCGAAACGCATTTGGATTTGGATTCCAGATTAAATTAAGGAAGGAACCAAACTATAGTGATTTTTTCTGATTTTGATGATAATATTTTGAAAACTTGAACTCCAACTTTTTCACTGAGGATGACTATATAATCGTCAACATTTATATCGAAAAAGGCAACCAACTTGTAACTTCAATCTTGAAAAGGAATTCCCCAAACGATTATATTGTCGTCCCCAGAAATTCTTCAATTTTGGACTTGTAAATCCGAATTGATGATATTTAAGTTTATGTTAAGTGGTGTTTTTCTTTCAAATTTCTTCACTTAGATTAGGTTCTTAGTTTCTATGATTTCAGAGCCCAAGTGGACCAAAAGAACAATATGGGTGATGGTAAAAACAATCAGGATAGTAATAACGCGGCGGATAAGAAGAAGCCGCATATAAAGAAGCCGTTGAACGCTTTCATGCTGTACATGAAGGAAATGAGGGCAAAAGTGGTCGCCGAATGCACGCTGAAGGAGAGCGCCGCTATCAACCAAATATTGGGGAGGAAGGTAAGCGAAAAATCATCGAAGGCGGGCAGTTGGACACTTGTTGCCGTCGTACGTGCCAGTCCATTTTCTCATTAATTTTAGTCTGGATTCTTTTGTGCGATTCCAAAATGTTGTAATGACTATACATATGTGTTTTTGAGAAGGATATCCAAAAAAATCAACAATAAATTTTTTCAAGCAAGAAAGAACTATGCAAATGTTTTATCAGAGAATTTATGGAATTTAATTTAAGAATCAAAATTTGTGCAAAAATTGTCAAACATTTCAAATCAAAATTTCATTTAAATTAAAACGCTTAGAAATTCGAAAATTATTTAGTTTGTGTATTTCTAAATTTCTTTCTGACTAAGTTATAACGCCTAAGAAATCCGAAAATTTGGAATTTGAAAGCCCGTCTACAATTTTCTAGGAGAATAACTGATCTGACAAGTCAGAAAATTACCAAAAATGTGAACTAACGTTTTGAGGTTTATGATCCATTCTTGGGTATAGTTGCAACTTCTCTAGAATAGATTATCAAAATTTTGAGTCAACTATGAACCATTTTGCAACAAAAATTGAGTATTTCTACAATTGGAAAATTATCAAATTTTTGCATTTGTAAATTTTCTGGTGTCAAAGTTATAATTGCTTTAAAAATCTGAAAATTTTAATTCTGAATTTAAAAACCGGCGAACCATTTTTAAGGACGATTAGAGATCTTGCAACAGTCTGAAAATTATCAATCATTTGGATCACTGTTTTTGACACTTATAAACCATTTCCCCGACATAGTTGCAACCTATCTAAAATTCAAAATTATTAAAATTTTTGAATCAAAATTTCAACACTGATCAACCATTTCTGAACAAAGAATGAACATTTCTACAAGTCGAAATTTATCAATTTTGTGTATTTGTAAATTTTGTGTCAATGCTATACTTCCTTTGAGAATTCGAAAATTTGAAATCTGAAATTGAAAGGTCGTGAATAATTTTGTAGGAAAATTAGTGACATTGCAAAAGCCCTAAAATTATCAAAACTTTGGCCCAACATTTTGGCACTTCTGAAGCGTTTTTGGACATAGTTGCAACTAAAATTAAAATTATCAAAATTTTGAATCAAAATTTTAGCACTTATGAACCATTTTTTTCTTTAATTCGAAAATTAACAACTTTGTATATTTGTAAATTTTCTTGTGGCAACATTATAATTTTTTAATCCGCAAATTTTTAGTCGGAATTTCACAGCCCGTGCACCATTTTATAGGAAAATTGAAGGTCTTGCAACAGTCCGAAAATTATCAAAATTTCAGCAATTATGAACCATTTTAGAACAAAGATTGAATATTTCTAAAATTTGAATATTATCAAATTTGTGTTAGTAAATTTTCTTGTGCCAAAGTTATAATTACGGTAAAGACAACCGAAAATATTAACTGTGAACTTGAAAGGTTATCAACCGTTTTGTCGGAGAATTGAAAATCTTGCAATAATTCGAACATTATTTGAGCCAACGTTTTGGCACTTGTAAATTATTTTTGGGCATAGTTGGAGCCTATCAAAAATTGAAAATTATCAGAATTCTAAATTCGTTTTCGAGCGCTTATAACTCTTTCGTGGTAAAACTCTAATTCCGCTAAAAACAAAATTCAACGTGAATCATTTTAGAACAGAGTTATGATTCCCGCAAAATTAAAAAATTTTCAAAATTTAAAATGCCAACGTTCGTAAATGTTATTGTTATTAAAATGCAATTCCTCTGAAAATTCCAAAATATTACGTTAAATTTTGAAACGTTTTGTTATAAAATTATATATATTATTATAAAACCTTGCATCATTGTATGACAGAATTGGAGAATTAGTGAAATTTTACACCAATGTTTGTCCGAATTTATGAACCTTCTTAAATCGGAATTACGACGTCTCCAATAAGGACTTATCGACATTTTAAGTTCACATTTGAGGGGTTAGTTAGAACTTTGTACAATCTTAACTTGAAAACAATCCAAAAATATTTAATTAATTTGATAATTGTTAACCAATATGTGCTAAAATTAAGGCTTGTCAAAAAAATGGAAATTTATCAAAATTTTCGAACAAAATTTTGCTGCGACTGATTCTGGATTGAGTTGTCACTTAAATAAAATAAATTTTGACATAAGAAAAATGAAATCCTAATTTGAGCTTTCATAAGTTGCTGTATGGTAAAATCGTAATTAATCTAAATTTATCCAGATTTGAAACAATGATAAATCAATTACTTATAAACGATTTTCTATTAGAATTTAAATTTATCAAGGAGTCCAAAAATTAACGAAATTTTAAATGAACAGAAATTTGCTGGTGCGAACCATTTTCGTAACTTCTCTAGAACTTTCGTCAAAATTTTGAAATCAAAATTCAAAAAAATCGAAACAAACTTAACCGTTCGTAAATTCTTTAAATTATTTCTGACCAATGGCGTGACGTATAAGATTTAGGCAATTGAACTAGAGTCAAATTCTTCGAACATTCGAAACATCCCTCGTACATTTAAAACAGATAGTAACAAATAAACCAAATAATTCTTTTATAAATTATTAAAATTTCGAATTCTAATTTGTGAACGATTCCTTCTCCAAAAGCTTCAAAAATTTTTAAATCAAAATTCGAAATTTGAGTATCCAAATTCCTGCACCGTTTTAGGGTACATTTGTTTCAAACTGGAAGACTATCGAAAAATCGAAACAAACTTAACCGTTCGTAAATCATTTAAATTTTCAAACTCTGAGATTATGAAAATAATAAATTGGCAGAAAAATCAATAAAAAAATGAAAAATTTTAAACTATTAAAATCTCGAATTCCAATTTGAGGACGATCCCTTCTCCAAAAATTTCAACATTTTCTAAATTAAAATTACATTTGTTTTAAACTGGAAAACCATCGAAAAATCGTAACAAACCGTTCGTAAATCCTTTAAAGTTTTAAACTTTGAAACAATGTAGGAATAAAATTAGCAAGGAATTTTTCATAGCATTACTAAAATTACAACATTTTGGAATAATCACATAAACTCTAAAAATCTTCATTAAATAGGGTTCTATCTACAGCATTCGGTCCGAGTTATTTTTTTTTCATAGATTTTTGTTAATTTTTAAAAAATTTGTTATCAATTTTCTTTTTGAGTATTTATGTCTGCTTACATACCTCCTCCTGGGTATTTAGTATTTTTTAATTAACTTCTGTTCAAATTTCTTGTTTTATTTTTAAAATTATTCTGAATTATAGAGTTATTAGAAGAAGAAAAAAAATTTAAACTAACTAAGTCGGAGAGAAGTCGACAGAATTTTATGTTGCAAAATTATGTTTGTAGTATGAACTACATTAAGACCAAAATGAAAGAAAATAAAAATAAAAAAATTAAATAATTTTTAGAAATCTGTTTTTAAATATTTTATTTTCATAGCACAATAGAAAAAAACAATAAATCTTTAAAACCTTGTTAAATTGTAATGTCTTCGTTTTCCTTATAATTTGGAAATTTGTTGTCATAAAAATCAGATTTCTAATAACTCTATGTTCACAATTTCCCAGACAAAATGGGGAATACATTTCTGGAAATCTAATATTAGTTTTGTAAGACGTTTGATGGACCCGATTTATTGCTGTTTTACCTAATTACTGTCGTTATCGTCGTCGGTGACGACGATGACGTATTGAATATATACATAAATTGTATGGCATGGATATAACTGTGTGGTTGCGCAGTGGCACTCTCTGAGCCGCGAGGAGCAGGCCAAGTATTACGAGAAGGCGAGGCAGGAGCGCCAACTGCACATGCAGCTGTACCCAGGCTGGAGCGCCCGAGACAATTACGGTTACGGCACCAAGAAGAAGAAGCGAAAGAAAGAACGCACGCCCGTCGAGTCGGGAGGTATTCGCGCACCCTAATCTTAAACTTTTTTCTCTCTCTCTCAAACAAACAATCAAAAAATGCCCGAACAGAAAAGGAGAAGTGATAAAGTCAAGATGGCGATTGAGGGAAACGGAATAGGAATTGTTTTGTTTTTGTTTTTTTTTTCCTTCCTTTAAGGAATTTCTTTTATCTCGCGCACGGTGGCGGAATGAGGCCTCCTTTCGCTCTACGGCACGCAACCCCTAACATTGCTTGTGCGTGCGTAGTAGTGCGTGAAGGTTAGGTTGTATTCTCTTGATTTGCATCCATCTGGATATCCATGGAAAGGGGGAGTTTTCCCCAAAATCGAAGGATTTTGTGATATGATGCAAATATATAGAAATTTAAAAGAAATTGTTAGGATAATGATTTCGAAGACTTATCCCGGTTGCGAAAACCTTCGAAACTGATCGAACGCTTTCACGATTGTCTTCAAGAACGAAATCATTTTTGTCGGGAACTTGCATTACCAACAACAAGTAACAAAATCAGTTCGAATGTTCATCTCGTACTTAAAGTAAATTTGATCCAGGGTGCTTTTCCCATATCTAGGGGATAACTTCAGGAATAAAATTCAGGCGAGTAGTCGACGTAAGTCGAAGCAGAAATGAAAACTTCTCATTTCAGCGGAATTGTCTTAAAAACGTCAAATTATTTCGATTTTGTTGCTTCGAATATAAAACTTTTGAGTTCTTCACTTTTTCTGAAGAAGTATGGCAGTATGGAGAGTGAAAAAGTTGGCAGTAACTAGTGACATACGACGTAATGGCAGTTCTGCTGCATTTACAGGGGGTCAAAATTCCATAAGAGAACTCTTGTCTATGTCATCATGTGTTCAAGGTCATCGAGCGGTTTCAAAAGCATACTGCAGAAACAACTTCAGCTTGCTTGTGCTTGAACAACTTAAGCAGCTTGCGGTCAAGTGGCTCAGGTGCCCGACAACGAAGCTGTTCTTGTCCTCGAACAGCTTCGTTGTTGAAGTTGGCGATGAAGTATATCGTATGCTTGTATATCGATGACCTTGAGAACAACTCCAACTTCGGGTTGCTGGAAACAACAGACTGGTGTAAAAACGTCTTTTAAGGTCATCGGTGGGTTTCCAATATCATCGATATCTCATCATTGGAGTCTGTTAAAAAGGTGGATGACGTGTTAACTGACGATGCCATTTTAACGTATTCAATAATAATTATCATTGAATAATAAAATTCGTGGTTCAATGATAATTTTCATTGAATAATAAAATTTGTACAAGTGGCATCGTCAGTGAACACGCTATCTACCTTTTTAACAAACTTTACTGGTCACCAACATCAGTTTGCTTGTCCCGAAACAATACTTCAACAGCTCGCAGTTGACAGGTTCAGGTACCCAACAGCGAAGCTGTTCGAGGACTAGCAAATTGAAGTATGTGATAAAGTATTCATTTGAACCCACTTGCATATCGATGACCTTGAAAACACGCACTTTAAACAGCTCGCGGTTGGACGGTTCAGTTAGTCGATAACCAAACTGTTCGAGGATAAGCAACCTGAAGTTGGAGGGCTGAAATTGGCAATGAAATATTCATTTGAAACCACTTGTATATGATCTTCAGACCAATCCCAACTTCAGGTTGCTGGAAACAACAGGCGATGACCTTGAAAACACGCCTATGAAGTCGAAGCGAGTTTTTAGACCATTCTGTTATTTCCAGCAACCTGAAGTTGGGGATTAGATATTCAATCAATTGGTATGACCTTGATACACACCACGATCTCTCTCGGAGTTTGTGAAACCCGCATCGATGTAGCATATCTATTGCTCATTGGTATTTCCCCAGTTAGTGCTGACGTTTTACTGTCCATAGCTTTTTCAGAAAGGGAAGAAGTGAAGACGATTCTATCATAAACACTGATCGCGGAAGCCTGCGAAGCTTAAAAAAGATGTTAGGGTTCCTATTTTCGAAATCCCCTCTTCCCCAAAAAGATATGAAGAAAATTTAATAACCAAATTGGCATAAAGCTATTATCGAGCAAATCACCAAGAATACAACCATAACCTTTGAGGTCTAAATCCGTCCGGGGCGCGTTATCTCAAAAAAGAAGCAAAAGAGAACCAATCAGAAACGAACCGGGGATGACAAAACCAATTACCACTGGACTTATCACCGCCACTACCACCACGTGCATACGCGTTTTTCGTTTTTTTTTCTGTCATTGTTATTCTCTAAGTTATCACCCACCACAACAACCACCATTTTTAATTTTTGATCATCTTAGTCATCTGCGGATGGCGTCAACGTTCGTTCAACGGACGAGAGCTATTGAGTGTTATTGTCCTCTCTGTCTCTGTCTCATTGTCTCTGAAAACAAACCAAAAAGTCAAATTTTCATAATTGATTGATGATCGGTGGAAAACTGTGTCTCTCTGGTGCAGAATGGGTCGGGCAGGCCGGCAGGTCGTGTTGCGTGGCTTCTCTTGGTGCCTGCCGATGCGCGACTTTGCTTGACTTTGTTTTGTTTAGTGGCACGCATTGGGCCGCGAGGAACAGGCGAAGTACTATGAGCTGGCGCGTCGCGAGCGACAGCTGCACATGCAGCTCTACCCGGATTGGTCGTCCCGCGCGAACGCCACTCGCGGCAAGAAGAGGAAGCGCAAACAAGACCCTGCCGAAGGAGGTAGCCACCCCTAGTATTGCGATTCTCTCTCTCTTGCATGTTTGATGGGGCTGGGTTGAATATTATTACATATAATACATATCTATATATTACGTACATATACATATATCTATATTATACATACATATATATCTATAGATACAATACATATAGATACAATAATACATGAACGGGTCGGCGGCCGGCCAGCCAGGACCTATTCTGCTCGAGCAGACCTCTTTCTTTAATGTCAGACTCGTATGCACGTTGTTGTCGGGCAGGATCCATAGCTTGCATGATTATATTTCTATTTTTACATTACCACCCAACCCCACCCTTCAATACCCAAACCCCCCACCAACACCACCAACACCACCATAGTACCATCCCGATGTTGTTGAGCCACACTTTTGGAAGCATGCGCATTCCTCTGTACAACAACGCACAAAATTTAGTTTAGAGCAAGTAGATGTGTAACACACCCTGTATCACACCCTTTCAAGTATTCTTATTACCAAAAAACCAATAGTTGTTTGTAGTAGTGCTGTAGTGACGTATTGACGTACTTATTGCTGAAACCTTTGTAGGTAAGCTGGAATTTTTTTGTTAAGTACTCGTTCGTGTCGACACCGTTTAAATTGACACTAAATTACATATCACATACATCGACGACATTGTATTTTAAACGGCGTTTATGGTCTAATATTGCCGTTCTGAACAGGCGCCTATACAGGGTAGGGGAAGTAAAAGGTAAAAAGGGGTTGGGAAACACTGGTATAGTGTCAAAATATATTCGCTGTGCCGAGCTCTAAAGATCAGTAAAAAGACGCTTAAAATCTGATCGCCACGTTCCACAATAAGGCTGCGTTAAGCGAACCATCCAACCGGTTGAAATCACGTACTTCAACTAATCATCTCCTTTCCTTAACATTGCTTAGTCGGGACATCGTTCGCATATCGATTCGAAAGCCATATATAGGAGAATTACGTAGTTTGACTAAAACCATTGAGGTCAACCCCAGATGATTAAAATAAATGGAAATTAACATTAGTTAGTTCTTCAAATCAAGGGAAAACAAACAGACGAATAACAGCGATTTCACGTATTATGACTATGATAACTAATCAGTGGATTAGAAAGAGAGCGTTGTGGGTTTGCTTGGATTTTAGTTGAAAATAGCTTCTAAAATCAATATCAGTTTGTTAATTCTTCAAGTCAAAGGAAATCGATCAGATGGATAACAGCGATTTCACGTATTATGACTATGATGACTAATTAGTGGGTTAAAACGAGCTCGTCGTGGGTTTGCTTGCATTTTGTTTGAAAATCATTTCTACAATCAATTTCAGTTAGTTAATTTTTTAAGTCAAACCAAATCAATCAGATGGATAACAGCGCTTTCACGTAGTTTTACTAATCGTTCAAAGCATGAAAATTATAGGAAAATTCATATTAAAGTGAAACATTATCTCCGAAATCGATGACGTGGAAACTAGGTAAATCACTTAAACTGATACCAGATCACGTAGTTTAACTAACAATAAGAAATTTTAACTAATTCGTTGCGCAAAATCTTCGAGCTGTAGGAGTACCCAGATTAGAATCGAATATTGTCAAGTCAAGAAAATCGAGTTAGACGAATAGTGTCTTCACGCAACCCAACTAATTAACCGTACAAAGCGTTAAAAATTATAGAAAAAATCATGTTAGAAACAAAAATTTCCTCGAAACTCGTTGACGTTGAAGCTGTGAAAATTAGTTGAATATACGATATAATCACGTAATTCGACTAAACTAGTTCATCATCTAAAATCGTCCAATTGTTAGAAAACTCAGATTAGAGCCAATATCGTGTCTAAAATGAATAAATTTTAGTTAGATCAATAATGATTTCACGTAACTTGACTAATTAATGAATCGTTCAAGAAATCCTTTCAGTAATGAAATCAAAGTCCTGCGAACTCGAGCACTTTAAATCTGTGACATCATCAATCCATTACAGAAAATCTTCAAATTGTACGGCAACTTAAGTCAGTTACTGAATATTATCAGGTAAATATACGAATATAAGCAGTAATTTCACGTAGTGTGACTAAATAGTTAATCACTTACAAATTACAGGAAAATTCAAGCTACATCCAAGAATTGTCGAATTAAATGGCGTCAAAGCTACGAAAGGTTTTTAAATGTATGATGAGATCACGTAATTTAATGAAATAGGCATAATTTCTAAAATTGTGGTTAAACAGAGAAGTTGACTAAAGAGCCCAAATTTCACTATAACTTACTTCCTTTTAGTATTTGGACAATTCTGTACCCAAGTCGCGTAGTTTGACTAAATAGTTAATCGTGTGCTAGGAGAACTTACACGGAATATAATTTAAATATTGCACCAGAAACTACGTGGCTAATAAGTGCAGAATAAGCGATTTGAGTAATACAATCACGTAGTTTAACTGAACAATTGATGCGAAAGTACCATATATCTCGAATTATAACAATTAGCTTACTTCTATCAGTGCCAAAGAAAGGATTAGGAATTCTTGTGTTAGGAATAAAATCACGTAATCTGGCTAAGTGACTAATTCGCAAATTTTAAATAGACTGCGATTTTACGTAAAATTTTTGGGTTGAAAGAAAGATGGTGTGTCAGGAGTAAGATCACGTGATTTGACTAAAATCGCTATCGGTGGAATGTTGACGGTAATGTTAATTCAAATTCGAATTTTCTTTTTCGTTTTCTTTAAATCAAGGAGTGACTCAGATGTATATGTCAAAATTTGAAGTTGACTAAATTAGCGTTTAAGCTAAAAAAATAGATTGATTAAATAAGCTGTAAAATCGCTTAATTTGACTAAATATGAAATTGGATTTTGACTGAGATCGCTTTTAAAATGCAAGTTATTTAAACTACCGAAATTTGGGGAATGTAGTCGAATATAAAGTAAAGTCACGTAGTTTAACTAAATACCTAATTCATTAAGACGGTCCAAATTTTAGAGGAGTGCTCGTGGACACAATTTCTCTTTTGAAATTACAGTCGATGTGATTGTGCTATAATAAGAAGAAAATAGGGTTACATCGAGCGTAATAGATCACGTAATTTAACTAAAATCGCCACAAATCGAATTATTATTTGAAATAAGTATTTCAAGAGTGAAAAGAGGCTTGAGGTGGAAAAGTTAGTACAGAACAATAAAAAAGAAAGTTCACAGTACAATCACGTAACTTGATTACAGTGACTTGGGGACGGTTTATCAAAATTTGTAGTAGCTCGGTGTTGAATCGAACTTGTCCCTTCAAATCTAAGGTGCTAAGAAATGAGTGTAATAGCACGTAACTTAACTAACGGAACGTAATCGAATAAGCTCTCTAATTCAATTGATAAAGAAGATGTAAGGATTACAATAGAATCGTAAGGGTAACTAAGAATTAATTTATTTCAAAAGCGTAACTAAATAGACAACAACTAAACAATTGGCTTGTCGATTTCGTGAAATTTTGGAACGATTTGTGATCAAATGTGTTATGAAAAATTGCAAAAGCTGCGCTGGCCTATCACCTAGTTTGAGTAAATTGACTCGATTTAGAAAGAACCACATAGTTTGACTAGACGATTGGGTTGTCGATATTGTCAAATTTTGGAACGGTTTCTGATCAAACGTTTTATCCAAAATTGCACTAAAGGAAAGAGAAAGACGAAGGACGTCTAAAAATGAGATCACGTATTCTGACTAAGACGCAATTTTTGTAGATAAACCAGATTTGAATCCAGATTTCGTTTTAAAATATAAACTACGTGTTGGGGTAGAAAAAATTGATCTATCACGTTGTTTGACTAATTACTCGTTTTAGAGACAAGCACGTAGTTTGACTAAACGATTGGATTGTCGATATTCTGAAGTTGCAAAGCGGCCCTGAAATAAAGGGAAATAGGATTACGTCTAAAAGTAAAATCACGTATTCTGACTAAGATATCGAATACTTAAGTTTCTAAATAAATCAGATTTGAATCCGTATTTGATTTTGAAATATAAGCTACATATTGCGGCCGAAAAATATGATCAATCACGTTGTTTGACTAAACAGTAGGTTTAGAGACGAGCACGTAGTTTAACTAATTGTAAGTAGCTTCTCGAGATAGGGTTTTTGGATTGTTCAGATTCGATCTGAAATTGCGCAAGAGAAAATCGAATGATTTCAATTTACGGGGAACAAAATCGTTCCGGAAATACGTTTTCCATTTTTTCCGGTTGGTTTTGGCACTCGTAGGACTCTGGGTGTAATTATGTTTCTAAAGTGATTTAAAAGAAGACTTTACAACTAGGTATCAACCCTTCCCAACTCGAAATTCCTAACCACGTGATCGACAGATTGTTTTGATTGTTTAGGTAGCACTGGTTGGGTGATTATATTGCTTAATGCAGCCTAGAATCAACATTGTTGTTGAAATTTATTTATTGGATTAATTACGCGAAGAAATTTCAATATTGCCAACTCCCTCATTTCAAATAGTTTAAGATCGAAATAGTTATTTTTCCAGTACTCAATTACGCGCAAGTATTTACATGAAAAATTCCTAGCTTTTTTTGATTAACCCTCGTGCGTTGTTTAGAGCGCTGTGGCATGCTCGTAATTCTTGCAACATGCGTTTCTCATAAATACTCCAAACTGACGATGATTTATTTACGACAGGTAATAGCATGAAAAATGCAGAGCCCGATATGGATTGGACCAGCAGAGTCAATGGTGTAAGCCGTGCAGGTAAATACAAATCTTGATCTTCCTCCTCTATATATTTATATATATATACGTATATTTTGTATTTACGACGTGCATGCCTCTAATTTTATACGAAAGTTTTTTAGGGTATGAATGTGATTTTTATTGCAGTTTATTTATTTACTCTATCTACTCCGTCTGTTTGTTTCTATATATACAATAAACATATGTACGATGTGCGTATTATGTTGCGCTGGCCGAAAATTTAGACGATATATATTCGCCCGATGTAATCGGCTAAATATTTGGTGGAGAATGGGGAAAATTCATTTCGAAAATAAATACCTGTCGAATCTCGGGAAAGATTTACGAGCACCGGTTTTATTTGTGGAATCAAAATTCTTTCGGAAATGTGGAATGGTATCGTCTAAATTTAAGACCGGGCTTTACTTATGTAATAAATAAGAAAATAGATTATACAGGTGTGCCACGATGATTTTGGGCGATGTGGAAATTTGTGAAGGGATTGTTTTATTAAAGGGATATCTTTTCCAGCCAGAAGAATACAAACTGATGTTGACTTAGATGTATAGAACACCCTGTATATTTTTGAATCAAAACCGCAATCTCGTTGCTGGTTTCGTTAAAATCTTCTATGTTAACATCTGAGTAATTAAAAAAAAATGATAATCAGAAATAATCTTTCATAGAACATATTATTACAAATTACTGTATTATTTGAAATAGAACATCCTGTATATTTTTAATCCACACCGCTATCTTGGTGTTGGTTTCGTTAAAGTCTTCTATGTCGATATTTGAGTAATTAAAAAAATCAAATTGGTAATCAGAGATAATTATCATTTAAAAGAACTATATTAATAATAGGAAAAGGTGGAAGTACTTCCAAAGTAAATATAAAACGGAGGTACCACAAAAAAAAAGAGTGGAAATCTGTACAGTTTAAACTATTTTTGTTTTAATTTATTATTAAGGGAAATTCCAATTTTCTCACAAAAAATTAAATTTTTACCTTTTTTGAAATTGAAGATGCCAACTTTATTTATAATAACTTTGTATTTTTATATATATAGAAGGTGTAAATTAAGTGATGATTTTAATTACAGGGGTGATTCCTTTTCATGTTTTATGAAAAAAGTTAATATCAACATGTGTCTTAGCTTGCTTCGTTTCCCAGAAACAGGGTTGTAAGTTTTAATAAAGAGTTTTTTTTTTTTTAAATTAATTACTCAAAACTCTTTTCAACGATTTTGATGGAACTTGGTGTGTCTGTTGGAAATAACAAGGGCCTTCTTTTGACGTAATTAGACTTAAAATGATAATTCCAGTGGCGCCCCAGAAGGTTACCTGTTTGTAAAAATCGTCGTACGCCACTGTTTTTTCCAAGTTTGATATTTTTATCAGATTAAACAATTAAAAATACAACTTTCTTGTTTCTGGAGTTATTTTTATCTCACTTAGTTTTCAACATGTTTATTTAGAATCCAGTGAATGTTTCTCTGATGGAATATATCTGTTAGGATATTGTTCTTGATAAATTAGACGGGCTTCTGCAGCATTTCCATCTACAAGCCCATAAATGAAATGCATTTGAGCTAATTCGACGTTGTTCATATCTACTTCCCAGGAAATGATGAGTGTTTGCACACTAGAACAAACGAAGCAAGTTAGGACACATGGCTATATGAACTTTTCCTCATTAAATATTCTCATCATATATCATATATCATCACTTAATTTACTTCTTGTATATATATCTTATCGCGTTACATTCGAATACCTCCAAATACTTATTACTCGACAATTGGTACGTCAGCTTCAGTAAATTGTATAGGAATCACTGCATTTTGGCTAAGATTCACACGCATTATTATGTTTTTTATATTATTTACTGAAGATGGCAATTTAATTGTCGAAATAAGTACTTGCCTGTTCCTGAAAGAGTTCCGAATACTTACATCTTTCGACTAGTTAGTCATCTTTAGTTGATTGCAAACAAATCACTAACATTCGATATTCAACTTCTACAACTTCTATACAAGAACTCGATCAATATACAGGGATCTTCTTAAAAGTGGTATTGTGAATTTTAACTGGAAAAACCCTGACGTGAATAGTACCCGCAGTATACAAATTTTCACTTGTTTTTGTTACTTTTTTTTTTAATATTTACTGGAAATGATAACTTACTATCCAAATACGTATCTACTGTGGAAACAAATTTTGCAGTTTTTCTACACGAGAACTCGATCGATATACAGGGGTCTTTTCAAAAAGTAGGATTGAGGATTTTAACGGAAAGGAGCTTGACGTGAATAGCACCACCAATATATAACTGTCCACTCATTTTATTCATTTGTTTCGGTATTTACTGAGAATGATAACTTAATTATCGAAAAACGTATTTACTATAAAAATAAAATTTGGTAGTTCCTCTACACAAGAACTCAAATATTTTAACTGGAAAGACCCTGACGTGAATAGTATACAAATTTTCACTAATTTTTATTCATTTATTTGATATTTACTGAGGTCTCCGAAAGAGTAGAATTGTGAATTTTAACCCTCTACTGCATGAACATGTTTAAAATAAAGAAAAAAATAAAACGCAGTAAATATATGTTTATTAGCGACAATTTAATAGGTATGTTACAAAAATTGAAAAATTCATTGGACATTTTAGAAGAAAAAAAAATTAAGCCATATATGGCCTTCTATGCATTTACAAAATTATTCAGTGTGGAAACTTGTAAAACAGTTTCTTTTGTCGTTGTAACACAAAAATACGTTGGATTTTTCGCCAAAAGTGCGAAAAGAGCAATCATTTTGACAAAGTTGTCGGTTCTTCATCCATTTGGGGAAGTGGCCTATCCCGTCAGCCCGTACAGAATCCAAGGGGAAATCCTGTCGCTTACTTTTTTACTGCTAGTGGGTGTGTTTTGTCTACTTGTTGATGGAGAGTTTGATGGTGTGGAGCTAGGTCGACCTCGTTTCTTGCATGTACCAACCTTACAAAAATGCTCGGATATTGCGAGCTTGAAGTTAAACAACGGCATATATTGTTTTGACTTACGACGCCACAGGATCCAAACATTGACAATGCACATGTCAATCATATGAAAAAAGAATCTTTTGTACCATTTTCTTGTTCTTAGTTGTATTCTATAAAGGCCTAGCATAGAATCCTGTAGATCAACGCCACCCATATAATAATTATACACGTCAATTGCCTTAGGAGAATTAATTTCGATATGCCTTTTCTCTTTTTTACTGTAGCGTTTTTTTGTGGATATAGGGTGACATCCAACGTAGGTTGAAAGAATATTCACAACCTTATTGTCAAACCAAACGACGAGACCAAGTTCAACTCCATCTATATTAGATACTTTGTCAACCATGCTTCCCCGTCCTAACTTTTTCATTTCCTTGTCGGTTGGCATCTCGCAATTTGTTACGCGATTTAGCCTTACTGTGTATAACAACAATATACCATTCTTCATTAGATAAACTTGAAGCTTTGGACTGGTAAACCAATTATCAAAAAATATTTGATAGTTTTGTCCTTTTGGTATTGTAGCTGCTAATCTTGTCACAACGTTTCCACTCATTCCAATATTAGGCGATCCTTCCGGAAATGTATCACTTTGAGCTCCAGCAAATATGTCAAAATCGTAACAAAAACCTGAAATTTTTGAAGCCCCATTTGTGCGGGTTAGCTGGATTATATTGTTTGAGGTGATGCCGGCACTTTGTGGGAATTATTTGTTCGTCAGCCGCCAAATCTTCTTCTTTGGGTACAAGTAACAATTTTGCACGGATTTTTTCCAGCAATGGCCGAATCTTGAAGAGTTTATCAAATCCGAGTTCGCCTGGTGCTTTTATTTTTTCACTGGTATTAAAATGCAAAAATCTTTTGATGGTTTCCCATCTGTTGCAAGTCATCGTATTACGTACAAATTCTTGGCCAATAAATGTATTCCAATAGTGTCTGGATGATGGCAGTTTTAACAAGCACATATAGATCGTTATGCCTGAAAAAATTTGATTAGTGTTTTCTTATAATCCTTGCTAGGTGAACTCACCTATAAACTGATTTATCTCGCTCCGACTAATATTAGCAGGTTTATTTATATCGTTTTGCAATGCATATAAATTTGATTGCTCGACAATAAAGTTCGTCAAATCGTCGTCGAAAATAAAATTAAACATATCTGCGGGTGTCTCCAATTCCTCAAAAAGGTCAGGAAGGTTCGTATCACCTTGAAACGGAAAATTTTCTCCTGAATATGTAGGCAAACTACCTTCTTTCCAAATTGGAGGTTATGGCTTCGTAGATTTTGCCTTTGACGAAGAAGGCTTTTCATAGTCATCCGAGTCATCGGTGCCATCAGTCTCCGGTACATAAATGTGTTCCTGGCCTGACGGTTGACTTACAAATTCTTCTTCGTTAGTATCAGATATGTAGTCATCATCACTATGATTACCATTATCAATTTGATTCACATGTTTTAAATTACCGTAAAATGATCGTACATCCATTTCTAGAAGATTTGTTTTTATTTTATGTAGAGAATTATATGCACACATGTATACAAGTATATAAGTTAATTATTTACTATTAGTGCATGGAAGGCCATATATGGCTTCATCAGTTTTTACAAAAGATCATATATAAAATACTTACTTCTCAGATAAATTATACTTTTATTTGAAAAAGAGCTTCGTTTTCTATATGAATATATATTTTGTTTTATTTTTTCCTTTTTATATTTTTTGCAAAATTGCACACAAATCACGAAAAGTATTCTTTTGTTCTTACACGTGAAGCACTTAAGAAGAACTAACGGGAACAGTAGCCTAAACACAATTTGAAACTATTAAGCTCAACATTTGAGAAGTAAACAATCTATGCTTTGTTGACTAATGTTGTTCTCTGTTGATTAAGTACCGTTGTTATGAAAATACACTACAATAAGACATAAAAGCCATATATGGCGTTGTATGCGGTAGAGGGTTAAGTGGAAGGACCTTGACGTGAATAGTATCCTCAGTATGCATATTTTCACTCATTTTTATTCATTTGTTTAATATTTACTGAAAATGATAAATTGATTATCGAAATACGTATTTACTATAAAAATAAATTTGTACTTCTTTATACAAGAACTCGATCAATATACAGGGGTCTTCTAACAAGTAGTATTATGAATTTTAACTGGAAAGACCTCGACGTAAATAGTATTCTTAGTGTACAAATTTTCACTCACCTTTATTAATTTTTTTTTTAATATTCACTGAAAATTATAACTTAGTTATCGAAATACGTATTAAGTATGAAAACATTTTTTTAATTCCACTGCACAAGAACTCGATCAGTATACAGGTGTCAGAAGTAGTATTATGAATTTTAACTGGAAAAACCTCGACGTGAATAATATCACCAGCATAAAAATTTTCACTCATTTTACTCATTTGTTTTGATATTTACTGAAAATGATAACTCAGTTATCTAAATACGTATTTAACATGAAAAAGTTGTAATTCTTCTATACAAGAATTCGATAAATAAACAGAGATCCTCCAAAAAGTAGTATTGTGAATTTTAACTGGAAAGATCTCGACGTGAATAGTATCCTGAGTATACAAATTTTCACTAACTTTTATTATTACTTTTTTGATATTTACTGAAAATGATAACTTGCTTATCGAAATACGTATTCATTATGAAAAGGAATTTGTAGTTCTTCTGCACAAGAACTACTTCAATATACAGGGGTCTTCTAAAAAGTAGTATCGTCAATTTTAAAGGGAAAGACCTTAACTATTTAAACACCAAAATCGTCGTGGAACGACCTGTATTTTTGGCTGCTATGTTTTATAACTACGTTCGTTACGTTTTTTGGGGTTTTTTTCCTCTTTTGTTTTTATTTCCTACATTTTTCATTTATTTTTGTTTTTTGCAACCCCATTATAATTATTAAATTGGTGTTTCTTATCTATGTGGAAAGACTTTGGTTTTTGATGCATATTTCTGTTCTTGAGGGAGAGACACGGTATCGAACGTTTCGCTGTACAAACGACCGAAAAAAGAATCCGCTCGCGCCGATTTGCAACGGCCGCAATCAGAAAATGTGTCTTCCCACAAAGAGAAGAACCCGTTTCTTCTTCAGCTTTAGTACATGCACCTGACACTGCTGTTGTTTAGCAAAAAAAAAAACAATTGTTAGAACTACAGAGGGGCATTCAGTTTATTTGTTAAGTAATAGTAAGACACATTTTCTGGTTACTCTTGCACTTGTTTGTTTTTCGTTCGTTTCTTTTTCTTTACGTTTTGGCTTTTTCCTTTTTATTTCTTTTTGTTTTCTTTTGTCGATAGTAAGTGTTATTATTATTATTATTTTCTTTCCCTAAATATATTCAGTACTACTTATTCGTGTCGTTCGCATTTTCCTCTTTCTCTCTAAATGTTATGCGCAGTAACAAGTATTTTGATGTTATTCGTTGTTATCCTGTTCGTAAAATTTTCTGCTCCCCCTCACCCCCCTTTAATTTTTTTTTAGTCGTTCCGTGCTGAATGTCGTGTTTGTAAATTTGTAGTTTTTTGCTATTTTCTCTCTTTTTCTATCAGCTGTGTGCCCCATTGTACATATAACGATTGTTTAGCCCAGAAAACAGTTCACTTGGTGGTGGGAGTTCGGGAGTCCATACCGGCCTTTTGCACACGGCTGGTGGTCCAGCTTCCGCACAGTCACCACAGGAGCCGACATACGTCAACCTCTAAATTCCACTGGTGGTTAGTCAGCAGCAGTGTTTTGGTGTTAATATTATTCTATAATAATAATTCGTTTTATTATAATTTTTTTTTTTTTAATTGAGACTAGTTTGCTGGTTTTTTGGTTGTGTTTGACTGTTGTTGTTACCATTATCATTTTCTTTTTCCTAATTTAATTTTTCTAAATATTTTACGTTAATCCACTCGAATAAAATCGGAAAAAAACTAAATATCTAGATATCGAAAAGAATTCGTACCCAACGTGTTTCGATCTAACCGACCTCATCGATATCGGCGATATTTAGTTTCTTTCGTGTGTATGTGATACCATATTACCCCCGTATATTTGCTACAACATTTTAACTTACATACATACTACATACCAAAACAACATTTCTCGTTTCTTTTTTTTTTCGTTTTTATGTCGTATGTTTTTGATAGAGCAATACTACCGCATATACCCCATAAACATCTATACCCCATATACATAAGGCAAAGCATGTTTTTACAGGTTTGCATGATAACTGACATACATACATAATTATATTTTTTTACGTATAGAAAAAGAAAGGCATGACGCTCTGACACAACGCTGTTTATGTAGTTGTTTCTTTTGTCGGTAGAAACGATCCGGAGGTATTGATGTTTTTAGTCGATGACGGACGCCGCGTATATATTATAAATAGACTAAATTGGAAAAAGATACAAAGATCGGTGAAGGAATTCACGAAGTGACACGTTCGAAGATGAATCTTGACGATAGAATCAGAGCCCCCAGGTAAAAAGACATTACACTCGTTTACTTCGAAAAAATTCAACGGGAATTTTCGGAGAGATTAGTGCATTGTCGGGGGTTCGCTCTAAACAATTAACATTTTGAGCGCCGGATGTATCGCCAGGTTGCAACGAGCTCATACCATTTCATTGCTTTTGTATTAGGTTCGTTCCAACACGCCACGAAACCAGTTTGTGAATCATCGAGGTACATGCGCAAAGCAAATTTGGAACGTCAAATTTGCTCTGCGCATGTACTCGACGATCCACAAACTGGCTTGGTGCTGCGTGGGGACGAACCTATTGCTTTTGAAAAAGTTTGGCCTGTGTTAACATATTACCAATATTGAATTCTGACCTGAGATGATTATAAAATATGTTAATTAAATAAAATTTGGATGATGCCCCAAATGAGCTAATTAAATCAGATACGTTAATGGGCAGCTACCAAGTAACTGTGCGAAAGCTTACTAGATAACCACAATTTGCATATGCCAATAATCCGTGAGAAGAATTAAGCTTCGTCAATCGCAAAACGCAACCGTAGACTAATTAGTTTCGTCCTTATTGGTACCCGTCAGTATTTAGCAAATCGTTTGTAACATATTGCGAAGCTGGTGTTTATTTGTCATTGGTTCAATCTGTTCCTACATACACCGAAAGATTACAATTGTAGCCTTTTTCAGTGTATAATTCGTCCAACTTTATCCCATAACGGTGCCTCTTAGGAAGTGTATATTGGCGAAAGCTTCGTCCCCCTCTAAATGGAACCATCGATTTGTTTATACACACTTTTTTCACCAGATACGTAAACATTTTGAAAATTCGTTGAAAATTAGGTTCAGGAAAATAGTTCGAAATAATCAGCAAATTGAGGTTTCGTCCCTCTAGAATTTACTGTAATATTGAGCGGAGTTCCTCAAATTTACGCCAAAGTTGAAGCAAGTTCCTCTCTTGCATGCTTCTCTTAAAATCGAGTCACATTTCGTGTATTTTGCAGCGAAAGCCAGTTACGCCTCTCTCCTAATTCGATCGCCACGTTGGGACACGTCCCGGAAAGCTACCGCAAATTCTTACTATATCCGCTTGAGTTTATGTAATCTATTGCGAAATTTGAACCGTAGGTGGTATGGCTTAATTTCCAAAAGAGAACCAACCGCAAAATTATCGATAGAAAGGAGTCACACTTTCTGAACGGTTCTCACCAAATGTTCTGAGCCTATACTACAATTGAATTATATCTTCTAGAGATCATAAATATTACACAATCGAACTACTCCTCTGGAACCACGAAAATTGCAATTTATAGTCAAATTGACCTACATCCTCAGAATTTACCACTAATTGACTGAGCCACATTCCTAGACGGTCACCGCAACATTGAGCTACGCTTCAGTAAATTTACCATAAAATTGAGCACGTGGTTCCTGTCAAAAATTGATTCTTGCCAAATTAAGCAAGATTTCACACGATCTATCGCAGAATTGAGCCCTACGTGCACGGAGTCCACCGCAAAAATGGAATTATAGCCTCTGGGGACTATATTACAAATTAGAGCTAGACCTCTTGAATCAACACAAATTGAGTCCGCGAAGTGCAATTTATAGTAGAATTGACTTACATCCTCGGAATTTACCATTCATTGAGCCACGTCCCTAGACGCTTACCGCAAAATTGAGCCATACTTTAGGAATTTACCTCAATATTGAGCGCGTGGTGTAGGCCATAAAATCGATTATACAAAATGATAGCGTCTGGGGACTGTATTACAAAATGAACCTACACCCCTGGAACTAAACATACGCACAATTGAGTCAGCACGTGCAATTTATAGTAGAATGGAGCTACATCTTCGCAATTTACCACTAATTGACGCACATTCCTAGACGGTCACCGCAACATTGAGCTACGCTTAAGCAAATTTACCCTAAAATTGAGCACGTGGTCCATGTCAAAAATTGATTCTTACAAAATTAAGCAAGATTTCACACGATTCATCGCAGAATTGAGCCCTGCGTGCTCGGAGTCCACCGCAAAAATGGAATTATAGCCTCTGGGGACTATATTACAAATTAGAGCTAGACCTCTTGGACCAACACAAATTGAGTCCGCGAAGTGCAATTTATAGTAGAATTGACTTACATCTTCGGAATTTGCCACTCATTGAGCCACATCCCTAGACGCTTACCGCAAAATTGAGCCATATTTCACGAATTTACCTCAATATTGAGCGCGTGGTGTAGGCCATAAAATCGATTATACAAAATGATAGCATCTGGGGACTGTATTACAAAATGAACCTACACCCCTGGAACCAAACATACGCACAATTGAGTCAGCACGTGCAATTTATAGTAGAATGGAGCTACATCTTCGCAATTTACCACTAATTGATCCACATTCCTAGACGTTTACTGAAAAATTGAGCCACATTTCAGGAATTTGTGTCAAAATTGCGTAACACAAATATCACATCGGTAAACTCCTCACCACACAATTTTTTATAATAAAATCGGTGACACGTGTTTCGCTAGCTCGATGCAAGCATCTTCAACAACCGTATAAACCGAAGTGACAAATTTCTAACATTAAAAATTCTACAACATGCATGTTTATCCCACTTTTTACTGTGACCATGTGTGCAAGCACAAATATTTTCCCTCGCGGTGACGGCTCGGACGCCTTTCACCCCCGCAAATTCCCATATTAAGTCAAGTGGACGGCCAAGGGAAAAAGTACCTGCTAAACCCGAAGTTCGAACGTTAAAGATTTACAAGTACATTGTGTGGTGAGGAGTGTACCGATGTGATATTGTGTCAGTAAATTACACCACAGTCCTTGCAATCACCTTTAATCAAAATTGAGCGCGTAGTTCAAGTTATTATTTAATTTAGTGATTATACAAAATTAAGTCAAAATTATTAAAGTTGGTTCCCCAAACATCTTCTGCACTCTTATTAGCAAATCACATTTCCTATATTTTACAGTAAAATTGAATTCCGCTTGCTTGACTTCACTAAATCCAGAAAATTGTTTTCAATTCAAATTTCTTTGGATGACAGATGACACACGTAGTATCTCACGAAGCTGTTATTGAAAGTACGAGGTTGGATTGAAAAGTTTCCGGAATACAAGGAAGACAAAATAATACGGATTGGGACAATATTTTATTTTTTATTGTAATCCCCTCGAAGCTCAACACACTTCCTTCAACGTTTCTCTAGCTTCTCGATTCCCTCCCGGAAGTGACTTTCTTCGAGGTTATCATCGTTTACAACCTCTATCAGTTCTTCATTCGACCAAAATCTCTTTCCACCGAGAAATGTTTTCAATTTCTGGAACAGGTTGAAGTCTGACGGAGCCAAATCAGGTGAATATGGCGGATAAGGAAGGATTTCGAACTTCAATTCTGTCAATTTTTGGTGAACCATTGCAGTTGAATGAGCGGGCACATTATCTTGGCGAAACAGCACTTTTTCTTAAGAATTTCCGGGCGTTTTTCCCGGAATTGCTGCTTTAAATTTGTCCAAAACTGTTGTGTAATCATTATTGCCATTGCCAATAACAGGTTGGCCTTTGTCAAGATAACCAGTTAGAAAAGTTCCTTTTGCGCCCCAAAAAAACGATGCCATCATCTTTCCAGCCGAGCGAGTGGTCTTTGCCTTCTTCGGAATCGATTGGCCGCGTGCAATCCACTGTTTTGGTTGCAATTTTTGTTTCTGGTGTGTAGTGATGAATCCATGTCTCATCCATGGTTACAAATCGTCTCTTGAAATCCGTTGGATTCCTCGTAAACACTTCCAAACAATCGGTCGAGGTTCGAGCTCGAATGCGTTTTTGCTCCGAATTGAGCAAATGCGGCACCCATCTTGCAGAATGCTTTTTAGATCCAACTCATTATGTAAAATATGTAGTACTCGTTTATAAGAGATACTTGCGGCACTCTCAACTTCATGCACTTTTATTCGCCGATCTACCATGGATTTATTCCACAATTTTTGGCGCGGTAGCCGCTTTCGGATGTCTTGAACGTGGTTTGTCACTTGTATGTGTGCGGTCACACCTGAATTCCTGGTTTGATGCAATTTTTGTTCCTGGTGTGTAGTGATGAGTTCAGATATTATCTATGATCCTCCGTGATCTGCCAAAACCATATGGACTGTTTCCTTAATTTCTGGTGAGGGAGCCGTTTTCAGACGTCCTGAACGTCAACGTCACTTGTCATGCTTGACTTCCGAAACCCAAATAGTCCAGTCATTATATACATTTGGAAATGAAAAAATTCCGAGAAAGCCAATTTTTTGATATGTTGTTGGGGGTGTCAGGAGAGCTTAATTTTGAGTTTTCGACCGTCTCGACCCCGGGCTTCGTCCACCATCTTGAAAAAAGGGGTGACTTTTTGTTTCTGCCATAACTCCTTCGACCTAGATAATTGATGTTTGGTACTTTTTTGTGTCTCTTTCGATGCTCTTCAATTTAAGTCCTATGTATTTTCCCCTATTATTGTTAGTTTCTTAGTTATTACAAAAAAGGACAAAAATTTGGAGGGTTAGATTAGTTTTTATTTTCCCTCCTTCCCATCATATTTATCGAAAAAATGTTTATTATCAAACCTGTAGAACGCATCCGTACCTACAATCTTTAAAATTAAGAGTTCTAGCGCCCCGCAAAGTTGGCTCTTGTGCATTTACGCTTGCTCATTGGTATGCGAGAGGATCAGTTATACGACACCCTCTTTTATTGCCCTTGCTAGACATCCCAGTACGGTCTTATTTTAAACATAGGTCCACAGGTTTACAATCCATAGAAGTCGCCAATCTCGAAGCTCTTCGTCAACTCTCGCTCGAAGTTTTATCGACTGTACAAGATTTAATTTGGCTTTGCGGAAAATGGAATTGCTCCTTCGTTTTAATCGTGACCACAGCGATAGAACAAGCACCTAGATATGACTCTGTTGAATTCATCGGTGAAGACGTCGACCTGTTGGTTTTACTTACTGGACTGGCGCAACAAAACACAAGCGTCTTCATCCGCAAACCGGCAAGAGGGAACACACCAGCAGTTCTGTACTCCCCAACTAGTGTAAAGCACGGCAAAACCGTCGTGGATAACATATTTTTCCTACACGTCTTCAGCGGTTGCGACACGACGTCTTCGTTTTTCAATACTGGGAAATGCAAATTTATAAAAACATTAGAGAAACATGCGGAGCTGGTGTCATCGGTGGAGCTGTTCAAAAGGAAGAATGTGGATCCAGACATTTTGACATCGACTGGAATAAGATTTCTCATCGCTTTATATGGGGGTAAAAAGAGGAAAAGTCGATCAATTCATTACGGTACCAGGGCTTCGCGAATCTATCACGATAAATAGATTCAATCTATCATCACTATCCCCCACTAAAAACGCAGTAAGGCAGCACGTGTGCCGTACTTACCATCAAGTACAAAGTTGGCTCGGATTATGCAAAGATCCAAAGGAGTGGGACTGACGGAGAACACAACAAGAACCGATTACAAGTACAGCCGAGCCCGCGCCAACTGAGCTCTTGAAGCTTCTATCGTGCAAATGTAAACAGAAATGTGGAGCTGCCTGTGGATGCAGGAAAACAGGCATCGCATGTTCCACCATATGCCTACATTGCAGTGGAAAAATATGCGACAACGCCGCCAGATACGATGCTTTAAACGACAGTGAATCGGACAATCAGGATGATATCACTTTTAGAAGAAACATAGTTGAATATTCTCCACGTCTCCGAGAGTTTCCTGAAGAGGAAGAGTATGGACAACCCGGGCTATCGAAAAGGAGGAGAATATGAATATCCTCTTTACTAAAAACTAACGGTAATAGGGGGAGGTCCATAGGACTTAAATTGAAGACCATCGAAAGAGAAACAAAAAAAGTACCAAACAACAATTCTCTATCTCGAAAGGGTAAAGAGTTATGGCAGAAACAAAAATGCACCCCTTTTTCAAGATGGTGGAGGAAGCCCGGGAGATCGAGACGGTCGAAAACTCAAAATTAAGCTCTCCTGGTACCCCCAACAACATATAAAAATTTAGCTTTCTCGGAATTTTTACAATTCTAAGGCCTATTTTTGGATATAATGACTGGACTAGAGAGCTCACGGTGGAAAATGAAGATGACGACGAGATGTTATACTCACGTTCATCGTTCATCAGATGGAGCCAGTATGGTGTTAAAATCTAAAAACGATGAACGTGAGTATAACATCTCGTCATGGAGTGCTTTGTTTATCGCAGAAGTGCTATACCGTACTGAAGAGTCCTAATAAGGACGAAACCGGTCTACGGTTACAGTCTGCGTAAAACAAAGCATGATCCCCTCCGTTGATACTTATTGGTATATGCAATGTAGGCTGTAGTGCAGTCCTTTGCACAACTTTCTTTGAAAGTTGCCGAATGAGCCTCAGTGAGGATATTTATGTGAAAGTTATATAGATTTTTATTTTGCTACTTTTTTATTTATATTAATTTGACCTTCACATGCACGTGATCAAAATTTAAAACATCAATACATTCCGATCGAATAAAATTTTATCTGCGTCCCTCAAAAAAAAAAAAAAAAAAAGAAAAAGGATCAAAGCCACGACCTCCGAAACTAATCCCTCTCACGACGTATCATTTCAGGCGCAAAAGAAGTGCATACGCTACATGGAGGCCGGCGACAACAACGACGGCAACCAATCGGACGACAACCTGGGCAGCTGCGGCAGCATGGGCGAAGCGCACACCCCGCCCGACGACGACACCGAAAGCCTAAATCAGTCCATGTCGAGTCCGGGAGGCCTGTCGGCGCTGAGCAGTCTGACGAGTCCCGGAGGCGTCGTCCTTCCGAGTCCCTCCACGAGCGTGGCCAGTCCGTCTGTCAGCGTGGCGAGCCCGTACATGCTGCAGAGTCCGCTGACGCCTCACGAGACCTACGACGTCAAGCTGCCCCCGCCGCCCTTACTCCATCAACCGCCGAGGAATCCGGTCGGGACGAACCCGCACGACATTAACAATCCTTTGAGTGTGAACCAGTTGACAGGACAATGTGTTAAGAGTGAGCCACCGGACTCCGGAAATCAGGACGCGACGCGCTCAATAATCAGCGTTACGTAGCCCCAAATACTCAGGAGACGATTGTTTTAAGGTTAAAGAAAAATACAAAACAAAGAAGAAGAAGAAAATAATAAGAAGGCCCGCGTAACTACCTCAATTGATTTCTCCCTATTCACCCCTACTCCGCCTCTCCCTCCTCTCCGCCCCGATTTTTTGCGCACACCACGATTCGTCAATTTTCATAAAGAGGAAACAAACGCTAATATAGGGTATTTTCTGTGCGAAATTTGAGGTTTTTCAGGGCTCTCACACACATACAGACTGAAGATAACAAACGATACACAGTGCGGTGATCTCAACCAAATCTGCAAGGAAAGAAAAGGAACCTCCAGTGCCGCGCTTTAAAACAAACAAACAAAAAAAAAAGAATTTTTTTACTATGTAACATAAATGTCATTTGCCAAAATCACCTCTATAAATAATATAAATAGTAATATTATTATTATATATATATATTTCGAACATGCGCATCCTCGTATATCATGTTTTAATGCATGTACAAGCTTGCTCATGTTGAACTTTTTTATACATATATATCTTATAATTTATACCATGTTATTTGGATGTTGTTCCCGCGCGCTTTTATTCACCCCGTACTTAACTTTCTTTTTCTAATAATTCGTCGAATTAGGGACGAAAATCGAAAAAGATGAAAGAAAGGAGCAAGCTACCGCGAAACAAGTACAATCGACGCCGCGACAACATCCAAATAAGTTTCGAGAAAAAGTTTTATGTTCCTTGTGCCACGTATATTTTTATTGTTCTTCGTTCGTAATACAATTAATGGAGAGAGAGAGGGTACGACTTCGTTCAAGATTTAGATTTGCACGTCATGATTTGCGTGGGCGTTGCTAGGAACTTTTCTGGGGAGGGGGGAGCAAAGGATTTTTCTATATGGGGCAAAAATTTTCTAAAGTGGGCAATGCCCACCCTTGCCCCTCGCTAGCTACGCCCATGATCATTTATAAGTAAAAAGGAAAACAAATTCGATCAACACCGGAACATGTATACAGGCGTCATTTCCTGTTTCACTCCCAGAAATTCTCTAGCCGATTCAAGCCGAAATAGCTGCAGGAGACGTTCGTACCTATTCGTGCGAAGCTCCGCCTCTTCCACGACTGCTTCCAGTGTGACTATGTATGTGCATTGCATCTGCCTGTACATTAATTTTTCTAGTACTGTTCCTATACACATAAATATCCCCATATTCATCGAGCGTACCACAAGATGCAACCAAACTAACACCCCTCCTTCCCTTCCGACCCTCCCTCACCCGTGCATAGAGTACGGAAAAGTTAAGGGGAGATAATGAGAAAACCATTCTTACCAGTAATAAACGGTCCAACACCAAACCTATCCACTCTTGTGCATAAATAATGTAATAACTAGAGCAAGGAAAAGTTCAGTTGATGATGAGAAAACCGTTCTGATCACTAATGGACGGACCACCACCAAACATATGGACTCCTGTGCATAAATAATGTAATAACTATAACAAGGAAAAGTTAGAGCGGTGATCAAAAAACCATTCTTACCACTAATGAACGGTACACTACTAAACCTATCTACTCTTGTACATAAATAATGTAATAACTAGAGCAAGGAAAAGTTCAGTTGATGATGAGAAAACCATTCTGATCACTAATGGACGGCCCACCACCAAACATATGGACTCCTGTGCATAAATAATGTAATAACTAGAACAAGGAAAAGTTAGAGAGGTGATCAGAAAATCATTCTTATCACTAATGAACGGTCCACCTCCAAACTTATGCACTCCTATGAATAAATCATGTAATAACTAGACCACCACCAATGAACGGTCCACTACTAAACCTATCTACTCTTGTACATAAATAATGTAATAACTAGAGCAAGGGAAAGTTCAGTTGATGAAGAGAAAACCATTCTTACCACTAATGAACAGTCCACCACCAAACCTATGCTCCTATGCATAAATAATGTAACAACTAGAGCATGGAAATGTTAGGGGGAGATGATGAGAAAACTATTCTCACAATAATGAATGGTCCACTTCCAAACCTATACACTCCCGTGCATAAATAATGTAATAACTAGAGCACGGAAAAGTTAGGGAGATGATGAGGAAATCATGCTTACCTGAACCTATGCGGTGAGGCATGGTTAGCGCGTGTAAATTTTCATTCTGATGCAACCACCTCAGCCGATACCACCTGTATTTTTTGTTTTTACTGTAACAGAAGAAATCGGAAGTACCGTCTTAAGTCATACACGCCGGTGCTGTAGTAGCTGATGTAGGAAGAGACGAAGTAAAAGAAGACTACTACTTACCTGTATAACGGATTTCCGCTTATACTCCCACCTCTCTTCTTCCATTATCTTATTTCTTCTACAGTGTAGATTCCCCTTCTTTCCTGTCTTCTATTATTTCTCATTTTCTACGCATTCTTCTTCCCTTGACGAAAATAAAATTTATTTCTTATCATTTCTTTAATTTCTGAACTTTTGCTCCGGATGCAAGTTCATTTCTCACATTTTTTTCGACGTCGGTATCGAAAATATTTCAACAAAATACTTCTTTTCCACAATGATTTTGCTTCCTGTTACCTTGTTTCTTTAATTTTTATTTCTTCTTTTCTTATGCCCTTCCTTCTCCATTATTTCACCTCATGTCTTTTATCGTTCTTGTAATTCCTGTGGTCCGCAAGAATGGAAGAAATAATGGTAAGAAAAGAGAAACAAGAAGCAATAAGATATGAAGATGTAGGAAGAAAGGAAGTACGTATGAGGACACTTCAACTAAATACTTCTACTTGCTTTTCCACGATGATTTTTCTATTTCCTATTTCTCTGTTTTTTTCCTTCTTCTTCTTCTTTTTTTATATTCCCTCATTTCTTATTCTTCCTGCAATTCTGTTGTTCGTCGAAAATAAGTGGAAGAATGGGAGAAGTAACTAGTAAGAAAAAGGAAAGAATAAGCAGAAGAAAATAAAGGAAAACAGTAAATACGTATAAGGTGACTTCAATACAATAACTTCTACTTGCTTTTTCATGATAATTTCTCTGCATTTTTCCTTTTTCTTCTTCTCTTTTGATATTTTTCTCTTCGATTATTCCCCTCATTTCTTATTTTTCCTGCAATTCTGCTGTTCGCCGAAAATAAGCGCAAAAGTGGGAGATATACTAGTAAGAAAAGGGAGAGAATGAGCAGTGAGATATAAAAGATGAGAGAAAAGAGGAAGAACGGAAAAACGTATAAGGAGACCTCAACAAAATAACTTTTACTCCTACACGATGATTTTTCCTCTTCTTGGTTCTGTCTTTTTTGTTTTTCCTTCTTCTTTTCTTATATCCTCCTCTTCCACGATTTTCCCTCATTTTTCATTCGTCCTGTAATTTTTACGGTATCCCTTTGAATTTCAGCATCCTTTTGAATGCGGGACAAGAATTTTCTCCTTTGCTTCTTTCCTATTTCCTATTCTCTTTCTAAATTTTGAAATTTTCTTTGAATCTTAGCAAATTTTTCTACATTTTTTCGATACCAGATGAAAGCAGACGATAATTTAAGGAGGTTGTAGTAGGAGGAAGAATAAGAAGTTTTATAATAAAAGGAAAAAGAAAGCGTATGAAACAAACGAAGTAGAAGAAGACTGAAAAATTCCTTCTTATTCTGCTATTACTATTACGTTCTTTTATCTCTCTTCTTCCCCCTTTTCCGTTTATTTTCCTTATCTTCTTTCTTCTCCTTCTTTTCCTCTTTCTTTGTGTTTTTCTTCTTTCTTCTTCCTGTTTTCCGGTTTTTTCTTCTTCCTCTTTTCCTTTCTCTTCTTGGTTGTTCCTCTTTTCCTGTTTCTTTTCTTTTTCTTCTTCCCCCTTTCCGGTTAATTCTTTCTTTTTCTCTATACCTGTTTCTTTTCCTTTTTATTCTTTCTTCTTTTATGTATATTTCTTCCATTCATTTTCTAATTCCAACAGCATCGCCTTAAATTACAAAACTTCAAACATATTCTTCAACATCGTTTTATTTTCAAGGTCAAAGGAGTCGTACCCTCTTCAAAATTAATACACAAACGCATCCCATAACTTCGATCTTTTTTGTCAGATAAGATCATTATTTATAATTTAATCTTCTACTTACTTTTCGCTATCGAAATTTGTTATTACTTACATATTCGAGAAGTACATACATCATCTATTCGACAACCTCCTGTATAATATTGAAATAAAAGAAAGAGAAAAGAAAAAGAATGTAATTATTCTGTACATAAAAGAAAAAAATGTTATATATAAAAATTTATTGTGTAAAATTTAAAAATTTTTATTCGTTCGTTGTGGCAAGCCATATACATATATGCATATTTTCATTTCTTCTTTTTTTCCCATTCGACTATATAGTTCGATAAAGAGGAAAGGGGTTGCTTGAAGCGTTGATCTTCAGGGAATCCCCGGCCCGTCTTTGTAATGTTTTTTTCTATTTTTAATTATTACTATATAAAACTATATAGTGTTCAATTTTTCATTTTACTGTTAAAGTGAGACATGTGATATTTTATATAACTATTTAATGATATGATGATAACAATTATGTTTGGCTACCCTCAGGATTTTTGCATTTAATAAAATAATTTATTTGAATTTTGATCGGGCCTCCCCAATCACATTATATTTTGTGCAATATATTTTTTTCGTAAATTCAGGTGGTACAAGCTAAAATTTATCAACAGCAATAGAAGCGGCGAATTCGTTCGCGAATTAAACCACCTCTCCGTCGTTGTATGAATGTGATTCGAGATGAAAATTCAAATAAAGCCAAAATAGAAGACAACCGATGATTGGATTTCGTCAGCCGCCCCCGCTCGTAATATAATAACGACAAAAATAATAGCTCAAATATGTGTAATAATAATAACAACAACAATTATTATTATTATTATTATTATTATTATAAAATAAAACCCATGTGCCATATTTACATAATTAAATCGGCCGAAAATCGAAATCCAACGATCGCAATTTTTCTTTTATTAACGTGACTGCTTAGGTTAGTCATTTATGTTTTAAGTAAGTTTCAATATTTTCCCTTTCGTTTGTTCTATTTTTCTTTTTCGTTTCGGTTTTGTTTTTGTTTTTTTTTTTGGATAAGTGCAATGTATTACATTTATGTAACTGAACATTGGAGCTGCATTAAACGAACACCGATCGACCAATTTTCTCAACCCCCACCACCGATCGAATCCCTCCCCCTTCCCCGTTCCGTTTCGCCTCGTTTATGTTGAGTGTGGAAAAGCAATGAATGAAAAAGGAAAAAGAGTGAGAGGAATAATACCTGGCACGGAATTTGAGTTGTGTTCTTTTCCGTTTTTTTCTCTGTTAAAAAATATCAACAGAATTTCACGCCTTCCCTCCTCCTACCAGTCGCCGATTTGTTTCCCCAATCGAACTTTCCCCAATATCGCCCCCAGCCACGTGTCATAGCTCACGTCTTTGTACATTTCTGTTTCTGCAACATTGAGAATGCTCTGCGTTTAATGTACCAATATAGAGAGTAAATGAATATACATATATAAATATATAAATAAATCAGTTAGAAATAATTATTATATTTAGGTGTTAATGTCTTTGTAAGTAGCGATTGTTCGTATTATTGTTTTAGAATAGAAATCTTAAATACAAAAAAAAAGAATATTAATCTTCGTGGTTTCATTTTTAACCCCGAAATTTATTCTGAAATAAATTGTTTTGAACAAGGAAAAATATATATAGCGCCCTTTTCTCGACTTATACATCAAATTAAACAACTAAAATAAGAGAAAATATAAATCTGACAAAGTTTTTCATAGAGGTAATAAATCCATCCTGTATAGGTGATTTACATACATACAGTGTTTTTCACAACTTATACATGAAATTAAAACAAAAGAAAATTTAAAAGAAATAAAACAAAATTTGTAAAAAGAATACTTTCCTAGTATCATAGGAGAGACGAAATTAATTTTTGAAGTTTCGCGAGGAACCAATGGAGAACCTCTGTTAGACATTTTTGGCGAAGAAACGTAAATGCTAGTAAAATTGAGCCCTTATCTTTCCCTAAATTCTTCATCGTATTTTACATTGAGCAATGTTAAGTGTGACGACCAAATTTAGATTGGCGTTAAAAACGATGACAAACAAAAGAGATCGTGATAAATGAAGGGGAGATAAGAATAGGGCAGTCTGTGATTGCCGACAAAAAGGTGGAGGAAAAATTGCAAGTGATAGAAAGATAGGATAGGCTAGGATAGGATAGGCTTTTTTTGGTGTGGGGGTTGGGGGATAAAAAAGGGATAGACTGCAAACAAAAGAAGGGGATCGTAATAAATGAAGGGGGCAAAGCAATTTTGAAAAAATATAAATAAAAAAATGGAATTCATTGACTTATTGACCCTTCGGAAGTTGAGGCGTCGTTTCCATCCAAAAAACAGTTTTTTCTAAAGAAATCGTAGTTTGCTATCAATCATACACTTGGGGTGGTTCAAATAATGTGATACAAATATCCACGATATATGTAGAAAAATAAAAGGAAAGAATAAAATACAAATAACATAAAACTGACATATTGTAAGCAAAAAAAAAAGTTAAATAGTAATTGATAAACCTATAAAATAAAGAACAGTGTACGAGGGGCGCCTTTTATGTTTTTACAAACCACCACTAGGTGACGCTATCGAGATGTCATAACTATTTTCGTAAAATTTCACATTTGTTATTGTGAAACCGGTGACAGCTTAGAAGTTGATTGAATAGTTTGTTTACAATGACCGTTTTAAAAAAGCAACTTTATGAAAGAATGTAAATTTTATGTGAAGGTCATATAGATCCGCAATCTTGAATTTGGAAATTCTGACTTAAGATTGATGACTATTGATTTTAGTAATAGTCGCAGTATACAAACGTACGTATACGGATGGCGAGACTTGAACAAAAATTTTTTAATTAAGATTTATGGTCAGCGAGCAATACATCAACACATACAATGCCGCCAACTTAAATTCGTCACACTTGAGATGACCCAAATAATGTAATACTTATGTCCCCGATACGTGTAGATAAGTAACACAAAAGAATAAAAGACAAATAAAACATAAAACCAACATATCGTAAGCAAATATATAAGTTAAAATGTAAAATCGATAAAACTATAAACCGAAGGACAGTATACGAGGGGGACCTTTTATGAGAAGTGTCATTATTAGAGTTTATATATATATATTTCGTGACCTTTTTATACTTATCTTATATGATAGATCTCTACCACTAATAGGTCAATAAAACAAGGCTGGTTTGAACGATAGTTATATTTTCATAGAACGTTTACAAACGTTTTCGGAATACCTTCTTCAGTGAAAATATAACTAGATAAATATATAAACAAACATTTGTTTTTTATTTGGGAACTATCAACAAAATGACTAATGACTAGGATTTCTTGATATAGAGGATGTGTAGCAAACTTTTATATATATATATAAATTATAAAAACTAAATTAATGTGTAAACATACATGCAAATTAAGTAAAACCCTATATCAAAAAATCTTTGTCGAAACCTTAACAATTCTGTTCAAGGACTAGGGAAAACCCAAATTTAAAAACCTAGCCAAAGGTTTCCTTCTTAAGAAATGCAAATGTCATTTTAACAAATTGCTATATACATTACTTAAATTTTGAATATCGGTTCTGAAATTAATAGTTTTAGTGTCTTTTTGTATATTTATCATTTCATATATTAGTCTTTTTTATAATTATTCTCTGTTTTTAATATAATTGTGTTTTCAAAATCAAAGTAATGCCCAAGATCTTTGTAATGCTTTGTTACAGCGGTCATTGCACCAAAATCATTATTTAAAGAATACTTATGGCTATACAACCTTTTCTTTAAATATTGTTTCGTCTGACCGATGTAACAACCATCACAGTCCTTACATGAAAATATAACTATCGTTCAAACCAGCCTTGTTTTATTGACCTATTAGTGGTAGAGATCTATCATATAAGATTATTAGAGTTTGTTAAAAAGGCGGATGACGTGTTAACTGACGCTGTCATCCCTACGAATTTTATTATTCAATGATAATTACAATGGAATAATAAAATAAGTTATCATTGAATAATAAAATTCGCAGGAGTAACAGCATCAGTTAACACGTCACCCACCTTTTTAACAAAACTCTAGTCATTATTTTCGTAAAATTTGATGTTTGTTATAGTGAACACAATGGCTGCTTAGAAATTGGCGCAGTAGTTTGTTTGCAATGATCGTTCAAAAAAAAAAAAATGTGAAAGAATGTAAATTTCACGCCAAGGTCGTATTGATTCGTCATCTAGAATTTGGAAATTTTGACTGAAGATTTGTGATCAGCGACCGAAGTCGTTTTGTGAGATAATCATGAAAAGATTTTAAAGCTGAAGACTAGTACTATAGGATGCCGTTTTCGGATATATAAAAATTATTCGTTCTCCCACAATGAATTCATAAATTTGGCCAAAATTTCCGTTGTTTTGACCATTTGACCTAAAGTTACTCCGAAACCTGAGGTGCTAGACAATTTCTGCGGGCGGATTCGCATTCGGTATTAACCTTCCTATACTCACGCATACGGTCTGTGAGACCGACTTATATAGTATAGTATACGTCTTTCATTTTGGCGTGAGTATAGGAAGGTTAAAAGATCTACAAGATTCATCCCATGTCATTTCTATAATCCTTCAAATTTCGTACACCTGTTACATGTGGCACAGGTAAGTCAATAAGTGTGGAAGAAAAAAATAGGCAAAAAATGTTTAGTTTTGGGATCATTGACTTCGGATTTATTACCGCTCGACCTGTCCTACTTCCTGCAAAATTGTCGGATTTATACAAACAAGTGGAGTGGCACATCATCGTACGTAAACCACATACGTTGTCTAATATTCAAAGGTAAGACCGTTTTGGTCTAGGCATTGATTAGTGTGGGGCGACACACCTTCGTACATAAACCACATACGTTGTCTAATATTCAAGGGAAAGGTCGTGTTGATCTAGGCGTTGATTATTTCGGCCCAAACATTTAATGAAAATTGCTTTCAGAAACTTTTTGCCCAAGTAACATGGGAATTATGTTACCCACCAACGTTCACTGTATGCATTAGAAATCCCATTCCGTGGAAGTAGCAGCTCTATCCTTGAGGAATGTGACGAGAACGTAAAAACAAAAATTAGCCATTTTTTGTTTTTCATTAATTTGTGAAAGAAAATCCTATTTTCTAGTACTCCTTGAAATGTTGTCGGGATGACCTTAAACAAACAATTTACGACAAGGTATTAGCTGATAACTGTTTGTTTGAAATCCGAAGTCTTTAGGACCAATTTTGTGATTTTCAAAAAAAAAAAATAGAAATACAGTTGAATCTCTCTAAATCGGTCTGCCACCGCAAATTATTCGATTTAAGCAGGCAATACACGTTCAAATTTTTACATGTAAAATACATGAAATATTATATGTAAAAATTTACGACAATGACTTTCAAAAATGGAACATCATCTAAATCTGAAATATTGCTTGTAAAACTTGATGTAGAAATACATAGTGACAATACACGGTCAAATTCAAACTTTGTTAATAAATTCATGAAAAATGCATGTAATTTGTAATCGTGTATTACCGCTTTTAGGGAAATTTCAGGAGAAAGTTGGTTATTAAAATGCCATTCTAATGCAACTGAAGAATTCGACTGTGGGAGAAATTCCAGTTTTGAGAGCGTAACCAATAGATTCGACTATATTTTAACTACTACAAAAATGTAGCTCGTTATTTTATTTTTCAAAAGTTTTTGAAAATTTGAGTTCGAGTACCTTCTTCTTCTTGTTCTTATATGTTATATGTAAGGTTCGACAAACGAATCCATAAGTAGTGTAAACCGGACTGACGCTGTCACTCCTCCGAATTTTAATGTCGCACCTTGCACGTAAATGGGAACAAGCGATGGAGTGACAGCGTCAGTCTGGTTTACACTACTTAATGATAACTTAACATGCCCTCGAATCTTAATCATATACCGTATAAGTAGGCTTTGTTGCCCGTGTTAAATTCGAGAACCCCCTTGGGGAACCTTTTGAAATGCTCAAGGTCATCAGAAAGCATTCTCATTGCGCATAAAAGGTTGTTTCTTTATTGAAGGCTTTTACACGCGAGTGTTAAATCCAGGAACCTCCTTCCGGTTCGATTTATGTGCAACTAATCAGTATCAACGTTTCGTCCCAAGCCCTAGTAATTTCCTCAAAATAAAAGCAGCATCGACAAAACTCAGACATATATTCGAACTCATAAAGGGAATAGTAAAGCTTTCAACGTTTTTCTGATCATGCTCTCAGCTTCTTCAGACGTTATGGAAAGACCAGTCAGTCAAGACAAGTTTTGAGGAAGCATGAACTTGGCTGTAAAAGCCAACATTTGATCATAAAAAATACTTCGACAATTTCCTTCTTACAGACAAATATCATTTTATTTTATATCGATCTGAATTATAATACTTATCATTTCATTGATGACATCTTTGACACCAATTTCCTTTTTGTGAATCATCATTGATATATTCACCGTGTTACAAATTATCTACATTCTACTACATCCTCTTTTCCTCACGGTGAATGTGTCAAGACTTAAGATATAAATAAAATTATAAAAATTGAAATATTTCGATTTGAACAGAATGATTAACGTACAATAGCATCATAAACGAGGTACATAAATCCATTTCAACATATCGACAAAATAGAAAATAAATAACTTCACTAAACATACCCAGTCCCAAAAATTTACACTTTTATATCCCCGACCGCCTTGGCGCTTTTTCTCAAAGCTTTGACTCGATAACTGCAATATAATCGCAGGAATATACTGAAAAATACGAACACGATACCGAACACACCGACTCCTCCGACGTGGTGCTGATATATGATGCAACTCAATAATACAGAGAATCCTTGCCTTATAGTCGAAATAATAGCGAACACTAACGGTCCGAAAGTCGCGAGCGTATTAAATATAAACAGCTGTCCAGCAGCCGAGCACACCGATAACAATATGCAATCGACCGTAAAAGCTGGAAATTTCAACATAAAATCTATCGAACTGGAGAAGCCCTCTTGTTGGAGTAGGGAGGTGGCTGTGAATATGCACGAAAAAGTTTACGATGCACATCATCTGTATAGGTGACATCCCGTACTGTTTAAAAAGGGCTCCCTGCCAATTCGATGTGAAACTATCGAAGGCAATGTAAGAACATAATAGGAATAATCCCGAGAAGGTGGTGATAGTACTGCTATGTCCATTATCTCCTGCATCAAGTAAAAAAATAGCATGCCGATCGATAGGAACCCGGCCGTAACGTACTCGTAATACTCATATTTCGTCCGCGAAATTATTTTACCCATAATAATCACCGGGATGGTCTTGGCAGCTTTCGCTAGTACTTGATGCAGGAACGAAACGTATTTTAAAGCTTCATACTGACACCACGAACTCATAATATTCGATAAGGAACAAAATATGTATTTGTAATACGGGCATTTATGCCGCGGTTGTCTCTTGCAACATATGTACAAACCGGAGATACAGAACGCGAGTATTCGATTCACGAACACTAAGAACTGGGAGTCCTTAAAGTGTCCTTCCTCGTTGTTAATGCTCAGATATTTCTGCGTCATGATCTTCTCCTGTAGCACACCCCACGATAAAAAGGATATTTGCAATCCGGTGAAGTAGAACATCAATAATAACGCTTCGTTTAAGGCGGTCCGTTGCACGGAATCCTTGCTGAAGGAGCTGCTCCTGTCTAACGATTCCTCTTCCCCGTAGCATCTTCGCAGTGTCACTACAAACTTCCCCAGGCCAGCTTTATCCAAGTAGTTGATTTTCTTGATGTACTTATAGACCAGGAAGGAAGGGATTAAGATCGTTAGGTACCCGGAGATGTTGGTGACACAATGCCCTATCCAGCTATAATCGGGTTGGATATCTTGCAGGACTCCAGTGTGCAGGATGAATTTGTTCAGTAAGTACAAAACTGTCGCCGTCGAAATGAATATGAAACAGATAATACTTTCCGTTATAGCTTTGCCCATTGTTCGTAAAAATCATCACTGAGCGGATCAGAAGTAAATATAATTTGAACTGCACATAACCTCAAAACGTCTATTGAAATCTCACGTTTGATTGCGAGTAGAATTTAATCGTTTTTAAAAGAAATTTATGCGAATTACGAAGAATCTGATAAGGAGATAGCGATAAACGTTTTCGCAAACGTTGCAGTTGTAACAGAAAACAGGGAACACATTTAACTGTCGACGTAGAGAGGTACGGACACGTTCGTGGCTCTCTCCGGGAATAATTTAAATAAAAGGGGAGAATTAATTCTCTGGAACGTTTAAAATTGTAAATTTATGTTCTAACGAGTTTATTTTTAAATCTAAATTGTAAGCATATTAATTTGTACATATATGTAAGCGGGTCACTTCCGAAAATTGGTGTCCCATCTCAGTCCCATCTATGAATGCGTTTCTCCATATAAGACCAAGTTATGGAAACGATGGAAACTCTACTATCGCTAAGTAGGTGGACTAAGTAGTGTTAACAGTAATTTGGAATATCGAAAAATCATCCCTAAAGAGCCCCCATTTAAAATGACTAACAATCTCTCAAAACGAAATTATTATCTATTGAAATGCTTTCTTTAATTGTTTGTACATACAGGAATGTTGCGTTAGGAGGGAGTGGCCGTATTTTGTAGATGTTGCCTAAGAATGTTATGGTTTCAACTTTTAATAAAAGAGTGGATGACGAGTTATAATTAAGTAGTGTAAACCGGTCTTTGTCTCCACTTACGTGCAAGCCCCCAATATTAAAATTCGGAGAAGTAAGGGCGTTAGTCCGACTTACGCTACTTAATTAGTTTAAAAGACTTCGCCCTCTTTGCAAATCGGAAATCTCTCTGGCTCACGAACGTTACTTTCAATCAAAGGAAGCATCAATTTTGAATGACCCCAGACAAATATTTAAGTATATTCATGATAAACAAGGTTCAACTTGTCTTATAATGGTTCATCTCTCGACACGCCTCAGAGTGTCGTAGATGCTTTCGCAGAAGCCTTTCGATCTACTTATCTTCTTGGTCCACCGTTTTCTGATTATATCTCCCACGGTGATTGTGTTCCGTTTTGCCTCCCACTTGTTACTGGGGAGGAATTGAACAAAATTATGTCCTCCTTTCCTGAGAGTTACATTTCTGATGATGACTCTTGTGCGTAACGCTGGTTCAACTTTTGCTAGGCCTCTGGCGGTTGTGGTTAAGTTATCCGTCGGGACTTCTGTTTTTTCTTTTTGTGTGGTAAAGAACAAGAATATGTCCTATATTTAAAAAGGCAATAAATCTGAAATTACTAACTATAGACCGGTATCGATCTTGTCGAATTTTGCCAACGTTTTTGAGAATGTTCTGTATTTACATTTATATAAAAATGTTATACCTTACATATCGCCTACTCAGCACGGCTTTGTCCGTCGTCGGTCAACGGTCACCAACCTTGTGAGTGTTTCTCAATTTATCTGTGGTGAGTTGGATAGTCGTGGCCAGGTGGATGTGGTTTACATGAATTTCAGCAAGGCCTTAGACATCATTGGTCACAATATACATATAAACTGTGTGGGGCTTGGCCTTTGTACACCATTTCTGAAGTTAGTAGATGTAACTATGTACACTATAATGGCTATAAATCCTTTGATTTTATTTCAATATTAGGTGTCCCGCAAGAATCAAATCTGGGGCCTTTGCTATTTATTCTGTACATTAATGACCCATTGGAGAATCTGTCATGTCCGATGTTGGCATATGCTGACGATATAAACATTTATTGAACAGTTGGAATGATGTTACAAATTTACAAGACCATGTTGATTACATTATTAACTGGTGCGCTAAATTTAAATTTAAATTAAGTCTCAACAAATGCTCTTACGTTTCTTTCACCTGTAAACTTTAGTCCAATTCTCTCTAACTAAAGCATGGGTGATCGATCACTCGTTGACCAAACTGGATGTTATTAAGGATCTTGGTTTACTATTTGATCATGCCATGAAGTTCTCACCTCACATAACTCACCTGTGTCTTTCTGCTGCTAAGACTTTTGGGGTTTATAATACGTTCTTGTAGATCATTTCGTAATGATCAATTGCTGAAATCGCTATTTTTTCAGCTTTATTATTAGTAAATTAGAATATGTGTGCAAGTCTGGTCTCCTCATTACATTTATCTTCAGCTGTCAATTGAAAAGATTCAGCGTCGTTTTCTTAAATATTTATCATTTAGGATGGAAGATATTTATCCTCATCGAGGAATTGATTAAATTCGATGCTGAGGAGGCACGACTTTAATTCTCTAGCCTTTCGACGTGAATGTAGTGGTGCCCGTTTCCTTATGTTTCTAGATTATCGTCTCGTTCTCACATTACATTTTTATACCATTTTCTAGAATTAATTTACTTAGCGCTTCGCCACTTGCTACAATGTGCTGCTCTGCCGACTTGCATTACACGGATATTTTTATTAATGCTATTAATGATTTGTAATTGCTTCAATATTTTGTATTTATCTTTTAATGTATGTATGTAATTATTATATTTTTTATCCTGTTATTTGTAATTAATATTGGATAATAAACTATTATTATTATTATTATAACACGTCATCCACTCTTTTATCTACCATAACTTATGGTTATGTCTCAGCCATCCAATGAGGATTTACCCGACGCCAATTGCAATAGGGTATACCCATGATTTTTATTTATAATTTAATTATATACTTTAACATTAATAATTACTGGTATCATTATCAATTCTGTATAAAAGACATTATTTCTTGTATAAAATAATTATTGAGAAATATTATTTTGAATTCCCGGCAAGTGTGACGTGTGAGTATTTATTTACATTTCGATGTTTTATGTTTCCATGGTTACGTACAGTTAGTTTGACAGTTTGAAAAGATTTTTTAACATAGAGCACTAACCTGTAAATTTCATATTCCTATTAGATGTTATGTTGATAATATGGGAATTAATATGAAATAACTATGTGTGTATTAAATTATTATATATTTAACTAAGTTTACTTACGATTCAGCTTTAACTTGTCTAATTTCGGCGGCGTTGACACAGTCGTTTGAGCGAATGAATTCCATCAACATAAATAGCTTAACATTCAGTAAATTATCATTTTCTGCCTTTGCCAATGCGTTTTCGGTAATTTCAGCCATTCTAAAAAATCAAGTCAGGATTTACGTCCGAGTTAAAGAATTTCAAATCAATATTTCTTCACGAAAACTTGCGTTTTTAATACAACTGATAATGAACTAGTGCTTGTAAATGAATTGAGTGACGTCACCGAACTCGCCGAACATATTCGTAAGGACCCGGGTGTTGATCGGAAACATTCGAATAATTTGAATTTAATTAAGAGATAAAATATTACTTGCCTATATAGATAAATGTTATTATATAACAAATAAACACTTAATTATATAATTGTTGCAATAAACTCATATTTCGGTGTAAAGCTCAAACTTGCCTATATCCTATTTTGACGATTCACTATGCCATTGAGATAAAACTTGAGTGCGGCTCCTCTCCATATACAGTCTGTAACTTTAAGTATCTGTCTTTGCATGTTTCACCAAGTTCTTTACAAAATCTGATACAAATTGATCAGTTTTTTCGGACATGACATGACAAATGCGATAAACAACGACGTAAATCCAACAACGATACGGTACTACATAGAAAACTTAATTCGTTTCCTCGTATCTCTTACGTAAAATAAATACGCTTAGAAGCTGCGTGTTGTGGGTGCCCCCGTTATCGTAGCTCCCTAGCATCATCGTCAATGTGGCAAGCTATGATATAGAGCAAGATTCAGCTTTTCTGCGGAAACGAATACGCCATCTTTTTTGATGGTGTGTCTACGTTTGACCACGGAGTAGATTATATTCTGCAGTTTAGTGTTAATCAATTAAGACGTGCTCTTATTTATTATTTTAAATTGCCGAAAAAATTGATGCAATTAAATTCAATCCATCAATCAAAATGTACCGTAGAAAATACAGCTGAAGATCACTGAATTTGGAGTCGAAAGATCAAAGGTTCCGGTCGAACTTTCACTAATGATCTGTGGTCAAGGCGAAAAGGAAAGCACACCAACTAAATATTAAGAAAATAAAAATTACTAGACTAAAACCCGAGGACCAGCTCCTTGTTCCTTTTCATCTGGCTTAATTCTACAGACTTATCGGAAATTATTGTTCACTACGAGACCAGTAATTTTTTTAATCTAGGGATTTTTGTGTTCATAGGTTTATGGTATTTGCATATCGCTAGGATCGTACTAGCATTTAACATAGGCGTACAATCGTTATTCACAATTTTTGCTGTCACTTTTTCGTTTTCGCTCCATTATTTTTATCATAAGTTTAAAGTAACAGAAGTGTACTTTTTAATACTCAGCACGATGATGAAGTGACGGAAGGATATTTTCAGCAAGATGGAGTAACAGGTCATACTGTATTCGGTACATTGGAATACCTACGACAATTTTATGATGATTGTGTTATTAGTTATGGAAGATGGCCTGCAAGATCACTGGATTTAACACCTCTAAATTGCTATTTCTTTGGTTATATAAAAAACAAAGTGTATAGACAACGCTTACATAACATTGATGACCTATAAGCAGCTACACGGCATGCAATTCAAGATATCACTGTAGAAGATTTGAGAAAAGTATTTGCCAATTTAAAAAGCAGGATGCAATTATGTATAGAACAGAAGGGATCACATTTTGAACATTTATTGTAATTTGACAGAATTTATTTACTTTACTCTTAATGTAACATCAGCTCTTAGACTAACTGAATAAATAAATTGTCGCAATTATTAAATTTAAATCTATCTCAAATTGAGAGGCATAGAATAAAAACTAACGATCTATATAGCGATAAGGTCAAAAGTAAATAAAAAAAGTAAAAGCAATTTCTTTTTATTTTACCCTAATTAAAACTTTATGATACGCCACTTCCTGGAATATTTTACATGGAGCAATAGTGTACTACCGACTGCTGTTATGTGGGTTGCCTAATTTGGTAGTCACGTAGTGGACAGGAATTGTTGATATTTCCCTTTGAGTTTAGTTACTCGCTCTTTTATAGGGTTGCTCAATCATCTTCTCTGGTAATGATACCTACGAAGATGCCAGTTATTACACACCCTTCCTCACCGAACTTAATCAAGTCACAGCCCCATAGGATTATCTTCGATTTTCCAAGGGGAAATGAATATAGGAAATATTCTTGGTTATTGTTCGCGGATGATTCAAAATTGCTCCCGTAAATATTTTGAAAAACTGCGCCGCAAAAACCGCACGAATGTATAATTATGTATGTACGCACGTCACCAATAAAAATATGCGTCTAACGTAGTGCACGCCAGGCGCCAGCAAACGGTCAATATTATGATTAGGAATTGTGGAAGAATAACGCTAAAAATATGCTGGAAAATGCGACGCGAGACTGTTAATAATCATTTGTAATCGAAAAGGAATCGTATTATTATTTCTTTCTATTCTTAGCTCCTCACTTCGTTCACACACGCTCTTTCTGTTCTTTTCTCTTAATAAACCGAGCATTCTGTATGGACATGTATACAGTCATGCTAGCCAAATTACTCGAAATGTCTCATTAATTAGGTTTGATAAAACAGTGGATGACGTGTTTTCATTTTATAGTGTAAACCGGACGTCAGTCCTTACCTCTCCGAATTTTAATACCGCGCCCTATACTTAAGTAGAGACAAAGACCGGTTTACACTACCTAATAATAACACGTTATCCACTCTTTTATCAAACCTTACTCATTAATTATAGGGAAAGATGATGAAGATATTATTTAAAGTGTTGAGTACGAAAGCCGCCTTTTAAGTTGTTACAAACATCAGGGACAGAACAGATTGTCTTATTGCTTTTCAAAATATTCGCCTTTAAGGATGTAAGGTACTTTCTTTCAGGTTAAATTTAATCTTTTTAGTTGGTTCCTAAACTATTTAGAAAATTGTATATCTCACCTTTAAAAGTACTGTGTGTACGGATAAAATACTAGGTTTTTACAATGTTAAGATCTTCTACAGCTTTAATTTTTTGTCAATAATAGGTGAGGAACCAGTAAGTTTACAGGCACGAAATTTTGCATACTGTATATTCGTCACGATAGTTACAACCTGTCGATGAGCATTTTTGTAAATTCCTTGTTTGTTGTTGAATTTAACCTCAATTAAGGAATAGAAAAAGGACCATGGGCTTACCATCATTTTTGGACTTTAAGAAAGCAACGATAACAAAAGAATGTACAAAAATGCTCTTTGACTAATCTTAATTACCGTATCGAATATGTGGTATTTAAAATTTCAAACCTGCAAACCTGCCGGTTCTTCACTTATTATTGACAAAAGATTAGACCTGCCTGAGCTCGTAAAATTGTAAACAATTAGTATTTTTATACATACATCCTTTAGAGGTAAAACATACAGCTTTGGAGATAGTTTTCGAACCGACCAAAAAAGGGAACTTTAAGCGACCTTGAAAATAAGACTATACTTTTGTATGCGTTCAAATCAATTCTCAAAACATTTTTCCACTCTGAAGTTCATATCTCAAAAAATTGGTTTCTGAAAGTTTCAACAGCTTCTTGAGGCGCTGAAAATTGCTGTTCGCTGAAATTTTTGTTCGATATTCGGGAATAGGAAGAAATCGATAGGCGACAGATAAATCAGGTGAATAGGGGCAATGAGACTTTAATTCGATGTTTCCTCCAAATGATCAATTGTTTGTCGTACCGCGTGAAAGCTGGCATTGTCAAGATGCAGAATAATGCCAGGTTTTCGGTTGTTTTTGCCAATTTCGTCACTTACTTCGGGCAAACATATACCATTGTATATTTTCAAAAATTATTGTGTTTAGAAAATGCTTTTGTAATTGAGGAAAATATTTCATGATTTTCATTTTCAGATCCCTAGTAAAGATTTATGAAAATAAATAAACATCATTAAAACAATTTCTCCATTTCCTTGAAGTTCTTTATTCAGTTTATTAAAATGCCGAATGATGTCGCATAAGAAGATTAAATCATTTAACCAATCTATATTTGAAAATTCGTTAAAACTATTGTTTTTTACATTCAAAAGGGGTAAGAATAAGGAGATTGCGACTAAAATAATATATAAAATAAATAAAATTACCCTTACCACACCTTTTGAACTAACTAAGTTGCTATCCTCAGTGGAAAATTGGGGAATGCAGTATCACCACACAGTATACCAGACAACGAACACTGTACAATACCTAAACACTGCACAATGAACATCACACAATGAACGCGCGAAACACACCAAAATACTGTTGACACTGACAGTTTTCCAGCGAGGATGACAACTTAGTTGCCGAAATACGTATCTGGATTTTTCAGAAAGGTGTGGTAAGGGTCATTTTATTTATTTTATATATTCAAAAAGAGCTTAATTTCTTCTAATAAAATAAAGAACTTGATAGCTACTGTGCCATCGAAAACCCCTGAATACTGGCAACCAATTTCCTCTAATAATTGTGCAAATTGTAGTTTGAAAGACCTCTTGCGTTGATGACTTTTATTACAACTGGTATAATATTGGAAAATGTTTTTAAACCATTCTTTGCGCATAGAACTTGCTGCTGTATTATACAATGAAATTAGATCATAGAATGTGTAATATTTTGTTTAAGATACTGAATGAAACTCATGTTTTTCCCCACAATGATGTTTCAAAGACAATTTTCTGTAGGTCAACAACTATTTTTTTTCTGTACGAGACAAAGATTTTTGGCTTCGTACAAGATTTTTTAGCGTCTTTGTACATTGTATAAACATTTTTTTGGTATTGTTTTCTTGAATGCAAACGAACTTAGGGTAATAAAAATTTTAATGTTTCGAAAGTTTACTGCTTATAATTTTCATCCATGCACATACTCAAATTTATTGATAATTTTTATTCTAGTTCATCAGCTCCTCCTGCTCAGTTACCATTATTATGTTGTACAAACTAAAAATCTCTCGTACAGATTTTTTCCGATCCTTGTACAGGTACAAAGAGGCCCGTACAAAAAAGAAACAGTGGTCTATACCAGACTTGGGCATTACCAATTACATTTTGTAATTATTACACGGCCAATTACCAATTACGTGTAATTAGTAATTCGCAATCATCACTTACTATTTGCATGTAATTTGTAATTGGTGAAATGCAATTACCAATTACATGTAATTTGTATTTGGCGATTGCCAATTACTAATTATATGTATTTGGCGATTGCCAATTACTAATTACATGTAATGGGTAAAATGTAATTGAAATTAGTGTAATTGATGGAAATAATGTAATGATTACTTTGAAAGTATTTATTAAAAGAAATACAATGATTACAAAAATCTTCCATTACACAATATATTAAAAAAATAGAAAAAATGCTTTTGAGTTTTTACATCAAAACATCATACACTCAACTCTCATTTATTTCTGGTAGCATTCATTTCAAGGTTCTCTGATTTCAAGTTCACGCCTCTTTTCTATACCCTCTCTATTTCACCATCACATAATGCATGCGGCCAATGACAAAAGAGCCGAGAAGATTATTCTATTTCTTTTTCGATATATTCAATGTTTCAGTGAATGAACCACTTTTAAAAATTCCTTTATGTGAAGGAAAAAAATTTAAATGTAATTACCATTTGTGTAATTAGAATTACTTTTTGCCAATTACTTCCAATTACTTTGCCAATTACCAATTGCATGTAATTGGTAATTGATATTTACATTGATTGATATTACATTTTGTAATTGGCAATTCTCAATTACCAATTACTAATTACAGTAATTGGTAATTGGTAAAAGTCAATTACCAATTGGTAATTGAGAATAGCCAATTACAAAATGTAATTTGATTTGTAATTGGCAAAATTCAATTACAATTACCAGTAATTGGAAATTGGTATTTTTCAATTACCCATTACAACTAATGTAATTGGTAATTGAAAAGTAATTGGCAACGCCCAAGTCTGGTCAATACCCATTTCTTTAATTGTAATATGAAATTCTTTAAAAATATCAAAACCGGTACACTACACATGACCTATACGAGTTTGATAGATGTCTGCTCCGTCACATATGTATATCAAACTCGTATAGGCCTATCCCCTTCTTTCGACAAGCGCATATTTTGTTTGCTATATATAGACTGTTCTTTCAGGGAACAAGATGCGCGTTTGTCGAACCTTAGTCATGAGTAAAGATCGGATTATATGTTCGAGATTTAACTAAAATATATCTTAAATATGAGCAAAGTATGTTGAAGATATTCCTAAAATGTCTAGAATATGTAAAATATGTTTAAAAATATTTTCAGAATATCGAATATATTTTAAAGTAACAAGGAAAAGAAACAAACACTAAAAAATGTAAACAGGTTTTATTAAACAGATACCTATCACTTACATTTCTACATTAAACATTACATTCCAAAACAATTCACAACCAAATATTTTTCAATATTTTCCATAGTTAAATTATGTCTCCTATCCGTTAGTAGCGATTTGTTTGTTGAGAAACTTCGTTCGACGTCAACTGATGTGATTGGTGCATATTTAAAACATGAACAACTTCTGGATTTAAATCGCCTTCAACATCAAAATCGCCACGGACAATTTGGTTTGCTTGTTGCAACAAACTGGAATCGCTATTTCTTCTTAAAATATCATAACATTTTTTATTTATTAATGATCCTATTATTCCAAGGACTTTCTCAAGTTTTTTCCTTAAATTCATCAATCAAATGAAGATATTCTTGTAACGGGCGTGATTCAGTTTCAAGAATAACAATAGTTTTATGAACAAAATCATAATTTGATTTAACGAAGCAAAGTTCATGGTGCAGTGAATTATTTTCTCCAATTGATGTGCACTTTGAACTTGCACCAATATTTCCAGTCTTCAAAACATAAAATAAGTTCTTTAATAGGGACAACATTTTCTGCATAAAAACTGACAGTTTTCAACCATGTTTCCCATCTTGTGATTATTGGTTCCGGTGGCAAAGGTAGTAATTTTTCTCTGTAACACTGGTATTTAGATTTGGTAAAAGTTGTAAAACTCTTGAGTCTAATAAAACAACACAATTTTTATAAGAAAAATATATTCAATGACCTTTTTTAATATTTTTTAATGTTGTGAAAAAACGATTATAAAAACATTTAATCAAAACAAAAATTTATTTCATTATACAAACTGTAAATATAATATCTTTAGATAAAAAATATAGCATTAGCGGAACGAAAAAAGTGCATTTGAGGGAAAAACCTGCAAGAGGTAAAGTATCGGAAAAAGTCAAGTCGCACACTCCTTGCAAATTGTCTCTGTGCTTTGCAAACACATTGGAGTCTTTGGAGTTCTTTCTTTGTTAGCTGGACAGCTCTTCCAAGCCAATGTATCTTTGGAAATATTTTTTATAAATTCGGCTTTAGATATATATACTCCATTTCTTTTAAAAATATTTTTGGTACTGTTCTCTTTTATGACATAAAAAATAAGTCTATAAAAATCAACGCGTGGGTCATTTAAAAAGCCTGCGTGAGTCAGTGTATGACTCACGGGTCATAGGTTCGCCAGCACTGAAAGGAAATGGTCTATTCGAAGTTACGGTTGACGATGTCAACGAAACACGTGTCCCAGATTGATGAATAATTACACCGACACACAAAAAAAAGTGATCTGTGCTTTTGACCAGACCCACCTATCGATATGTATTTCGATGCGCTGAATCCGAATTTGGGGTCAATTTGGCGCGTACACCCACAAAATTTCGAGTAAATTGCAAGAAACTGTCAAAAATGGCTAAGAATCGCAAAAAAACTGTAATTTACGAAATTTTGAGGGTTTACGGGCCAGACTGACCCCAAATTCGGCTTCAGCGCATCGAAATACATATCGGTAGGTGGGTCTGGTCAAATGTAGAGATACTTTTTCGAGTAAATTGCAACAAACCGTCAAAATGGCTAAAAATCGCGAAAAAACGCAGTTCTGGAAATGAAAGAAATTTTATAGACCTGGATCAAGTAGGTTTCTTATATATTTCGATCCGCTGGATCGAAATCAGATGTTCATTTGCCCGAAAACCCTTACAATTTTGAGTAAAGTGCAAAAACCCGAGCAAAATGTATCTTTTACTACTATTAATTTATCTTTTACTATTATTTACTCGAAAAAAATGGTCTGTACATTTGACCAGACCCACCTATCTATATGTATTTCGATGCGCTGAATCCGAATTTGAGGTCAGTTTGGCCCCTATACCCTCCAAATTTCGTAAATTGCAGTCTTTTCACGATTCTTAGCCATTTTGGACGGTCTTTTGCAATTTACTCGAAATTTTGAGGGTGTACGGGCCAAATTGACCCCAAATTCGGATTCAGCGCATCGAAATACATATCAGTTGGTGGGTCTGGTCAAAAGTATAGATCACTTTTTTGTATGTGCAGGTGTTATGTGCAGTTACCAATACAGGTTAGTTTCGGAGTAATTTGTCCGATTATTTCTAAAATCTAATAAGAAAAATTTAATTCTAGTTAATTCGCACTAAAATTAGTTCAATAACGAATTGAGTGTCTACTCTAGGTTGTTGGCTTCGCGGCGAGACAGCATTTTAATCAAATCTAGCAAAGACGAAGAGTAAATCGTTCTCCTTATTAGTTCGAATTAAAACGAACAATCTCAACGAAGGATATGGCTGCCCACCATCTTCGAGTCACCAATACCGGGCGAAAAAGGAAATTCTTTAATGACGTTAGATATGCGGATACGATTGTTTAAATGCACATATACGAATTTAAATAAGTCGAAGTTTTATTGCCGGCGCGCGCGTCTAACTAGATTTAACTCGTCGTTATCGTCGAACGAGGCGCAGATTACCGCATAGGGTAAATGTTTCAAATAAATTATCCAATGTCTCTGGAACTGTCACATAAAAAGAATTTAATAGGCGTAAACGATTGTGATAATTCGGAATGTACGGGAAACGAGTCGGTGCGTACAACGCACGTTCGAACGCCATCGCCGCCGTCTCGAGAAAAGTATTATGAAAGCGATGAGTAAATAGTTCGCCATTTTCGCGATTCTCCGCATCGCTTTAGAAAAAAACAAATAAAACTTCGAAATTAATGCGTTTTTACCCTATGAGCAAGTTGCAACGTGTCGTCCGGTTCGGTTTCTTAGAAAGTTACAGGTAGCGCGGCACATATTTAGGGCCCTTTTCGTATCGACCTCGTCGTAAAAATTATTTACCTCGATCAAAAATGTATTGGATATTAACTTATGTGTGATGGGTTCGAGAATTCCTCGGAAAATCTCTCTTACTGCTAAAGTCGTTTGTCGGAGAAACGAAATGCAAACTAAAATTAATAATCTTCTTCTTCTTCTTCTTCTTCACGTCAATCCTTATGCCTTTCAGCGTCGGATTATTTTTGGATCTTACGATGATCTAATCCATTCTTTCCATCGTGTCCGCTCTGTACTCATTTTTCTCATTTCTGCTATGGTCTTCCCTCGTTTTCATCCCAATTCGTTTACTCTGTCAATCCATTTTTCCCTTGGTCTTCCCTTTTTTCTTCTCCCGTTATTTTTGGCTTCTATTATTTTCTTTGTTAAGCTCTTTTGTTCCATTCTAATTATGTGGCCGTACCAATTCACTTGACATTTTTCAATTCTTTTTAGTATCTTCTTGATTTATCATATTCCTTATCTGTTCGTTTTCTATTCTGTCCATTTTTGTTTTCCCCACGACCTCTCTCAAAAATTTCATTTCCATAGCTGTTATTTTGCTTTCGTGTTTTTGCTGTATTGTCCAGGACTCACTTGCGTACATTATTGTGGGTGCTACTACTGCATTGTATACTATCTGTTTGATCTTGGGTTCTATTTCTTTTTTCCAAAGATGGTTTGATTCAGAGCGTAGTATATGTTTGTGGCTTTCCGTCCTGTTTTTGCTATGTCTAGATCAATTTTTCCATCCTTCGATATAATAGTACCTAAATATTCGTATGCGTCGACAATTTCTTCTTGTTTATCGTTTATTTTAATTATTAGATTACTGGCTGGCTCTTTATTATTTATCACCATTAGTTTGCTTTTTCTACGTTTATTTCCATCTTCATCTTTTCTATTTCTTCTGTCCATATTTTTGTTAATTTTTCAATTTTCACATAACTGTCAGCTATTAGTGCCAGATCATCGGCGTACAGTAATGCATCCACAGCTACAGGTTCCAGTCTGTTATATCCTATCAGTGTCTTCACAGTTTCGGTGCGTTTCCTCGTATTTTGCAGGATTCTGTCCATTACTATAATAAATATTAATGGACTTAAGCTGGCTCCTTGTTTTATTCCCACTTGCATTTCAAAATCTGCTGATCTTTTTCCATTCACTTGTACTATCCCCCTAACCTGACAATATAGACTATTGATTATTTGGCGCATTTTTCTTGGAACCTCTAGTTTCTCTAGACAGATATCTATACTCCCTCTATCTACTGTATCGAAGGCTGCTCGCAAGTCTATGAAATTGAAGTAGATTTCCTCCCCTGTCTCAATTTTACGTTCAATGATGTTTTTAATTATGTGGATATTATCGTTCGTTTGTTTCCCTTTTCTATAGGCTGCTTGTTCTTCTCCCAGTTTGTCTCCTACTAAATGTGTAAGTCGTTCCGCTATTATTTTGGTATAGACCTTAAAACATACTGTCGATAGGCATATTGCCCTATAGTTTTCGCACTGACTTTGATCGCCTTTCTTATATATGGGAGTGATGAGGTTATTTTCCCAATCCGCAGGAATTGTGTTCGTTCACCATGCCTTACAAAAGATGTCAAGGATCCCTCCTTTCCCACCTGTCCGAGCCATTTTACCATTTCCGGTTCTATATTATCCGCACCGCAGGCCTTTCCTGTTTTCATTCTTTTCAGGGCTTTCTCTACCTCTTCCATATCTATCTCTTCAAGTTCTTCATTATATTCATTTCGTGTTCTTGATTCTGGCAATAAATCTGTATGATCTCCTGCATCTGTGAATTTTTTCGTGAAGAATTCTTTCCATATTTCAAGTATACCTTCTGTTCTTGTTTTTAGTTCATTCGCGGTATTCCTAATTGGTTTTATTTCTTTCTTTTTCTTTCCATTCATTGATCTTATTAGGTTCCAAAATTTCCTGTTATTTCTTTTATATTCCTCATTTATATCTTCTTCTTAATCTTTTACCCTTTCTACCTTTCGGTGTAAGGGTTCGAGCCACCGAGCCGTATATGTACACGCATATACCGTACCGCTCCTGGCCCACCCAGTGGCATTTCCTTCAATTTCGCAGCTTATTAGAGGTCCAGATCCCTTTTTAGGATTTTTAAACTGCTACGCTCTGCCGCTACCAGGTCTCGAACGCCGGCCCTTCGCACTGTGAAGCGCGAGTTTTACCACTCAGCCACTGAGGGGTTATTCCTCATTTATATCATTTCCAAAATCTTCCCAGCTTTTCTTTTTCGCTTCTTTGATTCTCTTCTTAACTTCGTTTCTTATTTTAACATATTGTTCTTTGTATTGCTGTTCCTTTGTTAAAACGTATTTTTTCCACGCATCTTTTTCTTTTTGACTTCCTTTTGTATTTCCGTAGTCCACCATTTTGTTCTTTTCTGTCTTTTCCTCTATCTGATTTGACCACATACTTCTAGTGCAAAATGATAAATAATTTCCTTGAAAATTATCCACGTCTCTTCTAGTGTCATTTTTTCCTGGTCATGTCTCTTTAGTAAATCATTTGTTTTCTGTTGGTATTCTGCTCGTTTCTTCTCGTTTCTTAATTTGCTGATTGCTATTTTATGATACTCAGCTATTTGTTGTTCTGTGTTAATTTGTTCTTGGAGTTTTGCCGTTAGCAATCTGTGTTGAGTTCCCATTTCAGCCTCTTTTTGTGTCTGTATGTTTCGTATATTAGTTTTCATACTTTGGGTATAGACTATATAGTCTATTATACTCTTCAAGTTTCTCTCTTCCGCGACAAAAGGTGTATCTCTCTTCCAGTGGTTGGTCCCAGAACCCGTTCCCTATTAGGAGATCATTACGTATACAAAAATCAATCATTTTCCAACCAATTCCATTTAACGTTTCTTCTCCATATGCTCTCAAGCAAAATCAATCATTTTCCAACCATTTCCGTTTAACGTTTCTTCTCCATATGCTCCCAAGCAGCCCAGTCCCTTATTTGTATCATTACCCACTCTACCATTCCAGTCCCCCACTACTTTTGAGTTTGTCTCTCTTATTTCATCCAGCAGTTCCTGCAGTTTTTCATAGAACTCCTCCATTGTACTTCCATCTGTTGCTTCTACTGGTGCATACATCTGTATGATGTCAACCGATTCCTTCTCCAATTCTATTCTCAAGCGCATCAATCTTGATGAGAGTGATTGATGTATAGTTACTCTTCTATCCAGTTCCTTTGTTAACAATATCCCTACTCCATCTTTTTTCCTTTGATCCGGCTTCACTCCTGAATAGTACAGAAAATATTGATTTCCTACCCCTATTCTTCCTGCTCCGGCTTTCTTTGTTTCATTTATTCCCAGTATTTGAATTTGATACTTGTTCATTTCTTCTGCTAGTTCGTATACTTTTCCCGTTAGGGAAGTTATGTTCCACGTTCCAACGCGTATCTTTCCATTTTCCTTGTTCATAGCTGTGGTCGTCATCGTGTTAGCATTCCTCTCTGTCTCTACCTTGTTGTTCCTATTTCCCATCCTCACATACATGTATTTTTGTGTTCGAGTTTGTTCTGTATCCGCTCTCATTGCCAGGTACGTCTTCTCTATTCCCTGCTCGTTCACGCCTTCTAGTTTTTTGATCTCTGTATCTGTGTCAACTTATCCTTCTCTCTATCCCATCTCCATTCCTCATTCCCGATATACAACTTCCTGAACCCAATTTTTGTTTGTTTTCCGTTTTCCTTCTCAGTTTTAGCTCTAAATCTAATTTGTTCTGGTATCTTACTGTCCCGCTTAGATAGATCATCGTTAATAAAAATCCTTCCTCCTATTTTTGTTCTTAATTTCTTTTTGTATTTCATTATCTCCACCTTACCCTCTGTCCTGTCTAATTGAACTAGACAGGTTTTATATGTACTCTTATCTGTAACTCTTTAGCTATGAGATCTTCCATTGCGTTTTTTAGTTTTTCCCTATCTTCTGTATCTATTTTTCGACCTTGAATAACTACATTATTCCGTCTTTTCGCATTCTCTACTCGTTCCAATCTGTCTTCCATATCCATCACTACCCCCTTAATGAATTTATGTTGCCTTTTGAGTTCCGCATTTTCTTTTCTTAACTCTGACATTTCTTTTCTATATTCTCTCTGTTCCTCCCTCTTTTATTTCTATTGATAAATTGTTCATCTTCGCTCCCATTTCCTCAATCATCTTCATCATTACACCAATGTTTTCTTCCAGCTTTTTCTGGAATTTCATAGGCGATCTTATTATTTTCTTACTTTTCTTGAAAATATTTTCGCTGTTCTCTTCGTCCTCTTCTCCTTTTCCTTTTCTCTTCCTATGTTCCGAGCTGTATTCCTCCGTTTCCATGATATATACAATATCCTACTCCGCCCCTGTTCTCTACGGATATGTATTTTCTGTTTTCTTTTCTTATCACCGCGCAAAAGGCGAGCCCCAGTCGACCCGTCGGAAGTCTGGCTTTTATCAATGATATTGGAGTAAATTGTTTAATTTTACCTGTTATTTTGATTCCCAGGTAATCACTTTCACTTTGTTTTTATATTTATCACTGTGTTACCCAAGAACCTTGGGTATAAACACGGAGCAGACCGACAACACACACACCGTCAAACACTTCAGGACCGGACTTAAAAATTAATAATCAAAAATAAAAATACTTGGCTAAATTTCACAAGTTTTACTTAGATTGGTCTAACAATTGTTTTGGTATGATTACATACCATTCTCAAAGAGTAGAATATTACTATTACTAAAATTTATTATACGAGTGATGTTTCAAATGTTTTGGGAATTTAGCTCCAGTTCAATTACATAGATCTTACAGGTCAGGCTATTGGTCAGGCTATTGGTGCAACATTGTTTAGCCCTTTCAGCCCCATTGTTGCCTAGAGGCAACATTGTGCATTTGCGCTGTTAACTACCAAAAATCTCATTTTATTTTACAACGGTTATTTTCGGTTAGTAACTACACATCTTAGCAACGTGTACGCACAAGTAAACAGTATAAGCTTTGATAGTATTCATTTGCGAACTGATTTTTGAAGTGTCCGCACGCAGTGAAAATAATTTGCAAAAAGTGTGTTGTAAAAAAATTAAAAAATAATACCTAAAAATTTTGTTTTTCATCTAAAAAGTGAAATTTGTATCTTAAGCAGGTAAGTTAATAATATAAAACAATAAAAGTGAAAAAAGTTGAAGCCGTGTCCTCAGAATATTTATTTTAGGATGTTGCCTACGGGCAACATTGGTACATTATGTTCATATATTACATAAGAATATTTTGTTCTATAGAAATGAGTACAAAAGGTTTGACGAAGTTGGAGATCGAGAAAATTAATAATTTCGACTGGAATGATTCTGCTGACGAATGTGGAGATGATGATATCGAAAAAGATGCTCTTTTGGAAAACATAATTGAGGAGACAATGCAAAGCTTGAACGAACAAGGGTTGGAAGTTGATTTGATCCAGCAAATCGTAGACGAGGGTAATGAAACTGATAGCAGAGAGGACAATCCTGAAACAGTGCAAGAAACTTTGGAAAAAGTAGATTTGACAAAGCTGAGATGGAGAAGTAAATCTATAAGTTCCCTTGATACCGCCTGGAGAAGTTAAGTTAACTGTAATGAAGCAAAAGAGCCACTGGCATATTTCACCCAGTTTTTTGATGATGAAATTATTAAAAAGATTTGTGACGAAACCAATAAATACGCAATGCAAAAAGATGGCTTTGAGTTAAAATGTGAAACGTTTGAAATAAAGAGATTTATTGGCGTATTACTGTACTTGGCTGTTTTGAAAGTACCACAGATGAAAATGGCATGGGCAGAAAACTATAAACTTGAAGCTGTGGCAAATGCATTTTCCAGAAATGGATTTGAAAAAATTAAACAGTACATTCACATCAATGATAATAACGACCAAGCCCAGAAAGGGCATGAAAATTATGATAAGCTACATAAAGTTCGTCCACTACTTTCCAAACTTAAGGATAAATTCAACCAAATACCACAGGAGGAATATCAGAGCGTCGATGAGCAAATTATTGCTTATAAAGGTATTTTGTTAAATCTGTGAAAAACAACAAACAGACATTAATTTTGAATTTAACAGGTCGTAACAACATGAAGCAGTACCTTCCAAAAAGCCTCACAAATGGGGGTTCAAAATGTTTACAAGAGCTGGCGTTTCAGGAATCATATACGATTTTGTTATGTATGTTGGAGATGGAACATGCCCATCTTATGGTTTAGGAATATCCTCAGACATAGTAATGCATTTGTCAAAGAACATTCCGGAGAATAAAAATTTTAAGCTTTTTTTCGACAATTGCTTCACTTCCGTTAGCCTTTTAATTGCACTGAAGCAAAAGGGTATACTAGCTATCGGAACAATAAGAGCGAACAGAATAAAAAACTGTGAGCTGAAGTCAGGAAAAGAACTCCAACAAAATGGCCGAGGATCCAGTGACATTAAATTTGAGAGTGAACACATCTAATTGTTTGTCGCTGGTTTGATAACAAGATGGTTCAGCTTGTTTCAAATTATGTATGTGAAAATCCGACAAGCACATGTAATCGATGTTGTCCAAAAAGGAAAACGTATATCACAATTCCCCGTCCGGCCGTAGTTGAATGCTACAACAAACATATGGGAGGAGTTGACCTAGCTGATATGCTGCTTGAGCTATATAAAATCAACCACCGCTCCAATAAATGGTATACGCGCATTGTATATTATTGTATTAATTCCTCAGTAGTCAACAGTTGGCTTCTGTACAGAAGAGATTTGAAATTCACGAGCGTGGAGAAGAAACACATGCCTCTTCTTAACTTTCAGATAAGTATTGCAATTCAATTGATGAATACAATAAATGAAACGCATATTCCACGCAAAAGAGGTGGTCCATCTGCACTACAAATTTATATACCCAACGACTCGCCTTCATCATCAGGACTATCCTCCCCAGTGCTGTCGTCACCAACATCATCAAAATCTTTATCATCTGACTGCAATCTCTATCGAAAAAGAAATTATGTAGCACAACCCGTGAAAAACAAAAGGTTTGATAAAACAAGCCATTGGGTTCAATGGGGATCAAAAGGGCGATGCAGGATGTGTCAAACAGGCTTTCCTCGCTCAAAGTGCAGCAAATGCAACGTATATTTATGTTGTAATACCCAAAAGAATTGTTTTGTGTCATACCACACATAAAATTGTTAAAGCGATAATCAAAATAAAAAATAAATATTATTAAACCCACTTCAAAGTTTATCCACAAGTGCCCAATGTCGTCTATAGGCAACATTTTATATATCCTTAATGAGGATAGGCAGAACGTTCAAACTTTTATTACTTCATATTTAAGCGTATACAAACTTAAATATATATAAAATAATATATAAAAAAATTTTGCCCCACCAAAAAAAAAAATCGGGGCTGAAAGGGTTAGTATACTTCAGCTAATGCTGATTTTGCAATCATGGAAGACGTGACTAAATCACAAAGAGCTATCATTTTCATTTTATTTTAAAACGTCCGTAAGGTATATTTGGAGAATCTGCAGAATCTTCTTCTTCTGTAAATGGAGGAAACGTTGCTGACGTGGAGAACCTACTGCAAAACCATAGACAAATAATTATTCCTGAAGTTACCTACCCACGCTAACCTGTCATCAATCTCCTCGTTCGTTACTTGAAATTGCAAGCAGATTCCTCATGTCGTCCTCCGTTTAGACGTCGAGTTCAAAAGTCTAGGCTAGATTTTCGTTTTCAATTCCGAAGCCGTAGAATTTTCCATGGTTCTCAAACTTTCGCCTACGGCCTACGTGAAAGAAATCGCAACACTCAATGCGCGATATTCTTATACGCACGTTCTTGCATTTTCGCACGAACCTTATTTCATCCCTCCTTCTCAATTGAGGCCTCATCCAAAGCACTTCTTCGCAAAACAACTAACAGGAGGAAGGGAATAAACGTTATTTTGACTGATTATGATATTATGGACACAATAACAGCTGATATCAGAGAGCGACGTGAAAAAAGAAGCTTGAAGAAAGGAAGAAAGAGAGAGAGAGAGAGAGAGAGAGATGAGAAGAGGAAGCACAAAGATAAGGAAAAACCAAGCTGCTAAATTTTTCAGATTAAAATAGTTTTCAATAGGTTAACATAGGGCTTAAAACTGTAATTGATATCCAAAATGTATCTTTCATTGTCATCCAATTTTATTAAATTTCAAATAATAGTTTGTTTCCGTGTCCCACTGTACCCGCTGTATTGTCTCACTGCATCCGCTGTACTGTCCCACTGCACCCGCTGTGATGTCCCACTGCACCCATTTAGTCGGGTAGAGTGGTTCTTTTGTTTTGTAATAAATGGATAGGATTAAGGGTGGCATATTGCAAATGTAATTGGCAATAGAAATGACTCTTTGTGCAATTCGAAGTATGCTCAGCTGCCGGTTCCAGATACACAAAAGCGAAGAAAGGAGGTGTTTTAGTGGGTAACCTGGGCTTGCACTTACTGCGCAGGTGTCCCACACAACCACAACGCGATAGAACCTAGGCGTGCGCCTATAAAGGATTTTATTTCGAAAAAAAAATGGATATGAATTTCAGATTTTTAACAAAAAACAAAAAAATTACCTTGACATAGATAAATATTAGTAATAACATGCATAGTGAATTTAAAATACATATTTCTGATTTGACAAAAAAAATTGGTGTGTGTGTTTTACCTGTGTGTCTCTCCTTCTCTTTCACACAAAACAAGACGCACGTATCCTTTCTCTCGCTGATCGCCTCCTGCTCGCACATCATACTCTCTGTTTTCTTTGTCTTTCACACCAAGTGAAGCTCCGCCCAAATTTAATGCTCTAAACGCTTACGTTTACGCTTACGCTTACGGTTACGTTTACGGTGTCCCTTTCAAAAAAATTCACGCTTAAAAATTGTCCCAGTACATGCGTCTCTCCCCTACGGTTCGTAGAATTTCGCAGAGATATTAATGAAACTAGTCGCCCAATTTACAAGGGCGATCGGCTCGGATCAAGTTTTTAGTTAGAGGCGCAAAGAGACTGAGCCTTTTTTCACGTTGGGATAAGTGTATTCAATTAAAATTGACAAATTAAAAAAATCCTAGAATTTTGAGATCATCCGCCGTGGTATGATGCTTTCATCATTGTGTTCTACGAATTTTATATACCCATATAAATTTTTAATAAAACCTATCGATTCTGATTAAAGTTTGATTATTATCACAAACTTATAGCTACGAAGACAGATTGGAAAGTTTCCGGAATGGCAATGAAACCAAATAATACGGATCCAAGTTATATGTTATTTTTCAATATGATTCCTTCGAAGGTCAACACATTTGATCCAACATTTCTCTGCCGGAAATGACTTTTTCGAGGTTCCCAAAATAATTGTTTACAGCCTCTTCTCTCTTCTTCATTCAACCAAAAATCTCTTTTCACCCCAGAAATATTTTGACGGAGTCAAATAAGGTGAATACGGCGGATCCGAAAAGATTTCGAACTTGAATTCTTTTTGTTTCTGGTGTATAGTGATGAATCCAGGTCTCTTTCCTTGAAATCTGTTGGATTCCTTGTCAACACTTCCAAACAATCGGCCGAGGTTCCAACTGGAATGTGTTTTTGCACCGAATTGAGCAAATGCAGCACCCATTTTACAGAAAGCTTTCTTGAACCTAATTCATTACGTGAAATACGAAGTACTCGTTCGTAAAAGATGCCCATGGCTTCCTCAATGGACCAACAACCATGTCATGTTTTTTCCACAATTTCTGGCGTGGTAACCGTTTTTTGGATGTTCTGAAGGTGGTTTATTACTTGCATACGTGCGGCCATGCTTGAATTCCGAACACACAAAAACTAACGGTGGAAAATGAAGGTGACGAATCCTCATGAACCGCATCAAAACCTTGATTAGATTCCCGTTGCGGTTTTTCCTTCCAAATAGAAAAAGTTGATGACCGCTCGAACTTTGTTTTTATCTATAATTGAAAACAGGAAAAGGTACTTGACTAAAATGCTTGCCAAAACCAAACTATTTGACAGATCGATTTAACATTTGCAGTGAATTGATATGAAAGATTTGCCAACACAACGACCTAAAGTATTTGGTAAGACTGCATCACCCTAGCAATGATTGAGGAAACTTTTCAATTTATCCTCGTACGAAAAAAAGTTCAAGTAAAATAGAGCATTTTGATTGATTTTGCTCAAATCTTAGTAAGTTGTAGATCTCGACGAGTCGATTTCGTTTTATTTAATTTTCGCCTCCTTATTTTTAAAAAGATTTTTGTGACATATTAGACTTAAATTAATCAAGACACTGAAATCCGAATTTCTACAATTTGGCATCGCTCTCTGACTTTTTGAAATCGTGACTGAATTCAAATTAGCACAATCGTACTGTGAAGTCGTATTCATCATCGTACATACCAAAACATGTCGCGGGTGGTATCGAAAGAGATCTTCACACGAACGCCAATCATAAAATTTATTTTACGACGGCGTTAGAGGCGGTATCTATCCGTCCCATGAGACATAGAAGAAGATATATTAGTTCGGACGATTGAATTACTTCAGACGTGAAACCATAACAATTATACTTGAGAGGCTCCGCGAGTCTAATCTGGAAGGTCGTATAGGGTCAAGAGCGATTAAACGGCTTTTATTTATAAGATCGGCCATACAATGTGGTTGGGCTATTGAAAAAGGGGGAAAGAAGGATATCAATAATATGTTTCGACATACTCGTCGATATTTTATATAACTTTTTGTTCCTCTGCGGTTGCAGTTTTTGGCCGTCTTTCGTGTCTTAGATATTACAGTATTTGCTCAAATTACTTCGAATACTCAATATCATTTTATAATGAAATAATAATAAAATATTGCAATAATATGAGACTTGCGTCAGTATTAGAGAAACGATTAATATTTGGTGCATAATCCACTTCGTTAATTCTGCGAGGTACACTATTAATGGAATTATTAATATTTCCATCGTAGAGTTCTCTCTTTCGTATACTTTGCCTTTAAGCCGATTCCATACCGTTTCGATGAGAACTTCCGGTCCCATTTAAAAGAGGTGTACGGTTTTCTCCGAAGAACCTCTTAAGCTGTTCTGATGGGAACATTTGGAGTTGTAATGTAATGTAATGTACTGAGGTGGGGTCTGGCCCAAAATGACCCTTTCAACTGCGACCACGTTGATCTATTGTGCTTCCCCTTGTTTTTATTTGTTTAATACGTCTACGAACAGGATCAGCTCCTTCAATGGGAATGTTAATAGGTCCTCTTCACTCGGCGTATATGCATGTAGTATTCTGTATCTCCTGTGGTCCGGTGCCCCACAATTAGTGATCAAGTGTTCCATTAATTCCTCTTCTCCACCGCAGAATCTGCAAGTGTCCGTGTTGGATAAGCCCATTTTGTGTAGGTGCTTGTTGCAGATATCGTGACCTGTGAGTGCCCCCGTCAGTGTCTTTAAGCTTCTCCTGTCCAGTTTTAGGACGAGGTCCGCCCTTCCAGCGTCGAAGCTCAGAAACTTTTTGGAATGTTCCAGCCCACTGGTGTCATTCCAGTATTTTGTAGCGATGGATGCTGTCCACTTCTTTATCTCCCCTTTAAGGAGACTTTTGTTAAACCCAAAGGATCGGGTAGGTCCAGTAAAGTTTCTCTCAGCCCCTTCTTTTGCGTAGATGCCTGCCATCTCATTTCCTCCGTGCCCCTCATGTCCTGGTACCCAGACCAGAGTGATCTGGTTCTGAATCGCCAGGTCGTTAAGCATGTTGTGACATTCCAATAATATTTTGGACTTAATTGTACAACTGCTTAGGTGCTTAAGAACTGATTGGCTGTCCGAGAATATTTCGATTCGTATTCCCATGTATCCCTTTTCGGATAGGATTCCTACAGTTTCCAGGATTGCGTATAGTTCCGCTTGGAAAACGGTGGTGTCCTTGCTCAAAGTTATCGACCTGTGTGTTCTAGGCCCCACTATTCCTGCCCCCACTACTTGGAGCGTTTTGGATCCATCTGTGTACCACTTTTGCGATCCATCCCATAACCATCTTGGGTTTGCGCACCACTCGTCCCTTGTCGGGAAGACGACCCCGTACTTCCTATCGAAGCAATACATGGGATTCTTGTGGTCGCTTGCTTGAGACATACTAAGTATGTCTTCGATTCCCTTCAGGATTGTAAGATCACCAGTAAGGTTACCTGCCTTCTGCCTTCCCTTCTGTAGATGGAGATTGCTTGCGTAGCTGTCTCCTCTTGCACAGCCACATTTAGCGGTGTCAGGTTCAGAAGAGCTTCCGTGTCCGTCGTTGGGGTTGATTTCATAGCCCCTGTGATGCATAGGCACGCAAGTCCCTGCACCCTGCGTAACCTCGATATGGCTGTTTTCTATTTGGTTTTACCCCACCATACCAGAGCGCCGTACAGTATTGTGGGTTTAACCATGTTGGTATATATCCAGTAGGTTATTTTGGGACTCAGACCCCAGGATCTACCAAGTAGTTGTCTTGCAGTCCAAAGGTTTTTTGTGGCCTTTTCTAATACTGACTCGAGGTGCAGTTCCCAGGTAAGTTTTTTATCCAAGATAATTCCCAGATATTTCACCTTATCGCTAGGGACGACTTCGATGCCGTTTACTTTTAAGGTGGGGATATCTATCACCCTTCTCCTAGTGACTGGTACGATGGTTGTCTTCACTGGGTTAATTGATAGCCCCTCCAGCCTGCACCATTCCCATGCTGTGTCTAGGGTATCTTGCATCCGTTTCGCAATCGTCCCTATATGATTACCCCTGATTATTACAGAGATGTCATCCGCATAACCAATGGTTCTGTGTCCCTTCCGGTTAAGGACCCTAATCAGGTCATCAACTAATACGGACCATAAAAGCGGAGATAATACCCCACCCTGTGGGCATCCCCTAACCGCAGTGACACTGAGGTCCGTAGATCCGAGTGAGGATCTAATCAGCCTTTGATTCAGCATAGAGCTGACCCATTTTACCATCGCGGGATCAGCTCCTCTATTAGGGAGTGCAGTTTCCAGTGCGAGGAAGTTCGCATTATCGCGAGTTTTGCCGTTAGCAATCTGTGTTGAGTTCTCATTTCAGCCTCTTTTTGTGTCTTTATGTTTCGTATATCAGTTTTCATACTTTGGGTATAGACTATGTAGTCTATTATACTCTTCGCGTTTCTCTCTTCCGCGACAAAGGTGTATCTCTCTTCCAGTGGTTGGTCCCAGAAACCGTTCCCTATTAGGAGATCATTACGTATACAAAAATCAAACATTTTCCAACCATTTCCGTTTAACGTTTCTTCTCCATATGCTTCCAAGCAGCCCAGTCCCTTATTTGTATCATTACCCACTCTACCATTCCAGTCCCCCATTAATATTACTTTTGAGTTTGTCTCTCTTATTACATCCAGCAGTTCCTGCAGTTTTTCATAGAACTTCTCCATTGTACTTCCATCTGCTCCTTCTACTGGTGCATACATCTGTATTATGTCAACCGATTCCTTCTCCAATTCTATTCTCATGCGCATAAACTTTTTCTCTATACATTGTTTATTTTTATTCGAGTTTAGAATTTTATCGTTTATACAAATAAGCACCAAACAATTAATTCTTTCATTCTTTTCTTTCATTTGTTCTTTCTCTCACACACACACGCATACTTATCGCATCCTATTTGCGTCTCCCCATCAGATGGCGCTCTTATTATTTGGACTCGAATTGATTTTAAATTCAACTCCAACTTATTTGCCATCGGTTTCGAAATGAAATACTTTTTCTTTATACATTGTTTAACTGTTCAATTATATAATTTTATCTTTTATTCAAATAAGCATCAAATGTGTCAAGAACTTTGCTCTTGTCGGGTGTCCCACGAGACCTCTCCTATTTTTCTGTAATAAAGGGTGTTCCAATAAAACGTTAAATTTTCAATAGCCCGCCATTTTAATCAGTTGTCATGCCTCAACCTGTAACTACTTGACAGATGACAAGTAAAAACTACGCCATTAATAAAAATTGAACGATATACTCTTCAACAACGCATTGCAATTATGAAAATTCACTACAAAGATGGTGAAAATTTTGCGATCACAGTTTGCAAAATCAATGCATTTTTGGATCGTCGTGAAGCACCTTCTCGGCCAGCAATTGTGAAACTGGTGGAAAAATTCGAGCTGTTGGGACAAGTTAGTGATGTGAAGAATCGAACTCGTGCACGGCGCTCAAGAACAAATGAGAATATTGCTGTTGTAGCCCATAGTGTTGAGGAAAACCCAGGTTCGTCCATTTCTCTACGATCTTTGGAATTGGACATTTCACAAAGGACATTACACCGTATGTTGCATAAAGACTTAGGTCCTAAGGCCTTTAAAGTTCAGTTAACACAAGAGCTCAAGCCTACCGACCATCAATGACGTCGTGTCTTTGATGATCGGGTCCTTGAATTGCATTAAACTGATTCGGAATTCAATCGAAAAATCATCTTGAGTGATCAGGCCCATTTTCACCTCGGAGGCTACGTTAACAAGCAGAATTGTCGCATGTGGGGCTCGCAAAACACAAGAATTATTGTTGAAAAGTCTCTCCGTCATCAAGGCCGTGGTGCGGTTTTTGGTTTGACGGGGTCATTGGACCTTACTTTTTCGAAAATGAGGCTGAAGCAACTGTTACGGTGTATGGATTGCGATATGGGACGATGATTAATGATTTTGTATGGCCGGAATTGGAAGATATTGATGTGGACGACGTTTAGTTTCAACGAAACGGCGCTACGTGCCACACAAGTAACGATACCACCGCTCTTTTGCGAGAAAAGTTTCCTGATCGTGTGATTTCTCGAAGAGGCGATCAGAATTGGCCACCGAGATCTTGTGAGTTAACACCTTTAGACTTTTTCTTTGGGGCTACGTGAAAGATAAGGTCTATACCAATGGCCCACAATCGATTCAAGACCTCAAAGATGGAATTCGTGAAGTTGGTGATGGAAAATTTCATGAGAAGCATAAGGTAGCAAGCGTAGACGTGGCGGCCACTTGGCTGATATTGTTTTCCATTATTTATGGCATACCCTCCTCTTTACAATTATTTAAACATTCGCTGATTTCGCTTAAAAATACTCGTTTTACATATCAAAATAAAACCTCTTATTGGAAGACCCGATAAATACTACAATATGTTAAATTACGTCATTTTAATTGAAAGGAAACATTAAAATATTTTTGGCCGAATTTTTCACACACATGTTCTCCTCTGTGCGACGTTTCAATCTGTTTCTTCCGCAAGCTCGGGATTATTTTGATAAATCCGAAGCGCGCCGTTACGTTTAGGACAACACGTTCGGTAATTCCACGAATATTATTTATACGTCCGTTCAGAAGCGACCGAGAAAGAGATCCGTTATCGCATAGGAGACGAACACGACGTTTCGCTCTTACCATTTAAATCGTTTATGTGTTCATTCATTTTTAACAGACTCCAGACGACCGCACGCTTCGCGCGGCATAAACCGCAAAATTATAAATAAGCCCGGGTACCAGCCCGGTGATATACTTCGAATAGGACGTGAATCACGAAATTATCCTAAAAGATCCCGTAATTTATGACCGGGCATCGTTTACAATACAATAATTATATACGCGCTCACCAACACATATACGCACGATTCGCGCGCGCACACGCGCGCGCTAACATTCGGATGTTTATGTTTTCGATCTGATAGGGTATAAGCGAGAGGCGTATAATAAAATACATTACAAATCCTCCGTGAAATTTTTTAATAAACATATCGGAATTGCCCGAAGTGTTTACGATAAAAACTCGTAAACATTTACGCAGACTGCTTATATTACTTAATTGCGCTCGTCTTAAAATAGCTTTAGGTAGTGAAAAACAGCCTCGCTTCTTTGCTTTTCTTGAAGCATGCAATACGGACGAGAACATCGGTACTCCCGAAAAGACCTAAAGTGCTAACAAGTCGGTATAATTTACAATATTTCGACGTTGACCAAAACTGTTCGTCGCTAATAGAAAACATAAATATGGCGAATCAATTTTCTTCTTCTTTGGTTCCCCTTTTGCCCTACCAGGTCGTTGGAGTTTCGTGTTTCATTCTTCCATCCATCTTCTCCATTTCTCCCTGTCGCTGGCCGCCGCTTCCATTCTACTACTACTTGTGCGTAGTTTGTAAAAATAAACGACTTTGTCACTCAACACTTTTATTATTTAATGTCTTAACCTTCCTATACTCACGCATATGGTCTGTGGGACCGACTTACGTAGTATAGTATACGTGTTTCATTTTTGACGTGAGTATAGGAAGGTTAAAACCGATTATAAAACTATACATTTTAACCGTTCAAGTGTTGCTTATTTGACCGTACCCGATTCTTTGTAATTGATTGAAGTGAATAGACGTAACTAACCTCCTTGTTCGAGTATTGCATATAGCTTTTCTCATTGCTAACCTTTTGTCAAGTCGAAGGGCAGATATCTCTTAACCCTAGAAAAATGTACGCATGCACTTTCAAAAAGTTACTGGTTCTTTCAAAATAGCACCAATTCGTCGCTGTGCGCTTCGGACATCTCAGCCGTTGGGCATACCTTTCGCGAGGCACACAAGTCGCTGTGGTAGGTATTACTAATTTTGAAATATAAGGACTGTGTGAGTCAAAATGACGCATGATTATCTTTTAAGTGACTTTTAAGATTTTTATTTATATGAAAATTTGTTTTGTTTGTTTATTTGATAAGCACTAATTCTACATATATTGTTCTATTTTATATCATATTTAATATTACAGTTTAATATTTGTTGATATCCTGACTAAAAACTATAATGGCGCGTCGGAATTTAAACGAAGACGCTATTCTGAGCGCCCTTTTAGAGACTGATGACGGTATCACTTGTGAAGACACGGATAAGCGATAAATTGAAGACGATATGCAGAGCGACGTAGAAGAAACTTTTGAAGAAGTGGAGAGAGAAAAGCAGCTAGACACCTAGCGAAGACCAACCCATTGTCGATGAGGATATTGAACAACCAGCTTCTTCGTCAGCTTTTCGCCGCATATTAACTTTGTCGCAAAGAACTATTGAAGGAAAGAATGGTGGTCTACTTCGAAATCAACTAGGCGCGGACGAATGTCAGCAATAAATCGAGCGATCAGACAAGAGTGGGATATCTGAAGAAATTAAAAACAGTCGCTCTAGGCCAGTGGGAATAGCTACACTCCCAGTCACGGAAGTTGGGACAGTTAATATTTTTTCAATATAAGTATTTAGCTTGCACAAAAATAAAAATCAAACACAAAATCAGTTGTATATAACAAAATATTGATTTATTAGGACAAAATGATAGCAAATAATAATATTTATCAAATACAATCATTAAACTTTCTTCTCGTCGAAGAATCCTCCTTTTGCATTCAATACGGCTTGAACAACTCTGGGCATTCTTTCGATAAGTTTTGTAAGTGTGTTGAGTGGTAAACAGTTCCACTGTTCTTCCTTCCCAAGGTGTTGTTTCGACGTTGGAGTCACTTTTCGTACCTGCCTATCCAGCTCATCCCACAAGAGTTCGATCGGGTTAAGATCGGGACTCTGTGGAGGCCATGACATTATTTGCAAGGTATTTTGTGTTTGTTGTGTATTCAAATAATCCCTACATACTAATGCCGTATGTTTAGGATCATTATCTTGCATGAAGGTGAAATTCTCCCCTATCAATCGCTGGCCAGAAGGTACAGCATTATGCTCTAGAATATTTCTGTACTGTTCTTTTCTCATAATACCTTCTATCCGAACGAAATCTCCTACTCCTGCGTACGAAAAACAACCCCACACCATAACTGAGCCACCACCATGTTTTACAGACATTCGCAAAGCATTTTTTCTGTCTTTGATCTCCGAACATAAACCCTCCTATTTTGTTCAAACACTTCAAACTTGGATTCGTCGGTCCAAAGCACATTTTTCCACTCCTCCACCGTCCAATCTCGATGTCGCTGGGCCCACTGTAATCATTTGAAACGATTGGTTCGCCTTAGGAGCGGTTTCCGTACAGCAATTCGTCCGAATAGGTTTGCCTCTCGCAAGCGACGTTGAATAGTGCTCACTGGCACCGCGTTTTGACGATCGCGATTGAATTCTGCTGCTATTTGTGGTGCTGTCAGTCTTCTATTTCGTTTACTAATTAAAACGATTCGCTGATCATCAACGTTGGTCGTAATACGAGGCGGACCTGGTCGATCACGGTCATTTAAACTTTCCGTTGTACGGTACAGTTTTATAATATTGGCTACACTAGATTTTGCCAGATGCACTTTTTCGCCAATTTGTCGAACCCTTCTTTATCAAGTGTGATCACGGACGATCGCTTTTCAACACTGATCGGTTTTCCACGCGGCATTTTCACTGTTAATACTTTCAAAATTCGCCCACTAGCACTTCGCGCGTACATGCAGACGTTTAGAAGTAAACTGAATGGCCCGAGGTATTAGAGGGATAGGATAATACCTTGATGACCATAAAATCGTTCTTGGAAATAGCCTTGTAAGCATTGTACTACTACTTGAATATTTCTTTCGGTAATACTATGAAATCATTATATTGGGATTATTAGGGATTATTGTAATTGTAAAAGATTAAGTTCTATTGTAAATTCCATTAGTGCAGCATTCCTAATAATGCTGTATGATGCACTAACCAGTAATAATTACTACGCAGTAGAATTCTCAGTATTGTGTAAGATTTTGAATTTTTATTGTACAATATCCTAAATTTAACGAGGTGTCCCAACTACCGTGACTGGGAGTGTATGTTTTTCTTTGACGGACCTCTTACACTTGTCTCTTATAAGCCGAAACCACTGAAATGGTTTACATGTTAGCACCTTGTGATGAAGAAGCCATTGTCAATGAAACTACTAGTAAACCTGAAATGATTATGTATTATAATGAAACTAAAGGCGGAGTGGATACACTAGATCAAATGTGTCCTCCAGTAGAAAGACGAATAAATGGCCTATGGCTGTTTTCTACGGGATGATAAATATTGCATGCATTAATGCTTATATTATATACAGTCGCAATGTCAATAGGAAAGGTGATAAGGCTGTAAGTCGCAAAAATTTCATTAAAAACCTAAGCATGTCAGTAACATCGCATTTTATGAATAAGAGATTAGAAACACCTACTTTGAAGAGATATTTGCGTGAAAATATATCTCATCTGATGTCAAAAGATATTGCTCACTCATCAAAAGTTATTACTGAAGAACCAGTACCAAAAAACGTACCTACTGTACATTCTGCCCCTCTAAAATAAAGCGGAAAGCAAATGCATTGTGAAATAAATTCAGAAACATCATTTGTCGTGAGCATAACATTGACATGTGCCAAAGTTGTATATGAATGATCTTTATAAAACTTTATATTCTTATCTTATAAAAATGTCTTGTATATTTAGTATATAAGTCAAAATGACTGATTATTAGCAGAAAATTAGTAATAAGTTTCCAAAGAAATAGGATTCCTGGCGAAGTTTCTTTGGTTTTGTTTTTTGTCATAATAAATATATATATAAACATATCTTTAATTCTGGTGTTTTTATTTCATTTATATGTAAAAATATCATCCACATTAGTTTATTCTAAATCAATCAATAAAATAACGACAATATAGCTAATTAAAAATCACGCGTCAATTTTACGCATGATTATCTTTAACGTATGTCAGAATATGATTATCTTTCTAGGGTTAAATTAGGCTCAAGAAAAACAAAGTAATAAATACTGTCCTACGTGATAGTAATGGGAAGATTAGCTGAAACTTACTATAAACAATTATGTGTTCAAAACGTAGGTGGTGAGATAACTATAACGGTGTTAAATTACATTGAAGCAGCTCTAACTTATCATAAGGAAATAGAAAAGGTGTTATATTACACGAATATATGTGGAAAAGAACAAATAACCACTTAAAACTTATGTACTTCACGTATCCTTAAAATCTCTACTAATTCCTGGAATTAATGCATCATTTTACATTAATCATATAAATTAAATGTATATATATATATATTTCGTGACCTTTTTATACTTATTATTTATTAGTGGTAGAGATCTATCATATAAGATTAATCATATACACAATGTCGACTGTTAGTTCTCCAACACCATCTCCCTAATTGGTTTCCCTCCTTTTCCTCCCAACTCTGCTATTTGTTGCATCCTTGGTGTACCTCTTTCCCATTTTCTTTCCGGTATTTGCTGTCACCACCCTCCTCAACAATCGGTTATTGTCCATCCATGTCCATAAGTCCAAATAAGTTCAGTATTCTCTTTGATTTCCTACTTCTTATAGCTTCAAGGTCCAGTTTCAGTCTAAGGTATCCTATCCTATCCAGTCGCGCCCTTGCTGCTGTTTTTCTTAATTGTTGGCGCTGTAACTTTATTGTATACTCCAAGTTTTGCTTGAATTCCAAACTTTTCTTCTTCTCAAAAATCGTATTGCTTAGAGCATAATAATAATAACAATGAAGACTTTCTTGTAGCTTTAAAGACACAAAAGACAAAAGAAATATGTAACATTAAAGTAACTAGTGTCATAATGACCAAAGAAAAAGCTATAATCACAGGGCGAAATTCAGAAAATACTGCTTTACAACTTAACATTGGTACACATGATTCAAAGCAAAAGTAAACAAACACAAGTACACAAACACAATTATAAGTACCTAAAATTTAACTAATCCTATTGACCTCCTTCGTTTTTGACGTTCCTTCGTTCTCAGGTTTCACGGAATACATATATTATCCGATATTCGTCCGTCTAGCTTTTGTCTGTGCATCATTCAGTTTATGTTCCACTAGCTCTCTAATTCCGATTTCAACCATTTCGGGGGATGCAAGGCAGATAGCTCTATAGTTTCCGCATTCCATTTCATTCCCCCTTTCGTGTATAGGGACTATTAAGTTCTCTTCCCATTTTTAGGGCTCTTCTCCTCGTGCCAAACTCTTCTGCATAATTCCAGAAACCATTCCATTCCCTCTTCTCCCATCCACTTAACTTAACTTTTGATCTTCTGAAATCCCAGTCCTTCCCTCGTTAATTCTGGTAGCTGCACATCTTCCTCTTCCTTCCTCTTTCTCCCAGTGTCGAGAGTACGTTCTCCTGTTCAATCTTTTGCAAAGTAATCCCTCCATACTTCCAACCTTTCCATTAAAAGACATGGAAGGAGGCGATAGATAAACTACCAGTTTTTAGTTGGTGTGCCTTATCTGCCCCCCTCCAATGTTTCTCCTCTTATTTCCTCTGAATCTTCTTCTAATCTTGCTCCAGAATAATCTGTTACTGCTGTCAGTTACGGATTGTTTAATTCCTCTCCAAATCTTTTCCAAGTTTGTTTCTTGTCCTTTCTCACTCTCTTCATCACCTCATCTCTCTGTTTCCTATACTTTGCTTTATCCTCTTCTGTCGTTGTTCTGTTAGATCTCATCCATGTCTCTTTTTCGTCTGATTTCCGCTTGAATTTCTGTGCTCTACCACTCATTGTCGGTTCTTTTCCGTCTTTGACGTGTTTCGGTAATTCCGCATATCTTTTCTGCTTTCTTATGAGTCATCTGTTTGAATAGTTTCCATTTTTCCCCAAACTTCAATCCAGGTTTTCCTCCTCTACTTCCGTAAATATCCGATTCGTTTCCTCTCGATATCTCTTTCTGCATTCTGGGTCCTTTAGTCTATGGATTCTAATTCTTTTATAATCCCTCTTCTCTATTAATTCACCAAACGCTACCTTCAGATTAGCCGTGACCGTTCTATGTTCCGTCCCTATTTCCGCTTCATCTATTATTTTTACTTCTTTAAATATTGCATCTAAATCTTTACAGACGAGGGAAAAAGGAAGGGAAATATGGAGAAACTGGCTGAGACCTTTGGGAGAAGTTCAAAGACAAGAGGAATACCGGACAAGAGAGATAAGAATGAGGATAAATTGGATAAAATAATGGAAATGATTTTAGACTTGAAGAGAGATATGAAAACTGATCTAGAGGGAATTCGATCGGAATTGAAGACAAATGCGGAAGAATTGAAGAGAATTAAGAAAGAAAATGGTATTCTACAAAGTGAAAATAAAAATCTGAGGGAGGAGATACAGAAAATAAATATGAAATTGGAGAATATGGATATTGATAAGAGAATAAATAACATAATAGTGCAAGGATTGGAAATAAGGGGGATGACCAAATAATGATGAAGGACAGTATGGAAAAATTCATCAATGGATACTTGGAGATAGAAGTAAAGTTACGGAATGTAAAAAGAATAGGAGAGAGAACCTGCTTGATAGAAATGGATAGTATGAGTGACAAAATAATGGTTATGAGGAATAAAAACAGATTGACAAATGTGAAAGACCTAAACATCTTTATAAATGACGATATGACCAAGGAACAGAGAGAAGTACAAAAATTAATTTAGAGAACGGCACAAGAAGAAAAAGTGAAGGGAAAGAAAGTAAAAATAGGGTACCGAAAGTTGAGGGTAGATAACCAAGAATAGAAATGGAGTTGTGAGAAACAATTATTGGAAAAACCAAGAGACCAAGAATTGAAAAAGGATTCAAAAAACTAGCAAGAAATACCAAAGTAACGATGATAATGAATAGGACGAACGAAAAGGATATGAGTAGGGAAAATATAAGTAAATGTAGAGAAGAAAATATAAAAATGAACAAGACAACTAGAAATACACACAAACATAAAATGCAAACGAAGCAATTACTATCTGGAGTTGTTAGATTGGGAACATGGAATGTTAGAGGAATAAATGGGAAAGAAGATGAATTGATGGAGGAACTGGAAAAACTAAAATTGCATTACGTAGGAATTACGGAAACAAAGAAAAAGGGGAAAGGGTGTAAAAGGTTACCTAATGGATATTGGATGTACTGGTCCGGAGTTAAACAGGAAGAAAATGCGGCAGCGGGAGTAGCACTACTGATAAAAGAGGAAAGGATAAAAAATGTGAAAAATGAAAGATTTGTAAATGAAAGAATAATATCGGTATCAATTAAAGAAAATGGCGGAAGCGAAGAATATACCTTAATAGTGTGCTACGGCCCAAATGACAGTGCGACAGTTGAAGAAAAAGATAATTTTTTAGTGATCTACAAGAAGAGATAGATAGCACAAATAATAAGGTAATAATAATGGGCGACTTAAATGGAAGAGTTGGAAGAGAGAATGAAGGAATAGAATGGTGCCTGGGAAAACAAGGAGAGAGAGTGAGAAATAATAATGGAGAACGAATAATAGAAATAAGTTTAGAAAATGAGTTAAAGATTGGCAACACACTCTTTGAGAAAAAGAAATCCATAAAATAAGTAGACAAGTGATATCAAGAAAGGAAACATCTATTATAGACTACTTCTTGATACATAAGGAAATTTGGAGAAATGTCAAGGATATTAAAGTAAAAAGAGGCCCGGAGATAGGCAGCGACCACTTGTTGTTACAGATGTTACTAAAATTTGGAAAAGAAAACGTCAAAGAAAATAAACGCAAGATTGTAAACTCTAAAATAAAATGCTATAAACTAAGGCAGAAGGAAATAAGAGAGGAATATCAAAAGAAATGTGAGGAAAGACTGAATATCAATAACGAGGAATTAGGAATAGAAGAAAGCTGGAGAAGACTTAAAGATATCATTTTAACTGCGGCCGAGAGCACCTGCGGCGCATCAAGGATAGTAAATAGAAAAGTCAAAAAGACAAACTGGTGGACAGATAGAGTAAAAGCAGCGGCCAGTGATAAAAAGAGAGAGTGGAAAAAATATTTGCAAACAAGGTATCAAACAGACTATGAGAAATATAAACAACGAAGGAAAGACGCCAAAAGAGTGATAGGGGAAGAAAAGAAAAGATCATGGCAACAATTTGGAGAACGAATGAAAAACGCGTATAAAGAGAACCAGAAGCTTTTCTTCGGTGTAATTAGGAACATGAGACAGAAAAGAGCAGGAACAATATTAAATATAAAGGACAAAGAAGGAAATATCATAGAAGAAGAAGATAAAATTATGGGCAGATGGAGAGAATATTATAAAGATCTTTTAGAAGGAGAGGACATAATCGCCGAAAACCAACATCTGAGTGTAGGACTAGAGCACGGAATAGAAATAACACAAACAGACGAGATAAGTATTAAGGAAGTAAGGGAAGGGATAGCAGAGTTAAAACTGGGAAAAGCACCGGGACATGATGGAATTATAGCAGATATGATAAAAACACTACCAGAGGTAGCCATACAAGAACTTCCGATGATGATGAACAGGATACTGTTAGGTAGTGCACCAAGGGACTGGACAACAGGTATAATAACACCTATTTACAAAAGAGGTGACACAAAGGACTGTAGCAATTACAGAGGGATAACACTAACTAGCACGGTATCAAAGGTATATACTAGAATATTAGCAAAACGTATGAGAGATAAACTGGAATGTACTTTGGAGGAAACACAGTTTGGATTTCGACCGGCTAGAGGGGTAAATGATGCAATATTTATAATGAGACAAATAGGAGAAAAGGCAATAAAAGAAGACAAAGAGGTACATTTATGCTTTATAGACCTACAAAAAGCTTTTGATAAGGTTAATAGAGAGGACATATGGATGACACTAAGAAATAGGAAAATACCGGAATTAATAATAAGAGGAATACAAAGCTTATATAAAGAAACAACAAATTATGTAAGAACAAAACAGAGGAAATCAGATGTGTTTGCAACAACTAGAGGTCTCAGGCAGGGATGTATTCTGAGCCCGATGCTCTTTACACTGGTGTTAGATGAGGCGATGAAGAGAGTAAAGATGAAAGGAATAAGAGCGCATGAAATAGGCTACTAGAAAATGAAAAATATAAAAATATCGGAGATATGCTATGCGGATGATATAGTTATAATTGCAAAGGACGAAGAAACACTTAATATGAATATACAGACTTACAAGGAAACATTGGAGGAAATAAACATGAATGTCAATATAGAGAAGACTAAGACAATGATAGTGGCAAAGAATCCGCAAAAACACACAATAAAAGTAGGAGAAGAAATACTAGACCAAGTAAAGAAATTTAAATACCTAGGCTCAATATTATCAGAGGACGGAAAGATAGAGGACGAAATTAAAGAAAGAACAACAGCAGGAGGAAGACTGTTTAATTGTATAAAAGATACATTTCTGGGAAAAGAAGAGATACCGAAGGAGGTTAGAGTACAAGTATTCAAAAAAGTGGCTATGCCAATACTTTTATACGGTGCGGAAACATGGACCATGACTGAGAAACAGAAAAGAAAGATAACAACTGCAGAAATGAGATTTGTGAGAAAAATAGTAAATAAAACAAGAAGAGACAGAATTAGAAACATAACACTCAGAGATAACCTGAAACTCAGACCAATGGAGGAGAATATTGAAAAAGCACAGCTGAGATGGTATGGGCATGTGAGGAGGATGCCGGAACAGAGAGTGGTTAAGCAGGTATTTGAAGCCAGGACGAGGAGGAAGGCCCAGGCGGACGTGGATAGAGAACGTGATGGATGCACTGGACGGAAGGGCAGTATCGTGGGGAGAAGCTCAGCAAGCCGTAGCGGATAGTTAGCGATGGAGGGAAATATGCAATATTAATCCCGGGGCTCAGCTTCACACACGCCTTACACCCCAGGACAGGGGTAGAAAAGGCTTAAGGATTAAGTAAGTAAGTAAGTAAATATTGCTTCCACTTTGTTTCTATATTTTACTATGAAATTTATCACTTATTGTTTTTCGTCTCTCTACCACGTATGTATATCTTTCCTACAATGTTTGTTCCCAAAAGGTGTTCTCAACATATATCGCTTTCTTGGCAGAAGTTCTTTCAACATTCTTAGACCACTCCTGTTCGTTTTCATCTCTCCATATTTCCCTCTGCATCCCACGCCTATCTTTACATCGTCCCCTATCCTTAGATTCCAGTCCCCCATTATTATTATATTTGTCGTTGTCTCTTTTATACCATCTAGTGTAATTTGTAGTTGTTGGCAGAATTCTGCCATCTTGCCCTCTTCTGTCCCAACTACTGGGACGTATATCTTATTACTACCATTGCATAAACACGGCAAATAAATAGAAAGATATATATATCCAATGGGGGAGAGATCTCCCTTTACAACTAATACGATTTCATCCCTCAGAAAGAGTGCAAGTGTGGAATAGAGAGGAAAAAGATGCACAACCAGAACCATGAGAGCTGGAGCACAGCGTTCTACATTGGGGCCATTGCTATTTATTATATACATAAAAGATATGTCCTGAATGAAGTCCAAATGTGCTTCTACGCAGATTGTACTCCCATCCTGATCAAAACCGCATGTGAAGAAGGACTAATTAGAGAAACTGATACAGGTATAAGAAAAGCCAATCAGCGGTTCGCTGCTAATCAACTAAAACTTAACAAAAACAAAACAACACCTGACTTTAACAACCAAACCTGGGGAAGAAATGACGGTGAAGTTTTTTGATATACATACATATGGCGACGAAGGACTAAACTGGATCCCCACCGTACATCAATTTGCAACTTTCTTTAACTTATATTTTTTAAATCTTCTGTAACAGAAATATAATATTTTATTTTATTGCTATTTGTAATTTCCTAACAATTGTTATGTACTCGTAAATACGATAATCTATTTATTTATCTATCTAGAAGAAAAAGAAATGAGTTGGGGAGGTACAACTCTTTGTTGCCAAGCCGGTAATAGCACAAAAGAATTCATTTCCGTTAAGATAGCGCAACCTAGAAATCCGATGAGTATACGGATGTATATACGTAAATACCTGTGTCTCTAGCTGGAACTATTTCAAATTGGCGCCGAAATAGTCGAAGAAAACAAAGGTTGAATTATATACTTAAAAGGCGACAAGGAGGAAATTACTGAGACGATAAGACCCGAATACAGAAACGCGAAATTTCTAAAGAATGGCCATAAATAATATTCTTTTATAACACACCGATTCTACCGATGCTAATCGATTACCTATACATAGATAAAATCGCTTTATTGTTAGTTATCCTCGAGGACTCTGTTGCAAATGAGAAAAATGTTGTTTAAAGTTGATATTCGTTTAAGGGGGAATTACTCTCTAGAAAATTCGAAAATTCGACTTTTTTTTTGCATTTTATTATAGTCTGGGATTCTGAGAATGTGCCTCGAAAATATTAATTCGAAATACGTAGAACTCTAATAGTTACAGAGGTTCGAACTGCGGCGCGTCACTTATACCCTCGACCGTTGTGTCCATTGTTTACCCGGTATGCCAGCTTGGGAAAATTCGATTTTTTTTTGTTGCATTTTATTATAGTCTGGGGTTCTTTTTTGAAGCTGAGGAAGGTGGTGTCTATGGTCCTGGTACAGCTGATTAAGGGTAAGTTACTCAAATTAGTTGCTATCCACCGTAAGTGCGGCCGTATCAGTGCTACATGTATGGCAAACTTCGAACGCGTTTTTCTCCGAACGACATTTTTCAAGACGGGCGTACGTTTTTCTCAAGAACTATTGAACCGATTGACTTGCGGTTTGGCACACATAGTGAAGGAACCTTCACTTATGGTTGGAACTTGGATTATTTTGATAGCTTGAATATTTCAGTTCCAATCTGATGTTTTGGTTGACATTTTTTCGAAAAAATTGAACTTTGATTTTTGAATAGCTGCCATTTCGATAAAAATATTTGTTTCCACTTAGTTCTAGTTCGGACGATAACTACACTCATATAGATTACAATGATTAGTTTTTTAGATTCAAACGATTAGCATTGCCGCAATCCGTACGCCCGATTGCACGAACGTCTCACGTCGCGACCAACATAACAGCGCATAACTTGTATAAATTTCAACAAAGCGCTTCATGAAAATTTTTATTGGTAGTTCAAACATGTTTTGAAATGAGTGAAAAATCCCGACACTGTAGGTTTGATAGTTTTCGCAAAATTAATTTCTAAATATCACTTTCAAAATACGCTTCTAGAGAGTAATACCCCCTTAAGTAGTGATGTTTCGTTCATATCATCAACTAAATAACTCCAACTTCCAATCACACTAACCGAAGAAAGACTTCCAACTCGAAATTTCAGAAAGATTTGAAACTTGATGATGATTAGTTCACACCAAGACACGTTTTCCTCTAAACGGTGCTATCAAAAATTGGGATAATCATTCAAAAGAAAAGGACGTGACGTCATATCTAGGATAATAATACACGTCACAAAATACGTTGTTTATTGTAGAAATTTGCGCATTTTAGAATTAAGGTTGACTTATCCGATCGTTTTCTTTTTCACTATTTACAGATTTTATTGATTTTGTTCAAAGCTATATGTTAACACTGCATATGCATATATTGATAAGTTAAATGTATATATATATATATATTTCGTGACCTTTTTATACTTATCTTATATGATAGATCTCTACCACTAATAGGTCAATTAAACAAGGCTGATTTGAACGATAGTTATATTTTCAGAACGTTTACAAACGTTTTCTTCTTCAGTGAAAATATAACTAGATAAATATATAAACAAACATTTGTTTTTATTTGGGAACTATCAACAAAATAACTAATGACTAGGATTTCTTGATATAGAGGATGTGTAAAGAACTTTTATATACATATATATAAATTATAAAAACTAAATTAATGTGTAAACATACATGCAAATTAAGTAAAACCTTATATCAAAAAATCTTTGTCGAAACCTTAACAATTCTGTTCAAAGACTAGGGAAAACCCAAATTTAAAAACCTAGCCAAAGGTTTCCTTCTTAAGAAATGCAAATGTCATTTTAACAAATTGCTATATACATTACTTAAATTTTGAATATCGATTCTGAAATTAACAGTTTTAGTGTCTTTTTGTATATTTATCATTTCATATATTAGTCTTTTTATAATTATTCTCTGTTTTTAATATAATAGTGTTTTCAAAATCAAATTAATGCCCAAGATCTTTGTAATGCTTTGTTACAGCGGTCATTGCACCAAAATCATTATTTAAAGAATACTTATGGCTATACAACCTTTTCTTTAAATATTGTTTCGTCTGACCGATGTAACAACCATCACAGTCTTTACAGTTTATTTTATAAACTACATTACTTTGATTTTGTTTAATTATTTTAGATTTAGTATTAGTAAAAGAGATCTGTTACTATAATTTGGAATGAAAGTAATGTTTATATTGTTTTTGTTAAACTCTTTTTTATTTTTCGCTTAAACCTTTGTTATAAGGAATAGCGTTATAAGATTTATTGTTATTATTTTTAATTCCTCTATTGTATAATTTGTTTATTCTATTTTTATTATTATTTCATAAAAACTATTTGGATAATTATTTTTATCTAAGATTTCTTTAACTTTGTTTAAATTCTTTTCCCTAAATTCAGGATTAGCTAATCTAACCGCTTGATCAACTAAACCGGTAACTAATTAGATTAGCTAATCCTGAATTTAGGGAAAAAATTTAAACAAAGTTAAAGAAATCTTAGATAAAAATAATTATCCAAATAGTTTTTATGAAAAATAATAAAAAATAGAATTAACAAATTATACAATAGAGGAATTAAAAATAATAACAATAAATGTTATAACGCTATTCCTTAAATAAAAAAGGTTTAAGCGAAAAAAATAAAAAGAGTTTAACAAAAACAACATAAACATTACTTTCATTCCAAATTATAGTAACAGATCTCTTTTTACTAATACTAAATCTAAAATAATTAAACAAAATCAAAGTAATGTAGTTTATAAAATAAACTGTAAAGACTGTGATGGTTGTTACATCGGTCAGACGAAACAATATTTAAAGAAAAGGTTGTATAGCCATAAGTATTCTTTAAATAATGATTTTGGTGCAATGACCGCTGTAACAAAGCATTACAAAGATCTTGGGCATTACTTTGATTTTGAAAACACAATTATATTAAAAACAGAGAATAATTATAAAAGAAGACTAATATATGAAATGATAAATATACAAAAGACACTAAAACTATTAATTTCAGAACCGATATTCAAAATTTAAGTAATGTATATAACAATTTGTTAAAATGACATTTGCATTTCTTAAGAAGGAAACCTTTGGCTAGGTTTTTAAATTTGGGTTTTCCCTAGTTCTTGAACAGAATTGTTAAGGTTTCGACAAAGATTTTTTGATATAAGGTTTTACTTAATTTGCATGTATGTTTACACATTAATTTAGTTTTTATAATTTATATATATATAAAAGTTGATTACACATCCTCTATATCAAGAAATCGTAGTCATTAGTTATTTTGTTGATCGTTCCCAAATAAAAACAAATGTTTGTTTATATATTTATCTAGTTATATTTTCACTGAAGAAGATATTCCGAAAACGTTTGTAAACGTTCTGAAAATATAACTATCGTTCAAATCAGTCTTGTTTAATTGACCTATTAGTGGTAGAAATCTATCATATAAGATATATTGATAAGGGCGTTTATTTCTTACGTTCAATTTTTATTTCTTATTCGTTGTCTTCCTTCTGCTGGAATCTACACGAAGATAACTACGTATAAGCCGATTTTGCTAATTTTGATCAACGGGTCGCTTCGCTATTTACAGATTTTACTGATTTTGGTCTATACTGTGTGTATTAATAAGGACGTTTACATCTTGCGTTATTTCTTATTCGCTTTCTTCCATTCTGCTGGAACCTACAAGAAGATAACTGCATATAAGCCAATTTTACTAATTTTTCTTATGATGATTTTCAAGATGAGGTGTGATCGGACTTCGAGACGAGATTGAATATGGCTCGAATTTAATGATTTTGAAACGAAGCGTGAGTCAACATTATGGATTTTATATGAATTTTTCTGACAGAACAATGTGGTTTAAAATATCTAAGAAGTGGACTTCAAAATAAAAACTAAACTTCTCATTAATATTATGGTTGATATAAACTTCTTTCCAATTTTCACCAGATGTCATTTACAAAGTCAGTCACTGATTTCTTCGAAAAAAACACGCACCTGCTTATATCGACGAGTGTTAGCCTGAGAATCGTTTGAAAACGGCACAGTTAAAAAGTTATGGTCAGAGTAAGCAGCAAACATTGATTTACCACTCACAGGATCCAAGTTACTCATGTCAAGACAGTATTTCGTAGTTTTGGAGATCCTGTTAATGTTTTTTTTTCTGGTAGTCTCTACAATTTTAAATATGATATTGGTATGATCCGCGATCCTTAAAATAATTCAAATATGATATAATTTTGGTATACTGGATCCAAAGTTTTTTGATATAATATATGTAAATATTATCGAGCAAACTATTTCAACTCTCATTTTAATATAACATTTTTAAATGCAAAATCTATAACAGGCAACTATATATAACATAAATTTTGGCGTATTAATATTTCTTCTTCCAACTTCAATCCAGACAATTTGTTTCGGCAGTCAGAACAAGCCTCGCTCAACGGATTAGTATTATACTGGTAATATTTTTATGGGCATTCGAAACATACATTATTCGCAAATATTGTCATAATAAAATACAGTTTAAGAAGTATGCTAAACTTAGAAAAATGAAAGGCACAAAAACCATACTGTAACCTATAGAAATAATACAAAAATCAGTTTACAAATATTAAATTTTGTTTTTACTATCTGATATATCCTTTTAAGCTCAAAATATTAGTGCGAAAAAGGATATGGTTAAAATTGCAATGGACAAAATTAAGCATATGTAAACTGATTTAACGTTGTCTTTCTCGGCTGAAGTAACTTTTTAGTTTGCATCCATCATTTTCCCTTTTAAAGACAAACGACAGGCTTGTATTAATGGAAGATAAAATTTTGGAGAAAGACTTTTGTTTATACAACTTTAAAATGGCTTGTTCAAATATCAACCGCTGTCGAATGCACACATATCAAGCTAGAAAATTTTAAAAAAACCTGCGAGCCTGTAACTCTGAAATTTAACAGAAAAAATTCACAACAACTCTTAAAATTTGGTCATTTTTACCCTAAAATGCACTTCATCTGATGTAAAATACACTAAACTTGCCACACCCACAGGCTACAAATTGATATAACAGAGACATGAGCAGTGTTGCCAGATCGAAAAATGAATTACACTAGATTTTAGTGCTAAATGGTGAAAAAGTGAAATTTTTTGATTATTAATCGATTCTCTAAGTTAATATCTATTATATGACGAAGTTTCAAGTCGATAACTCAAATATTAAAAAATTCGGTTATTTAAAAAAAAAAGCACTAAAGCAAATGTGGAATACAGTAAACAGCTAGTGAGTCATGACTAAGATTTGATAACAGAATGGTTAACGTATTATCATTAAGTAGTGTAAACCGGACTGACGCTCTTACTAAGTGGAGACAAAGACTGGTTTGCACTACTTAATGATAATACGTCATCCACTTTTTATCAAACCTTAGTCATAGCCTAATAATGTAGGGCTATTCTGCTCAGCAGAGTCTGCTACAACACGACAACCGCGCCCAGAGAAACATGACATAATAAAATAAGATGTGTGCATCTACATTCTATATCAACATGTTCGTTACATTACAACAACGTATCGTTGGTACATAGGAGGAATTTGATGGCAACAAGCTAGTGAAATACCAAAATTATATTTAAATTATATCAAAATTATACCAAATTTTTTACAAATTTAAATAAGAGAAGAATATGATATAACGCATCCAAATAATGAATATGATATTGATATCAAAATTCAGAAATGGCCTACCAAAATTATATCAAAATTATATCAAAATTAATTGTGGTATAACAGAAAAAGAAAATACGAGATCCTGGTAGGTTCTTTAAATAAATTTTTTGCAGCATATTCTTCCAAGATATTCAGAAATTCTTTGGACGGGTGTGAATTTAATCATGGTTAGATTTACTTTTACAAAGGATATCATTCGCCATTTTATGTCTTCTTAGATTTTTAATACCCATCGTATCTGGACAGTTTCTTATTGTTTCTTTTAAATTTTGTTAATTTAATTTCTTTTTCCGCTTTGTCAACTCCATTAAAATTCACTGATATCTTTCATTGGTCAATCAACATTTTCTATCATAATTATTTGATTTCCAACTACATTGTTCCGATAATATTGGCCTTAATCCGTTCGAACAACCAGAAGTGGTATTTCAATAGTATTTGTGCGTTTTTAAGTTTTTCAACCATCCTGTTTTGTACATACGTAGTGGCTGCCTCGGTCTCATAGATTCTCCAGCTTTTTGCAATAAAGAAGAGGTTATGGGAATAAAAATACGGGATGGGCAAATTTATTACTCATCCGCTGAATATAGCCGCTCGTTCTGATTAACAATATAATTTAATTGTCTTATTAGATTTAATGACCAATTAAAAAAGAAAACCTTCGAGCCTATAACTCTGAAATTTAACAGAAAAAATTCACAATAACTCCTAAAATTTGGTTATTTTTACCCTAAAATACACTTCATCTCATGTAAATTACACTAAAGTGGCCACACCCACAGGTAACAAATTGATATAACGGAGACATGAGCAGTGTTGTCAGGTAGAAAAATGAATTACACCAGTTTTCAGTATAAATGGCGAAAAATGCCGAAAAAGGAGTGAGATGAATATTTTGATCTATTATGTGACGAAGTTGACGTGTCGTTGGTACATAGGAGGAATTTAATGACAAGCTAGCGAAATACCAAAATTATATTAAAATTATATCAAAATTATACCAAATTTTTTACAAATTTTAATAAGAGAAGAATATAATATAACGCATCCAGATAATGAATATGATATTGATAGCATATCAAAAATCAGAAATGGCCTACCAAAATTATATCAAAATTAATTGTGGCATACAACAAAAAAACCCGAGATCCTGGTAGGTTCTTTAAATAATTTTTTGCAGCATATTGTACCAAGATATTCAGAAATTCTTTGGACGGAGGTGAATTTGATCATTGCAGTTCATGGCTAGATTTACTTTTACAAAGGATGTCATTCACCATTTTATGTCTTCTTGGATTTTTAATACCCATCGTATCTGGACAGTTTCTTATTGTTTTTTTAAATTTTGTTAATTTAATTCCTTTTTCCGCTTTGTTAACTCCATTAAAATTCACTGTTATATTTTATTGGTCAATCAACATTTTCTATCATAATTATTTGATTTCCAACTTCATTGTTCCGATAATATTGGCCTTAATCCGTTCGTACAACCAGAAGTGGTATTTCATAGTATTTGTGCGTTTCTTAACTTTTTCAACCATCCTGTTTTGTACAAAACGTAGTGGCTGCGTCGGTCCCATGGATTCTCCAGCTTTTTGCAATAAAGAAGAAGTTATGGGAATAGAAATACGGGATGGGCAAATTTATTATTCATCCGCTGAATATAACCGCTCGTTCTGATTAACAATATAATTTAATTGTCTTATTAGATTTAATGACCAATTAAAAAGAAAAACCTTCGAGCCTGTAACTCTGATATTTAACAGAAAAATTCACAATAACTCCTAAAATTTGGTTATTTTTACCCTAAAAGCACTTCATCTCATGTAAAATACACTAAAGTGGCCACACCCACAGGTGACAAATTGATATAACGGAGACATGAGCAGTGTTGTCAGGTAGAAAAATGAATTACACCAGTTTTCAGTATAAATGGCGAAAAAATGCCCAAAAAGGAGTGAGATGAATATTTTGATCTATTATGTGACGAAGTTGACGTGTCGTTGGTACATAGGAGGAATTTAATGACAAGCTAGCCAAATACCAAAATTATATTAAAATTATATCAAAATTATACCAAATTTTTTACAAATTTTAAATAAGAGAAGAATATGATATAACGCATCCAGATAATGAATATGATATTGATAGCATATCAAAATTCAGAAATGGCCTACCAAAATTATATCAAAATTAATTGTGGTATAACAGAAAAAAATACGAGATCCTGGTAGGTTCTTTAAATAATTTTTTGCAGCATATTGTTCCAAGATATTCAGAAATTCTTTGGACGGAGGTGAATTTGATCATTGCAGTTCATGGCTAGATTTACTTTTACAAAGGATGTCATTCGCCATTTTATGTCTTCTTGGATTTTTAATACCCATCGTATCTGGACAGTTTCTTATTGTTTTTTTAATTTTGTTAATTTAATTTCTTTTTCCGCTTTGTTAGCTCCAGTAAAATTCACTTTGATGTCTGTACATGTGAGAGGGATTCTATATGAATTCTCTCACAATGCACGTATTACGGATTTTTTACAGTTATTTTTTCTACAGAAGTGGACAACTTGCGTTGCCACAGCCTCCTGCAGTAACTGCAGTCGCGCTCTTCGGCTACCAGCAGTGGAAAAATTGCAAATTACAAAATTTTGATCTTCTCTTGCCATCCGTAGACGTACGTTTCGCGGTTATACCGCTCGTCAGTACGGCTTTGCAAGAGCAATAATACGTGCATTGTGAGAGAATTCATATCGAATCCCTCTCACATGTACAAACATCAATGTTCAGACGATATATACATAAAATTTGTATACGAAATTACAGCTCTTGCAAAGTCGTACTGACGAGCGGTATAACCGCGAAACGTACGTCTACGGATGGCAAGAGAAGATCAAAATTTTGTAATTAAAATTCACTGTTATCTTTCATTGGCCAATCAACATTTTCTATCATAATTCTTTGATTTCCAACTTCATTGTTCCGATAATATTGGCCTCAATCCGTTCGTACAACCAGAAGTGGTATTTCACAGTATTTCTGCGTTTCTTAAGTTTTTCAACCATCCTGTTTTGTACATACGTAGTGGATGCCTCGGTCTCATGGATTCTCCAGCTTTTTGCAATAAAGAAGAGGTTATGGGAATAGAAATACGGGATGGGCAAATTTATTACTCATCCGCTGAATATAACCGCTCGTTCTTATTAAAAATATAATTTAATTGTCTTATTCGATTTAATGACTATAATTCCGTCTCGAAAACGCATTCGAACACATAATTTGAACTAATCGCTTATTCGCTAATAAGTACAACTTGCAGCATTAAACTATACGTTCTATGTAGTACTAATTAATACGAAATTATAGTCCTTCATTTCAGCTTCACCTCGTCGGGGCATCATTACGTAGATCGCTCGCAATTTCTATCGACGATTTCTGCCACGACGGCGACGTCTTCGTACAATCCACCGATTCGATTGTATAATGGGCGTGCAAACATCTGCGTTGTCTAGGCTTTTACGCGCTCGCTTGCTTGCTCTTACATATTACAAATTTTGTGTTTTCTCAATCGTCTGACAAGCGAAGCGTCCGCCTGACTAATTGCAAAACAGTCAGATATTATGAGGTCAGTATCTAAGCGCCAATTAATTAATTTGTAGTATCGTCTATATGTGCGTGTTTTGTGTGGTATAAATTTAGATTAGCGCCGGGGCCAGATAACGGATTTTTTCGCGACGTCTCGTCTTTTTTTTTTTCTGGTACGGTTCTTCTCCTCGATCCCTCAGATTTCTTCATTATTCGAGACGAGCGCCGGTTATTATTGTTTGTAAGAACGTAAAGCTCGAGTCTGTATTTACTATGTGGAGCATCGCGAGCGAGATTATTGTTATTAAAGCGTACGTATTACGAAATGAGTCACTACGGGAGACGATTTATTTTAGTAATATCGCAGAAATGGTGTTACAATAATAATAGTATAGATAATTATTATGATGTTTATTTCTAAAGTGTGTTATTGTAAAGTTGAAAATGGGGGCGACCACGGATTTAGTAACGGGATGGGTTAAATGCGAAATTTTACGATTTCTGGCGCCGCCGTATGGAGCGTGGGCACGTTTGAAGAAATTGTTGCCTTGTCCAATTAGACGTGTTTTACATATTTCGAACAAGGTACAAGTAAAGCGCGTTTTACATTATCATATTAATATATTATTATTAATATATAGTATATTTCGTACGTAAAAATTGAATACTATTTTATAATACAATATAAAACACTGTGCTATTTTTCTGTGCAAAATCACAGTATGAAATTAGAACCTGTCCTATTTTCATACTAAACAGTTTGACTTGCGCCTGCTCACTAGTCTGTATTGCACGTATTCCAATGTAACCTCATTTTCTCATGTTTACGTCTTGTCCAGTCCTGTTACAGTATAAAATAAACGTGGATTTTTACATTATACTGTGGTCGTGTCAGCAAATGTTTTTATTGAGCATTTTACTAAAAGTATTAGTGTAATTAGCTAAGCATAAAATGATTTTTTTTGGAGGTTATGGGAAATATTTGTAAATATTGTGTAATACTGGTATACAATTTGAAACGAGGATGTAGCATGGCGCAGAATCATCAACAGAATTTTTGTACAAGTTCATAATACATATGTAATAGCCCTGACGAATGATGGAGTCTAAATTCATACAATAATCTTGTACAAAAGACCGGTAATGCGTTTTTTCATTGTACTATAAAATAGTATTCAATTGTTTGGTACAATTTAATATGATAATGTAAAACGGGCTTAAGACGATAAAGTTTAGGCTCTTTTCCAAGTACAATAGAGTCACGATTTAGTGAACTAATTCTTGCACGGCGGACTCCCTCTTTCAGGGGTTTCACTATTTTGAGGTCGAAAAAATGAGAAAGAAACGTTCATATTCTTTGTTAGTAAACATTTATTTTAAACCTAGTTGAATTGTTAGAGAAAAAAATATTGAAAGATACATAATAGCACGCATGTATTATGAAATTCGTTCTAAAAAGCATCGAGATACAAAGAAATGATGTTATGTGTAACTATTTAATATCTTTTGTCGTAGATTAAGTAACGCGAGTGATGTGGAATAATCAATTTCTAGTTGTTTTTCTCCAATTGACTGAATCACTTCATTTAATGATATTAGAACTTGATGAGTTGAAATAGATTGACACAACGTCTTTATTCCAGCTTTCCACGTCGGTTTCCTCACATACAACCTAAAATAGAAATGTTTATTAAGTGGTTAGACCGGTGTAAGATTTTCAAAAATCGAAAAAAAAAAAATTTTTTGATCTAAAAAATTGTTTGAACCCTGTACAATACGGATCTGAAGGTCCCAAGTATAAATTCTAATTAGTTTCTGAGTTATAGAGCCTACAACAGACTCGTACTCGCGCGCCAGGCGCTCGAGATTGGCCGTGCGCCCAGAACGAGTCTGTTGTGGGCCTGAGTATTACGAACTTGCTATTAGGAGACGTAAAAATTCAATAGAAGAAATGAAAACTGCAATATGGGCAACGTTACAGCACAAATCGTCAACTGACGTTAAACCCCAACATAAAAACTGTCCGGCCGAGCCAAATTCTTGGTGTTCCTGGCAGGTGGCAAAGGCGACGAAGTAAATTAAGTGAATACTCACAAATCTGCTCTTCATCTTAATGTTATAGAGGCAATCGCTCCTATCTACAAGGAACTTAGCAACAATGATTTGTTGGAGTGCTGCTCAGGTGCTTACGCTCAAAATTCGAACGAGAGTCTGGACTAGTTAATTTGGATCTTCGCTCCAAAAGTAACGATCTTCCTTGTTGTTTTCATGATATCACGGATGTTACTTTATATGCAGATGATATCAACTTAATAGTATCATCAAATACCATTAATAAGCTACTCGACACTGCGGGGTCGGTTTTTTGTGGAATAAGTGATTGGATAAAAGTCAACAGACTTATAATCAACAGTGAAAAGACACAATGTATATTATTTTATAATAAGAAAAAATATAACGTCTCTGATCTGGTTTTGGGTAATTCAAGAGTCGAACTGGTTGATAATGGTAGACTGTTGGGAGTTTATGTCGACGAGAACCTCAAGTGGTCAAATCACATGGATCAACTGTGTCTTGCTACGCCCTTTTCCAGCTTAGGAAATCATGTGACATTTATGCACTCAAAGCTTTTTATTATTCAGATTTCTTTAATAGAATGCGTTATGGGATTATTCATTGGGGCATGGGTGTTGATGTGGGTCGCGTATTTATACTGCAGAAAAGGGCGATCAGAACAATGTTTGGTTTGAGGCGGTTTGACTCGTGTAGAGGAACTTTTAGGAGTAACAGTATACTGACAGTTTACGATGTGTATGTTCTGGAGATGGTTTGTTAAGTACATGAACACCGTAACTCTTTTGATGTCAGCACGTGTCATGCCTATGACACAAGAAATGCTGACTATATTTTACCTCCTGCTCACAAAACAGCCACATTACAGAAAAGTGTGAATTTTATGGGATGCAAATTGTATAACTTATTGCCTATCGAGTTGAGGAGTTGTCATCCACTGCATAAATTTAAACAAAAATTAAAGAGTTGCTTGCTTCAAATTAACAGCTATTCAGTGAAAGATTTTATTAACTATTACCAATAAGATATTGTCTTTTTTTATTTTTTATTTTTTGTGTTTTCTTTTTACACACATATGTTGTATTTACATTGTATGCATTTTTTGATGACGTTTTTCTTCTGCTTCCTGTAAGTGATCAGAAAACAATAAAGATTATTATTATTATTATTATTATTATTATTATTATTATTAATAATAATAATATTGTGCCAACATTTCTCTATGACAGTTGGTTTCAAACTGTTGCATGCCACCATAAGATTTAATACAACATGTCTTAAACTGTAATTTTGTAATGAGGCACTAATGTTTGTGCCTTTTGCTAGCAGTTGTGTTAATAAGTTTCTCCGATAGAGAAGCTTGATTATTCTTATTGCATTCTGATCCTAAGGCTGTATGAGAGGGGTAACATAAGGTGGCATATAAATTACACTAATCAAACCGTCATCACTCTTTAAATCCTTTTCCGGTGGGTGATTTGGGGATGTTATCTAATAATAATAAAGCTTTACTAGGTAAATCATTATCCTGTTGAAATTAACAAAATCTGAATGATTCTATAAATTTTACACTTACTTCGGGAACAAACATACATCATGGAACCAGCTTTTAAATATTTGAGTTGTCATCCATGCCGTCTTAGAACTTTTATAATAAATGGGACAATTGATATTCCGAAAGCATCTTGGGTTTTCAGATTTGTCTATCACCAAAGGCTTCAGTTTATGATTCCTGTTGCATTCGTGCACACTAAGAATGATTACATTCTCGAATTATGTTTGCTTTATAGTTTTTCTGTCCGGTCCATTCGTTTCTGTATTTGCAACGTAGGTCTTGTCCGAAGAAAGACCCGATTCGTCAGTCTTATATATTTGATCTGACAATGTGGCCCTCCTCCTCAATTTTATTTTTTAGTTTTTGTTTAAATGGATGTACCAACTCTGGATGAGATGATAATTTTTCGCCCGATACTGGCAGTAAACGACGTTGTTTCATCCAATTTTTTTTTTTAACTTTTCCTCTTCCTGCACCATAATTCCACTTACTGGAACATATCTTTCCCTTAATTTAAGAAATCATTTAGATAAGGCTTTTTCCATCTTTGCATAGGTAGACATTCAAAAAAATTTCATTTTACCTGGACCCGCAAGTGTTTTTGTAACTATCTCCAGAGACCACGTGTCTTTTCTTCTTCATTCTGCATATAGTAGACTTTGCTACTCCATAATTCTTTGCTAACTCTGCTACTGTGTTTCCTTTTTTAAGCATTCAAGGATTTCAAGTGTTTCGTCCAATTTTAAATGTTTCCACTTACTTTTATGTAATACATATAAGAGTAAATATCAATACCAATACAACTCACTACAATCGCTATTTTGCAATAAGTTTATATAAAATTATATATCAGAATGGCACTGCTAACGTTATTCGGCGAGTGCTATCTATACACTGAAATACGTTAAGGAATATTTAGGGAAAGTCCCGACATTAAACATGCGTTTTTATGGTTAAGTGTTGTTCATTGTATCGAGCCTTTTCAATGTTGGTTATATCGCGTATATGTAAAATTTTCGTCGTTCATTGGAACGAATCGGTGTTGACTGAATCGCGATTCTGCTGTAAAACATTAATTTATGGATAAGGATGCAAATCCAAATGAAATCATTGAATAATCGCTTTCAACTTTCATCACATCGCCTAACCCCAATCAGCTCAAAACTTTTTTTGCGAATTTTATACGGTATAAGGATCACAAATATATCTTTTGCCATTTTACTTTTTTGCGATTTTAATAAGCTCTCACAGTCAGCTCCATACACATATTTTGGACAAAAACAAACGCATTAAAGGAAGAAAGATAGGTTATCGTCATTTTTATCGTACATCGAAATAACTATTGCTATTGTAACCACATGGTCACGCTGGGCAGATTCGAGTTAATCAGCAATTCATGCCACTTTCCTCAGCTTACAATCACCATAATTGGTCACCCCGCATGCTTGCCTTTAAATGCTTAACCCTCTGCAACTGACGTGCACTAATTCTAACAATACAACTGACGTGGGGTCTAGCAGACCTCACTTTTAAACTCATTTCATATGTTGAAGTTTCTGACTGGCAGATTCTTTGCCTTATTTATTTATAATAGTAAATAGTTTTTAAGCTAACATAAGATTAAAATTTGAAATTTAGGACGTTTTTTTAAAGGTATGATTTATTTTATTTAGTTTAATTAAAATAATAGAAACAGTGCCCTTCTCTTAGAAACGAAAAAAAAACACTTATTCAAATAAATTTTAAGGAACTTCTTTCTTTATCTTTGAAAACACATATTATATACATTCAGTTTTGATTTTTAGCCAAATCGTACGGTGAGATCATTTATCATGCAGTCTCAAAATATTACATTTTTCTTGGCAGTTTTCACATAGAGGACCGGAGCACTGCAAGCAAATAGGCTTTGAGCAAGAACAACAACTGTAATTTATTCTTCTTTTTATTTTAGGCGGACATATATGGCTTAGCTATCTACCACTAGCCTCGGGCTGAATTTTTGGAGGTGAAGGAGGCAAGTCTTTTCCAAGAACTCGACTAACCTTTCGTTGTATACACGTGCTTTCATGTGATCTAGCACCATTCCCCGAGTCATATTTAACAAAAATTTTCCTCTTCTCATTTTGGAGTCCATATTTTCACATGCTTGGTACGCAACGAAGCAGTTGATACCTATCATATCCAGTATTCTATAAAAAATTGCCATTGGCCAACGACGAGTTTTGCGACTGCACGAATATACTGAGCACTTCTTATCGATCTCATCAACGCCTCCCTTAGTGTGATTATAATCTACAATCATTATTGGTTTGCCTGACTCAGTGTCGGATTCTCGAAAGTGATGTGTGGATGAAACTAGAAGGACTGCTTTATTTTTCTTTGGAACAAAGGATAATAATGTAAAGTCTTTGGTGAAACCGTAAAGTGAAGTTCCAACTTCTCTTTTTCTGTTTGGCAAAAAGCTTGTGGGGATCTCTCTCCTATTCTTTCTCAGTGTTCGGAGATATGTTAGACCCTTTGTTAACAAAGCTTCCATTAGTGGGATGGAACTGAACCAGTTGTCAGCTGTAATATTACGGTTTGTGCCTTCAACAACTTTCACAAGTCGTAAGACTGATTGCGATGGCACCGATAATTTCTTCTCTTCTTCATTTAGTCCTAGTCCATCGGAATTTTTACCACAGTAGATGTAACCATTATAGGTGTAAAAAGTTCTTGCGTCACATAAAATCGTGATCTTCAGTCCATATTTAGCAGTTTCTTGTGGCATGTAAATCACAAATTTGCAACGACGTCTAAATGGAATCAGCATCTCGTCAATACACATATAAGCGCCAGGGGAGTACTGAGCTTGAGAATTTGAGATGAACTTGTTAAATATATTTGATATAGGAGCTAGCGGATCCTCTTTTATACGTTCTTCTCTGGTCATGATATCATCAAATCTTAAACAGTTGACTAAACATGAAAATCTGTATTTACTCATAACGCATCGAAATATTTCTTGGCCTGTGCCATCATTAGCAAATACTGTATTGAGATCGTTGTCGTTACATTTGAACACCGACGAATAATATAAGAGTCCTATAAATGCTTTCATTTCAGTGTCATTTGTGTCAATAAGTTCTGTTCGGCTGTTATTTTTGAACTGTATTCTATACATATTAAGCTTTTGGTTCGTATATACTATCAAGTTCGAAAGCATACTCTCAAAAAATTTTGTTCAAAGATCAACATAACTTTCAAATTTTGACGTAGTTGAAAGTTTTGGTAGCCTTACAATATTATGAGCCGCTACTCTGGAATTTCTTTGACCTTCCTGAGTAGACCATACAAAGACATTTTTACCTTTATGCAAATTCTCACTTATGGATTCTGTTCGAAACTCCGGAAAGCCATTACTTTTCTCTTGAAACCCCGCTTCCAAACAAATTTCGTCGCTATCATATAGTATTTGTTCTGGTTCAAAATATGGATCTTTTACGACATCGTCATCACTGAAATCTTCTCCTTCTTCTTCAATCTCCTCGAGCCAATCAATTATTTGCTGTTCACTGCTTTTAAAAGTTTCGCCTAATGTTCTTTTGATGGAAGTCATTTTGTCTCAGCTTAATGACAGCCAAAAAACAACGTAATAATAACAGTCGAAATAGGTTACTGCCGTGACGTTTGAAAGACACTTACGATATTACTGACGTCAGGTCTTGCAGACACTATGGAATTTTACAATAGTACTGACGTGGTGGTCTGCTAGATACTTACATTAATGCTGATGTGCGGGTATTACAGACATCCTACCGCGCAGCTGCCCACGTGCGTTGACCACGACCGTTATTTTCACACTGAGCATCGTAGAAACATAGATAGAAAAGGTAACGAGCGTATGAAGACTGTAACCTCGAGTTGTACGAAGGTACGCAAGACTTTTGTTTTTGCGGTGTCTGTCAGACTACGACGTCAGCCGCAGAGGGTTAAGATTAAATTGTATCTCGTTCCCAGAAAAAAAAAAAACAGATTTAACAGATTACTTTAGCGTCCCCACTGAAGATGACAACTTCGTCGTCGAAATACGTATTTGGATTTTGCAATTATAAATAAAGGAATGGTAGGAGAAAATTTCTCTACGTCGGTGATTTATCAAGCCGTAGCTCCAAATCTCAATTTCAATTCTTACCACGTGCTTCCAGTTATACCGGTATTCCAAGGAATCAGGTCAGATTATCTCCGGGAGATTTGAAGACAAACAGAAATGTTTTCCGACTAGTAGAGAGTAAGGTGTGGGTCAAACTTAACTTTAAAGAAAGACGGGTGTCCGACTAGCACAGCGTAAAGTATGAGTTAAAGTTAATTTTCGACCAAAAGAAAGGATGGTTCTAAGCGCCGATACAAATTCGATAAATGGGAAATCAAATATTTTTATAACGATGAGAATAGGAATCAGACTATAACTACAACGCATCGTCAAACAGACAAGACGGCACGTAAAGTTAACTGAAGATGCTTTTCGCTTCCTCTCACTGTTCAAAGTTCCCCCGAGATGCCAGGTATGAAAAAGTTTGGTTAAGAGCGCAAAAACAACCGAAAAAAATCATCAAACTCGGAGTTTATTGGACAAACCGAAAATAGAGAGTGGGTGAAAACAAACAAATATTTAACCGCTCAAGTTAATAGACTGTTATACTCAACATTCTTAAACCCTGTTTCAAGGCGCAACAGAAGCGAACCAAGTAAATCCTAAAACAAGTTTGGCAAGTATCAACATTGTTTCCGGTCGAGTTGGAAATTCGAAAAAACAGGTACCACTCAAAATTCGTGAACAAAATTTCAAATTCAAAAATAGTGAAACGTTGAAGCTTTGATCTTCTTATTATTATTAAGCAACCTTATTACAGTTCTTGATGAAATTTTGTTCCATGCTACCTGCAAAATATTGCAAGTCTTCGGTAGAAGTAGGGCAAACTTTTCTGACGTTTCTGGCGAACTCGTAGGATTGAGATCAGGGGACTGTGGTGGCCAAATCATAACATTAAGCAGGAATTCTCAGCTGATTATTTGTCCAATTATTCTTTGCGTAGTTTCGAAGAGTGCTTGAGGTCATTTTCGTGCCGAAATATAAATACCTGGTCGAAATATACGCAGTACACAGATGGCAACATTTCATTTTCAAGGACATCCCGGTACCACTCTTTCCTCATTATTCCTTGGATTTTTGCATATATTGCCGACTCTGTCTTCATCAAAACTGTCCCATATTATAACAGAATCATGTTTGACGATAGGCACTAAACATCGATCAGATGTCCGTTTTCCTGCTGATCTACGCACGAAGAGTCCTCGCTTTGTCGTGGTTCTGTTTTTGTTTCTAACATTTTCATTTTTCTCAGTGAACTGTTCTTCTTAGTACTTTCAATTCTCTCGAAATCTGGCGATTGCTTTCGCCACTTTTAAGATAAGAAATTATTGTAAAGGTCACTCCAATCGCTTCCTTCGTTTTTTTGGCATATTTACGATTCACGATTCACAAAACAAAGTTTTTAAACTAGGTCACGTCGTAGAGAGCGTCAATTGTTAAACAATATTTTCTCCGCAAAAGCTAAAGATAGACTAAAAATTCGACGCATTCCTACCTTAAACGCAGTATCGCCTTTTGATAATAGAAATAAAAATAAGAGACTAAGTTAGCTACTTCGGGAAATCCCACCCAAAAGCGGTACATGATTTTTGCATTAGATACTTTTGCACCCTTAATGCGAGGAATTTCGTAGATTTTATGACCACAGCTACAATTTTTTTGTAGATAGACTTGATATATCAATTTTACAGAATAAATCTGTCTATAAACACGTAAGATCCAAAAAATGTGTGTGGGCAAATACTGTTGAGCGGTAGTGTATATACACATATCCAGTTCTATTTGATGTTATAATAAGTATTCTTTATGCATATGATTTAATGTATCTCCAATCGGAATTTTCTCCTTCACCATATATTTTATGTATAAATTTGTGGAAATAGTGTATGTGATATCCAATGACACGTTATATATTTTGGGTCCTAAGTAATAGTAATTTCTTTTCTCTATGCGTGGTATCTTTTTTGGCTCGCTCTCCACATCCAGTAACATGACGACACATGTTCAGCATTCTCTACATCTGATTTATCTTTGTACTACCTGATTAATAATGATTGGCGAAGTAATTGTCTGAGGTCAAATATTTTCGTCCCTTCGTACAATTTACTAGAGGGATTCAATCGTTCTTTACCAAAAATTATTTTTAAAATCCATTTCTGTATTTTTTCTAGTTTTTGCATGATTGTCTGTTGTATCTCTTCAAAGCCGTTAGTCCGTATGTTATGTGAGTTTTCACTAGCGCCTAATATAGGAATCGTAATCTGTTCTGTGCTAAATATTTGTTTAAGATGTTTAATCTTATTGAATAATGATTAAATTTTTAATAAAATAAATGTTGCCATTCTTACATTTGACCAAGCGTGTTCTGCTATTGAAACCCTGAGAAATTTGGTTTCCTTCAGAGAAAATGCTCCAAATCCAATATACAATTCATTAAATTGAGTGGACGAATTTGTAGACAAAGGGAAATGATCTAATTTAATCCAAAAAGAAATTATTGATTTCTTTCAATAGGAATTTGTTTAATTTTTACTGTTTCATAGTTATTGCATATAAATACATACATACACACAAATATATGTACATACAATACTATTATTATTATTATTATTATATATTATATATTTTCTTGAAGTATAAGACGAATAACAGAAGGGAAGCTTTCGAAAACACAAAGTGGATTAAGACCAGGGAAAATTGTACAAGATCACATATTCACACTCAAGACAATAATAAATACAACTCTGGAACTGAGGAAGACAATGTACTCATAGCATACTTGGATAAACAGAAAGCGTTTGATAGAGTGCCATGAGGAAAAGTATGGGAAGGGCCGAGGAAGAAAGGGGAGTAAACGAGAAACTAAGTAGAATATGTCGAAGTACATATAAAAAAAAAAAAACAAGAAATGTAGTGATAGCTAAAAAGCAAAATATGCAAAGAATTTATAACTAAGCAAGTAGTTTAGGCCTCTGGCTGTTCTTTATATACATGGATCAAATAATAAAAGAAGTAAGCAGAAAAACGAGACCTGCAAATATTGGATATGGAAACATGAAATAAGTACTGATACAGCAATGCGCGTTTGCAGTTGACATTGCAATATTAGCAAACCGACAAGAAAAACTACGTGTGTGGAATGAGGTACTAAGAAAAAGATGGCCTGAAAACGAATGCAAATAAAGAACCAAAGTGTTGGCAACATCGGTATAAGAAGTGAAAATGAATATTAAGATTGATAACAATGAAATGGAGCAAGTCAAACAATATAGTAACTTGGGAGTGTCCATACAAGGCTCAGGACAGCAAGAAGAAGAGATAAATAACAGAATTAGCAACACAAACACACTATTCTATTCGCTGAATAAATACACAGCAGGAAAAAAAAATTAAACAAAGTACAAAGATGAAAGTATACAAGGCGATCTACAGATCAATACATTCGGAAGTGAAACGCGAATAGTGAGTGAGAGACATACAAGAAGAGTAAGAGCGGTAGAAATGAAATATCTCAGACGAACATGCGGAGTGACCCTGCGGGACAAAGTCCGAAGCGAAAAAATAAGAGAAAAGTTGGAAATCTGGAGCGTGGAAGAATACATAGAAGAAAGATTACTAGAATGGTAAGGACACGCTCAAAGAATGGATAAAACAGCGCAAGTGAAAAAAGTATACGAGGCTAAATGGCAAGGGAAAAGAGGAAAAGGGAGACCAAAGAAGACGTGGGACGACACTATTAATACAATCTTGGAAAAGAGAGGCATCAAAAGGGAAGAGGCAACTAGATTGGCAAAGGATAGAAAGACTTGGAGAGAGTTCGTAAAAGTATATATATATATATATATATATATACAATATTATTGGCGTATTTTTCTAGAACTCCAATTTTCCCTAAGTCGAATTTTGCTGGGAGCTGGAAAACTTTAATAATAATAATAATAATAAAAAGAAAATGTAATACAATAAAATATAATAACATAATAATAATATAAATAATAAATAATAATAAATATAATAATGAAACTAATAAATTAACAAGATATATAATATATATATAATTTCTGAAATTTAACTAAATCTAAATTGCAAGTACTCATCCACACTATAAAACTGATGTTTAAGAAGCAATTGTTTAACTTGTTTATTGAAAGTATAAATCGAAGCACTGTTTTTAATCGAAGTGGGCAAACAGTTGTATATGTTAATCCCTATAGACTTAATTCCCAAATTTGTTACATTAAGAGTGTTCCCTGACAAATGTAAGTCTTCTCGAGTCCTAGTGCAATATGGATGAAATTGAGCATTAGCACTGAAGGCGGCTCTATTTTTGTACATGTAGCAAAGCGCTTTCAAAATATATACACAAGGTAATGGTAAAACATTTAATTTGCGAAAAATTGGTTTACAGGACTTAGTGTAGTGTGCTCCAACCATTGATCGTAGTACTGCCTTTTGGGCTACAAATACGTTCTTTGCCGCTGAAGAAGCTCCCCAGAGCAGTATGCCATACAATATTCTGGAGTAAATGTCCGCATAATACACTGACAGCAAACACAGAATAGAAACCTGAGACCTTAAGCAGCGAAAAATAAAACATTTGCTAGAGAGCTTTTTAGCCAATCCCTCGCAATGCTCGCGCCATGACAATTCAGACTGAAACTTGACACCCAGAAAAGCGGTAGAATCGCAGTTTTGTAAATCATTAGAGTTTATGGTTAATCGCTCACAGTTAACATATCTCTGTCTAGTATGAAAGATCATATACTTTGTTTTTTCTAAACTCAATGCTAATTTGTTTTCAGAGAACCAGGCCATCAATACATTTAATAGGTTGCTAGATATATAATTAGCATCATTGTTAGTTGTCAGGATAGAAATATCATCTGCGTAAATGGTTAAATATACGTCTGACAGAAATAGCACTATGTCATTTATATATAAACTAAATAGTGTCGGTCCCAAGACGGATCCATGTGGAACACCCATAGCCACAGGTAAAGCATGTGACCTAATATTTTCAAGTTGTCCTTTTGAGTTCGGATATTTAATTCTTACGAATTGAATTCGGTCGTGTAGGTAGGAGGCGAACCAAGTGGCTACGTTCCCTCTAATGCCATATTGTTGTAGCTTATTAATAAGTATATAATATTGCACACAATCACAAGCTTTCTTCAAATCACAAAAGATGGGTAACACAGGCTGTTTTTGCTCAATGCCTTCTAAAACCTTATTGTAGAAATCTACCAACGCAGTAGATGTTGATTTCCCATTTTTGAAGCCACGCTGAAACTCTGTGATAATATTAGATTTAAGTTAAGTTTGTTAAGTAATCCGTTTAGACGGTCTAGCATACAGTACTCCAGGATTTTAGATATTACAGAAGTTAGAGCTATAGGTCTGTAATTGGACATTTCTTCAACATCACCTTTCTTGTGAATAGGTACCACAACAACTGTTTTAAGCACGTCTGGAAAAATTCCAGCATGAAATGATGCATTTACTAGATGGGTAAGAATATTCACTAGACAGAATTTAAATTCTTTGATAATAGCAGCTGTGATAATACTTTCACTGTATGTAGAGAAATAATCAATTTTTTTTTTTCAAAATTGACTGGTTTTTTCCTGACCGATTTTGGAAAAATGTTTTAATACATATTTCGGCAACTAAATCGTCATCGTCATCTTAGTTTTCCAAATACGCATGTTGTTTTCCACAATCAGTTTGTTGAGGTTAAGAACTAATCAACTCGTGTTCATTCTAAACCATAGGCATTGCTACTTTTATCTTCTCCTAGTCTAGTCGAGAGGAAATCCTATTTTCAGGAAACAATGATACTTCTTGTCTTAGGTTCTAAGTAAGGATTACCAGCATAAATTTCGGAACTAAATTGAAGGAAACCGCACGCATACTTCAAGACATCAATATCCATCCGGTCCGAAAGATTTTATCAACGATCCCATCCGACGATCCATGGGACAATCGTGGAATTCACGGAAAGTAAGAGAAAGTTACAAAAAGCATTCGTTGACGAAAACGTACACGACGAGAGGGAGGAAAAAGTTTTATAGAAAAATAGACGATCATTATCGAACGTAATTAACGTCAGTGACCCCCGACCCGACGACAATAATTATTAAGTCCGGGATTGGGGGAACCGCGATACCAGAATTGTTAAACTTCTTCGGTCGGAGCCTCAGTGCTTCTGCAGACCGCGCACGGTTAACAACTGCGGCGCGCCTACCGCACAACCTATCCACATATACCTACAACATAGTCAGTCTCTCTTTTAATACCAAATCCGAAAGACAAGGCCGGTCATGTTGTTCCTATTGCCGTCGTGATCGCCACCGAAAGAGTCCATCATCGTCGTCATCGCCGCGGTCATCATCATCATCATCATAAAAGAGATCGACATCGTCGTCCTTAAGAGGATTTTCTCCGATGTGTCGTCGATAATGAAATCTTAAAAAGCGAGGAGCCGAGCTGAGATGTGGTTGAACTTTGTTTTTTCGTTCGGGCTGCTCATGGCTGTTGCCGAAGCTCACGTAAGTCTCCTCTTCTTCGTATATGTATATATAAATAGCAGTAAAATATAAATCGACTAATTACCTTTTTGTCGTCGTCTTTTTGCGCTTACGTAAAACTTTATTGATCCGCCGCACGCCGACCAGTTCAGTTCGTCCGGCCAGTTCTCCCGCCCCGCGAAATAATAAAAGGGAGAAATAAAATACGAATCCCCGATGGCCTGGCGGTCGGTTGTCTAGCAAATGCGGTTTTTCGACTTTTATAATAATCCGCTCTTCTCTCCGGTGGGCAAACGTCCGCGCCGTCCGGTTTGTTGTTGTGGTCATTGTGTCTACCACGCACGGTCGTCGTAGATGAAGAGCCTCTAACGTCTGCATTTTTCTTTTAATGTCACCGTCGTCGTCTTCGTCGTCGTCCTTATTGGAATGCCAACGATCGTCGTTTAATATGCGCGCTGTTTAGGTGATACCTTCTTCTTCGTAAGAGGTACGTTTAGGAATGAGCTTGTCCAAGGCGACGGGTAAATTCGGTATTAGTTGTATAATATGCGGAAGAATTTATGACGACTGTTGATGTTCTTCCAACTTTTATATGTAGTAATAAAACGATTTCGTTTAGAAATAGGAATTTCACCCTCATTTTGTTCGATATAGAATAACGAGAACAACCACGTTGAGAATTGAAACGAAATTTGTCTAATGGTAACTTTTGTGATGTGGTACATATATAATGATTGGCACTTGAGTTAAATGCACTGATTGACTGTTTTACTGCCAATTTATTTCGTTTCAAACAAATTGAAAATCATGATGGAATTCAGAAAGCATTGGATATTTCTACTGTGCAAACCAATGGATCTTATACTTTCGAATAATTCATTTAAAAAATAGCCAATTTAGAGGTATCCAAAATCATACTTATTAATTGGCACCCAAGAATTCTGAGTTATTGGCACGGGGCTAGAAACAGTGCTTGAATATACATACTCCTATTTTATTAATGAAAGTAAATTACATACAACGTTTGTAGGTAATATTAGAGTGCCCCTTATTAAAACTTTTTTGTTTTTAGTTGTAAAGTTTTCGAGGTACCCGCCCATTTTTTTCTATTTTAATTGAATATAACTCACGCACGATTTTACGCCCCTTCTCTAAGCGACGGGGCTCTAAAGATATGACTATGCGCTTTTTCCTATGATCTTAATGTTTTTGAACCTGCAATTTTTTGTTTGTTCATCTTTATGATGAGAAGACAAATAATCAATATTATAAGTCCCGAATATTAGTTGATAGTTTAAAATTTCTTTCTTGTACAATCTGGATAAAGATTTATGTGTTCTTGAACACATTGCAATAAATATTGCTCTTCTTGCGCAGTTAAAAGTCCATGACATTGTTGCATGAGGTGAACAGCTCTTTGAGCGCTGTCATTAACTGTCTTCAACAGAATCACTTTGTATTTAGCTTCTAAACAGGATGTACTACTTTCCCGAATAGATGGGTTTTCAGCGAAAAATGCATTGTTATATCGTCAAATTTACTTTCTTCGGTTAAACTAGCCACAATATTCTTTTTTGTTTCAATATCAATCATATCATCAAAAAGGGATAAAATGACGACTTCCTCAGTTAAATAATATAGATGCTGGCAAAATTTCTTAACAGCTGCGTCTGAAAGTAACTTGTCTACATTTTCAAAGCTCTTCAGCGCCTTTGTAAACACAGAATTCTTGGTAGGGAGCTGTTATGGCCAAGTTACATTGCATCCATGGTTTAACGTAAGTTTCTGTCATGAATGGAGAAACTTCCTGCAAAACTTGGTTCTCCTTGCTCGTTAAATTTAGCTGGTCGCATAATAAAAACATTTTTATCGCATAAATAGCTCTCGCCATCCATCGTACTTGATGTATAGCCCCAGGAGGTCTTATTTTATTTTTTTGTTATCATTTCCGTTAAAAAATATAATCGAGAGCTCAGTCAGTTCACGGTAATCACCTCTCACAATTGATTTTTCTAGCTCGGAAAACTAGATGCTAACCAAGTTTACAATTTGTGATGGCTGAAACTGGTGGCTCGCAATGGCCGTACAATTCTGAATATTGTTATAATTAAAATTCTTCCAATTATTTCTCAAATTTTTAAAAAGCGGTATATCAGCGGTTACTGTAACTTGGGGGATTTTCGTTTCAAATAAAGCTTTCAACACCAACGTATTTTACTAGGATTTAATTATTTTTGATAGTAATTTCTATGTCTATAAATAGTTTATTGCGCAATGATCAAAATGTTGAGTAAATTTTTAAATAACTTTATAACTGTTTATATTGTTTTGTCTTGTTTTCGTTTCTTTTCTTTTTCTCTTCTTTCCTTGTTTAGCTGTTTTTAAAATTGCTCATTACATAAAAATGAAACGTCCTTATCATTATCAATTAACTTGTATGATCTTATTTCTTATTCGATTTACAACGATTTGAGCTAATTGGAAAAATAATTATTTCTAATTAAACACGAAATTGATCACCAAGTTAGAATAGTCGTATCACAAAAGCCAACGCCATGTAAAACATATCTGAAATGGAAGGAATTCTTAATAATATCATCGGAACACAAATGGTGTCAATCAATGTGGATATACCAACAGTTGTATACGTTACCCTAGGAGGAGGATAAGAATACAATTGTTTCCTCAAATTTACCGTTTTGTACTAAAACACTGTCGGGAAGTAATCTGATCTGAATTTTCTGAGGGAAATCAACTCAAAGCAATCTTCTTCTTCTTCCTCTTCTCAACTCCTTAGTGCCCTTTCAGGCGTCGGAGGGGAAATCAGCGTCCTGAATTCATTTGTTCCCCGTTTTTCTGTCTTCTGTCAAGGTTCTCATCTCCTTTAATGACTTAGGTACCTGTATAAAGTCCTTTATTCATCTTACTTTTGGTCCCCCTCTGTCCTTTAGTTGTCTTTCCCGTTTCTAATATCGTAATTCTATCCGTTCCCATTCTTACCATGTCATATCACCGTGACTTAAAGAAAGATCGTGTTAAGATCGTTTATTACATACATACATAAGCAATCTGATTCTACCTTACGGTGTAGAGGTAAGATCTTTTATTATATAGAACATAATGTCTACCATAGATAGAATCGCCTGAAAAATCGATGAAAACTTAAAGAGCTTATGGCGTCCGCATTATTCCCGTAAATTAGAAAAAGAAACGTTTAAAAAGAAACTTTCCATTCAGATAAAACAGTTTGGAAACCGCATAAATGAATGAGTAAAAGTTTTTAATTTGCTGTCAACATACCGATAAATCACTCTCATTTACGTTTTCCACTGCACGAGAGATTTATAAACTGGCATAGGGTTTACCATGTGATCGCCTAAAGCAGGGGTCTCCAAACTTCGGCCGGCGGGCTGAATCCGGCCCGCCAGTGTCATCAATCCGGAGCGCGACAACTAATAGCTTATTGTTGTTGTGATAAGTTGGATAAAAACAGAATGATAATAACTTAGATTTATTTACTTGCTAGGTAAAGCTTAATGACAAGTATAATACGAAGAAAACTCACTGAAGTGATCAGTATGGCACCAAGGCTGAAAAGTTTGGGGACCCCTGGCCTAAAGCATTGCTACACATAAGTCTTACGGTATTTTGATGCTTTATAAGCTGGTGTAACTGAAATTTTTTTTTTTCAATAAACGTTCTCTTGGGCTTCTTTTTCCCATCAGTGGCAGGTGTCGTCGGCATTAAGATCTTTCAAAATCTTGAATAATTTCTTGGAATTCCTTCGGATAAGTTGTGGTAGTTTCTATATCAACTGATTCACTTTCTCCTTGTATTTTTAGGGTCTGTAATGAAACACATTCTTTGAAACGGTCAACTTATCTTTTGCTAACAACAAAGTCAAGGTTAATTGCAGATTCTCCAGTTTCCTTCACGTAGTTGTAGATTTTAGAGGTATATATTAATAACATTAGTGTCTAATGGAATGCCTTTTTCGAACATCCCTTAATCCAGTTTTTAGGAGCCTTTTCCATCTTCTCAACTATTGGTGCACTGCGAAGCTATACTTGCGAAAATAGAGCCACCAGCTGCAACAAAAGCTCAAATTTTAGCTTCATTTTGTTTGTATAACCCGAATTTTCACGTCGTTTAAATCTAACAAGGGGAACGTCAAGATTGTGAATAATGGATTTTGATGTGTTTCGAATATGTTATAGAGGCACCTTCCACGAGTATCTTACTACCAGCTTTTGTAGCCATTCGCCCTAGTTCTCGAGAAAATTGCGAAAGTTTTCTTAACGGACTTTATATACCGTTAATCTTAATAAGTTTGTAAAGAAGTGAGTATAGTGCAGTGGTTAAGTTCCAGGCATACTACGCTGGCGATCCAGGTTCAAATCCCGCTCTTGTAGTGTTTTTTCTCAATCTTATTGCATATGATATTAACAAATATCTTTAATTTCATGCAAAATTGTTCAAAAATATTTTTCGCCATACTAACTTTATTAATAAAATTAATCGGAAGCAAATGTGCAGCGTGGTGTGTATTTTAAATTTCAGAATCAAATGTTATAATTAAATCGTTTTATCACTAGTGATCATAATTTAAACTATTTACATATTTTAAACTAAAATTGACTCGGGCGGAATTGCAAGGATTGAAGGATATTTGTATATTTATTTTAAAGATATATATAAAAACGTATTGTAATGCTCTTTTTGCCTACAAAGCATCGGCTCAGGACTTGATGTTTTTAAGCAACCTTTATTTTTATACTAAAATAAGTGAAAACATATCAAAAGCTACATCAAAGAATTCTTGTGGGCATTTATGGTATTTCACCGAAGAAGCAGTCGGTTTGGTAATTTTTGATGATTCAGTTTCTGTCGAGCAAAAAGTAAAAAATGGCCAAAGCATTTAACGAAAAGTAGTCAAATAATTTTGATTCTTAACGCTTAAATGTTCTTTTTGAAGAAATAGCCGATATATATATATATATATATATATATCGTAACCAACTAAAGTGTGAAATATTTTCTTTTTGATTATAAGTAACAATTATATCAACCAAAAAAATTTTTGGTTTCAGATAACCATTATATCAACCAAAAAGATTTTTGGTTAAAAATAACCATTACAAAAAAATTCTTTTTTGTTATCAGGGATGAAATTGATAATTAAAAGTTAATTCATAAAGTTTTAGTGGGAATATTGCTCTCATTTAAAATGTTGAATGCGGATTTCTAAATCCATTAAAATCGTTATTAAAATTGCAATTGACTGTATGTAACCTTTATTAGGTTTTATGTAATGATTTTAAAATATAAAAAACATACACCGCCTTCAACTATGCTTAGTTTTGCTACTACCGCCACAGATTTGTTGTGTTATCTTGTTCATGTGTTGTTGTTGGATTAAATTTATGGCTCATTTGTTGTTCTGTTTGTTTAAATTTTTGTTTTTTTATTTTGTGAGGATTTTTTATATTGTTTGGTATATTTTGTTTTTTCATAGCTTTCTTTATGTTCATTCACTTAAAAAAAATTGTTTTTTTTCATCCCTGATAACCAAAAAAGAATTTTTTTTGTAATGGTTATTTCTAACCAAAAAATCTTTTTGGTTGATATAATGGTTATCTGAAACCAAAAAATTATTTTGGGTGAGATAATTGTTACTGATAACCAAAAAAATATTTCTCACTTTAATTGGTTACGATAACCAAAATAATATATTTGCAATGATAATGGTTAAAAATTCCCAATATTAAATAAAATGAATTTTCTTGTAACATTTTTATCTGAAATAAAAGAATAACAATTATATTTGGTCCCTGGTTAATACCATATGCAATGATATTGAGAAGAAAAACTACAAGAGCAGGATTTGAACACGGATCGCCAGCGTAGTACGCCTGGAACTTAACCACTACACTACACTCACTTCTTTACAAACTTATTGAGACTAAGGGTATATAAAGTCCGTTAGGAAAACTTTCGTAATTTTCTCGAGAACTAGGCCGAATGGCTACAAAAGCTGGTAGCAAGATACTCGTGGGAGGTGCCTCTATAACATACTCGAGACACATCAAAATCCGTTATTCACAACCTTGACGTTCCCCTTGTAAGATGTTTCCAAGATACGATACTTTTTCTCTGTTTTCGAGCCGATCCAAAATATGTAACTTTTTTCTAGACAGTTGAATTATCTTTTAGGAGGTGTGTTCTTTTTTTTATTCCCACCAAATATATGTAGTTCAGGACTCTAAATTAGTTCCCAAAACTCTTCTTCTTTTTCTTCAGCCTCAGTCCCGCTTTGTTGCGGGGTCGGCTTTTCTGGATCGGGCCCGCCATTTGTCCCGGTCAGGAACTTGGTTCCCAAAACTAAAAAGAATAAATACCACATCTAGAAAGCTTGAATAGTACTCATCCGAAAATTTTTAATCCAGTAAAAAGAAACAAAACTGAATAAAATACAATGTACTGCAGGCAAATACGGCATACAAGCTGAAATGACGATTTTGAACTGAAAGCTCTTACTCCTTATTGTAGTGAGATTTTGCTAATCTCGAATCTGTTAATCTTGTAGTATTTCAGAAAGGATGAATGAAACTGAGCATTTACATGGAAAATGTAGATTCGAGGAGTCCGCATCCAAGCTTTTCTGCTCGTTCCTTCGACGAATATCCCCGTTCTTTATAAAAAAACAGAGGCTGAGAAATGATGAAGTACGACGAATATTATTGTTTAAGTAACTGCTGTTTTCCTCAGTTCCTCTACAATGTAAGGCGAATGCCACAGCAGCATATGATCGATAGGACGGCTGCAGACGCAAAATCGCGTCCAACAAGAACAGTGACCTTCCCCCTCCCCCCATGTAATATACAGTAGCAGTAGTAAGCTACTGTACATTAAAAATAAAAAGACAAAAATCTTCTAGATTTCGTTTGACTTTTCCAATTTCACAAAAATCTTCCTATACTCGACTCGCCGAACAGATGCAGTAGCAAATTATGGCAACCTTGCAATGCAAATGTCCGACTCACACAGCATAAATCACATGTAAACATATCAAAATAATAACCTCATTTTGTATTTGAGATAAATAAAAATTGCAAAATAAGTACTAAAATAATTTTCTTATTTCTTCAAGTATGTTTTGTTGAATTAAATTATGCATCTCCAATATATAGAATTATATATAGTAAATAAAAAATACACAATGGTTTTAAGATCTATGTAATATATAAATACAAAATAAGGAAACAAATAATTAATATTTTTTTTTGGTACGTATTTATATAAGAAACAGTATCCTAAAAAATTAATTCACTGTACAAATAGGTATAATCAAAAATAATAAATTTTATACATATTACAAAAATTTAATACAGTAAAGGAATTAATTATGACACACTAAAACGTTCTTAACATGTATCTTCTTCGCTATTAGATGATGTAGACGAATCATCATTAATTGTAATGATTAACGGCTCTATGTGTATATCTATGAGATTGTCAAGTTCCCACATTTCCTTGTCTGTTTGAATAACCTGTTTAATAGCATTTTGCCAATTTTCAACAGAAATATTGTCAATACCTCGCTGAAATAATTCTTTCACGTCTGCCAATTTAAATGTGGTGTTATGTCTCGCAACATACCCCTTCACTTGTGCCCATATTAGTTCAATCGGGTTTAATTCACAGTGATAAGGGGGAGTCTAAGTACCTTTCTATTAGTGTTTTCTATTAATTCATTAACAACATATTTCGGAGGGCCAGATAAATGTTCTTTAATTAAAGCTAACAATTCTGCTTTTACCATGTTTTCTTCATATGCAATACTATTTTCCCTCATCCAGTTTTGCATTTCTAATTTGCGACTATTAGTTGTAGGTGGCTTATTCAATTTACGACTATGGTACGGAGCATTGTCAAAAATTATAACGCAATTTTCTTTTAAATTGGGGAGAATACATCTCATCCACTCTTCAAACCTTTCTGCGTTCATGTCTTCATGATAATCTCCTGTTCACTTTGATTCAAAGAGGAGTAAACCATTTTCTACAAATCCTTCATCCAAGCCAATGTGTGCAATTATAAATCTTTTGCCTTTGCCTGAAGGATTTTTAAGACCTGTACTTAAATCTTCTATAAATGCTTGTCTTGCAGTGACAACAGACATATCTGTCCATACTTTATTTACAGTATGTCCAGCATTTACTCAAGTTTCATCCAAGTAATATATCGGGGTACCATTTTCACGATATTTCTTAATTTCACGAAGGTATTTCCGTCTCCAGGTAATAATGTCATCTTTTTCTTTTAAAATACTATTTCGAGCTCGCTTATTATAACTACAAACATAATTATCTTATGATTAGTATATAGAATTTAAAGTAATAAATATTTGTACCGAAAGTTTAGTTCCTTTAATAATGATCTGAGAGTCGTAATTTTGAAATTAGGAATATCATCTCTTTCATTTATCACTGTGAGAACTTTTTGAACTGTTGGAGGTTCATTTTTAAAAAAGAATGAATGTACAATTCTTCGTATAGCATTTTTCATTTTATCATCCACCATATTTAAAACAGCCCTTTTTCTATGATATTTTTTTGGTGGTTGTAATTCGTGATTAGTGTTATATTCTTTCACAATATTGTAAACACTGCGTTCACTAATTCCTGTAAAAGATACTATAATAGTTACTATGATTTGGTTATCGTTTTTGGAAAGATACCTGCTGCTTTGGTTGTCATTTCAACACTAACAATTTTAGAAGTGCTAGGCTCTTCTTGTTAAATATATTCAAAACCTTCTGTTTATCTTCTACCGTAAAATGTTTTGAAACTCTCTTCTTAGGAGGTGAGTTTTCCATAATGTAAGTATATACGATAATATAGCAAGAAATAATGTATAACCTACAAAACAATAATGTATTATTGGTGCACTAGAACGATCGATAAATAGTCTTCAGAAACACTGGTTTATGAAATATATTAGATAATGGATCATTTACAAAGAAAGCTAATAAAATCTAATATTCCAAATGCAATATGGACTCGATTTTTATTCTATTGTAAGCGGCCACCCTGATCGACCAATTACAAACGTTATTGGTTATGTGACCCATTAGACACACATTGTTGCCATAATTACTACTGCATTTGTTCGGCGAGTCGAGTATAGTTTCTGTTTCTTAGTCCCTAACCTTCAAGTCAGTAAGAATTTAGACCGGTGTGAAGTTATCCATAAATTCCATCCAAACAATTTTCTTTGGATTTCAACCTCAAAACGCAATATTAGCATGAAACCAGTAACCAGTCCTAGTAAGTAATTTGATTATGTTAAAAATTAACTTAAATTCGATTTGTATCCCGAAATACACTTGCCTTTATCTGTAACCACAGATAATTTAAAATAATTTTCGCAGAGTACGGCAGCAGATATTTTAGTTCCAACTTCGCGGACTTATTCTACGTTTTCTCTTCTATCAGAAACCGAAAAAACATTTTGGAGACCCCGATCGAAAATAATTTTTAAACACCGAAATCGGCCAGGTTTCTGACTTTTCCGTTTATCATTTCCATTTCACCAAAAGCTTTAGAAGCCAGTAACAGTTGACGAGGTAATTTTCTCTCAAAACTTGTACAGGACTTATCGCGCCATCCATTTCTCGCCCCAATTCCAATTTTTCGGACTAAATTACTTGTCGTAGCATCTCTCGTACCCGCACAATTTTCTTATATTCCGGTCACATACAGTATAAATTCAACGCGATGTAGCATCTTCCATAAAGAGTTCCTCCTCATCAAAATACATCTCGTATCGTCCAGAAACAACATCGTTTCGCTATACAAAGCGTTTATATATTGTAGTCGATGTGTCCACTGTTATTAGATCGTATGTATATACAGATATAACAACGAGCGAGTGATAGATGCGATCCACACACAATAGAGAAACACGGCGAGCAAGAGAGAAACGGCCTGTAGCTAAGCAACTGGTTAGGAGTCACCTCTCGCGTTTTATAACTTGCTGCTCCTTTTGTCCGTTTCATCCGCCCGTCCGTTTCGTCGCCAACACAATAAATCGACGAGTTATCTGTCGGCGTTCTAACGTGTATCCGACTGATAGCACGTCAAAAGGACGATGTTAATTAAATGGAAACACGCTCCGCAATTAATTAAAAATAACCGTTTCGTACCACGTACGTACGTACGTAAATACATACAAACTTATACAAGCATCTCCAGTCGATAACCCATTTCGACGGGCGACACGCGAGATACTTACGTACGACGTACGTATTCGTTATTTCGCAAGAATTTTATTGTTAGGATCTCGTTGTTACGTTTACGCTTCGTAATGAGGAATGGAATGGAAAAGGATTTGGCGCTTATTAACGTCGACGAGAGTAACGGGGATTCGTATTGTGGCGCGGTTGGAGATAAGCTTATCGGAAATGAAATCCGAAATGGGTTTTTGCTAGGAGATGTTGCCTGACGAGATAGGAATATATAAATTAATTTCGACGATGCTATACCACAATTCCTGAAAGAAAAGGATGTATAACGTAAGTTAAATTAATTTTGAATTACATATGATATACTGGGAGACATAGAAATTGCAACACCAAGAAGGGGTTGGAATTTTTGAAAGAAATTTGGTTAGAATATTCATCTATGTGACAGTAATAAATGATCAAAGTTTGGGAGGAAAATATTTATTAGTTAAACAAAATTTGATAATTATTGTTAATAATGTGTGGAGCGGCCTCTTTGATTTATATATCATTTACACGTCGTCTTGGCATTGATTGAATAAGGTGGTTTATTTCGTCTTGGGGTATTGCGTCCCATGCAAGTTGCACCTCATGTCTCAAAGCCTCCAAAGTCAAAGGAGGGCGCTGCAAATTTTGCAACTCTCTACCCCATGTCCCAAACATGTTCAATGGGTGAAAGATCTGGAGATCTTGGAGGCCAGGGCAAAAGATTAATCTGGGCCAGTTCAAAGAAGTTCAAGGAAATCCCTGCTACATGAGGACGTGTATTAACTTGCTGGAACAATGGATCTTCAAACTCTTGTAAGTATGGCAGAAAATGTGCTTTAACCACCTCCGCAATATATCGTTGTGCTGTCATATTGCCTCGAATGAACACCAAGGGAGACCTGCTACCGTAAGTATTCGCATCCCAAACCATAACACCCATGGCGCGGTGTACGTGCCTCTCAAGTGTAAATTGAAGATTCCGTCGTTCACCCCGTCTTCCTCTGACTCTCTTACGACCGTCGTGCATGCCTAAACAAAATCTAGATTCGTCACTAAAGACAACACCACGCCATTCAATATTCCAATGAGATCTTTCATTGCACCATTGTAACCGTTGCTGACGATGTTCCGCAGACAAAGGAAGCACAAGTTGCGGACGATATGATCTTAACCCAAAACTTCGGATTCGGTGATAAACTGTTCTAAGGGGTACACGTCGTCCTTCTTCACCAAACCATTGGTCACTAATTGCCCGAGTAGAGGATAATCGATCTCTAAATGACAGTTGTCTTAAGCGACGATCTTGACGCTCATTCGTTTTTCTTGAAGCACCGGTTCCCCTTTTACGACGTTCCTGACCATCTTCATATCATGCACGACACACTCGCATTACAGTAGACCGGTTTCGATTTACACGGTTAGCAATCTCCCCAAATGAAAGACCAGCTTCGCGCAAACCAATAATTCGACCTCTATCGAATTCGCTTAATTGATGGTAATTGACTCGTTGCCGTACTCTAGGCAGGATCAAACAAACAAAACACATAAACAACGATCAACAGCGATCGAAATAATGTTAATTAACAATGAAAAAGAACAACAAATCGAACGATAAATACAGATCGAAAAAGCTAGTAAAAAATGTATAATAACTGTCAAATGTGACGTTATTGCATTACCACTTGATCTCAATAGTTAATCAATTATTATTTAATAGTAGCCCAACAAATCTACCAAGTTTCAACAAAAATATCCTATTCCTTCTTGGTGTTGCAATTTTTATGTCACTCAGTATATCTTCGTTTTTCAAAGATAAGTGCAAGATTGCTCCAGATGCAATGGGAAAATGTCGGCATCGCGAAAAAGTCATCTTTTGGTTAGGCGGAGCCATCCTTAGATATTTAGCTCCTGTGGGCTACTAACAGCGAATGTAACAGCGAAGTGTTACAAAAGTCAAACTGATTTTGTTGCATCCTCCATTGAAAATTATCTTTGCAATCATTATCAGGGAATAATTGTGTCAAACAAAACGTCACACACTTTAACTGTTCCGAGTGGTGTTCCACATGGCTCCGTTCTCAGACCATTACTATTTCGCACACATTCAAGTTTCATTTATGTCTTAAATATTGTTCATGCCATGATGATACTCAGATTTACTATTCATTCGGACTAGATGACTTTCCAGCTGGCATTAATCTTACATGGCCTCAATAGTAGTGTCAAATAAATCACACAATCTGAATATTTATGTGCAAAAAGCGTCTGTGATGGTGTCCGGTAGAAGGGCTGACTTAAGGGAAGCTTGTGGTGTGCTCAAAAACTTTACCAAAATTTTGCAGAGTGGCTGTTAGTCTGTAGTTGCTAATATCAGCAATATCACCCCTTTTTGTGTATAGGACAAATACTAGATATTCTCATTGAATCAGAAAATAAAGGTGATTGCAAGGACTGTGGTATAATTTACTGACACATATGTCACATCGGTAAACTCCTCACCACACAATTATTTATAATAAAATCGGTGACACGTATTTCGCTAGCTCGAGGCAAGCATCTTCAACAACCGCATAAACCGACTACACTTCACTTCGGTTTATACGGTTGTTGAAGATGCTTGCCTCAAGCTAGCGAAACACGTGTCACCGATTTTATTATAAACAATTGTGTGGTGAGGAGTTTACCGATGTGATATTTCTGTCAGAATCAGAAAAGGCGGAGGTTTCTAGCGAAAAATTGGAGATCCTACACAAGCTATTCTTCATCCTTTGAAAGTGTATTGAAACTTCGTCGTTAGTGATTTTTTTAAATAATCAGCGATTGTAAGTTAGCATGAACGGAATGGCCTAGATTATGTTTCTTAGCATGAAAATGATTGAGAAACCGGAAGCGAGGGCGTCCACGATGCGCTGGAGATCATCAAATTCATCTTCAACAACATTTCCCGGAATTCGAGAATTCTTACGTTGCGATTTCACAAAGCGCCAAAACAATTTTGGGTCCTCCAGCTCGATATGTTGAATGTTCGTGATGTAACTGCGATTAACTTTTGTTATTTCGAGTTTAGCGTTTTCGCGTAAGCGTTGAAATTGGAGTTTAAAATAACGCCATGCCACGCCATCCTTCATTTACGATGGTCATAAGATTTCAACTTTGGAAGCATTTTTTATAAAAAGAGTAAACGGCGTAGGAAAATTCTGCTTTGCTCTTGGAAGTAGACGCGAATTCAGGGTACAGTCTGTGGTAGTTAGTCTTCGTAAAATTACAAAGAACATCGAATAAATTGCAATTTTAAATCCGTGACAACTTGCGGTTAATTACGCATAAAACTATCAACCTAGTAAGATATTCGTGCTTATCGTAGTACAAGGAACAGTGGTAAATATTACGAACAGTGGTAATCTTTACCACTATTCGTCGTACTTGCGATAAGCATCAATATGTTTCGTTTGAAATCTATGAGAATTACTCCACGTTCGATGGAACTGGGGAAAATATGGGTATGTTGGTTTTAAACGGAATATCCACACTTACTGCATTCGTTAAATAAGATTGATGATGACATTTACATATAATCAAGCACCGGATTTATTATGATTTCTGATAGTACGGGTCTGTCTAATCGATTGAGGTCTATTTGATATCAAGTCGGCTTAACTGACGTTCGATTGAGTTAGTGCATTAAAATATGATATTTATGATATCAGAGGAAGTGAACGTTTAGATTAAGATACGGTACGGTGTTTAAATGTTTGAGATTTTCTTATATCTTCTTATTAAGGAAATGGTTGGAGTACAAGCAGAATTACTTTTTAAATAGCTCTAAAATACGTAATATTAGGATAGTCCCCGTTTAGGCAGAAAACTTTTTCTTTTGGAATTGCAGAATGCCTTAGATTTGTTCCAATATAGCAATATTTGAACTTCTTCGACGATCAAGAACTCCTGTTCCATCAACATTAAATGTTAAATGTATGTACAATATCCTTTCATCCTGGGCTTATCAAATTTAATTCGCAATGGGATGAAACTAAAAATTGAAGAAAAAAGACTTCATATTGCCTAAAAATTTTATAAAACAAGGTACATTGGAATTCTTTAAACTGTATTGAAGAAAAGCTCTAATCTTGGTCCCGTAGAACATGTGTAGGATATTATAGCTAGGAGACTAGGGCATTTAGCTAACAATGGGGAAAACCAGCGTTGTCCGTCATGGATTTTGATGAGTCTTATATATGTTATAGAGGAACCTCTCCTGAGTACCCAAGTACGAGCTTTTGTCCAAACGCGCCCTATTTTTTGAGAAAATCGATGTTGAAGTTTCCTATCTTTGGAATTAAAATATCTGATGCCTCACTTTGTCATAATTGCAATTTTCTTCTTTTTTTTTCGTTACCGTTCGAATCACCCACTTCGTTTGTGATAAAGGTCGTGCTAGCCGAATGCAAACGGCGTAGGTTAAAAATCGTGAAATTAGTAACAAGGCGCCACTCTCCAATTATAGAACTAGATTACATCTGAGTGTCTGGAATCAGAGACACCCTCCAGCTTCTTTCGTAGGTGCTACGAGATTATCCGAACCGTCTACATTCTGGATCTTTATCCTATCGTAAAGCTACCAGTAAAATTGCCTGAACACTCTACTTAAGAATACCATGAAAGAAAAAAAAAATGAATTGAGGCGAGAGAATGACGTTTAGCAGCACTTTATTTGTCACTTAAGGTGTAACGATTAAATTAAATTCCATTAAGCTAGCTTTTTATCTAAGGTTTATACACTCTTGGTAACCGTTGGAATTCCAGCGGCATTACACCCATCTTACATGCATATGCAAGTGACAAACAACTGGGATTTCTCCCCTTATACTACTAAAAAGAATTAAATGTTTCGTTCAAAAAATATAGTATTAACTAGCAAACGTAAGGACAACCCTTTTTACCCGAAAACCAATTTGACCCCCCTCCGCCTTAAAATACTAAAAGAATTGAATGTTTCAAAAGTATGAAAACTCCTTTTTACTCGAAAACAAAACCTCGATTTCCTAGCTCTAAATTAACTAAATAATTCTAGGGAATTTTTCCCAAAAATAAAATAAATAATAGCGGGACTTAGCGTGATGCACCTTCGGTTGTCAACCTTCGTACGGATGGTAATCGGAATCGGGACGAAAGATGTCAAAGATGGCGGGTTTTCTCGCACTTGATGTAAAAATGGTGGGAAAATAGCCGCACACAGCAACCTGAAGATTAAGTCGGCTTCTAGCTTCTACGATAGTTCTCAGACGTTCTCGAAAACAAAACTTAGCTCTCTACTAGTCCTATAGTAGTTCCTTACAACAACGTGAACGAGCAAATAACGCGTCGTGATTGACAAAAAGGAATATTCACCTCCAATAGAGGGAAAAGCGAATGCTCAATGTGGAAGATTAGTTCCAACAGTAAAATTGGGGAAGCGAAACTTCCAGATTCACACAACGATAATACTTAACTTCCCAGAGTCGAATTTCCGTCTATGTTCTCGACAAACAAGATTTAAAAAACGAAAACGGAATAACTTATTCAGGGGAAACGACCTGTTCAACTGCGCGCTAGAAGCAGAATCCCCCGTGCAAACAAGAAGCGCCAGATGTATCAGAAACCTACGTAAGCAGGACGCTATCTATAGGTCAGAACTGGAGCTAGAGGCCAAACGTAATAATACAGGAACTGTGACAAATTAACCAGCACTCTGTGACAATCAACCCTAACAAATTATCTCATCAGCAATGTCTCAACGAGTTGGTTTCTGCTCCTGGTAATGCAGCACCACATTAATGGACAATCTCCCGCTCGTAATGCGAATTTCAGCGTGGAGGTGCCAGTCTTAGTAACGATCCCAGAGTGGTAATGAAGCTCGGATTTATTCGTATGAACCAGAACATAAACTCCAATTTGCTGCGTGGGTGTTTCAAAACGATGAAAATCCAATGGAAGTTGTCCGTTCTCCCAGTGCAGTGGAAAAATGATTGCAAAGTTGTCTCCAATTCCAACGTGGAGACACCGATATTAGTAACGAGCGCTAGACAACTCCATCAAGGACAAGAAGGATCAACATGTCATATACCACCAAACTGAGACAATCCAAGGAAAAACTTTGAGCCAGTTGTGTAAAAATGTTATAAAAATAAGAAACCAATTTACCACGCATCAAGGAGTTTAACGGATTGTGGAAAAGGTGCACAATGCGACAAAGAGCTTTTGGCGAGATCTTTTGCTTGTAAAACCTTTCATAATCTTATTTATGGGCGACATGTCAAAATACTAACTGATAACAACCCTCTCTTAGGAATAATGAAAAAAGATATCGATAAAATTCCATCCACACGATTGCAAAGAATACGAATTAACTGACTTAAGAATCATTTAAATTTAAAATATTGTCCGGGTAAAAAGTTGTTTATATCGGGTCTACTTTCAAAATCATACATAAAAGAACCAGTTGACGATGATTCAACTATGGGTGACAACGTACATACTATCAAAGCGAATTTGAGCCTAACCAAAACAAAGGAAATTCAAAAATTTCAAAATGAGACATCAAACGATAAGATACTTTTCTTCGAAAGTTATTTCAATTGTTGGCAATCTCCACCATCTTTTCCAAAATGGAGCTTTGCGATGAAGCATAATATTCTTGTATGAAAGTACTGCGATACCCCGGTAGCCACAAGGAGATGAAGAAGAAGAATTATACAAGCTTTTGTCATCTATAATTTACAGCCAATCTGTTTTCCGCCTATAATTTAATATTGCAGGCTAGTAGATCTAATCGAAGATACCTAGACAATGCTATACAACTAGACAACCGGTACAAGTTATTTCTCATTGTAGGCGATTGCAAGTACCATCGGCCATCATTAGTGAAGTACCGTTTATTCCATAATAATACGAGAAATGTATTTATCTTCAGCGTCAGTTCTATTAATAGATCGACATCTTAAAAATCTTTGCAATTAATAATCGTTCGTTTCTGGTTTGCATCACACAAAAGCCCAAGTACTTATCTATGTACATATATACATTCAATCATGTGTAGAATAATAGCGACGCTACCAGTTCTGTTTAAATTAAATATGATCTTCTCCAACATGACCTAAATAGTATAAAGCTACGCAATCAACTAGATGAAGAAGACATTGCATTTAGGTTTAAGTCAAACCTAAGAATCATTTATTATATTTCGGCAAAAACCAAAATAATTTAGATTTAATTGCATATCTTTTATTTTCAAAAAAGAGGAGAGGTGTCGTGGGACATCCGACAAGAGCAAAGCTCTTTACGCGTTGGATGGTTATTTGAATAAAAGGCAAAATTCTATAATTGAATAAACAATCTATAAAGAAAAAGTATGTCATTTCGAAACCGATGATAAGTAAGTTGAAGTTGAATTTGAAGTAAATACAAGTCCGATTGATAAGAGCGCCATCTGATAGGGGGAGACGCAAATAGGATGCGATAAGTATGCATGTGTGTGTGAGAGAAAGAACAAATGAAACAAAACAATGAAAGAATTAAGTATTTGGTGCTTATTTAAATAAAAGATCTTCTTCTTCTTAATCATATTCCTATCTACCTTTCGGTGTAAGGGTTGGATGGGGTCAAGTTTCCTATTTTCCATATAGTTCTCTCCACCGTTTTCTGTCTCCGGTCTGATCCTTTATTCCCTCCCACTCAATCCCCCCTCTCTGCCGCTGCTCCTCTGATATCGTCATTCCATCTTCTTCTTGGCCTTCCTCTTTTGTCTTTTCCCATCACTCGTGTCTCATATACTCTCTTTGTCAGTCTATCATCACTCATACGACACACATGGCCGAACCATCTCAGCTGACTCTCCTCCACTATTCCCCATATGGGTTTTATTCCTAGGTTTTGCCAGTAATTCTCGTTTCTTATCTTGTCTTTCTTGGTCTTGTTTTCTATTCGTCTTAGGAATCTCATATCCATGGCGTTCACCCGCGATTTTACCTTTTCTGACCTTGTCCAGGACTCACTACTATTATACTACTATGTTATTGTTGGTCTTATCACTTTTTTTCACAATTTCCGTTTTAATCCGTTTTGGCACTTCCTTTTTCCCCAGAAACGTAGTTCTCATCATATAAAACATTCTTGCCGCTTTTTTCATTCTTTCATTAATTTCTTGTTCCATTTTTCCGTCCCATTGAATTATTGTTCCTAAATATTTGTAGTTATTCACCTGTTCTATTGTCCTCCCTTCGATTTTGATGTTATGTCTTTTCCTTTCTCCTGCTATTATCATTGATTTAGTCTTTTGGATGTTTATTTTCATGTTTATATCCTTTATTTCCTTATTTAAATAAAAGATAAAATTCTAAAATCGAGTAAAAATAAACAATGTATAAAGAAAAAGTATTTAATTTTGAAACCGATGGTAAATAAGTTGAAGTTGAATTTGAAGTAAATTCGAGTCGGAATAAAGAGATCGCCATCTGTTGGGTGAGGGGAGGGGGAAGCAAGTACGGCACATTTTGCTCCTTCGATGCGTATGTGTGTGAGAGGGAGAAAGAACTAATGAAAGAAGAAAGATAGAACTAAAAAGCGTCTATTTGACGATTTTAAGCGTCTCCCTTTTCCCCAATTAATTCTCGCCGCAGAAGCTGGCTAAAAGAGCTTCGCTCTAAAAACTGCAAAAATTTTGAAGACGTGGATCAATCGATTCAAATGGAATTATTTGCCATTATTCGGTAATAAGCGCTAGGAAGGTTGAGTGCTTTGGTGTTAGAACTTGGCTTATAGTCGTCCAATAATACCTGCGGCTATGTCAAGGGACAGATACAAACAAATCTCAATTTTCTTACGATGTGACAACTTTGAAACTAGAGAAGAGCGAGAAAAAGAACGATAAACTAGCTCAAATAAGGTGCGTATTTGAAAGTTTTGTCTCAAACTGGAAGAAGTCCATCAACTCAAGTGCACATCTGTGTGAACAACTTGCACCCTTTCGAGGCCGAGCGCCTTTCAAAGTATACATGCAGCATAAAGATATGGGCACTTTCCGAGAATTTGTGAGAATTTATATACATCAAACGTGCAAGTTTATTTGTGGTAAGCTAAACTTACAACTACCTTAAAATGCGTAAACTATAATGTATGTCTATTGTAGGTAAACGAGGAAATGCGTCCGAAAAAAAAAAAAATCAAGGTTTAAGGGTGATGGTAGATATGATACAACATTTGCCTCAAGGCCGTGTATAACCACTGATAACTTTTTACCAGTATGCAACTTGCTGACCGATTGTGGAAAAAGAACATGACTCTGTGCGGTGCTCTACGAAAAAATAAGGCATTTGTTTCTCAGGAGTTACTACCAGTACCATATGAAAGATCGCATTCAAGCATGTTCACTTTCCATGAAAACAGAACACTCGTATCATATTCTGATCTCGATCTCGTATCATTTTCTGATGCTGCATCTATTGTAGCAAACTACAGAAAATGCATCATCGGGTCCCTCATTTGTTTCATTTCCAAAATCACTTTCGTTCTTGGAATTTATCCAGCCTGTTTGAAAGTCTGAAGTTAGCAAAGGCAATATATCATCAGAGATAATTTGCTGTGTCTGGTGATCAATAAATGTCGAAAGGGATTGATGAGTTATCGAAGAAGCTCCTTCTGGTTTGTCTCCGCAAAAGCTACAAACTTTAAAAAGAGGATTCTCACAATCACCATTCGATGTTCTAAGATCTGTGAGCTTCGACGCTTCGTTAGGTCCAATTATGTGTTCGATAGTTTTTCTTGTTATTAACTACCCTTCAACTATAGGGATATGATCGCTTTTCTGCAAAAATTTCTTCTTTTCGTTCTGCAATATATTTTGAATAGTCTGCAGCTTCAGGATCGAAAGGATACAATTCACATTTTCGAAAACCACTTTGTCACGTTTTAATGCGAACTAAACGAACTGATACACATTTTATCTTGGTCAGTCAAAGTTCCACTATAAAGTCTTTCCCAGCAAAAGTTAAAGTAACCTTTTTATAATTATTTATGAATTAGTAAATTTGGTTAGAGTGTGCAGTTGAAATATCATGAAATAATTATCATACTTTTCAATATTTCATGTAATCATTATTCTACGCAAAATATGGAGTCGTTGTAATAGAAATCATCATAAGCGTTATACACTGAAAATCTCTTGTTTTTTCCGTAAACGTTCACTACAAAAAATATAAATTCAACGGAATAAGAGGAAACTCTTGATAAAAAGCTGTTCCGACACTAACGAATGCTCTTTTGAACTGATTGAATGGTGGAACTCGTATTTATAAATTGCATTTTTGGTTATGTGTGCTAAAATGCCAGCTGACCCATTCGTAATACAACTTAAACTAATGAGAAACTAAAAATACCTATCGTGAGCGGCTTATTTACGACAAAATCATAGTTTTAACGCAAGTTCTCGCACGTTCGGTACATACTTTTGCAAACACGTTCCGAACGCTTCTCCGTTATCACTTCTTTTTACTTTTTCTCAGCACTTACAATAACAATCGAACGAACAGTTGTTGATCACAAAGTCATCTACGCATGATAAGGTTCCTACTCATAGCGGGAAACGCTCTTTGAGCAACGTAATAGGTTTGTTCGTAAAGTAAATTGGAAACCGTTGGCAACTAATATTCAATGCACATGCTCGACTGGAAACAGTTGTAAATTTGTCCTAAATTTAATGCTCTACGAACATAAAAGAGAAGAAGGAATGCGCAATTTGTCCTGAAGGTGGCGCAAAACTCAGTTTTTGTAGGTCTTTTGAAGCATTATTTATCTAAATGTAGTAAGAATGTTGAGAAAACAACAAAAACGACACATATTCACAAATGAATATCGTCAACGTACAGATGTGGGACAGATCATGGAATGGATCACCACAGATTAACAAGTAATCTGGGATCAACATTACTAAAGCTGGCGCTTGCCATTGCGCATGTCTCAAACCAAAAATTTTCAATTCTGTAAGAAATTATTCTGATGGTTACCAATCGGTTGGAAATTGAATAAAATTCACTCTGCGAACGCCGGATTTCTAGTCATCAGTTTGAAATTTTACTCTACGAACACAAATATATAAATATGCATGCGTCTGACGGTTGCTGATAGTTGCTGATTGCTCTACGAACAAACCTAATAATAATATCGAAAAATATGTGTTCGGTTCTGACACTGACGTCAATTCCGAGACTGATACATTCACCCTACGGGGGATATTAATCAAGAGAGAAGAACGGCATTTAATTTTATTTTCCCCACGTAAGTTATAGTAGCAAAATGTTATTAAACATGACCTTTATAAAAATCTGGAGACAATCAATTCCAAACGGCGAAATCCTATCACCGTGACAACGCAACATTCTTTCATCTAAATCTTTAAGTGAAACGCAATTAACGGAATCGAACGATCTACGTAGCAGTGCAATTTCGAATGCGTATTGCATTCCAGTTTCATGCCGCGAGAGTCTATTGTTCCGAATATAGTTTTAATTGCCCCGTAAAAAATATGCACGCCCCTGTCGAGATACGTACGGGATAACGCAGAACGCATTCGTATATTATACGGAAAGAATAAAAGAAGGAGAGAGATCGGTTTCAAAGTCGTCCAGGGTCAACTTTTATTCTTAGGCCGTTGTAAATCACGGGCGGTGTTGCAAACGAACACGGCTCGTATCGATAGATACATGTACCTGTACATAATAGAAAATGAAAACGTGAAAACGAGACGAGATGAAAAAGACGTTAAACGTGTGCGTTTCGGGTCGACGATGACTATAAAAAGTACTCCGGAGTATTAGTCCATATGTAACATATATACATACATTAGAGTAGGCTTTTTGTTTTTGGTTTTAAAGTTTTCGGGGTATCCGCCCACTTTTTCTATTTTAATTGAATATAACCCACCTAAAATTTTACGCCCCTACGACCACGTCTTCCCTAAGCGACGGGGCTCTAAAGATAGAATTATGCGTTTTTTCCTACGATCTTAATGCTTTTGGACCAGCAAATTTTTTGTTTGTTTATTTTTATGATGAGAAGAGATATAAACAATCAATATTTTAAGTTCAGGATATTAATTAATAGAATACTTCCTTTTTAATTCTTTTTTTTTTTTGTACAATTTGAATACAGACTTATGTGTCTTTGAACACATTGCAATAGATATTGCTTTTGCTCTTCTCGCGCTGTTAAAAGTCCATGAAATTGTTGCACGAGGTTAACAGCTCTTTTAGAGCTGTCTTTAACTGCCTTCAACTGAATCACTTTGGATTTAGCCTCTGAAAAGGATACGCTCCTTTCCCAAATTGATGGGCTTTCAGCGAGAAATTCATTGTTTATTTTCAATCGACAAAATAGATCATTGCTTTTCATTGTAACAAAATCATGCAGTTTTTTATGTATACCAAAAGGAAAAGAAAATTAATATCATCATCAAGTAAGAGATTAGTTAGAAAAAACTTACCAAATAATTTCTACGCATTTCTTCTTTCGATGGAACATATCTTTTACATCGTCAAATTTACTTTCTTCGGTTAAACTAGCCACAATATTCTCTTTTGTTTCAATATCAACCATATCATCAAAAAGGGATAAAATGACGATTTTCTCAGTTAAATAATATAGACGCTGGCAAAATTTCTTAAAAGCTGCTTCTGAAATTAACTTGTCTACATTTGCATAGGTCTTCAGCGCTTTTATAAAACACAAGTCTTGGTAGGGAGCTGTTACGACCAAATTGAATTGCATCCATGGTTTAACGTAAGTTGTTGTTATGAATGGAGAAACTTCTTGCAAAACTTGGTTCTCTTTGCTCGTTAAATTTAGCTGGTCGCATAATAACATTTTTATCGTATAAATAGTTCTCGTCATCCATCGTGCTTGATGTATCGCCCCAGGAGGTCTTGTTTTATTTTTTTGTTCTCATTTCCGTTCAAAAATATAGTCGACTGCACAATCAGTTCACGGTAATCACCTCTCACAATTGATTTTTCTAGCTCGGAAAAATAGAAGCTAACCAAGTTTATAATTTGTGAAGGTTGAAACTGCTGGCTTACGATGGTCGTACAATTTTGAATATTGTTATAATTAATATTTTTCCAATTATTTCTCAATTTTTTGAAAAGCGGTATATCAGCGCTTACTGCAACTTGGGGGATTTTGGTTTCAAATAAAGCTTTCAACACCAACGTATTTTACTGGGATTCAATTATTTTTGATCTTATATGATAGATCTCTACCACTAATAGGTCAATAAAACAAGGCTGGTTTGAACGATAGTTATATTTTCAGAACGTTTACAAACGTTTTCGGAACACCTTCTTCAGTGAAAATATAACTAGATAAATATATACAAATAACAAACATTTGTTTTTTATTTGGGAACTATCAACGAAATGACTAATGACTAGGATTTCTTGATATAGAGGATGTGTATAGAACTTTTATATACATATATATAAATTATAAAAACTAAATTAATGTGTAAACATACATGCAAATTAAGTAAAACCTTATATCAAAAAATCTTTGTCGAAACCTTAACAATTCTGTTCAAGGGCTAGGGAAAACCCAAATTTAAAAACCTAGCCAAAGGTTTCCTTCTTAAGAAATGCAAATGTCATTTTAACAAATTGCTATATACATTACTTAAATTTTGAATATCGGTCCTGAAATTAATAGTTTTGGTGTCTTTCTGTATATTTATCATTTCATATATTAGTCGTTTTTTATAATTATTCTCTGTTTTTAATATAATTGTGTTTTCAAAATCAAAGTAATGCCCAAGATCTTTGTAATGCTTTGTTACAGCGGTCATTGCACCAAAATCATTATTTAAAGAATACTTATGGCTATACAACCTTTTCTTTAAATATTGTTTCGTCTGACCGATGTAACAACCATCACAGTCGTTACAGTTTATTTTATAAACTACATTACTTTGATTTTGTTTAATTATTTTAGATTTAGTATTAGTAAAAAGAGATCTGTTACTATAATTTGGAATGAAAGTAATGTTTATGTTGTTTTTATTAAATTCTTTTTTTATTTCTTCGCTTAAACCGTTTTATAAGGAATAGCGTTATAACATTTATTGTTATTAATTTTAATTCCTGTATTGTATAATTTGTTAACTCTATTTTTACATTACAAAGATCTAGGGCATTACTTTGATTTTGAAAACACAATTATATTAAAAACAGACAATAATTATAAAAAACGACTAATATATGAAGTGATAAATATACAGAAAGACACTAAAACTATTAATTTCAGGACCGATATTCAAAATTTAAGTAATGTATATAGCAATTTGTTAAAATGACATTTGCATTTCTTAAGAAGGAAACCTTTGGCTAGGTTTTTAAATTTGGGTTTTCCCTAGTCCCTGAACAGAATTGTTAAGGTTTCAACAAAGATCTTTTGATATAAGGTTTTACTTAATTTGCATGTATGTTTACACATTAATTTAGTTTTTATAATTTATATATATATATATATATATATATAAAAGTTGATTACACATCCTCTATATCAAGAAATCGTAGTCATTAGTTATTTTGTTGATCGTTCCCAAATAAAAAGAAATGTTTGTTTATATATTTATCTAGTTATATTTTCACTGAAGATGGTGTTCCGAAAACGTTTGTAAACGTTCTGAAAATATAACTATCGTTCAAACCAGCCTTGTTTTATTAACCTATTAGTGGTACAGATCTATCATATAAGATAAGTATCAAAAGGTCACGAAATATATATATACAGGATGTCCCAGACTTCACTCCCCAGGCTTGTAACTTCGTTATTGTTAACAATACGTAACACAAAGTATATATATTCTTAAATGGGAGGAAATTCTCTATACGATAGGGAAAACCAATTTACAAAAAGTGCGTTAGTGTAATGACAGCTATATTCAACTTTTTTTTCAAATAGCACAGTATACTTTTTTTTTTAATATTCAGATGGTATCTTTTATTCTCTTTACAGCCATATAAATTAGTATGGGCCTTACATGGGAAAATTTTCGAGAAAAACTTGACCCAAAGTTTGCCATGCAAAAAATTGTGGTTTCTAGTGTTTATCTAGTAGGCGACGAAATCAACAGCTTTCTACAAACAAAAATGTGTTCTTATTCGAATAGCAATTAAATGTATGCTATCAACTACATCTAATAAATGCAAAGGTTTATTTTTAATGTATCCACATTTATAAAAGGCATTTATTAAAAAAAAACGCATCTTTGAATAAATTTTCACTTGAAGTTATATTCAGTTCAAATCAAATTATTTAACAATGGCACTTATAAAATTATCGAGATAAAAGCTATTAAATATTTTATCAACTGTCGTTAACAAAGAAAATATCAGGTAGGTAGGTACATGTGCTATTCGGACGAATAGCATGCTGATTTTCAATTGTTTTCTAAACAAAATTCTGTCACTTTATGTTGTTAAATTCATTGAAGTTATTATTATTCCTTGTATTTTGATAGAATATGAATTATTCGAATTCCGAAAAGTGCGATATGATGTTAGTGTATGGTTTGTGTGGAAGTAATTCGAGGGAGGCAGCTAGAAGATATTGCGAGCAATATCCTGAGAGAAGACATCCTAATCATAAAACGTTTAAAAATTTGGAAAACAATCTTAGGGAGCATGGATCTTTTGTAATAAATAAAAGTATACCGCTTACTCGGAACATACATGCTGCTGATGAAGGACATACGGTAGCTGTTCTTGCTTATACGGAGGTCAATCCTACATCTTCCTTAAGAGAAATAGCCGCAAAGTGTAATATTTCAAAATCGTCAGTGCAACGCATTCTAAAACGAAATCAATATAAAGCATACAAATTTAAGCGCATACATAAGCTTCACCCCGGAGATTCAGAGAGGAGACTTGAATTTATTGCATGGGTTCTAGTGCAGTATGATGACCAACCTGATTTTTTGAGACAAATAATGTGGTCTGACGAAAGTAGATTCCATAACAATGGATTGGTTTCAACACAAAATTGCAAATACTGGTCCACAGAACAGCCACACTGGCTGAGAGAAACGAATAATCAATGCGTTTCTTCAATAAATGTTTGGTGTGGAATTCTTGATGGGCGCTTAATAGGACCACATTTTTACGATGGGACACTAACTGGCAATCGCTGTTTACATTTTCTAGAAGAGATATTGCCAGATCTTATGGCAAATGTACCTCTTCATATAAGACAAAATATGTTCTACCAACAAGATGGTGCTCCAGCACACAACAGTGCGATCGTACGAAATTATTTGGACACTAATTTTCCTCAACGATGGATGGGAACACATGGCCCGGTGGCATGGCCAGCTCGCCCTCCCGACCTCATGCCGTTGGACTATTTTCTGTGGGGTTACTTGAAGGAACGTGTTTATAAGGTAGCCGTCATAAATGTGGATGACTTAAAAGGCAGAATAAGAGAGGAGTGTGCAAACATTTCCATGCACACTTTATTAGAAGCGACAAACAAACATTTTCTGCATCGTCTAGAGATATGCTCTAATAATAATGGAAGCAATTTTGAACAATTTTTATAATAATTTGTAATTATTGCTCATTAGTTTTGTAATTATTAGTTAATTAATTGCTATTCGAATAAAAACACATTTTTGTTTGTAGAAAGCTGTTGATTTCATCGCCTACTAGATAAACACTATAAACCACAATTTTTTGCATGCCAAACTTTAGGTCAAGTTTTTTTCTAAAATTTTCCCATGTAAGACCCATATTAATTTATATGGCTGTAAAGAGAATGAAAGGTACCATCTGAATATTAAAAAAAAAGTATACTGTGCTATTTGAAAAAAAGTATACTGTGCTATTTGAAAAAAAAGTTGAATATAGCTGTCATTACACTAACGCACTTTTTGTAAATTGGTTTTTCCTATCGTATAGAGAATTTCCTCCCATTTAAGAATATATATACTTTGTTTTATGTATTGTTAACAATAACGAAGTTACAAGCCTGGGGAGTGAAGTCTGGGACACCTGTATATATTATTTTTGATAGTAATTTCTTTGTCTATAAATAGTTTATTGCACAATGATCAAAAAAGTTTAGTAAATTTATTTAATGACCTTATAGCTTTTTGTATTGTTTTGTCTTGTTTTCGTTCCTTCTATTTTTCTCTTCCTTCCTTGCTCGGCTGTTTTTAAAATTCCTCATTACATATAAACGAAACGTTCTTATCATTTAATTAACTTGTATGATCTTATTTCTTATTCGATTTACAACCAATGGCGCTCATTAGAAAGATAATTATTTCTAATTTAATTTCCTCATTATAGAAATCAACAAAAAAACAATTGCAGGTCCAAAAACATTGAAATTATAGGGAAAAACGCATTGTTCCATTTTTAGAGCCCTATCGCTTAAGAAAGCCGTGGTCGTAGGGGCGTAAAATTTTACGTGAGTTATATTCAAGTACAATCGAAAAAAAAAGTGAGAAGGTACCGTTTCAGCATTTCAAAAATTAAAGAATAAGGGACACTAATATACGTACAGTTGCTCACGTCTACTCAAGTCTACATACACCTCGGTAAGTTGATGGTTCAAAGTGAAAACATAAACAAAAAAGATCAAATAACACAAACTTAATCAAAATGCACTAAAAAAATAATAGTATAAAATGGATTGTCTGACACTTATAGTGTTTAGAGAAAAGCGATAATTTAGAAAAATGTTTAGCGCGATCTCACGAAAGTCTATGCATGCCGTTAAATGACGGTGTTTAACGATGAGTTTGTGGATTTAGGCGAATACCCGTGTAGTAGGCATTGCGTACATGGCATTTAGTACGTCAGTGTCTAATTGCAAATTGCCAATTTCAAAATGACGCGAAAAAGTGTTAGTAGAAAGGAAATTGCGTGCGAAATTCGAACATTAATAGTGAACCTGAGAATAGAAGGTAAATCTCTAAATGAAATAGCCAAAACTGTAAAGAGACCAAGATCGTCTATCCAAATAGTGTTGCGCAATTGGGCTATGACTGGTTCGGTCGACGATAAACCCCGTTGTGGTCGCCCTAGCAATTTAACAGACCGACCGCGAAGGGCTATCGTCAACAAAATCAAAGCGAAACCTAAAGCAAGTGCTGTAAAAATAGCAGAAGATGTAAAAACAGACGTTGGAACACCAGTACACGCCGAATGTAGTCGAAGGGTTTTGCGAAAAAACGGATATCGCGGCCGTATCATTCGTAAGAAGCCCTACATAAGCAAATGCAATGAAAAAAAAAGATTAGATTGCACATAAGCACGGACACCGGGATCTGGCGTTTTGGGAGAAGGTTCTATTTACCGATGAGACCAAAATAAATTTGTTTCAGTCAGATGGACGCCGTAACGTCTGGAGAAAAAGTGGTACAGCATACGATAAACGGCATTTGAAGCCGACTGTAAAACATGGTGGTGATTCTGTTCTTCTTTGGGGCTGTATGTCGGCGGCTGGGGTGGGTCATATGGCGTTTATAGAGGGCATTATGGATCGATTTAAGTATGTAGATACTTTCAAAACCCACCTAGAGGATAGTGTACGACAACTACAACTTGGTCCATCATGGGTGTTTCAACAGGACAACGATCCTAAGCATTCATCATTGTTAGCAAGAGAGTGGTTACTGTACAACGTGCCTAAACAACTCCATTCTCCGCCCCGGTCGCCAGATTTAAACCTTATCGAGCAACTGTGGGAGGAACTGAAGCTAAAGCTGCGTAAAAGAAGAATAAAAACTAAAGTTATGCTAAAAGAAGCAATTGTGGAAGAGTGGAGCAAATTCCCTGCTGAATACACACAAAAGCAGGTCAATTCTATCCCCGACGATTGACAGCGGTTATCGACGCTAAAGGCGGCAATACTAAATATTAACCTTCCTATACTCACGCATACGGTCTGTGAGACCGACTTATATAGTATAGTATACATCTTTCATTTTGACGTGAGTATAGGAAGGTTAAGAAAGGTTTTGTGCTTAAATTTATTAAGTGTATGTAGACTTTCGTGAGTTCAAAACAATGTATTTAACACATTTTTTAACACAAAACCTATAATATCGTAAAAATTCTTCCACTTTCTTTTTCTTATATTTGTTTGAAATAAACAGTTTCTTTGCACCCACAATTTTTTTCATATCTGTTTTTACCCCAAACCATCAATTTACCAGGGTGTATGTACACTTTCGTGAGCAACTGTACGTCTCCTACATTATTACTGGATCAATTAGGAAGTTTTGAATGGACGGACGTTTACGACGCAGTGATGCTCTGAAACGGACAATCGCAATGGCAAACATCCGAGGAACAAGTATTACTTTGTAATGGTTTGCAATAACCGTTACTGGCGGTTTTTATAGTAAACGTCCGGTCGTGAATGGCGTTTGTTTAGAGTGGAGCCTCCGCAAACTGGAAACGGGATTAATAATCGGTATTCGAAATGCGAGCCGTTTCAATTACGAGTGCTGAGCCTAGTAAAATAATACACAATATATTCCAACAACTAAGTGAAAATAGTAAACTATTTTCGAGAACGAAAATCTTAATAGAGTACCTATGTATAACTTCGCTAAACCGGACAGATAGGATTTTCTCCTCGACAAACAAATATGTACCTATATACATACACACACAAATAAAGCAAGAAATATATTTTTAATGAATTATAACTGTTTTTATAAACATAAACTAAACCATATTCATACAGAATTATTTTTCTTAAAATACACACTGATATATTGCTGGTTTGCGTATTGTTAAAATTGGGTACTGGGCTTTTCTTTCAATCTCCTTAACCCTTTCCTACCGGCTATGACATAAAGTAAAAAAATATTAATTTATCTTTATTATTATGTAAAGGACATTATAAATGAAACTAATTATTGTATTTTTCAAATTTTTATTTTGACTCTTTGTTAGTATTACTTTTAAGACCTAAACTTATAAGTACCGTCAGTCTATTAGTGTCACAGATGAAAAACATAAAATATAGGAATTATTTAAAAAACGCGGTTTATTTGCCTCGTAATATTCAGCAAAACAGTTTTTCTATTCGTCCAGGCATAAAAAACATTACAGTGAGAGCACTTGGAATTAGACTTCTTCATGCTACATACCTCACATGGCGATTTCTTTTCTTTTTTTTTTTTTTTTCAACAGAATCTCAATTGTTTTACAAGAGCTCAATTGTTTTAGAAGAGATATTTAAGCGGCTGCGATCTCATATTTGTTAAATTTACAGTTACAAAAGATGATACGAATCAGTACCGTTAGCTAGGAAAGGGTTAACAAAACAACCTCTTGTATTGGAATGTTATTTTCATCTGCCCATGGAATGCATTGGGAAAATGACCGAGCAACATCACTGTGCTTGATTGTATTACAAGAATCTTCTACAAATTCACATTTAGAATCGGTAATATTATTCAACTCATTATCGTCAGCTTTTGAGGTCTCCACAATTAAATCTTGATCCGTAAAATCTCCTAATTTTGTCCAGTTACCCAAGAACTCAACATTCAACAGAACAACACAATGATTTTTAAATTTTTGCAAATTCAGATTCCCACTGTTGTTTCAACTGATCCAAAGGAATTCAATCCTCTTCATCCCATTGTCCTTTTGGCCAGAGTAGCGTCCAACTTTTACTGACATTTTTTTCAGTTATAGCTTTCTATGATTCATGCAAATTCATGACAGCTTGCTTCAAATTGTAGCTCGTCAAAGAACTCGTGAGAAGAAAGCGTATTTCGAATACCTACAAAAAGCAAGGGATTCTAAAAAGATTGGAAGGCGTTGGGTTTTCTTAATGTAAATAACAGGTCTGTGGGTGTGCCACTACAGTTGCAGGACCTTGACGAGATTAAGCGATATTTTATCAAATCAGCACCTGAATCTAATAGTGACAATATGAAGTTACATTATTATCAATCGCATATGGTAAGGTACGCTTGATGCAGAGCTTGCTCTTAAATTAATTGATAAAGAACTCATTTCAAAAATTATATCTGTTGTCGCTTCCTCTTATTGTGGCTGTGATGGTTTGACTATCGACATGATAAAACTTGCTTGCCCGTATATTCTTCAATATACATAATAAATAGCTGTATTATAGAAAGTTTTCTTCCTAACTTATGGAAGAATGCCCTTGTGATACCAATACCTAAAACATATACTCCACATTCTTATGCAGATCTTACAAGCGGAGGGCGCGACGTTGGGGTCACGGATTTGGACGCCCTTCTGGGATAAGAAAGTACTTCATAGGAATTAACCACAGACCTTCAAACATGGTGCCAATACTCAACCGTTTTTGAAAAAATCGGTTTGAATAAAGAGTCTTAATTGATATACCTGGACCGTTGCGTTTGTTCTCAAAGAGTGGAGCGTGGCTCGTTGGATTGAGCTTTAGCCAAGTAATCGTATGGTTTGGGTTCGATTCCCGCACAGAATTTTTTTTTCAATTTTTGTTTCTCTTGTGCTATATCGACCGATGTTAATTCTTCGACAATGTTGTTAAAATATCTACACAATCAGTGAATTGTAGCGGAAAGCAGAGAGTGTGCCAATCGAATCAATACTTTGGTGTGTGATTAGAACAAAGAAAGAGGGGAGATGTCGTGGGAGACTCGGCAAGAGCAAAGCTCTTTACGCATTTGATGCTTATTTGAATAAAAGATAAAATTCTATAATTGAATAGACAATGTATAAAGAAAAAGTTTTTCATTTCGAAACCGATGGTAAATAAGTTTTAGTTGAATTTGAAGTAAATTCGAATCGGAATAATAAGGGCACCATCTGATGGAGGGATACGCAAATATGGCGCATTTCATAGTTGCTCCTGCGATGAGTATATGTGTGTGTGAGAGAGAAATAACTAGTGAAAGAACAAGATGAAAGCGTCTAGTGACGATTTCAGGCGTCTCACTTTTCCCCAGTTAACGCTCACCGCAGAATTTCGCTAAAAGAGCTTCGCTCTAAAAAAATAGAAGACGCTGTTTTCTCACACGCAGTCGAATTAACTTCCATACTGGTAGAAGGTCCGGAGTCTTCCATTTCTTTTTCTTGTTTATTTTCAATCACACCAAAATATTTATTCGTTTGGCACACTCTCTGAACTTTTTGTTATAATTCACTGATTGTGTAGATATTTTAACAACGTTGTCGAAAAATAAACATGCGTAGATACGTAGCACAAAAGAAGAAAAAAGAATTGACAAAAAAATTCTGTCCGGGAATCGAACCCAAACCATACAATTACTTGGCTAGTGCTCAATCAATCGAGCCACGCTCCACTCTTGAAAACAACCGCAATGGTCTAGGTATATCAATTGCGTCTGTTATTCAAACCGGTTTTTTCAAAAAACGGTTGAGTGTTGGCACCATGTTTGAAGGTCTATAGTCAATTATTATCAAGTACTTTCTTATCCCAAAGGGCGTCCAAATCCGTGACCCCAACGTCGCGCCCTCCCCTTGTTAGAACAATTAGCTTGCTTCCGTTTTTGTCAAACATTTTTAAAAGAAGTTATTAGTCTACAATTGTAAGAGCATTTAAAAAGCCCTGACTGACAAGGGGACACCGCGTAATGTCCATCACGGATTTCGATCCAATTAGGTGTGAATGTTCTTTGAAACCTGACGAAGAAAATCCTCCGAGCGTTTATCCGATTGCGGCTTCGTTTTCGAGATATTAAATTCCGAAGAATGAAGCGCGCAAGCCACACCAGTAAGTAGCAAACCACATGAATATAATTGCACAGGCCGAGACGTTGGCGGTTCTGGTTTCGATTCTTATTGACTTCAATTTCTTTTTTCTCATTGCAAACATCAGTCGTATTGAACTCAATAATTAAAAACAATCGAAAAAGATTTTACTTCGAGACACGACAACTTTCAACCTACGTCGCATTGCTATTTTATTCTCGAATGGAAGTTTATTGAACAATGTAAAGATTATTTAAATTGTTTTGACTATTACTATCACTGATGATTGCGATGAGGGAAACATTTCTTTTTCGCCTTTCTATCCTTGAATGAAAGTTTATGAAACGAACCAAAAATTGTTTTTAATTATTGATAGCACTGATGTTTTGCAATGAGAAAAAAATTAGAAATTCGAATTCTGCTTTCATTCTTTCGAACATTGTGAAAATCCAATAGACAAACGACTTTGAAATTATTGAAACTTCGATTTGGAAAATTTATTACACGTTTCATCCATCTATAAAGTTGTCAATCAACTGAAATCCATCTGTTTAAATCCACATATCTAGTTGTAAAATTTACTTGAATAAAATGTTAGATATCACGATAAAGTTGTCGACTATTTCAAGTCTGCCACAACGACATAGATAACATGAAATCTCTACACATTTCGATAAGCGTACTATTTTACTCATATCAACATAAAACATTACATGGATAACTCATGTCATTCCCCAAAAGAAATGAATTGCATCTCTTCGTGCATTTTATCGAAACCCTCTTATACACTTAAGATAATTGATTTAGGCCCACGTATGTATTTCAAATCGTCCGTACTTAATTTGGTTGGGATAGACGACAAATTACCGCCATTTACGCTACGAAATATTCGAAATCGCCGCCGGCGAAAATCGTACGATGAATAAACTGGTTTCGAAGTGCTTTTGAATCGGTCTTGGAAAGTGAATGATTACACCAGCGTCAGTTCTATATTACCTGCTATTTAGCGCTATTTACCTTGTAGAGACGGTGGTACTTTTCGTCGTCTCGGTTTCGTATTATCGATGTTATCGGCTAGTATTTACGTCTCATTAACCTTTCGCCATTTTTATCGGCGAAATGGGTTTCCAGTCACGGCGAAGCGTTTAGATCGTTAAGGTGTTAGTACGTAAATAAAATCGACATGTATCTACGAGGGATGTTTTTTAGTGTTGCACGTAGTCGCATATGAAGTACCCGAATGAAAAGGCAAGCGTCAATACCAACTAATAGCGATATTGAGTTAACTTTTACTTACTTAATCCTGAAACCCGTTTGACCGTAAAGTGTCGGGTTGTGTGGAGTTGAGTTTCCTGGCTCCCTCTTCCATATTTGTCTCCACTCTTCTCCCACCCTGCATCTTGCTCTCATATCCTCCCATTTCTCTCCCCTTGCCTCGTATGCACTTCGTACTTCCTGCTCCCATGTCTTCCTCGGTGTTCCTCTACTCCTTTTTCCCATTTCTTTTGATTCGTATATTTGTCTTGCCAACCTTTCTTCGCCCATTCTTATAACATGGCCAAGCCATCTTAATTGCCCTTGCTCTATTGTTATTTGGGTTGGCTCTATCTTGAGCTCCCCTCTGTATTCTGCGGTCTTTATCCTATCCAACTTAGTTTTATTTTTTATTCGTCTTAGGAACCTCATTTCTACGCTGTTCATCCTACTTCTTTGTCTCTAGTTTGTAGTCCATGACTCGCATGAGTGTGTCAGTACTGGTTTCACTACCTTGCGGATCACTTCTGCCTTTACTATCTCTGGTATTTCTTTGTTGTTTAAGAATGGTGTTTTCATCATGTTGTAAAGTTTTGCAGTTTTTGATATTCTATCATTTATTTCATCTTCTAAGGACCCCTCGCTGTTAATAATCCCTCCCAGGTATTTAAACGCGTTAGTTTGTTCTATTCTATGTCCTTCTATTTTTATGTTATGTATTAGACTTTCTCTGCTTATTGCCATTGTTTTTGTTCTGTCTATATTAACTTCCATGTTTATCTCTTTTAATTGTTCATTTATTATATTGACATTTTCTTGCAGATGTCTCTCCGTGTTTCCTAATATGACCATATCGTCCGTAATAGCTTAACTCAGTTATTTGTATTTTCTCCATTTTCCAGTATCCTACATCCTCCTATTTCTTTCCTAAGTCTACTTTCTAATATCCTTGCATATAATTTCCCTACTGTGCTACCCAGGGTTATGCCTCTGTAATTTGAACACTGTTAACTATCTCCTTTTTGTAAATTGGGCATATAATTCCTATTCTCCAATCTTCGGGTCTTTCTCCATTCTGACCTGGTTTAGTAGTTCCAGTAGTTGTTTTAATCCTAGTTCACTAAGTCCCTTTATCATTTCCACAGTAATTTCGTCGTGTCCCGGTGCCTTTCCGTTCTTCATCAGCTGTATGACTTTTTTAGTTCTTCCCTTGTTATGTCCTGTGGTACCTGCCCTTCTATAAAATTCTTTTCTTGATATATCCGCTCTAGTTGTGTATTTTTCTCTCCTTCTGTTTGTAGTAGTGTCTGGAAGTATCTTTTCCATACTTCCATTATCCTGTCTTCTTCAGTTACTACCTTACCGTTTTCATCCTTCATGTTCTTCAATGTATATTGTTTTGGCTTCCTCATATTTTTTATCACTCCATAGAAGAGTTTTTGATTTTCTTGGTAGTTTCTAGTAATTTTCTCTCCAAATTCTCTCCAGGATTTTTCTTTACTTATCCTTATTAATTCCTTCGCCCTTTCCCTCTTCTTCTTGTATTCCTCGTAATTTCTTTACATCTTTTGCATTTATGTGAGCTTTCCATGCTGCTTTTACTGCTTCTTTTATATCTTCTGTCCACCACGCCGTGCTTTTTCTTTTCCTGTTTGTTTGTTTTGTAACTCCGCAACTTCCTCTTGCTGCTTCTATCATGTCTTCTTTAAGCTTTCTCCACTTTTCTTCTATGCCTCTTATCGTCTGCGTTTTCCCCTAACTCTATGTCTAGTATTTCCTGGTATTTCTTTTCTATTTGTGGTTCCCTTAGTTTGTAGCAATTAATCTTTCCTTTTACTATTTTTCTCTTTTTATCCTCTTTTTCCTTTAGTGTTATTTTCCATTTGCTTACCAACAGATAGTGGTCGCTTCCGATTCTCTATTTACCTTTACATCTCTCACATATCGTCTAATCCCCCAGGTAATCATTATGTAGTCTATAATAGATTTTTCATTCCGAGATGGATTGAGTTAACCTAAACCCATAATTTACCGACCTTTTCTGCTAGAGTTTGTTTCCTTAGAGAGGAGCACGTCATGAAAATATGGGCAGAATGTGACGTCATGTAAACGTTCGCTATCTACTTCACTGACTTTCGCTAGTCGGTTGCCATAGCAACGTATACTGAACAACAAATTTAGTACATGACGCATATGACGTGCTGTGCTCTTCTCTAAGGAAACAAACTTTATCTATTTCCTTTCACACAGTATGTTTCGAAAGTTTGTGTGTCCGAAAATGAACCACCGAGTACTGAATGGTCGATTGCATCATACAATTTAAATTCGTGTCACTCACTGTCAGAACGCATAAGCAAAACCTCCTTCACTAAAACAATCGCTGCGAAGAAACAACGTTGCTCTAACGAGTTCTAACTCGCACTGGTGCCGTATCACATGTTCACCTGCTTCCTCTGAAAGTGGCGCGTCAACAGTGTTGCCCGATTTAACACTACGCCACTAGTCTGTTAACTTTATTTACACACCTTGTAAGTACTGTTCAAATTTAAATAGCGCTGAACAACTGTCAGTTTAGTTAGTATCGTCGTTTCAACTCTACTTAAACTGCTTAAGCTGTTCTTAAATTTAAGCCCTGCTTAATAAGGATTAGTAATTTTCAATTATTGTGATGTCAATGTCAAATGTTTGATAACTACAGACAATTTGATTACTTTATGACAAAATTTAAAATATTTAACGCTAAAATGCATTACGCGCAAATCGAAAATGAAATGTTACCAAGAGTTACTAAATTCTGGATTGTTATCGGTCTTGTCACCCCCTCGCACCCTCCGTGGTGCAACAGAAATGACACACATAATGCTTCTTAACTTCCCAAACTGTGTGGTGCGCCCCTCCGGGGACTGCACAAGTTTTCAAAGGGGGCGCAGTAGATTAAATTTAACAAAAAATAGAACGCAAATTAGTATATTGAAACTAATACAAAACACCTTAACATAACCTAATTTTACTATATTTTTTTATACAAGAGATTGCATATACTACATAGCATATACAGCGTGTGTATAAATAGGCTACTTTAATGTTTTCTTTATTTGCAGAATTGATAGAGCATGCAAAAACGTAGTTATTGCAATTTAAAAAAAATTATGATTATAAATAAAGGCCGAAAAAGGCATTAAAACTTGAATTTTAAAAGTTCCCACCGAAAAGTGCAATTAGCTCGCTGTGACGTTATGACTCGTATGGCGGGCGCGCTCAGTCTGCGTTTGCAACGGTGAAACGATATCGTCGTTGTTATGAGTCAGCTTCAATTTAAAGTAAATACCTGTTGCTGTCGTTTTTGTTTTGTTGTGTTTATTATTCTTTTCCTGTTATTATTATTCTTGTTTATTATACCCGCGTAAAAAACAGTTTAAAATGAGCGAAACATCGTTTGTGAAAGCTGCGTCCGATAATTTGCCTGTGGTGGATATTTTTATGGTAGCAGAATATTTAAAAAGCGATGATCGTTTTACTGCAGCGGAAATCCGCGGAGTTAAAGCTGGAAGGTAAATAAACGTGTATTTACAATTCTTATTAGTGCTATGCAAGCAAAATTTATATAAAATGAATACATATTAGTGAGTAATTTTAGCAGTTTGTTTCACTTGTAGGGCAGCTCGTGAAAGTTATGGAGATAATGCAGTAAGTTATGTGGAAATAAAAAGAGAAAACCGCTTATGTACTGTTAGAGGAAAAGTTTGTCCTGAACATAATGTTAGGAAAAAACCTTACTCTGTTTCATTCATTGTTAATGAAAATGAGGAAAAAGTACTTAATGTCGAATGCCATGACTGCGCAGCTTCATTAGGTTAGCAATGAAACAATATGTACCTTTCACAATAAATATTTTTTATTTTAGGTGGTTGTAAGCGTGCACTAGCATTTTTGTGGGTGCACAGACGCAGTGAAGAACCTGCACCTACTGATGTTGTATGCTATTGGAAAAAACCGCGCATGGCTGGCATTGGCTCAACCATAAAAAGTATTACAGCCAAGGACATATCTAAAGTGCAAACAAATTCAAAATTGCCATGTAATACTTCTTTTCTTCGAGGACTTATTGAAATAGGGAAACAGAATAATATTGACGGTCAGATTTCTAAACATAATTTTGAAGTTCCAAACGACCAATTACTGGTTTTAAGTATGCATACCCAACTTCAATTATTTAATGAAGTAGGTGGAGGTTCGCCTGAAGATTTTATTTCTTATTTGAAGGCGAATATTTCTTTAGACTTATGTAAAGATGCAGAACGTCAAACTCGAATACAATATAAATCACCAATATGGTATGAGTTAAGATACGGTAGAATAACTGCCTCCAAACTATATGAAGTTGCCCACTGTGAAACCGTAAGTGATGTTCTGGTGGAAAGTGTAATTGGGGCTTCAAAAATCCATAATACTAGGGCTATGGAACGAGGAAGATTGCTGGAAAAAAAATATTAGATGTTGTAAGTTCAAAATGGAACAGAAAATATAAAGAATGTGGACTTTTTATCTTGCAACAAAATCCAATTTTTGCAGCATCACCCGATGCAATTACAGAAGACTTCGTGATTGAGATAAAATGTCCGAACAGTAAAAATGCCATGAAAGCGTACATAAAAAATGGCTTAATTACAAAGAAATGTAATGCACAAATCCAACTTCAAATGCTTGCCGCCAATAAAAAGAGGACTGTTTTGTGTTGCTGCAGAGGCCTTCGATACAGTAGATAGAGGCAGTATAGATATCTGTCTAGAGAAACTAGAGGTTCCAAGAAAAATGCGCCAAATAATCAATAGTCTATACTGTCAGGTTAGGGGGATAGTACAAGTGAATGGAAAAAGATCAGCAGATTTTGAAATGCAAGTGGGAATAAAACAAGGAGACAGCTTAAGTCCATTAATATTTATTATAGTAATGGACAGAATCCTGCAAAATACGAGGAAACGCACCGAAACTGTGAAGACACTGTTAGGATATAACAGACTGGAACCTGTAGCTGTGGATGCATTACTGTACGCCGATGATCTGGCACTAATAGCTGACAGTTATGTGAAAATGGAAAAATTAACAAAAATATGGACAGAAGAAATAGAAAAGATGAAAATGGAAATAAACGTAGAAAAAAGCAAACTAATGGTGATAAATAATAAAGAGCCAGCCAGTAATCTAATAATTAAAATAAACGATAAACAAGAAGAAATTGTCGACGCATACGAATATTTAGGTACTATTATATCGAAGGATGGAAAAATTGATCTAGACATAGCAAAAAGAGGACGGAAAGCCACAAACATATACTACGCTCTGAATCAAACCATTTTTTGGAAAAAAGAAATAGAACCCAAGATCAAACAGATAGTATACAATGCAGTACTAGCCCTCACGATAATGTACGCAAGTGAGTCCTGGACAATACAGCAAAAACACGAAAGCAAAATAACAGCTATGGAAATGAAATTTTTGAGAAAGATCGTGGGGAAAACAAAAATGGACAGAATAGAAAACGAACAGATAAGGAATATGATAAATCAAGAAGATATACTAAAAAGAATTGAAAAATGTCAACTGAATTGGTACGGCCACATAATTAGAATGGAGCAAAAGAGTTTGACAAAAAAAATAATAGAAGCCAAAAATAACGGGAGAAGAAAAAAGGGAAGACCAAGGAAAAAATGGATTGACAGAATCAACGAATTAGGACGAAAGCGAGGGAAGACCATAGCAGAAATGAGAAGAATGAGTACAGACCGGACACGATGGAAAGAATGGATTAAATCGTCGTAAGATCCAAAAATAATCCGACGCTGAAAGGCATAAGGATTAACGAGTAGAAGAAGAAGAAGTAAATAAGGGAACGTCTTCTAAAAGAGTCCAGAAATCTCTTTTTATTATAATAATTGTCATTTAAAAGTACATGTGTTTCATTGGCAACTTTTTCAGATAGCTGAAATAAAAAAAAAGTTGCATTTCCACATTCGGCAGCTTGGATTTAATTTCAATCTAAGTAAAATTTAACATAACTTCAAATTTCTTCGAAACCACAAAAGATAGGTATAGGGAAACCTAATACTGTTTGGGTAGGAATCGAAAAATGTTTCCCGAGTCGCTATACAGTGTGCTCCATTAGAAATGACAAAGTTATACCTTGTATATTATTGTAAAATTACATACCTGAAAATCGGAACTACTATTCCAATCTTCTAATCTGGTGGTATTCTAGCTTCCTTCCATGCTCTGTTAACGACTTTCAGTAGCTGTTGTATTCCAGTTCCTCCTATAACCAGTTCAGATGTAAGTTTGTCATGTCCCGGTCAAATATGTTAATCGCTACAAAACATCTAATCATTAGATCATCCCTCATATCGCAAATCTAACGATGACAATGTTTGAAGAAACCATAATTGTCGATATGATAGTCGTCAGGAGATGTCACAATCAATAACGCGTCGCTCTCCATATACAGACAGCTACCATACAAACATAGTAACTTGTTTCTGCGCACACGATTTTACAATAAATTTCATTCTAACTGTACGCTCGCGGATAGAAATAAAGTATATAGTTTAACGTTAAAAGCGCTATTTGAATCGATATGTATCGATATATTTCAACAGGTGGCGAACAGCAGAACCGGTGATACGAGCCATATGCTCGTGCTTTATGTCCCTTGTATGTTTATGGATGTATGTATGCGCATAAGTACATATCGGTACTAACGGTACTGACTTAAGTGAGCTAATATTACAGACTTATAGACTATAGACTACGAATTATTACCGCGAGGACGTATGTATTACCATAATGCGATATTGTCATGATAGTCGTTAGCGTTCGGAGAGTCACATTAATTGCGTTTAATTGCTGCGATTATAGACATGGTGTATTACTGTAGAAATTTGATGGCTTAATACAAATAAAAAAGACGGACATTAGGAGAAGAATGTCATCTGCAAAACGGCGAGGAGCTAGCGAATCAAATTTCATATGATTTTTCCTCTTCTTTAAGAACAGGAAGGAATTTCTGAGAAGTTTCGAAGTTTGCGAAGCAAATTTCGATAGCGAAAATTTAATGACGAGAAGATAACATAAATTTGTCCCTTATCGTGGTAAATGGCCGAACGGAACGAATAAGGGTGTAATATCGATGATTTTCGGGATAAAGGTGTCTCCATCTTCATCTTTTCGAGGATGGAATAAAGTGTTTCCAACGCAACAACAAAAATATATATATAGAGTAAGGCTGGGTAATTATAAGACGGAAATCAAATCCCTTGTTATTTCAAGCTGTTAGAAACTACATAAAACATCTTTGAATGGGTTATACGTTAAATTTATTAAATATGTGTCTTACAAGGGGACACCGCGTAATGTCTATAACGGAGTTCGATCCTATTACGTGTGAGTGTTCTTTGAGATCCCATGAAAAAACCCTCCGAACTGAGGCTTCGTTTTCGGGATATTAAATTCTAAAGAATGAAGTGCACACGCCACACGAGTAAGTACCGAATCGCGTAAATAGAGTTGCTGAAGCCACAATAGCCAAACGGACAAGGTAATTGACAGGAATGTTCGAAGTTCTGAGTTCGATTCTTATTGACTGATTTTTGCTTCATTTCATAAACTTTCAGGATAGAAAGGCGAAAAACCCCAAACGTTAGTGGTTCGAATTCAATAGTCAAAAACAATTTAAATAATAACTAATGTTAAAGTACGCATGCTTTGCGTCGAAACTGAATGCAATAGAGCGATTTTTCGAAATATGAATGAAACTTGCTTTACGTCGACTCTTTGGGAACGAGGATTCATAAAATGTTCGAAACTGATTTATGTTTCAAATATTTTTACGATGATTATCATCCAAAATCATGCTTACGGAATGTTAGCAGCAATTTGCTTTACATTCTCCAGATTTCTTTCCATTCAAAATCGCCCTGTCATCCTCGAATGGAAGTTCATTAAACAATGTAGATGAAATAATCCCTAGAGATGATCAAATCGATGGCAGAATAACGAAAGGAATGGTTGTTGATCATAATTAAAGAAGGAAGTTGGAAGAAAAATAATACTCCCCATCTCCCCAAAAAAGGGGAACAAAATCAATGTGACAATAGAACAATCAATTTGGCCCGAACTGGTTACAATCTATATACGATGATACTAGAGAAAAGAATGAGAGAATAAGTAGAAGGACAATTTGAAGACACACAAACGACATTTAGACCAGGAAGACAAACTAACGATAACATATACGTACTAAGAACACACAGGAAGGAAGATAGAAGAAGGGGAAAAGCTGTTCCTGACATTTATAGACCTAAGGCCAGCGTTTAACACAGTAATAAGAGAAGAGATATGGAAAAGCGTGGAAGAACTGAAAGTACCGAGAAAATTAATAGAAGCCGGAGGATGTGAGGTAAATGCAAGAGTACAATTAGACGGAGAACTATCGGAAGGTTTCCAAATGAACAAAGGAATAAAACAATGAGATAGCCTAAGACCATTACTATTTCTAATCATAATGGACAAGGCATCAAAGAGAACAAGGCAAAAAGGAAAAAGACTCAATGCTATTGTATGGTATAAAAACTTGAACCGATGAAAATAAGTGATCCTGTCTACGCAGACGATGTGGTACTGATATCGAAGTCCAAGACCAAGTTGCAAAAACTGCTGAACTTGTGGTCAGAAGAGATAGAAAACATGAGAAAGGAAGTAAATACAGAGGAAACAAAATTAATGATAATCAACAGAAACCAAACACATGAACAGTTGCAGGGGCGGATAAAATGTAAAGGAAAAGTAATAGAACAAGTATCGACCTGTGAATGTCTTGGCAGCGTAGTGACGAACGATGGAAGATTGGATACGGAAATAGCAAATAGGGGAAACAAAACTGCAAAAAATGTAGTACGCACGTAACCTAACAATATTGGAACAGAAAGAAAGGGGAGAGGGAAGTAAAGCTGCAGATCCACAAAGCAATTACAGTACCAACTCTGACATACGCGAGTGAAAACTGGACGATAAACAAAAAACAAGAGACCAAGTATCAATGCATTGTAGATAAAACATATTAATAAGATAGCAGGGGTAACCAAACTGCACACAATTAGAAACTATGAAATTAGGAAAACAGTAAACCAGAAAGCATTGCTAGAAAAGATCAAAACAAAGCAATTAAACTGGTACGTGCATGTGGTGAAGATGAACCCAGACAGATTGGCAAAGAAAATATTTGATATGGAAAGACCCTGTAAAAGAAGAAAAGCTAGATCTAGAAAGAAATGGCAAGGAAGAGGGGAAAACCTTAGAGGACCTGAGAAGAGTATATAGCAGGTCACAGAATAGGCTGGAAGAAATGGACAAGAGAAGAACCGGAACCCCAATCCGACGCCTGAAAGGGGAATTAAGGATCTGATAAAAAGAAGAAGAATTTTGAAACGATTAACGCACAAATTTCAAGTGAAAAATTACTTAATTTTGAATGTTTTGGAGATAACCGGATTTTTACAATTTTTCTTTATGGTTACCATGTTATCGTATTTTTCGTAATTTGAGGTTAGAAACATCGTTTGACTGTAAGAACTTTGAAAGAAGATGTGATTCGCGTTTACGGCGGAAATATGGGTGATTCGGACGTTCTAGACTTTTCTTTCTTCATAAAATCTCACCCGATATAAATAAAAAATTGTACTATCGTTTTTCATGTGGTACTTTCTTTAGGATTTATATCCCTTCAAAACAGCTTTAAATCAGAAACTATGTAGAAGGATATAGTTTTAAAGCTTACAACTTAGTTGCATCTAATAAAATTTTAGAAAGCGCATGGACATGTGAACACCGGTCATTAAATGATGCACATCCAAGTTTCATGCTCTAACACCTAGCGCTAAACAGAGTTGGTTGTACGTTCCATTTAGCGAAATGCCCTTTCGTAGAAAATTAACATTAAGTTTCATTAACGCCTGCTAATATATCATTGATATTTATTGCTTGTTTTACCATCAAAATACTTTATAGGACCGAGAGGATTTGTGAATGCAGATATTTATTGCTGCAGACATAAATTTACCTATGATAATTTATGAGGCGTCCATCCCGTCGTTTCGGACGAGATGTTTTAGTTTTAGATTTGATTTCGGTGTCATAACGCAACACTTGAAATCATGAAGGAATTGCGGTCCACGATGACCATGCAACATCATACAAATTTGTGGTCGTTCAACCAGAATTATTTGAACTTCTTTAGGTAAGGCTACATCGATCGATGTCGGTGTCTGTCCTTAACAAGGAGAGGACATTTCAATAGAAATTTTTTTATATTGTACCGAATAGTACCGGCCATGTTTTATTGTTAGTACTACGTTTCTACTTTCTTGCTGTGCAAAATTTATTTTGCGTTTCTTTGCTTTAATCAGAACTTTTTGATTTTTCAGAGAGACGCTTTCAATTTTCAAGATAGCAATTTTTTATGAATGGATTAGATACACGAAAAATGTTCGGGTTACTAGATGCGATTATTTATCGGAAAAAATTGTGAAACTAGTTTTCCTGTTTGAACCAGTCTGGAAAGTTCGCCATTCCAAGTTTTGCACGATTATGCATTTATTGAAAAATGAAGTCCTATCTCTATGTTTTTTGCGTATAAATAAATAAATCAAATAAATTAATTATCACTTTGCTTAATTGCGACAATAAAAATTGGGAAACAGCTAGAAACAAAAGTCGCGCGGGGATTTGAACCTGCGACCAACGTAATACGAGTCCGTGCTGTTACCACCACGCCAAGCGCTGCTTAGTAAAGATGTTAACATAACATAACAAATAGCTCTTATAATGCAAAGGCCGCGTAAAAGATTCTGTATCTTCTAAACGTTTGGCCATCTGGAGTTCCCACTTCGGGTACTTTCATTTTTAGCTAAGCTCAGCATATTGTAGTATGAATTTTAGTTAATTGTATAGAAAGCAAAAATTATTACAAATAATAATTTATAAAATTTTAGTATTATATTGACTTTTTCCGTCGACCATCCCATACCGTCGCTTATAAACAAACTTTCTTTTTCTCCGCACGTCGTTATAGCAATTTGGAATTCTAGATTTTTAATGTTTCAAGTGTATGTGTGTGGTATGTTTACAACGCTTTTCTATTTCTTAAAGAATGCTTTCTATAAAATTAACATCTTTGTATTGGTAATTTTACTATTGGAGTATTACCATACTACAATAGCTGTAAATTTGAGCGAAATCCGTGATGACAAGTCGGCGTGCTCTCCTTGCAAGATATTTAGTCTCGTATACAAGAAATTTAAATCTGTATGTAAAAGATATTTGAGATATTTCGTCCCGACGTAAAAAACAAAAATTACCTTCTAATTGCAGATATCCCGACAATCGAATCTTCATTCATTCTTTCCCTTTACAAGAAGGATCTAAATGTCTAAACACAACTTATAGATACAGACAGAACAGAATTTCTTGCGCAAGGGAATAAAATTCTCGAAACCAACATGATCCATATTCCACCCACCACACAGTTCTGACTTCGCATCATCACATCATGATTTATTTCGTCCGTTTGCAAAACTTCTTAAAAAGTAAAAATTGCTAAAATGACACTTACTACTGACTTAAGCGTGTAAAGTACTTATTTTCAAGCTGGCTTAAAGTTAAAATTTTTGGTTTGTTCGACAGCAATTTTGAGAGATGTATATTTTAGGTTGTAACGAAGAAATAGTACTTTGTTACAATTTTAAGAGCTCGGACAAGTTTAATCTTTTGTCAATAATAAGAGAAGAACCAGCAGGTTTGCAGGTTTGCAATTTTGAATACCATATATTTGATACGATAGTTTGTAGATTGTTTGTGGATTAGTTTGTTAGATTTGTTAAAGAGGATTTTTGTAAATTCCTTTATATATCGTTGCTTTCTCTAAGTCCAAAAATGACAGACAGTCCGTGGAACTTTTTTCAATTTCTTAATTTAGGTTAAATCCCAAACCGAACAAGAGATTTATAACAAAGCTTTTCCATAAGTCGTAACTATCGTATCGAATATGCAGTATTCAAAACTTCAAGTCAAATTTTTTATGATAAAAGAAATTCCAGCCCGAGCGACTCCAACGCTAAATGAAAGTTGACCAATAGACTCACAAAACCCCCGCTGGCTACATATATTACTACATATATTAGGTTTGTTCGTAGAGCAATCAGCAACTATCAGCAACCGTCCGACGCATGCATATTTATATATGTATTTGAGTTCGTAGAGTAAAATTTCAAACTGATGACTAGAAATCCGGCGTGCGCAGAGTGAATTTTATTCAATTTCCAACCGATTGGCAACCGTCACAACAATTTCTTACAGAATTGAAAATTTTTGGTTTGAGACATGCGCAATGGCAAGCGCCAACTTTAGTAATGTTGGCTCCCAGATTACTTGTTAATCTGTAGTGATCCATTCCATGATCTGCCCCTCATCTGTACGTTGACGATATTCATTTGTGAATATGTGTCGTTTTTGTTGTTTTCTCCACATTCTTACTACATTTAGATAAATAATGCTTCAAAAGACCTACAAAGACTAAGTTTTGCGCCACCTTCAGGACAAATTACGCATTCCTTCTTCTCTTTTATGTTCGTAGAGCATTAAATTTAGGACAAATTTGCAACTGTTTCCAGTCGGGCATGCGCATTGAATATTAGTCGCCAACGGTTTCCAATTTACTCTACGAACAAACCTTAGCTCGCATTTTTTTATAACTTCTTGAAGTTGACAGGTTTTTAGGCAATTTCGAGCTTTTTGCGATTTGTACGTATGGAGATCAATAAAATAGGCCAAAGTATGAATGAAACAAGTCGAATTAAATACTTTCATCAATATAAAACTAGAATATCTTGATTTATTGGTCTTTTAATGCTTCAAAATGCCCTTTCCAGCCTATTTTTGGCAGTTTTTCCGTACATTTTTGACGTATAAACCCAGTTTTCGTAATGTAATTCGAATTTGATTGATTTTTTTTTTTTATGAAAAAAGTGGGTATTCTTGCATTTTTGTTTATTTTTCCGATGAATTTGATGACATGAAACGCACAGGAAAAGAGGTTTAATGTTGGTTGATAGCACGCTGGTTCAGTCCAGTGAATGTGTATATGTTGCATCATGTTTTGGAGATGGTTCTAGATTAGTTCGATTTATTCATTTCCTTCTGTTTTCTTCATTAAATTAACTAAAACCCAAATCAAAACCGAATTACATTGTGAAAATTGGGTGAAAATGTCAAAAATATACTTAACAAACTGGGCTAAAAGGGCATTGTGAACCACTAAAAGGCTAATAAAGCAGGATATTTTTATTTAGTTATATATTTTCAAGTTTGAAATGTTTCCCAATAAACACTTTTTCATTTCGCGGACGGTTTAAGTTGGTAGTTCCGGCAATACTGTACATTCTGGCGATTTTTTAAACACAATGCGTGCGAATATGTTCACTATTGCCGGAACTACCAACTTAAATTATCCGCGAAATTTTAAAAATATTTTCTGGGTTAATTTCACTTGTTTGATTCATAGATTGGTTAATGTTATTGACTTAATTAGCCTAAAAACTTACCCTAACTTTCAGAGGTCATAAAAAATGCCAAACGCCGCGGGTGTTTCGTTAGTCTCTTGGCTTACTTTCATTTTGCATTGAAGCCATTTGGGCTGTAAGCGATAACTTCAAAATTGTTACATGGTGTTATTAATAAATACTTACAAAGGAACATTGACATCCTGTATTTCCAAAAAGGAAAAAAATTCAACCTTTGTGGATCTGTAGAGGGGTCAAAAGTACGAACAGTACACATATTCTTGCGGGTCAAATTTTCCGTTCATATGCATATATTTCGCTTAACAAACTTTGTAGATCTAAGGCTTGTTTTACAATCCACCTTCATCCATTTCTGCTTTTGATCGCTTTCCTCCAGTTTGCTACACCCAGTTGTCCCAAGTCAGTCCCCACCATCTCCATAAAATTTTGGATCTTAAAACAAAGTGCATCATAGCTCTAAACTCTTGTGCCTCTCGCTGTCGAGTTGTGTATGTTTCGAGTTGTTTTCCACAATTCGTTCCACTTTTTCTGTAATTTGCTACCGTTTTTACTTCCTTCCAGTTTGTTCTTGTTTTTCTGCCGCTGCCCTCACTTCTTCTATCCACGTTCTTCCTCTCTCCTCAAATATCTACTTGCTAGTTTAGTCTCATCCCTTCTTATTAGATGTCCGAGCTGTCCATGTTCTACAGTTTTCCCAATGGAGTTTTTCTCTGAATACTTGACTTCCTATTTTATCTTTCGTCGTTTTTCCTTCTATTATCCTCAGAAATCTCTTCTTATTTCTCGTTAATCTACTTTTCTGTCTTTGGGTTACAGTCTAGGATTCGGATGCATATGTTAGTGTTGGTTTTGCTATTCGTTTTATTGCTTCCTTACCATTGCTCTCTTCGGTACTTCTTCTTTATTCATAAAATTACTCTTTATACTATTACACACTCCAGCGGTTTTTGCTATCCCTTTATTTGATCGTCGACTTTTCCATCCCCGCTTATTATTACTCCCAAATATTTAAACTTATCTACTATTAGTTCGAGTTGTTCTTCTTCTATTTTTATGTTTTGCTTTCCCTGTTCCTTTCCGATTAAGATTATTTTGGATTTTTCTTGGTTTATGTTCATTTTCGTAGTTTCTAGCTCTTTATGATAGATTACTTTCTTGTAGTTGTTTTTCCGCTTCTCTAATTATTCGTATATCATCGAGGTAGCACAATCTAGTGTATTTTATACATCTGAGTTTGCAGTACCCTACATTGCATTTTCTCAGTTTTTCTCTGCATCTTTTCACTACTTCGTCCAGAATTAGATTGAAAAATCGGGAACTCAGTACGCCTCTTCGTTTTAAACCTGCTTTATTGACAAACCGACGTGAGTTTTCGTTTCTAACTCTTCCCTAATTTACACTTTTTGTTTCATAAAGGCTTTATATGCATTGTATTAGGTCTTCTTTGCTGTAATATTCTCCGTACGTCTGCTTTCCTTACTCTATCAAAAGCTTCCCCCATGTCTATAAAACGTAACGCCACCCCACTATTAAAGCTTTTCTTGGATAGTTGTCAGAGTGAAGATCTGGTGGTTTGTTCCCTTTTCTCTTCTAAATCCACTTTGATTTTTTTCTAGCATTTTTTCCAGTTCTAGCGTATATTTTTCTTGTAGTACATCCCAAAGTTATTCATCTGTAGTTTGAGCAGATTTTTGTGTTTCCCTTTTTATAGATTGACGTGATAATTCCTACTTGACAGTCTGATGGTACTTTCTCTTCTATTCTTGTCTGATTCATAATATTGAGAAATTCTTGTTGTGTCTCCTCATTCATGTTCTTGCAGATAACTGCGGTTATGTTGTCATATTCTGGTGCTTTTCCTGTCTTCGTTTTATTTATTGCTGTTATTTAGTTCGACTTCTAATATTTGTTCACTCTTTTCTTGCCTCTCTTTTGTTCTATGATGTTCGATATTTAATTATCTCGCGTCTGGTGCTGCCTCGTTTTGTTCTAACAATTCTTTAAAATATTCCCTCCACCTTCTCATTATTTTTACTTCTTCCATTTTCTTCAGTTTTTCACATAGGCCTCGGATGCATTATATTAAATCTTCTTTAGATTTTTCTTTGCTGTAATATTCTCCACATATCTGCTCTTCTTGCTTTATCAAAAGCTTTTGCCATGTCTATAAAACGTACGTGTATTGGCCTCCCTACCTTTAAAGCTTTTTTCAACTTTGACTTTCTCCCAATGTTTTTCCTAGTTTGCCTCTCTCTGACTCCTTTTTTCCAGTATTATGGCGTATATCTTTCCAATCGTACTTCCCAACGTTATTTCTTTGTAGTTTGAGCGGATTTTGCTGTCTTCCTTTTTTATAGATTAGCATGATAATTCCTATTTGCCAATCCCATGGTACTTCATTTTCTGTTCTTGAGTAAATCATAATATCGAGAAGTTCTTGTTGTCTCCCTTCATTCATGTTCTTGAAAATTTCTGCAGTCATGTCCTCACGTCCTGGTGCATTTCATGTTCGACGTTCTATTATGTCGCATTTTTGCTGCTTCGTTTTGTTCGCATAATTCTTTAAAATATTGCTTTCTCCTTCCCATTATTCTTATTTCTTCCGTTTTCTTCAGTTTTTTCATAACGGTCTCGGATCCATTGTAATGAGTGTTTTTGTATTTTTCTTCGCTGTAATATTCTCCACATGTCTGCTCTTCTTACTGTACCAAAAGCTTTCGCCATGTCTATAAAACGTACTCCATACTTTTGAAGCTTTTTCTGATATTTGTCGGAGCATGAATATCTGGTTATTTGTGTCTCTTTCTCTTCTACATCCACTTTGGCTTTTTCCCAGTGTGTTTCCTAGTTTGTCCAGGAACCTTTTTCCAGTTTTCTGTATTCTTCTGTATTTTGAGCGGATTTTGCTGTCTTCCTTTTTTTTTATTGTACTTCATTTTCTGTTCTTGCCTAAATCATAATATCGAGGAGCTCTTGCTGTCTTCCTTCATTCATGTTTTTGCACATTTCTGCAGCCATTTCGTCATGTCTTGGTGCTTTTCCTGTTTTCATTATAATCATTGCGTCCAATAGTTCTTCATCTGATATTTATTTACTCTTTTCTTGTGTCCTCTGTTGTTCGACGTTCTGTTACGTCGCGTATGTTGCGCGTTCGTTTTGTTCTAACAATTCTTTAAAATATTCTCTCCATATTTCCATTATGCCCACTTTTTCTGTGAGTGCTACTCCGCCTTTGTCTTTAACGTTTTTTAAGCGTGTTTATTTTTTTTTCTTGTACTTCAGTGTATTATAAAGCATTTTCTGATTTTCACTAACCGATTTCGTTCCAAATTCTACCTCCGTTTTATCCCTACTGTTTTTAACCATTTCTTCTGTTCGCTTTACCTTATGTAAAAATGATGATGATGCCAAAACTCGTTTGGTTCGTATTTTGGCCGGTAAGTCTCAGAAGTTTTATCAATGTAGAATCACAATGTACCTGGTATACGGCGTTATTGATAAGATTATTGATAGGAATGCCCAATACATAACAAATCAACGTTATTTTGTGCCATGACAAAATTGCTTCTAATTTTGCCTAAAAAGATCCCAAGTTGCGTACTTGCTAAACTAATGGGATTCTCATGAAACCGCGATTGACTCGGTACTGTCCGATATAAGAGGGTCAAAAGATGAAAACGAAGAATTTCAATTTCGATATTTTCGAGCATACTCAAATCCGCAAATCGCAAATACGCACTTGCTAAATCGGCAAGGTGAAATATACAAATACCAACCTACCGATTAAAATTTTTACAGTCCGTTAGTCACGGCAACCATACCTCTATTTCTAGGTTCAACGTAACGTTTATTTGCACCGGAAACATAATTTTAGCCGAATATTTCGCACAGGGAAAAAGAACTGATCCGATGATATGTTTGGACAAAATCGTTCCTTGCGTGATGTAATTCTGCTATTTTCGAACGCACTAATGCGAACTTTCATCGAGAGATAGCTTTGATTATTAATATACGTACATAGAGTGTACATATTTGATTATCTTATGAGATGCTTTCGTGTATACAGAATACGAGACTAGAGACGTCACGCGTAACTTTTTAAGTGTTTTGATATCGCACTTTGTATATAATTCCGCTTTGCGAAAGAACGTTATTGTAAGGTTGAGTACATACACATATTTCCGAAAATAACCGGTTTTTTCGAAAAATGTCTGTCTAGGAAAAACGTAGGTTTGTTAAAACGTAGGAGTTATCGCATGCAGATTCCACAAACTTAACACTAACTTAGAATAAATGCAAAGATAAATAAAATTTTGTATCTAGAGGAGTTAAAGATAAAAACCGACCTCATTCGAAAAAAGTTTGATCTCCTATAGTTTGAAGATAATGAGCTCAAAATTTTTGTCGGATACGATGTGATTGGCAGACTTGAAATTTTTAAGTTTCAGATAAATGCCAGCTTGAATAATTTGGTTATCCATGGAGACCTTCGTTATCGCATATTACATACCAGGGTTGTTCTCTTTCCACTTAACTTCTAGTAGGCAGTATGTATTTCGAATAAATTTTTAAGCTAGTGGTTTACGTGTTTAATGACTGTAGTAGTTGTGGCTAATGCATTTGATTATACGTTACGGTCTAAAGTTAGGACGGAATAGAATAAAGAAAATTCGATCCTACCTGTAAAATACGGCGGAGATGGTATTCTGCAGCCAATGGGGTCGGAAATTTGTTTTCTATTGAATCAACAATGATTCAATGTGACTTCAACAACACTTACATATATATTTTATATTTATTTCATTCAGTAATTGATTTACTGCTATTTTTTCTGGCAAACATTCACTTTGGTGTATCTTTCTGTCTTCTACTTCTTTTATCAATTGTCCTTGTTTTATTTCAGCTATCGTTAGTATATGATCTCTAGAGACCGGATTATATGCAAAAAGAAAGTGGAAATATGCAGATGTTTTGGCCTAAATATGCACTCTTATGAAAAATATGCAGATAAAAAAATAAGAATAATGCTAGAAAATATAATACTATAGAGAAAATATTCTATTATGTTTACTACAAGTTTATTTATAACATTTTACAACATAATTAATTATGAAAACAATTTACAATTACATATTTCTCAAAGTTTTCAATAGAATAATTGTAGCGCTTGTCTGATAACATGTATGTATATATTGAAAAGGTTCGTTCTACGTCCACGCTTGTTATACGAGCATATTTCAAATTAGAAATATCCTCTATTGTCAACTCAATATTTTCTACTGACTCACCACACAAGATTTTAGCAATATCCTTTAGCTTTTTGAAACCCTCATTTTTTTCTATTACACTTAAAAACTTTTCATACACGGATTTTCCCAACCTTCCTTTAACATCAAAACATAACTTTTCAAATTTGTTTATTATTTCAACGCTCTCAATTAGCGACATAAATTGTTTTTCCAATTGCAATATAGAAGTGGAAATAAAACTGTTGTTGGTTTTAATAAACGCGAACTGTTCAGGTATTTCTTTACTCGAATACACCTTTTAGGCGTCTAGCACAGATTGTGTATCGCTATCAAGATCCATAATAATTGTCTTTAATTCTTCATAATAATTTGCATGAAAAATAGCAGGTTGCAACCACGTTTCCCATCGTGTGATTACTGGTTGAGGAGGAAGCGGAATACCTAGTAGATGTTGTTTGTAAAACTGAACTCTTAATGGAGCCTTTAAAAACACTTTCTTAACACTACTAATTAAACTATTTACCAAGGGAAAATGGTTTCTTACTTCTACAACATTGCGGTAATGTTTGCTGACCCTTCTTCGTCAATTTCATCTTTGACAGTTTTGCAGCATGAGATGGAGTTTTAATATGCTGATCGACTTGAAACTTTCTCTCACTTGTAACCTGCATAAAATATATCACATCATCAGTTGTTTTCTTATAAAATAAGTGTTAGTAAAAGATAAAGGAGTAATAAAAAAACTAATGTGTAAAGAGTTTGCGAAGCAATCGGAATAAACGACGTTTAATAAAATAACCAACACAGCGCTTCCACAAATAATTTTATTTTAAAATGATCTTTATTTAAAAATCATCAGCAGAATACGGAATATCAGATATTCCGTATTGTGCTGATGATATGCGAAAAATACGCATGAAATATACATCTCATTTTACTCATTTTAAAATAAAATTATTTGTTGAAGCGTTGTCTAAAACAGCCCTTTTTCTATGATATTTTTTGGTGGTTGTAATTCGTGATTAGTGTTATATTCTTTCACAATATTGTAAACACTGCGTTCAGTAATTCCTGTAAAAGATACTATAATAGTTACTATGATTTGATTATCGTTTTTGGAAAGATACCTGCTGCTTTGGCTGTCATTTCAACACTAACAATTTTAGAAGTGCTAGGCTCTTCTTGAAATGTTTTAAATATATTCAAAACCTTCTGTTTATCTTCTACCGTAAAATGTTTTGAAACTCTCTTCTTAGGAGGTGAGTTTTCCATAATGTAAGTATATACGATAATATAGCAAGAAATAATGTATAACCTACAAAACAATAATGTATTATTGGTGCACTAGAACGATCGATAAATAGTCTTCAGAAACACTGGTTTATGAAATATAATAGATAATGGATCATTTACAAAGAAAGCTAATAAAATCTAATATTCCAAATGCAATATGGACTCGATTTTATTCTATTGTAAGCGGCCACCCTGATCGACCAATTACAAACGTTATTGGTTATGTGACCTATTAAACACACATTGTGGCCATAATTTACTACTGCATTTGTTCGGCGAGTCGAGTAACTCGAGTATAGATGTATGGGAACAGCATTAATAAATTTTTGGAAGCGCTTATCGGTAAAGTATCGAGAAGAGGCTTCATAGAATGCTATTTTTAATTTAAAGAGGGCTGTTTAACTCTTTGTTTGTTACAACCACGACATATTTTTAGTAATGCCTATCCTATAATAAATTACATCCAATAAATAAATAAAACTCGGATACTTCAAATATGCGGATTTACTATAAAATATGCAAATAATATACAAAATGCATATTATCCGGCCTTTAATGATCACTATTGGAATCAGCCCCCATAACTTATACAGATCATGGCTGACCTATTATGCTTATTTTCTATTAATATGTGGTCAATGTGGTTCTTTACTTTTCAATCAACGTTATTGTGTGTATGCCTCTGGTTGTGCCTCCTCCTGGTTTGAAGGGGTTGCTTCTTCTGTGATGAACGAAACGATTTCGCTGGATTTGACGTTATCCGTGGACTCACACCTTAACAATATACTTAAACTTACATATGTTTCAAGCTATCACGTAAAATATACTATACAATACTGAAGTCCCGATTTCTAAACGCGTGGGGTTAATCTACTCTGAGCAAATTGTAGTGATACAATAGTTTGATTTAGAATGGATGGATTTCGTTGAACAGGCATACTTTCCCTTGCGAAGAAGAAGCATTGCTTCTTGGAAATGAGAGTCGTATCATTTAACTATTTAAGCTTGTCAGTCAGACTGAACACTAGTGTCACAATAACATCATCGAAACCTCATCCGACTTCGGTATTCTTTCCAAAAGATTGTTTTAGTTTTTCATAAAATTCGTTTTTGTGTTGTATAGATACATGCTCATAAGTAATACCTATTTTCCTGTATTTTTCTCGTATTCTTAGCTAGCGGAGTTTATCTGATATTGCTTGGAAATCTACTACTATTCTTTTTATTCTTTCGGCTACCATAAAGTACAGACCAAAATATGTATTTAATCCTCTTACTACCAAAGAGGGTGCATTTTCCTATTTATACTACTTCATTTCCTAGTTTGTTTTGCTTTTTGTAGCGCAAGTACATCTAATTTATATGTTCCCATTATTTCCTGTAGGTTTTCTACCGCTACTTCTTTATAATTAGTCTTCACATTCTACGTCCCTATTTTTAAGATTTCTTCTGAAATTAGTGGTAGCTTATCCTTTCAATTGTCACAATCATTTTTCTTCTCAGCGTTGTTGAAAATAACAGATTTCTTTCTGACGACTGTCTTCTATTTTTAGCTTTTGATCCCTCCCCATGCTTGCCAAGCGAAGCCTTCCTTCCTCTTTGTTGTTGATTCTTTTCCATTGATTACTATTTATTTCTAGTAATTGGTTAATACTTTTCCTCTGTTCTTTTTTCATTCGTTATAACTCACCCATCATCTCCTTATTTTTAGTTTTTGCATGATTCCAATCATTACCTCTTCTGTTTTCTTCCTCTTCCTCTTGCCATCTTTCAATGGTGAATGTTTAGGTATTTTACTTCTTCCGAAATAATTTTCTTAATCTCCCCTTTGGCGCTTGTATTCTTCGTCTATCTCCTTTTCACTTTCTGCTTCTCTTGCTCTACTATTCATGTTGCTGTACCTACTTAATAAATATACAGTGGAGAAGTATTACAACAAAATTATAAAATTTCAAATACCGTCTCCATCTCATCTGATTTTTAAAATAAATAAATAATTATGTTGCCACAGTCTCTTGCAATAACTACGATCGTGCTCTTCGGCTACCCGCCGTGGGAAAATTACAAAACATTATATGTTAAACCTCCGAAGAAGATTTTATAATAATATAATCATAATGACTTCCGAAACATTATACATAAAACATCAAATACTTAATGAGAAAGTGAAAAGTGGTTCTTTACGAATCGCTTTGGTACGTTCTAGCACCCCGACGAAGCAAATTTTGTTTTGTTTTGACATCAAAATCGTATTCTACACCTTTGAAAATATCTGTACACGGAATTTCGTCTAATTTAGAACATATTAATTTTTTCTGAAATTTCGAACGGGTACCCCTTCAAATTTTGAAGAAAATCGAAATGGTCGAAAGTACGACTTATTGCACATCAAATTAAAGCATTTTGCGTGCAGATTAGGAATAAAATAATTTAGGGTACGAGAAACGGTTCATTGAGGAAATATTCAATAAGAAAGTGAAAAGTAGTTCTGGACGAATCGCTCTGGTATGCTCTAACACCCAAACGAAGCAAATTTCACGAGTTTTGACGTCAAAGTCGTATTCTATACCTTAGAAAATATCTGTACACGGAATTTCGTCTAATTTAGAACATATTAATTTTTTCTGAAATTTCAAAGGGGTACCCCTTCAAATTTTGAAGAAAATCGAAATGGTCGAAAGTACGACTTATTGCACATCAAATTAAAGCATTTTGCGTGCAGATTAGGAATAAAATAATTTAGGGTACGAGAAACGGTTCATTGAGGAAATATTCAATAAGAAAGTGAAAAGTAGTTCTGGACGAATCGCTCTGGTATGCTCTAACACCCAAACGAAGCAAATTTCGCGAGTTTTGACGTCAAAAGTCGTATTCTATTCCTTAGAAAATATCTGTACACGGAATTTCGTCTAATTTAGAACATATTAATTTTTTCTGAAATTTCAAAGGGGTACCCCTTCAAATTTTGAAGAAAATCGAAATGGTCGAAAGTACGACTTATTGCACATCAAATTAAAGCATTTTGCGTGCAGATTAGGAATAAAATAATTTAGGGTACGAGAAACGGTTCATTGAGGAAATATTCAATAAGAAAGTGAAAAGTAGTTCTGGACGAATCGCTCTGGTATGCTCTAACACTCAAACGAAGCAAATTTCGCGAGTTTTGACGTCAAAGTCGTATTCTATTCCTTAGAAAATATCTGTACACGGAATTTCGTCTAATTTAGAACATATTAATTTTTTCTGAAATTTCAAAGGGGTACCCCTTCAAATTTTGAAGAAAATCGAAATGGTCGAAAGTACGACTTATTGCACATCAAATTAAAGCATTTTGCGTGCAGATTAGGGATAAAATAATTTAGGGTACGAGAAACGGTTCATTGAGGAAATATTCAATAAGAAAGTGAAAAGTAGTTCTGGACGAATCGCTCTGGTATGCTCTAACACCCAAACGAAGCAAATTTCGCGAGTTTTGACGTCAAAGTCGTATTCTATACCTTAGAAAATATCTGTACACGGAATTTCGTCTAATTTAGAACATATTAATTTTTCTGAAATTTCAAAGGGTACCCCTTCAAATTTTGAAGAAAATCGAAATGGTCGAAAGTACGACTTATTGCACATCAAATTAAAGCATTTTGCGTGCAGATTAGGAATAAAATAATTTAGGGTACGAGAAACGGTTCATTGAGGAAATATTCAATAAGAAAGTGAAAAGTAGTTCTGGACGAATCGCTCTGGTATGCTCTAACACCCAAACGAAGCAAATTTCGCGAGTTTTGACGTCAAAGTCGTATTCTATTCCTTAGAAAATATCTGTACACGGAATTTCGTCTAATTTAGAACATATTAATTTTTCTGAAATTTCAAAGGGGTACCCCTTCAAATTTTGAAGAAAATCGAAATGGTCGAAAGTACGACTTATTGCACATCAAATTAAAGCATTTTGCGTGCAGATTAGGGATAAAATAATTTAGGGTACGAGAAACGGTTCATTGAGGAAATATTCAATAAGAAAGTGAAAAGTAGTTCTGGACGAATCGCTCTGGTATGCTCTAACACCCAAACGAAGCAAATTTCGCGAGTTTTGACGTCAAAGTCGTATTCTATACCTTAGAAAATATCTGTACACGGAATTTCGTCTAATTTAGAACATATTAATTTTTTCTGAAATTTCAAAGGGGTACCCCTTCAAATTTTGAAGAAAATCGAAATGGTCGAAAGTACGACTTATTGCACATCAAATTAAAGCATTTTGCGTGCAGATTAGGAATAAAATAATTTAGGGTACGAGAAACGGTTCATTGAGGAAATATTCAATAAGAAAGTGAAAAGTAGTTCTGGACGAATCGCTCTGGTATGCTCTAACACCCAAACGAAGCAAATTTCGCGAGTTTTGACGTCAAAGTCGTATTCTATTCCTTAGAAAATATCTGTACACGGAATTTCGTCTAATTTAGAACATATTAATTTTTCTGAAATTTCAAAGGGGTACCCCTTCAAATTTTGAAGAAAATCGAAATGGTCGAAAGTACGACTTATTGCACATCAAATTAAAGCATTTTGCGTGCAGTTTAGGGATAAAATAATTTAGGGTACGAGAAACGGTTCATTGAGGAAATATTCAATAAGAAAGTGAAAAGTAGTTCTGGACGAATCGCTCTGGTATGCTCTAACACCCAAACGAAGCAAATTTCGCGAGTTTTGACGTCAAAGTCGTATTCTATACCTTAGAAAATATCTGTACACGGAATTTCGTCTAATTTAGAACATATTAATTTTTTTCTGAAATTTCAAAGGGGTACCCCTTCAAATTTTGAAGAAAATCGAAATGGTCGAAAGTACGACTTATTACACATCAAATTAAAGCTCTTCTAATACAGATTAGAAATAAAATAATTTCGGGTACGAGAAACGAATTGCTCTAGTACGCTCCAACACCCAAACGAAGCAAATATCACGAGTTTTGACGTCAAAGTCGTATTCTACACCTTCGAAATCATTTGTATACAGAATTTCGTTTAATTCAGAAAATATTAGTTTTTCTCTGAAATTTCAAAGGGGTATCCCTTCAAATTTTGAAGAGAATCGAAATGGTCGAAAGTGCGACTTATTACACATCAAATTAAAGCTCTTCTAGTGTAGATTACGGTGAAAATAATGTCGGGTACTAAAGACGGTTCGTAGAGGAAATATTCAATGAGAAAGTGAAAAGTGGTTCTGGACGAAACGCTCTGGTACGCTTTAACACCCAAACGAAGCAAATTTCACAAGTTTTGACGACAGAGTCGTATTCTACATCTTCGAAAATATCTGTACACAGAATTTAGTCTAATTTAGAACATATTTATTTCGTCTTATCGCACCGTCAAAATGTCATAACTCGGTCCACCCGCCTCTGACCGTTACGGTGTCCCTGATTTTTAGCTGTTTAATTTTTAAATGAAATAACTAAATACTCCAGCTCTCGATTCACTTATTCTCTATTACAACTCTGTTGATTTGTTTACTCGTAATTTCCAAGATATTTGAAGTTTATTACGAGACAGAAATCAACTCGCCTTCACAGGTGCTTACCAGGACTCGTCACGGTTATCCCACAAAACGTTAACCGTTGATATTTTTTGGTTAACGTGACTTTCTGTGAGGTATACGCAGACTTTCTATGTTTTGACTTTACAATTGGTTTATTGTTTTATGTTTCTTTCGTCATCGTCAAGTTAATGTGGAAAACCGTTATTGTAGTATTTATTATATATGGGTATCAGTGCATCATATTCATATTTTTCCCTCAATGAATTTTCGTATTAAAACTGGTTTTTTCCTTATAGTGTACGCAGACTTTTTACAGTAACTGTACGTACTTCGGTTTTACCCAGACCAAACGTAAATCTAATCGACACCTTGTTTCTCCGATGCACGTTTGGAGACTTTATCCGTCTATTGGGCAACGTACGTAAAGCATAAACGGATTGAACGGTGGTTTCACACGCCCTCCTACGCACGGACAGAAATGCGTTTTCGACTTTTCCGTGCTTCGTCGCCCGACCGTCCATTTATCTCCGGCATAATTGGCGGTTAAACAGTGCGGTGCCGAAGGCACGAAGAGAGAGTGTGTGATTATACGCTTCTAATCGACGATAGATACACCTAGGCCAGCAGGTAGAGACGAGAGATACGACATGATACAGGTGTGAAGTACAATGGAAGCAATGCACACCTGTTCGACAATAGCTGCAGGAATGCAGTCTTCTGTTCTCTCCGAACACCTGGTCGGGTCGGCGGTAATATAGCGCGTCGTGCGTTCTTGTTGTTCAACATAACTGCACCGCACAAAGTCACACGGGCCCACGCTGGGAACGGGTGGGATTCGAAAAAGCGCGTCCCGAGCGGTTTATGCGGCTTTCACGGGGCTCTGCTCGGCCACCATTGGCGTGCGATAATACGGACGGATTTAAATGCGGTTTCGTTTTTGGAAACCGCTCAGCTTGAGATCGCGATGAGATTAGGTACGCTTGGAAATCCGTTTCGATCGAGTAGAGAAGAGGAAAAATGATGTTTGAGGAAGAATTTTGTGATATTCATTGTTCAAGTTGCCGTGTTGGGAACTATTTAATCAAGTCTTTCTATAATTGAAATAAGTTATATACATACACTTTGTTTGTTTAGAGTTTTTACCTACGTCATTGTTTTGTCGTAGGAATAAAGACAATCTATTAATTTGACCATTTTTCACAAGTGCTACCAGTGAAAAAGCGCGATTTGTGCATGTCTCACGCACAAAGATCTGTAGACAAAAATTGATGACGTAGATAAAAACTCTAAGTAGACAAACTGTACTTAAGCGTAGTAGTATACTGAGAAGAAAATGGCTAGAAACTAACTTTTCCGATCGTTATAAATGACAGAAACTTCTTCCCGGAAGAATAAGCTAAAATATCGATACCAACTAGTCACAGTTCGCACTAGTTTATACCTGTGTTGTTGCACTTTAATTACATTAGTACCTCCGTATCCGCGGTTTCACTTATTCGCTGTTCGATAGCGCGCGAAACTCTGAAACGCCCGTTCGTGTACGAGTTAAACTTGTTCGAAAGTGCTTAAGCTGTCATGCGCGTTTATGTAGCTGAATAAATGCCTTTATTATTTTTTAGTTCTATTAGAATTACCGGAGAAGATATTGCTTGTCTGTTATAATTAAGGTTCGACAAAAGCGTGCCTTGTTCGCTGTATATAGACCGTTCTTTCGGCGAACAAGACGCGCGTTTGTCGAACCTTGGTTATTATAATTAATGAATTCGTTTACATACAAGCAAGTAAATTATAAAATACTTGCTGACGCGACAGTCGTTGTCCTGTCAATTTATAAAAAAATTGATATAGTTAGAAGATAAATAGATTATTTTAATTATGATTTAATGTTGAGACCAGGTTTCAGAGCACCCATATTTGAATATTACAAATATTTACAAAAATTAAGCAATGAGTTGATCGCAACGCTTTGTGATCAACGATATTTTATGTCTTTCCGTTTGGAGAGAACACGAATGGCGTCGATGGTTTACCTATTGTCGAGTACGCCCATGAGAAAATCATGGCAATTCAAGGTTCATTCCAAACACTTCCAAAGATTAGCCTTCCGATTTATTAATCGTCATTGGAAATGCAAGGCGAACAGGAGACTGAACTGTCTTAAATTGAAACGGCAAATCGGTTGGAATCAGTGGTATTCTTGGAATCAGAACATCCTCGCCTTTGAACTTTCCTATGATCATCGTTGCTTCAATCACGTAATTCATCAGCTTCTTAACAGCGAGTCTTGTTCCATTATATTCAGTTGGGTTGGTTGGTTGGTTCAGATTGCATAACATCATTACCACCGAGTCGACCTTGAGCTGCAAATTGTGCGACGGCATTCCTAGCAAATACAATGAATTCAGAAATTCAACTGGATAATTGACTACTTCATTTGGATCGGTAATTGAATCGCTTGACTTCAATGAATGCAATTGGCCAGCGATTTGACTTTGAATTTTTATCTTCAAATCGCCTACGTCTTTATTTTTCGCTGCCAAAATAGCTCGTTCGCTCAACAATACATGGTTTTTGTAATATGAATCAATATTCAAGAACACTTTCGTAATCAACTTTTCTTCCGACTTTGTGAATAGACAAAAATTAGGTGGAAACGAAATTAGGCCAGTGCCAATGTCTAATAATTGCGTGGAAAACACTTTCGCCGATTCGTCATTTTGTAACGCGACTCACATATTCGTTGTGTCCATGTTCCAAATGATTTTGTACGTTATCTCCAACTGAGCGAGTCGAACTCGACTGTATCCGTTGTTCCGGAGTCATAACTGTTCGCGCTTTGAAATTCTTATTCGATTTGCTTCTAAACGGTGTCTCCACAATTCGTTGGTCTCATTGACTTGACGATCATGTAATTCTCTTGCATTGCGTGTACGCCGACCCTTATTTCGATGCCTTATTGGTGACATTTTTCCAAATACACCAAATTAATCTTTCCAGCACACCACAATGAAATCACTTCGCAAAATGTCACACTTCTTTTTTAATGGTTTTTAATAACTTGGTTGTAAGACCTTTAAGCCCTGCACCTTTTATTATTTTGTTATGAAAATATCTGACAGCCGGACCGCAGAACTGTCAAACTGTGCCTCATGTCACGTAATGAAACGTCAAATTTGACATAAAGATGCTTGTTTCTTATAAAAATACCATCAAAATTTCCGACTTTTCCGTTAATTTTCCAAACATTTTCTTTCATACAAACCTTGTCCTGATAATTACGAACACAACAGAAAAGAAATCAACCAAATCGGTTGAGCCGTTCTCAAGTAATGCTCCGTCATATATGTGGCAATTCATTTTTATTAATATAGATTTTAATGGCACTTAAACCGAAAAAAGAACGTGCAATGCTCATTATTAATGAAAAAATAAAAAATTATCAATATAATTGAATTATAAAAAGATCTATTGCAGTCGTAGCCAAGATCTATGTATAATAAAGTGTTTAAAAAGAAAGAAAATATTCGAGCGTTTTTCCACTGTTCCTCAAACTGCTAAAGTTACAACTATAATACGTGATAAAATGCTAGTTAAAGTAGAAATAGCTTAAAATTTATAGGTGGAAGACATGACAAGAGAAAATATTCACTTTGATGGTAAGATGGTACAACAAAAAGCGTTGAATCCATATGAAGAAATGAAGTCTCGAGATGAAATAGAAGAGAGAGGAAAGTCATTCACAGCAAGTAGGGAGTGGTCGCATAGATTTAAATCCCGGTTTAATCTGTCCGCAAAGCAAAATTTTTGGAAATGAAAACGAAGGTGGGAAGGGCAACGAAGATACATTTTAAGGTGCGGATGGAGGGGAGGTCATGCATTTCGAAAAGGTACATATGTATATGTATCTGGGGGTTCTAATAGACACATGCGATGAGGAAGCGGAAATAAATCTAAGAGTAGCAAGAAAAAAAGTAGAAAGTAAAAGGTAATGATGATGATGAAAAAGCGATAGATGTGCTGATCTCGAAGAAGACGAAAATGAGAATCTATGAAACTCTACTATGAACACTAATATACGGTTCCGAGGAATGGATTATGGTCAGGAAGAAATAACTCAAGCTGGAAGCCCGGGAGAGGAAAATATTGAGAAGAATACTTGGTAGGAAGAGAACGGAGGAGTAATGGAAGAGGCGTTTAAATACAAAGCTGTACATGCTGTATACCAAACCAATCATCACAAAGGTCGTAAGAACTAGACAATTATAATGGCTTTGACACCTCAACGGAATGGAAATCAAAAGATTGCTAAGGGACATGGCATGGAGGAGACCGGAAGGGAAACGGAGAAGGGGCAGACCCAGAAGGAGGTAAAGAGGGGCTGCGCTGAAAGATCCCGATCAGGAGGGAAGGGAGTGTAAAACCGGAAAAAGAACGCAGGCAACGGGGAGGAATGAAGGAAGATTACACCGTAATAAACGTGTTTCCTGTTTTATTATATTATTATTAATAACTAGGGATGGGACATTTGAATCCTCAAATCCCTCGAATCGTGAAAAAGATTGGAAAATTCGAATCGCGCATTTTTCGAAATTCGAAACCTTCAAATCCTAAAAACGGTTAAACATTCTAACCCCAAACTCTGGAAATAGCAATTTTATTGATATCCAATAGAGCCGTTCATTACAAATCGGGGTATGACAGTTATATTAAGCGTATTATCACGGTAACTGAAATGTAGAAATTTAAAAAATAAGATTTACATCATTTCAAGGTTATCAATAAATATTGTAGCCATATATATTTATAAACCGTAAATTGTAGATTTTAAATAGGAACGGACCTACAGCACCTGCAATAGAAACCTTGATTATCAACACTATCAAATAATGGAAACTCTTAGAAAAATTTGTGTGTTTTATAAGAGATAATGATTCTAATACGGTTGCAACTTTAGAACGGAATATCTCATACCTTTCAGTTAGTTATAAAAGATGGTGAAATTAAGAAAATAAGGTCATCCTGTCGGAATATTGTAGGTCATTAGAAGCACTGAAAGCCATGAAAGTCTTACGAGTTTCACAAGCTAAGTTAAATCTTAAACCTCGTTGTTTGCTACAAGACGAACCAACCAGGTGGAACTCTTAAATTCGCATGCTTACTCGTCTCATGGAATAGAAGCAAGCTGTTTTATTGACCGCTTCAAATTCAAATTTTCAGGTAGACCTTAGTGTTCGAGGATTGACAATTATAGAAGAAATGACAGGAATCCTAGATGCATTCGACAGAACTACATTTGTGGCCAGTTCAAGCCAAGTGACAATTTCAAAAATAATTCCTTTAGTGAATAGCACGATTCGTGCCTTACAAAACTTCAGATCAACTTTAACATTGGTTGTATACCGAGTTTTCGACGTGATTTGCATGCATATCTAAAAAGGCCCTATCAGTCTGTCGAGACCGAAAAATTGTATGCTCTTGATATTATATGGGATCGCGGATTTAAAGGAAATGTATCTTTGAGCAAAGAAAACGTTGAGCGTTAGCTTGTTCAGTGCTGGCCAATGAAATTTTAGATATCAATGTTCATACAAGCAGATGACATTGATCTAAACTCAACAGAACAAACTCAAGGAGATAGCACAATATGGCCAACTGAACAAGCTGGTCATAGGATGTGGAGTTATTAATATTTCAATTGATGACACCATCTAGCAGCTGTAGAGTAAGTTACAATTTATCTCCTTCCACCATCTGCGGATATCTTTATATCTTTAAATTTTGGAAAGGCAACAAAAAATATAAGAATTTGACAAAATGCACCAGAAAGAAGCCAATCACACCACCATCAATAGTGATCTCACAAAGATTATTCGGCACATCAGGGATCATAGTTGATAAAAAAGAAGTAGGCTGGAGACCCAGAACGGATTGGAATGTTAGCTCTTTTTTAATAAAACAATTTAGGGCACAGTATTTATCCACAATAACTCTGAAAATAATGAACTCCCCTCCCCCTCGGCCCTCCATCTCTACAAAAAAACTGGAAAAACTGTGGCTCCGTTTGTTTGTCAAATTATTTATTATTATACTATATTTACTAAATTGTGTTTGTTTAATAAATAAATATTGTATCATAAGTTTTCAAAAGGGTGTGTGTGTGCTGTATTCTTAAATTTGTACCTTTGAAGTTTGATAAGCTGGGCAGTTTATTAAGTTTATTTTTTTTCGGGAAATCAAAAATAAAAACTTATAAAAACGATATACGAAGGATTCGAGAGATTCGAGAATCTTTCAGGATTCGAATTCCAGACAAATTAGGATTCGTCCCACCTCTAATATTAACTATTATAAATTGGTATATGTTGTTTATACTAGAATATATTACAAAATTTTGATCTTCTCTTGCCATCCGTAGACGTACGTTTCGCGGTTATGCCGCTCGTCAGTACGGCTTTGCAAGAGGTGTAATTTCGTATACAAATTTTATGTATATATGGTCTGAACATTGATGTAACATCAATGACTAGAATATATTGACAATTATAATATTCGTTACAAATACAGATAAACTGAAACTGAAAGAATACTAAACTCTTGGTACACTAATTCACAACTACACGCTGTTATAGTCGAATAACCGAAGTAAACTGATACTTTTGTTGGAATTAGGCAAAAACGAACAAAGATTTATCGTTTTCTTGAAAATTTTGTGAAGGCAAACAATAAACGTTCAAATTTTTACATGTAAAATACACGACAATGACCTTCAAAAATAGAACATCACCTAAATCAGAAGGTATACAATTAGTCACAAAAGTCTACGTACGACAATAAAATATCGAATATTAGTAATAGAATATGTAATTATATTGTTTTTCTTTAATCCATACATTCAATATAAAAATACAAAAGAACATCCACAAATTAAAACACAATTAAAAGGAAATAAAATATATTTTCAATAGGAAAATAAAAAAAAAAAGTTAAAAAAATCCATACAACAAAAGTCTACGTACGCCGAAGGAAACTTACAAATTTATACAAAATTCTCAATTTTTAATACGATATTGGTCCTCCTTCGTATTCTACTACGGCTTCTAATCGACGTGGCATTGATGAAACTAACTTCTCTGTGACATCTGGTGTTATATTTGCCCATTCCTCCATAATATATTTTTTTAATTGTTCTTTATTGTAAATTGCCCGTTTTCGTACTCGACGTTTTAATTCGTCCCATAAATCCTCAATAACGTTTAGATCTGGAGACTGAGGAGGAGAATTAAGTTGGTTTCTTACTTCTTCCCAGAAGTGTGTTTCGGGTCGTTGTCTTGTTGGAATATGTAGTTTGCACTTAGCCCCAACTTCTCGACACTGGCTGTAAAACTTGTTTTTAGTATGTCGAGATAAACGAATTTATCCATAATCCCTTCAATAAAATGTAATTCGCCAACTCCATTCCCTGCCATACAGCCCCAAACCATAACAGAACCGGAGCCATGCCTCACCGTAGGTGTTAGATTTTTTAGTAGCATTTCCGTATTCGGTTTCCGCCAAACTTTTGCTCTTCCATCTTTACTAAATACGTTGAATTTACACTCATCGGTAAATATTACACGATTCCAGAAGTTTGCATCTTGTTCGTGGATCTTATAATACTTTTTAGCAAACGCGAGTCTTTTTGCTTTATTTACAAGACTGATGAAGGGCTTCCTTCTCGGAATTCTTGAATGAAATCCTTCCTGTCGAATACAACGGCGAATCGTTTGAGGATGAACTCGAATTTGCGATGTGTTATAAATGTTTTCTGCCAGTTTACTAGGGCTAATTTTTAGTTTAGCAGTTACCTCGCGTATAATACTTCTTCTATTCCTCTCAGTCAGTTTAGTTGGTCGACCAGATCTAGATTTACTTCTGTAGCTGCCAGTATTATTAAAATTTTCTATTATTGTTTGAACTGTGGATTTTGCTAATCCAACTGTTTCAGCAATTTTAGCCATTGATTTTCCTTCTATTCTTAGCTTCAAAATCAACTTTCTTATTTCTACGGTTATTTCTTTTCTTTTCGTATTCATTTCAGGATTATCGTTTAAAACAACTACATGCATTGCTATCTGGGGACTGAATAAATCAAAATTACATTAACTCATAAGAATCTTTGTCGGGGAAGTACCTACTTGTACAAAGAGATATGGAAGAACTCTCCGTACGTAGACTTATGTTGCGGCTTTATATTGAGAAATTCGCTGCTTTTGCGTATTTAGATAAGGCTAGAATAGATACATTTATTTGTTCTTCACGAAACTATTGCGTTTTTAAAGTGTTTGCTTTATGCGAGAGAGGATAAAGTTTAGACATTATGTACATAGTACTGTTATCAATTTTATTGTCGTACGTAGACTTTTGTGACTAAGTGTATAAATACACGGTTAAATTCAAACTCTGTCTATAAATTCCAGAAAAATACATGCAATATATGACCGTGTATTATGGACTTCTAAAACATAAATATCTGTACAAAATTTGATTTAGAAATATAAACTTTTAATGAGTGATTCGTTTTTCTTTCGTTACGTATAGTGTATTTTATAAGGTTATATGTATTGGTCTCTTCCTCTTCTATTTTTTCCTTCGATAAATTCCGGAAATACCCTTGGCATATTTCCGTGCCTTTTATTCTAAAGGAACAACTCGGTGCTGAATGGTCCCTTAATTAATTCGATTACTTCTTAAACACCCAACTCCAATAACTCCGATCTAAAAACGTAATAGAGGTCGCCCACACTTATTCGTATCTTTATACCTAATGAAAAAATCGTCCGTATCAATAGCTCGTTTCAATTCTCTCCATCCGATCCGACAGAACAAACGGGCATTTAACGAACCGTAATAGACGTTGCGGTTGCGATTAAATTACTCTAATAATACCTAATCGCTTTCACACCTTTAATAATAACCCATTTCGAACGCATTTTACCCGATGTGTGAAAAAGCGAAGCTAATAGCAGCGTTTTGAGTTGTTGAATTCTTGCGCAATCGTTCTTAATCGAATATTACGTACGTAAGCGTGTATAACATGCGTTTACTTGTTACTTTCGTTTATATCAAGGTATTGATTTGCATGATTTACTTCGCGGGTCGAGAGATATGCATGTTCGACGATTTTAAATTGTACACAATCGATTTTGTGCCGTATTAATACGCATGTAATCATAAATAAATTTTATTTATATTAAAATTTTTGTATACAGGCGCATTTAAAAGTGTAGTCTTGATTTTAGCTAGGCAGGGATTCCAAATTTAATTGATTACTGGGGTCTACAAAAGAATTTTTTAGATGTTTTGATTTCAAAAAATAATTTTATGTAATTTCGAGACGCTGATCATGAATTTCTTTTTCATTTTTATGTATCGCCTAAGATTTTTTTACAAAATGCAAACAAGAATAGAATAAATATACATATATTTACAAAAATATTACATACGTGATTTAATTTTTTTATAATGATTTTAAAATCTTTTGGCTTCACTGCTTTTTCTGGAGTTCCTCAAGGCTCTAACTTGTAGCCATTACTTTTCATTGTCTATATCAGGATTAGGCAACCTCCGGCCCGCGGGCCACATGCGGCCCTCGAATAAGGTTTATCCGGCCCGCTACTGAATTCTTTCGTTGCATATTAGCACGGCCCGTCTAAACTTAATTCATAATGAATCATAAGGATACTACAAAAATGTATATTTTTCAAGATTACTCACAGCATAAAACTTCTACAAAAAAGGTTGCCCATGCCTGGTCTATATCCACGGTGGGCAACAGCCGACCCACTGTATGATTTGATCCGGCCCGCGAGACATTTTGAAAAACCTAATTTAAAAAAAAATTAAAATTACACTACTTACTCAAACTCACGGAATCAAGCAAGCGAGCAAGCCGAGTGTCGGCGATCATCAAAGAGTGAGGCGGCAAACATCAAAGCCTTCGATGTTTGCCGCCTCACTGGCGGCGCAACAAAACATTATTTCTTCTCAACTGTTCTACACTAGATGATTCTAGATCATTCCTTCATTTTGCCTATATAACCGGGTGGATGGTGGATGGCCCAAACTTTAGTTCAGTTCTACTTGAGCTACCGAGGTGATAACTTCGACGAGCGATATCCTAGCGAACTGCTAGTGCCGTCAATTAGCTTTGTGACTTTGTGTGCATCTTGGGTGCTTCCTAATTATATTTTGTATACGAAAATGATGTCTGGTGGAAAGAAACGAAAAGTAGATGCAGAGGGTCGCCAGTTTCAAGAAAAATGGACTGAAGAATTCTTTTATCTTGCACAATGGTAAGCCTATTTATTTGCTGTGTAATGAATCCATTTCAGTGATGAAAGAATTCAATATAAAGAGGCATTACTCAACTAAGCATCCTACGCTGCACTCACTGACAGGACAAATAAGAAAAGACAAAATCCAGAAGCTTACTGCAAATTTGAAAAAGCAGCAGCAAATGTTTCATAAATAAAGAACACTACTTGATAATGTTGTGAAAGCTAGTTTTATAGTTAGTTCAAAATTGGCAAAGTCATTAAAACCATTTTCCGAAGGCGAACTTATCAAGGAGTGTATGTTAGAAGTTTGCAGTGTTTTGTGTCCTGAAAAGAAAAATAAATTTGAAAAAATTAGTTTGTCAAGACGAACTGTTGCCCGACGTATAGAAATGATGGCTAATGATATAAAAACAACATTGACTGACCGTACGGCTGGTTTCGAATCATTTTCCATAGCATTAGACGAGAGCACCGATTTGTCGGACACAGCTCAACTGGCTATATTTAATCGAGGTGTTGATAAAGAGTTCACTGTTACTGAGGAATTGCTTGCTTTACAGCCGCTAAAAGGAACCACTACAGGAGAGGGCATTTTTAATGAAGTTCAAAAGGTATTTACAAGTTTTGCCTTGCTATGGTCAAAATTAGTTGGAGTATGCACAGATGGTGCACCTTCTATGGTCGGCTTACGTAAAGGTTTCATCGGAATTTTGAACGAAAAAGCAACTGAATTAAATGTGCAAAAAGATGATTTGATAGTCCTTCACTGCATTATCCACCAACAGAACTTGTGTTCTAAGTCCATTCGACTCCAGAATGTTATGAATGTGGTACTAAAAACCATCAATTTTATTCGATCCCGAGGGCTTAACCATCGTCAATTCAAGGCGTTTTTGGATGAAATATCAGCCGAATATGACGACGTAACATATTATTCTGTAGTCAGATGGCTAAGCAAAGGGAAAATGCTGAAACGCTTTTACGAGCTTATAAATGAGATAAAAGACTTTATGCAAATAAAAGATAAACCACTATCTGAATTGAGTGACCCAAAATGGATATGTGACTTAGCATTTCTGGTTGACCTTACTGGCTATTTGAATGATTTAAATTTGAAACTCCAAAAACAAGGACAGTTAGTTAATGATTTGCACAGCCATTTGAAAGAGTTTCAGAATAAAATCCGCTTGTGGGAGGCACAGATGCTGTCTGGAAACAGTTACCATTTCACCACGCTCTCTGCGTATGAGAATATTGCTTATGCTCAATATGCTGAAGAACTCAAGGTACTGTCGGAGTAATTTTCGAATAGATTTAGCGATTTCAGAAACATGGAAGACTGTTTCAATTTATTTGCTACTCCAACAAAAAGTAATGTACAAAATGCTCCAATACACTTGCAAATGGAGTTGATCGAGATTCAAGAAAACTCACTCCTAAAATCTAAATTTGAAGACGTGGAGTTGTGTGATTTCTACAAAAATACCTCGAAGAAGACCATTTTCCGCAGCTTAGAAAATTCGCAAGAAGATTGATTTGTGCGTTTGGCAGTACTTATAAATGCGAACAGTTCTTTTCACTGATGAAAGTTAATAAATCGAAATATCGTACAAGGCTGACTGACGATAATTTGGAAAATTCCTTACGTCTTTGTATCAGTGGAATTAATCCAAACATGGATGGATTAGTTTCCCAAGTTCAAGCTCAAGTGTCTCATTGATTTCGGTATCGCTATTTAACTTTCGTAGTTTGTAACAATTCCAAATTTAACGATTTAATTATAATGTTATTATTTCATTCTGTTATTTTCATAAATTGATATTATAATAACATTGTCGTATTATTTCATGTCTGATATCTATCGCAAAAAATTATGAACACTACAACACTACTTTAAAATGTACTACTTTTAAACGCGGCCCGCGAACGTATTTGCACACTAAAGTTTGGCCCACAACATGTCAAAGTTCGCCCATACCTAGTCTATATGAATGATTTGCCAACCTAATTAACATGTCCAGTTTTTATCTACGCCGATGACTTGAAAATTTATCTTCTGAATACAACTTGGAATGATGTATTGTATCTTCGAAATAATTTAAATACTATTGCGAATTGGTGTACCAAGTTCGAGCTAAATTTAAATGTCGGCAATTATTGTTATAACATCTGCACTAGGAAACAAAATCCGATACTCTCAACCCACACAATGCATGGTCAATATTTAAATAGAATGGAAGTAGTTAAGGATCCGTGTGTTCTATTTCGACTCTCGCCTAACTTTTTCTCCCTCTATTATAAGTCTATATTTCTGTGCGTCTAAAACTTTAGGATTTGTGTTTCGTTGTTCACATTTCTTCAGCGATATTCAACTACCAAAAGCTTTATATTATACCTTGGTGGTTACCAGACTTGAATATGCATCACCAGTATGGTCTCCACATTATTTGTATTCAACGACGCTTTATGAAGTTTCTTTCTTACAAAATTAATGGCATTTGCCGCTAGCGAAATACTGATCGTGATTCCTTATTACATCGTCATGGCTTAAACTCACTAAATTACTGTCGTGAGATTTATCTGGAAGCTGGTTTGTGAACAGATAGATTATTATTATCATTTGCTGGTTCAATTTGTCTGGTTGGACTTCAAAGTGCCACAATTTCCTACACGCAATCCAACAACATTCGCGACATGTTGCGAGGATGTGCAGAAATCCCGATCTCCACTACAGTGATATATTTATATTTGTTGATAATGTTAATGACTTGATGTAGTGTTATATTGATTTTGTACATTATAGTTTGTAATTTTTCTGTATATGTATAATTTTATTTTATTTAGGCATGTCTTGTAATTGGGTTAAACTGTTGGACATTATACATTATTATTATTATTATCTTTCACATACTTGACTTTCTCTAAAAAGAGTTCCAAGTTCTCTCTTAGAGTCTCCTTAATGTGCGACAAGAATGGAGCTTAACACGTAGGACAGCGCCTTTTAGACTTCTTTTGCTCCAATTAATGAAAAGACGCCATTCTTCCTTGTCGTAGCCAGCAAGCCCCCAATTTTATAACTAAATCAGGAATGTTGTTACAATACACTAAAGATCTATCCGAACTGAAATGAGGGCTTAATTCTTTTTCGCGATTTCTGTAGAAAGTTATTGATGCCCCAGAAACCAACAATTTTTTTCACGAAATCTGGGTGCCAACCATTCTGACGAATCTTCGGAAGATCCAAATCTATTAGATCATTTCGAGTAAAATGTTCTGGTTTGTCGCACTTCTTGATTGTAGTCTAGGGCCTTAGAATCAGATTGCTCCTCATTGAATTCAGAAGAAACTACAGCTTCCATTTCTTTTGCTGAAACAGGTATTCGTACATCAGGACCTGAACTGGCTTGAAATTTTCGCGAAATATGCGAATTGACGAAATCTTCTTCGTTGAGACGACTTACCCCAGCAAACTCGAAGTTAACGGCTTAACCAGAGCGTTTTTGCTTCATAACTGCTACACGATTCAAAATTTCTTATGTAGAATGCTTCATCCGTCATCTACGATTCGAGAGCTTTAATTTGATATATAACAAGTAAGAATTTGGATGATTTCCAAAATCGTCTAAATTTCAAGGTCCTTTGCAATTTCGGCGAAATATGGCACTGCATCCGATTAAGTCGAAAATTTCTAGATTTATATTTCCGAAGAGGTGGAAACCAATTTTAGACCTGAAATCGACGAAATCTTGGTCGTTGAGACGAATTACCCCAGCAAACTCGAAGTTAACGGCTTAACCAGAGCGTTTTTGCTTCATAACTGCCAAGCGATTCAAAATTTCTTATGTAGAATGCTTCATCCGTCATCTGCGATTCGAGATCTTTAATTTGATATATAACAAGTAAGAATTTGGATGACTTCCAAAATCGTCTGAATTTCAAGGTGCTTTGCAATTTCGGCGAAATATGGCACTTCATCGGATTAAGTCGAAAATTTCTAGATTTATATTTCCGAAGAGGTGGAAACCGATTTTAGACTTGAAATCGACGAAATCTTGGTCGTTGAGACGAATTACCCCAGCAAACTCGAAGTTAACGGGTCAACTAGACCGTTTTTGTTTGATAACTTCTAAACGATTTGAAATTTCTTATGTAGAATATTTCAGCCGTCATCTATGATTCGAGAGCTTTAATTTGATGTATAACAAGTGTAAATTTGGACCACTTCCAATATCGTCGAAATTTCAAGGTATACCCCTTGCAATTTTCGCGAAATATGTGACTTCGTCCGATTAAGTCGAAAATATCTAGATTTATATATCCGAAGAGGTGGAAACCGATTTTAGACTTGAAATTGACGAAATCTTATTCGTTGAGACGAATTACACCTGCAAACTCGAAGTTAACGGCTTAACCAGATCGGTTTTGCTTGATAATTTCCAAACGATTTAAAATTTCTTACGTTGAATAATGTGTAATAAGCGGGAGTTTGGACGACTTCCAATATCGTCCAAATTTCAAGGTATACCCCTTGCAATTTTCGCACAATATGGGACTTCATCCGATTAAGTAGAAAATTTCTAGTTTTATATTTCCGAAGAGATAGACTTGAAATCGACGGAATCTTATTCGTTAAGACGAATTACCCGTTGGGTCATTTTAGATTTCTCTTATTCTTAGCATTAAAACTTTTTATATTGCAAGAATAAAAATAACAATCATCACTATGGTTTTTTGGTTCACGCCATACTATGGATATTCCGAAATTTAAAAATTTTTGCTTCTACCTTTCGTCTAGTTTCACAAGGCTTCTACGCAAAGATTTATCTTGGTCACCAAGTTTTATGCTAAAATAACCTAATAGTAAGATCTTACAAGTGCAGTTATACGTTGAATTTCTGTAGTTATTGCAAACCTTCCACAAAACAAAAGCTTTTCGGATCGTTTATGCAATGCCGTCTTTCCATTATTTAAATTCATGAAACACGAACATATATCTACGAAAATACGAAAATCGAAAATCGATACGCACAACAATAAGGAAGCCAAATGCCGACGCGTTGCAAGATAAGTGGGATTAAAACGCAATGTTGCCAGTTCAACTTTTTGAAATACCATGTTGCTATAAACATCAAAGCCTAATTTTGGGTATTAATATTTTCCATATTTATTTAAATTTCTTGAATTGGATCAATTTTAACAAGCACTCATTTTGTAAAGAAAACTGTACACGAAGATTAGGAGGTCCAAAGCATTGAAGAAAATGTATTAATGTCCAAATATCAAATTTCTGTTGTAGACCTATGTTAGGTAGCAAGAAACAGACATTTGATGATAGTAATAACAAGTTTTGATAGAAGTGTCAATTACAAAAAATAGTAAAGAACCTAGATTAGTTCTTTGAGGAACACCAGAAACTTCGTTTGCAAACATTATTTTTCTTACACCTTTCAATGTACATACATAATTGATTATTTAATTTTTATCTCTGTTTTTTCCGATTCCAGGTTACTTGCTCGCCAAAATCGTGCAGGGCCAGTATATTAAGTGTTCAGCCGATGTGCGGTTCGGACGACCTCACGTATCCTAACAAATGTCTGCTAGAACTGGCCCAGTGTTACAACGGCAGCATAACGCAAAAGCACCGGGGTCATTGTCGCCAGCCGGTTAAGTGTTCCGATCACGCGAAAACCCTTTCATCATCTTCAGTGCTCGAACTAAAGTGCCGTAGTGACGGTAATTTCGCGGGCAGTCAGTGTAGCAGTAAGTTAGGTTACTGTTGGTGCGTGAACAGTCAAGGCGCGCCCATGGACTACACCCTCACGCAATACTCGCCGAACTCGAAGCTGCGCTGCTCGCGGAAGAAATCGACGAGACGACGGTCCTCGCCGAAGAACGGCCGAAAATCGAACCGGCCGTGCAAACGCGAGGACAAAGCCAAGTTCAACATCAATCTGGTGAAGATTTTCCGGACGGAGTTCATCCGTGAGAACGAACTGTCATCAACCCCGGAAGGAAATCGCTTCGATAAGGTACTCGACTGGAAGTTCGAGCAGATGGACAAGAACGGCGACGATATGCTCGACAAGAACGAGTACAAGGACCTCAAGAAGATCGTGAAGAAGGCGGTGAAGCCGAAACGTTGCGCGAAAACGTTCGCGAGGGCTTGCGACGTCAACGAAGACGAGTTCATCGGGAGACAGGAGTGGGCCGATTGTCTGACGAGAGACGGCATTGACGGTAGGTGTTGTTGGAGTTATTTTCAGCCGATCCAATTACGTAGTACGCTCACACCATCCGCTCTCTCACGATACCCACGTCCAATTATTTAACGTATCCGATCGCTTGTCATCTCGTCCGCGTTTTGTCGCTTACCGAGGGCCTGATAGCGATATCTCGTTTGGCGTAGATGCGAAAAAAATCACGTCCGAATACTGTTAAAAAAGAAATTCGGTAATTTTGCACGCTTGAACTGGTAGAAATCGCAGAATCGATTGGATAAAATCGTTACGAGTGGTATTTTCAGGCGAAAAAATCTTGCTAGATAAAATAAAGAACGGCATTAATCAGTTTCGTACTTGGCCTTTAATTTAAAAACTTCGATCGTATTGGAAAGACTGGGAGGTTGGTGATGAAACTATTGATCAAGTATTGCAGAACCAGAAGATACACAAATTATAATGCTTGCAACGACTGTGGTGTAGTATTACTGACACTATATCACATCCGTACAATCTTCACAATTAGTTAATTAAATCCGGGGACACGTGTTTCGCTAGCAACAAGGCTACCATCTTCAAACTATACCTTACCGAATGAATCACAGTTCAAATGAAACTTCCTCCTTTATAACTAGGGGAGATAGGGGGAGGAGTCATACTTTTCAATTTACTAACAAAAATAAATTATTCCGAGAAAGGTCACCCATGTCATCGTAAATCTCGTAAACACGCCTGTTTCTACGCTAGCCTTTCCTTCCAACAATTTTCTATTTACTATAAACTAAATCAATCAACGCAAAACGACTCAAGGGACCGTTGTCTTTATTTAAAGGATTCGTATTTTCGGCATTTCTGATGACACGTGCTTCGCTAGTAACGAGCCTAGCATCTTCAAACTGTTCCTTACCGAATGAACCACGATTTCTTGCAAATTAAACTTTCTCATGTATAAATGGTGGAGGAAAGAGGGAGGCATATTTTTCAATTTACTAAAATATAAAAGTATTCCGAGAAATGTCACACACGTCATCATCGCAAATATCGTAAACACGCCCCTTTTTGGGCTGAATTTACTAAGATAAAAAATTATTCTGAGAAAATTCTCGTCAATCTCGTAAACACGTTTTTGCACTAACGACACGTATAAACTTTCATGCATAAAACAAACTACCTCTATCTCTGTAGTGATAAATCAATAAACACAAAACGACTCAAGCGACCGTTGTCTTTATTTAAAAGATTCGTATTTTCGGCATTTCTGATGACACGTGCTTCGCCAGTAACGAAGCTAGCATCTACAAACCGCACCTTACCGAATGGACCGCACATATCTCTTCTTCCCACAATTTCCAATTTACTACACTCTCATGCATAAATCAAACTACCTCTATCTCTGAAGTGATAAATCAATAAACACAGACCAATTCAAGGAACCGTTGTCTTTATTTAAAAGATTCGTATTTTCGGCATTTTTGATGACACGTGCTTCGCTAGTAACGAGGGTAGCATCTTCAAACCATACCTTACCGAATGGACCACGAATTCTTACAAACTAAACTTCCTCATATATCACTGGGAGAGGGAGGAGGGACAAACCTTTTAATTTACTACGATAAAAATTATTCTGAGAAAGGTCTCGTAAATCTCGTAAACACGCCCCTTTTTGCACTGACGGCACGTACCTCTTCTTTCGACAATTTTCTATTTACTAAACTCTCGTACATAAAACAAACTACATCTGCCTCTGTAGCAATAAATCAATTAACACAGACCAACTTAAGGGACCGTTGTCTTTATTTAAAAGATTGGTATTATCGGCATTTTTGATGACACCTGCTTCGCTAGTAACGAGGCTAGCATCTTCAAACCATACCTTACCGAATGGACCACGAATTCTTACGAACTAAACTTCCTCATATATAACTGGGGGAGGGAGGAGGGACAAACCTTTCAATTTACTAAGATAAAAAACTATTCTGAGATAGGTCTCGTAAATTTCGTAAACACACCCCTTTTTGCGCTGACGGCACGTATCTCTTCTATCGACTATTTTCTATTTACTAAACCCTCGTGCATAAAACAAACTACCTCTGTCTCTGTAGTAATAAATCATTCAACACAGATTATCTCAAGGGACCATTGTCTTTATTTAAAAGAGTCTTGTTTTCGTCATTTTTTGATGACACGTGCTTTGCTAGCAACGAAGCTATTATCTCCAAACAGTACTTCATCGCAATAGCCGTACGATTCGAAGAACATTTATTTATTTATTTACATCAAAGATGCTAACAGGAGACACCATAGAGGCTTACACGAGTTACAAATTATAACATACAATTCTGGATCTATACTAATTTACAAAACATATATACAAAAGAAAAGAGAAGGCTATAGGAATGAGACTCTGCGAGCTACGCTCCCCCCTACCCTTGTATTATGTGAAAGACAAATGAATGTAGGTACATCCACGCTGTATCGAATTGTTGTGACTCTGTAAATAATACAATTAAGCCTCAGATTTGTACGTTGACTTTCAGAATAGAAAGTTTTGGATAGTCTAGAATTAGCTTTCGTAACATAAAAATTCAAAAGTTCAAAAACAAAATTGAGCAATCATACAAGTTATTTACTTTTTGATGTTTATGCATATGAGAATTCAATTAAGAATTCCCTCAATATGTACTTAAACGTGCATTTTTTGCAGTTATCTAATTGCAAGTTATTTACTATTTTAACCCCCTTCGGTTCTTTGTATACGACCGTATACAATTTTCGAATTTAAAATTAAATTTAACAAAAACCAGTCGATGAAATGTGCTGGATTTTTGTAAAATAGCTTTATTTTAGTTGAGAAACCAGAATTCAATATCAACAGAAATAGTTACGAATCGTTTCTTGTGTATACGATCATATACAATGTCACATACGCATACATGTAAGCCACTGTTTTCTACTGAAACTGTGTATGAGCACAAATTACAAGCAATTATGTTGTCATATGTTACTCGTAGTTACCGATTCGTTACATTATTCCACACTTTCCACAATAGAGTCAATATAAACCAAGAAAATGAGAAGAAGAAACCGAACATCATTGAAGATTATAACAAAACTAAGAATGGTGTTGATACAATGGACCAAATCGTAGCCACATACTCATGCAAACGTAAAATAAATCGATGGCCAATGGCATTATTTTGTAATTTTCTTGATGTTAGTGCATTGAATGCATATGTTCTATTTGTTGCACTATTTCCTGACTGGAATGCTCACAAAACCAATCTGAATATTCGTCGTCGACTTTTTATAGAGCAGCTTGGAATGGCTCTTGTTGATCCATATATTGCAGAACGAATATCGCGACCAAGAACAAGTGATGCAGCTGCTATTTGCGATGAAAGTCGACCACTTCGACATTTGACACCGACCACGAAAAGAGGTGGTTATCATATTTGCACATACAAAACCAATAAAAATACCTATGCAACACGTTGTGGAAAGTGTGCGAAATATGTTTGTGCTGAACATCACTATGATATTTGCTCAAAATGTGCCAAAAATAAATAAACACCAAGAAAAATACTTTGAATTCGATTTTTCCACTCTTCTCCGAAAAATTGATGTTTTGTTCTGTAGTTTTTTTGTTGTTTTTTCACATGCATGCCCATACATTTGACTTATAGTGATAATAAATATTCTAAAAAAGATAAAAATACGCAATACATCCATTGGTTTCACTTAGCTCATATAGATTTACAGGTAAAAAGTCGCTGTGGCAAGAACTGGATGCGTACGAAGCGATGCATAAACGTAAACAAAAAATACGACACTTTTAAACGAAGACGACGGCCCCTTGAGTCGGTCTGTGTTGATTGAGTTATTACTCGAGCGAGGTAGACAGTTTGCCTTTTACCTGTGTGTTTAGTAACAAGAAAAATAGTCGGATAAAGAGATACGTGCCATCAGCATAAAAATAAACGTATTTACAAGATTCGTGATGACGTGGGTGACCCTTCTCGCAATAATTCTTCATCCCAGTAGGTAGAAAAATATGGCTCCAAAGTTGTGGTGCAAGAAATTCAGTTTACATGAATACAATTTAGGAAATCGTAGTTCATTCAGTAAGGCATGGTTCGAAGAAATCATCGAAAAATACCGAAAATATGAATCTTTCAAATAAAGACGGCGGTCGCTTGTGCTGGTCTGTGCTGATTGATTCATTGCAGAGAGAGAAAGAGAGCGAGATAAAGAGAGGCCGTTTGCCTTATGCATGAAAATTTAGCAAATAGAAAAATTGTCAGAAGGAGAGATACGTGCCATCAGCGTAAAAAGGGGCGTGTTTACGATTTTAGGGATTTAATTAAATAATTACGTGGTGAGGCGCGTACTGATGTGATATAATCTCAGCTTGCAGAGTCTAAATTTAGATTATTTTCACCTTTTATTTTCTTATATCGCGGAGGATTGATATACTGAGCTGTAGTCATTGTCATTATTGTTGCTGATTCATCCACTTTGAGTTCGAATAACGCTAACCTAACGATGGTGAGGACTTGCTGATGGAATATAGTATTAAAACATAAACACAGAGATAAACATGTTTTCATCTACCAAAATTTTGCTATTAAAATTCACTTTTGGGCGCCAAAAACTGTTTGGAATTTATTGGAATTTATAAACAGACGTTTCGGTAAACTATAACGTTGCGTCAGCATTGTTATCTCACATTTCCTGGATTGGACAGGCTCATCGAATCGCTAACTGTCTGTTTATGCGTCTCGATTTACGTAAATCGTTCTGAAATTTTGTAGATTCGTGGTTGCAATAAATAACTGCCATTTTTCTTTTTTTTGCGTTTTTCTAAACGTAAACCATTAATACTATAGGTACCACATTCTTGTAAACGTATCGACGACGTGACGAATTAATTTGTCGTTTTCCATTTACTCCAGGTATATCGCTTTCGTAATCAAAATTGTTCGTTTTAAAACGATAACTGAGTCGTCCTTGCGATTATTTTTTCATCGAAACCGGCGAACCAGTTTCGAAATATTAACAAATCGTACGCGCGTGTGCGTGCGTGTATGTTTGTATGTAATGTGCATTAAATGCGTTTTGGATTCGACAAATACGTTAGGTGCAATGAACAGATGAAAGCACGAAATAATTTTTTTTCTGATTTCTTCTTTCTATCATTTACAAAACATCGTGAGCAACTTAATTTGCAATAAATTCGTTTTTGCCGAAAGTGTTCGGGATTCAGAGAGGCTATCAAGTTTTGAAGATTGTTTTCCGTGTTTATTTTTTTGGAAAAAGTTTTGTGTCGTCGAAAGCAACTTTTTTTGAATATTTTCGTAAAACTTATGTAAGAACAATGAAAATACCAGCATTTTTTATTTCTAAATTCTGTTGTGATGGTCATAAAAATATTATGCTCTGATGGTCAGGGGCGGATTTTAATTTTTAGTTTTATGAGCTGAGAGTTTCGGTTAATCAAAGGGCCCCCTTCGCGGTAAAATAAAATAAATACAACATATTTAATTAATGGCCATACTCGACTCGCCGAACAGATGCAGTAGCAAATTATGGCAACCTTGCAATGCAAATGTCCGACTCACACAGCATAAATCACATGTAAACATATCAAAATAATAACCTCATTTTGTATTTGACATACATATCAAAATAATAACCTCATTTTGTATTTGACATAAATAAAAATTGCAAAATCAGTACTAAAATAATTTTCTTATTTCTTCAAGTATGTTTTGTTGAATTAAATTATGCATCTCCAATGTATAGAATTATATATAGTAAATAAAAAATACACAATGGTTTTAAGATCTATGTAATATATAAATACAAAATAAGGAAACAATTAATATTTTTTTGGTACGTATTTATATAAGAAACAGTATCCTAAAAAATTAACTCACTGTACAAATAGGTATAATCAAAAATAATAAATTTTATACATATTACAAAAATTTAATACAGTAAAGGATTCGCTATTAGATGATGTAGATGAATCATCATTAATTGTAATGATTAACGGCTCTATGTGTATATCTATGAGATTGTCAAGTTCCCACATTTCCTTCTCTGTTTGAATAACATGTTTAATAGCATTTTGCCAATTTTCAACAGAAATATTGTCAATACCTCGTTGAAATAATTCTTTCACGTCTGCCAATTTAAATGTGGTGTTATGTCTCGCAACATACCCCTTCACTTGTGCCCATATTAGTTCAATCGGGTTTAATTCACAGTGATAAGGGGGAGTCTAAGTACCTTTCTATTAGTGTTTTCTATTAATTCATTAACAGCATATTTCGGAGGGCCGGATAAATGTTCTTTAATTAAAGCTAACAATTCTGCTTTTACCATGTTTTCTTCATATGCAATACTATTTTCCCTCATCCAGTTTTGCATTTCTAATTTGCGACTATTAGTTGTAGGTGGCTTATTCAATTTACGACTATGGTACGGAGCATTGTCAAAAATTATAACGCAATTTTCTTTTAAATTGGGGAGAATACATCTCATCCACTCTTCAAACCTTTCTGCGTTCATGTCTTCATGATAATCTCCTGTTCTCTTTGATTCAAAGAGGAGTAAACCATTTTCTACAAATCCTTCATCCGAGCCAATGTGTGCAATTATAAATCTTTTGCCTTTGCCTGAAGGATTTTTAAGACCTGTACTTAAATCTTCTATAAATGCTTGTCTTGCAGTGACAACAGACATATCTGTCCATACTTTATTTACAGTATGTCCAGCATTTACTCAAGTTTCATCCAAGTAATATATCGGGGTACCATTTTCACGATATTTCTTAATTTCACGAAGGTATTTCCGTCTCCAGGTAATAATGTCATCTTTTTCTTTTAAAATACTATTTCGAGCTCGCTTATTACAACTACAAACATAATTATCTTATGATTAGTATATAGAATTTAAAGTAATAAATATTTGTACCGAAAGTTTAGTTCCTTTAATAATGATCTGAGAGTCGTAATTTTGAAATTAGGAATGTCATCTCTTTCATTTATCACTGTGACAACTTTTTGAACTGTTGGAGGTTCATTTTTAAAAAAGAATGAATGTACAATTCTTCGTATAGCATTTTTCATTTCATCATCCACCATATCTAAAACAGTCCTTTTTCTATGATATTTTTTTGGTGGTTGTAATTCGTGATTAGTGTTATATTCTTTCACAATATTGTAAACACTGCGTTCACTAATTCCTGTAAAAGATACTATAATAGTTACTATGATTTGGTTATCGTTTTTGGAAAGATACCTGCTGCTTTGGCGGTCATTTCAACACTAACAATTTTAGAAGTGCTAGGCTCTTCTTGAAATGTTTTAAATATATTCAAAACCTTCTGTTTATCTTCTACCGTAAAATGTTTTGAAACTCTCTTCTTAGGAGGTGAGTTTTCCATAATGTAAGTATATACAATAATATAGCAAGAAATAATGTATAACCTACAAAACAATAATGTATTATTGGTGCACTAGAACGATCGATAAATAGTCTTCAGAAACACTGGTTTATGAAATATAATAGATAATGGATCATTTACAAAGAAAGCTAATAAAATCTAATATTCCAAATGCAATATGGACTCGATTTTTATTCTATTGTAAGCGGCCACCCTGATCGACCAATTACAAACGTTATTGGTTATGTGACCTATTAAACACACATTGCTGCCATAATTTACTACTGCATTTGTTCGGCGAGTCGAGTATAATTCTAACTGGACGGGTTGATTGGGTGGGCATCAGAAAAGCGTTAGTCCGGGGCTATCAAAATTAACGCTTCACATCGGCTTCCGATTAATTCGCTGTTTGAAAAAATTAGCGAAATTTTGAATATACTCGATCGTAACTCAAACAAAATTATAGCAAAAAACTAGAATAACACCGTTTCCAAACACGAACGAAACTTTTTATATTTTTCTTGGATTATTTCTCACAAATGCCATATGTATTCAGCCGTGCCGTTTCGTCTTTAGTTCCTTAATAAAGTCGTTTCTGTATTCGGTATTCTGTATCGTTCGGTATTAATTGCTAAGAATTTGAAAAAATGTGCTTGTTTAGTCCCGAATCAGCATACACCATACTGCTTGCTTATGTACTTGCTTAATAGACGGAGCTGTAGAAATGCTGATAACAACCATACAACAAGCTGCTTGAGACGCAACTCTTAAAGTGGACACCAAAGTCCAGAAACATAATTGCTCTAGGTTTGCTAAAAAGGCAATCTCTGAAAAACGTAACTTAAGGAAGAGGTGGATGAGAACTAGAGATCCAGAAGACAAGGAAAAATTTAATAGAGTTAATTGAATTACTCGACAATGAAAAAAGTGCAGCAGTCCAAAACTATTTAGAGGAGTTAACTGCAACAAAAGCTACAGATTATCCTCTATGGAAGACGACGGCAAGAATAAAAAATGCGAGATAATATTCAACAAGAATAGATAAGGAAATGGCCGAAACTTTTGCAAAACGCCTATCTAACGTGTTTCCCCATCTGAAATATTCCAAATAGACGCAGAAATAGCCACGTCATTTCTTAATACACCATTTCAAATGGAAGCTATAAAAATATCTGAAGATGATTCAAGGAAACCTTGATGCAAAGAAAGCTCAGTATTAGACCTTATAATTGGACAAATCGTAAAATAATTACCTGAAAAGACTGCAACTGTACTGACACAAATCTATAACGCGATACTTAGAGTAGAACATTACCCATCTCAGTGGAAAGTGGCACTCACTTTTATAAGCGCACAACAAATGGCACTCGTTTTTCACCCGACATCGACAAGTTCACGAAATGAGTAACATGCAAGACGGATGCCCTGTTTAACTAAAATAGATACTGACAGCATATACGGGGTTTTTCACAACTAATGCATCAAATTTATGTATAAAATTGTATGCGATAAAAGTGAGTTAATAAATGTGGAAGAAAAAAAAAATTGACATCGCCTATTCTACTTAATCGTTAACATTCTACCTGGCCAGTTACTCGCGTCGCTCACGTGATGCGATGTTTAGAAACTACACGTTCGGGATGCCGTTATGAGGCTCCGTAGTTCAATCGTAGATACGATTCGAAAACCGACGCCCTTGAATCTGCTAAGCATACGACAGGGATTTTCACAGTTAGTACATCAAATTTATTTGTAGGATTGTAGGAGGTAAAAGTGAGTTAATAAATGTGAAAGAAAAAGGGTTGATATCGCTCATTCTACTTAAACGTTAACATTCTACCTGGCTAGTTACTCGTATCGCACACGTGATGCGATGTTTAGAAACTACACTTTCGATATGTTGTTCTGAGAGTCCGTAGTTAAATCCTAGATATGATTCGAGAAGGGACGCTCTTAAACCTGCCAAACATATGACAGTATTCCTCACAATTAATCTATGATATATTAGATTGTATTAGGTAAAAATAAGTTAATAATTGTGAAAGAAAATAAATTGACATCGCCTATTCTACTTAATCGTTAACATTCTACCTGGCCAGTTACTCGCATTGCACATGTGATATGATATTTAGGAACAGCATTTTCGGTATGCTGTTATGAGGCTACGTAGTTCAATCGTAGATACGATTGGAGAATAGATGCCCTTGAACCAACTATAACATATGACCTGATTTTAAGTAGTGTTTACCTTTTTTGGTCTAAAGATTTGGAGCTATTTAATGTAATAGCACCTGCTGAACCGAGCCTTGCTCGGAGTTCCCATTTTTTTGGTAATAATTTTGAACGAAATAATACCGCCCTTTATTTTAGTTTTGATATTTAATTTATATTGTATATTTCAAGTATATATAGTAGCACATATATATTGAAAGTTTATAAGGTTAAAAGTATGGAAATTTACATGTTGTAAGTTTTCGTAGATATTTTTTTATTAACGTACTACTTTCAGCGCCGTTTCTAGTTTAGTAGTAAAGTTCTAATTACTTATAATTTCACTAGGCTGTATGATGTTAAAAAGTTGCTAACCCACGTTTAGGCCGAAATTGGTGAAAACCTGGACTAAATGGGTTGAATCGAGACCGGGACCATACTAAATCGGTTTTGCGTCCCCAAAAACTCGCAGATACTAAATTGTAACAAAATCTTGAGAGTAATTTTCGATAACACATTTTATGTACCGCAGAAATAGGTAAAAGCGGTACAAAAAGAATTTCTTGGGACCGGGACCATGCTAGATCAATTTTGTGTTCTCGAAAATGCCCAGATACTAAATTGCATAAAAATTGCTAGTCATTTTCGATAACCAATTTACCACAATACCAGAAATGTATGTAAACCGGGTCAAAATGGATTTTCCCGGAACCGGGACCATACTAGATCGATTTCCCGTCCCCGCAAACCCCCAGGTACTAAATTTCATCAAAATCGTTAGAGCCGTTTTCGAGAAACCAATTCTATATATATATATATATATATATATAGAATTATATATATATATATATATATATATATAAGAATTGCTCGTTTAAATATATTAGATACGACCTGATAATCACTTACAAAGTGCTCGAAATTGAATGAATTATGCGCTCGATGGGTGTTATCGTAATATCCCACTTGAGGTTGCGAACTACTACTTACGTTTATGTTTGCACGGCTAAAAGAACAACCTATTTGAAGATATAGTAGTTCAGGGGTATTCAAAATCTTCCATATGAAACTTTAATAATAAAAAATAATAATTACGGCTCTCCTGTGATGGGGGAAAAATATTTTCTCTTAGAAAGTGTGTTTGATCTCATTTGAACGTTCTTCTGTTTTAATTGGATGCAGAAGTTGTGAAAAGGGGGCGCCACCCTCGACCAACCCTGTACGGACGAGTCACAGACGGAATTGAACCGTTTTTGGCCAACTCATAGTCATCATCTTCATTGAAGAAAATACAGGAAAAGCGTCTCACGTGAACTTTGACTTGAAGCTAGTGTCAGTCAACATTTATAAATGATTCTTTCTTTCCACCGTTTCTGAGGATGACGATTGAGAGTCGAAATATACATTCCGAAATGCCCAATTAGGAACATAAGTTAGTCCCTAATTCATTCTAAATTATACACGCACATACATACATACATACGATCATAAATGAGATATGTCTTTCATTAGCGACGATAATGTCGAATAATAATGAAGGACGGCCTCAGCTATTTGTTATCCTTTCCCTAATAAATTACTAACGCTTGCATCTCTACGTGTATGTACATATGTTTTGCCATTCAAATTGAATCACATTCATTACCGTGACGGACGTTTCCTTATAGACTAATAAATCAACCACGGCTTCGCGTAGCTCGCCGATTAACATCAAACTACAACATGTCGTGCCGTGTTGTTACTTTGTTTTGAACTTAAATAGTTTTTTGCGTCTGTTCTTGTTGCTGCAAGTAGAAGGAGGACCGGTGGAAGGATCCAACGTCGACTCGGAGGACGAAGACGAGGACGATTTGTTCCCGGAATATCCGCCGATCTCGATCATGCCGTCGACGCACACCCCACCTCACGGAGGTAAGAGGGTTAAAAGGGAGATTGTATCGTCCAGATCGAGATTTTCTGCCATTGTATTTGATAATTTTGTCATCTGATTTATAGAGAATATTTTTATTAGTTATTAAAATGATAAATGTTCAGATTCCATGATGTTATTAGTTACATTGTAATTTCGTTTTATTCTTTATAATAGAGACATGATTCATTTTCTGCTGCAGTTTTGCAAACCGCGATGGGACCTAACGACGATTCGGAGGAACACAGAGAAGACGACGCGGCCGATTGTAGAAGCGATAGGCAGACCGCCCTTGGTGAGATGAAGGCCAACAGTAAGAATGACCTGTACGTCCCGGAGTGCACGCCGGATGGACGTTACAAAAAGGTGTGTAAGATATACGTACATACAGTTTTAATCGTAGGAAATTTTAAGGAAAAATCAAAGAATTAGAAAAATATATATTTCGTAACTTATGTACTTATCTTTTAAATATCCCCTCCCTACCACTTTTAGGTCAATCAAAAGATTCAAACAACAATACTGAAGTTAATAGCTATACTTTCAGAACGTTCAAATAACGTTTTCGGATAACTTTCGTCAGTGAAATTATAACTACAAATATGTATAAACGAACATTTGTTTTTCTTCGGAAACTATCAACAAACTAATTAACGACTAGGATTTCTTGATACTATATAGGATCTGTAAAAAGTTATGTAACTGTTTTAAGGTGTAAACCATAAAAACAAAGAAAAGCGCTTATATGAAAGATTCTTGGTCGAAACCTTAACAATTCTGTTCAAGGACCAGGGAAAACCCGAATCAAAAGTTTAGCCCAAGGTTTCCTTCTTATGAAATGTAAATGTAATTTTAATAAAGCACTACGATACGATACATTACTTAAATTCTGAACATCGGTTCCGAAATTAATAGTTTTAACATCTGAATTACTTTAAAGTAAAAAGACGTAGAGAACACCCCAGAAGGAAAAGAATGAGATCAGGGAAGCCAATATGGAAGCTTTAACGGGTCTGATTAAAACGCTTGTAGCCGATGTGAAAGAGATGAAACAAGACCAGAAAATACGAGAGCTGAAAAGAGAAAATAAAGGAGGATTTAAAGGAAATGGGAAAAGGATATAAAACAGAAAGAAATTAAAATTAGAAGCATCATAAATGGGATTTAAAAAGTGGAATGGAGAACTTTATGGAGAGAATTATGGCCAGAAAAATACAAATGGAAGAAGCCGTGAAGATAGCTGTGACAGTGTGTAAAATTGAGTTTAATAATACAATGGAAGGAAGAAGTAGTAATGAAAAATAAAAAAGAAATAAAAAAACCTAGATCAACAATGAATTAACAACAAAAGAAAAAGAGTGAGACACCTTAAAGATACCGAGGGAAACTAGTAATACTGAGACAAAGAAGGGAAAAACGTAAAAATGGCCTACAACGAAACAACAATCTACGAACGAGAATATAAGTGGGACTACGATGATAACGCACTGACAGATCTGCTATATCCTTCAACACAAAAACTAGCAAGGGAGGAAAGACGTAGAGAAACGAAGAATGCAATGAATAAGGATATGATGATACAGATTCATAAAAAAGAAGAGGAAGCAAAAACAAACAAGAAACTGGGAAGACATAAAGCAGGGGAAGAGATGACAAAAGAAAAAGAAATAGTTGACAGTACATATGGTAAGATCACCAAAAGTTATTCAACTGTATCAGTGGGAAAAAGGAAGAACTAATACAAGAAATGAAGAAGGTAAATAACAATACTAAGTATAACTGAAACCAAAAAAGGTAAGAGAAAAGCAAGCAAATGGATGCCACGCTCCTGGCCGTCAGAAGAAGAGCGTAAAAAGAAAAAATAGTTTTTTTTGCTATGGTTACAGCTTTATGATAAATTTCAAAGAAAATTGCTTTTGACTACACAAAGCCTAAAAACTCATCAAAGTGGATTTAGAAAAGGAAGGAAAACAAACAACCAGATATTCAAAAGAAAAAGCGGATGACAATGAAAGACGTGGATAGAAGAAATGAGAGCAACTGGAGAAAAAGAGAAACAGGGTGGGAAGATCTAAAGACGCTGGCAAAGAACAGAAGGAAGTCGAAACAAATATGAAGAACTCAACTCGAAACAACTCCACACCGAAAGGTTCAAGGGTTTCTGTTTAAATAGGTAGAGCTTCACAAAACGTATGATACAAAAAAAAAAAAGAACGGAAAATAATGAGTAATTGATCTCCCGCTTCTCCTCTCAGCCATTCTTGTGTACTTGTTAATGTTACTGTGTGAAATTGTTGATACTGCCAAGAAGAAGAAGAAAAAACGTAAAAATGGGCAAAATAACAATCGATGAACGAGAAGAATCAACCAAAAGAAAAATAGTTAAGACACAGACGAGGACATACACATTAAGAAACGTAAACATGAAATAAAAATACCAAAATGAATTAAACTGAAATTTATGAATATTATGAAACATAAAAATATAAGAGAACTAGGCAAAGTTGTAGTAAAAAGAGCTAAAGTGAATGCATAGAAATAATTTCGACAAAAATGCCAGGGGCGCACGAAGAGAATCAGAAATTATTTTATGGAATGCTAAAATAAATAAGAAACAAAAAACCCAACCATGCTAAAGACAGAAATGGAGGTATTATAACGCAAGAAGAAAGAATAATGAACAGATAGAAAGAATATTATAATATACAGGTGTCCCCGACTTCACTCCCCAGGCTTGTAACTTCGTTATTGTTAACAATACATAAAACAAAGTATATATGTATATTCTTAAATGGGAGGAAATTCTCTATACGATAGGAAAAACCAATCTACAAAAACTGCATTAGTGTAATGACAGCTATATTCAACTTTCTTTTTTCAAATAGCACAGTATACTTTTTTTTTAATATTCAGATGGTACCTTTTATTCTCTTTACAGCGATATAAATTAATATGGGCCTTACATGGGAAAATTTTCGAAAAAAACTTGACCCAAAGTTTGCCATGCAAAAATTGTGGTTTATAGTGTTTATCTAGTAGGCGATGAAATCAACAGCTTTCTACAAACAAAAATGTGTTCTTATTCGAATAGCAATTAAATGTATGCTATCAACTACATCTAATAAATACAAAGGTTTATTCTTAATGTATCCACATTTATAAAAGGCATTTATTAAAAACGCATCTTTGAATAAATTTTCACTTGAAGTTATATTCAGTTCAAATCAAATTATTTAACAATGGCACTTATAAAATTATCGAGATAAAAGCTATTAAATATTTTATCAACTGTCGTTAACAAAGAAAATATCAAGTAGGTAGGTACATGTGTTATTCGGACGAATAGCATGCTGATTTTCAATTGTTTTCTAAACAAAATTCTGTCACTTTATGTTGTTAAATTCATTGAAGTTATTATTATTCCTTGTATTTTGATAGAATATGAATTATTCGAATTCCGAAAAGTGCGATATGATGTTAGTGTATGGTTTGTGTGGAAATAATTCGAGGGAGGTAGCTAGAAGGTATTGCGAGCAATATCCAGAGAGAAGACATCCTGATCATAAAACGTTTAAAAATTTGGAAAACAATCTTAGGGAGCATGGATCTTTTGTAATAAATGAAAGTATACCGCTTCCTAGGAACATACATGCTGCTGATGAAGGACATACGGTAGCTGTTCTTGCTTATACGGAGGTCAATCCTACATCTTCCTTAAGAGAAATAGCCGCAAAGTGTAATATTTCAAAATCGTCAGTGCAACGCATTTTAAAACGAAATCATTATAAAGCATACAAATTTAAACGCATACATAAGCTTCACCCCGGAGATTCAGAGAGGAGACTTGAATTTATTGCATGGGTTCTAGTGCAGTATGATCACCAACCTGATTTTTTGAGACAAATAATGTCGTCTGACGAAAGTAGATTCCATAACAATGGATTGGTTTCAACACAAAATTGCAGATACTGGTCCACAGAACTGCCACACTGGCTGAGAGAAACGAATAATCAATGCGTTTTTTCAATAAATGTTTGGTGTCGAATTCTTGATGGGCGTTTAATAGGGCCACATTATTACGATGGGACACTAACTGGCAATCGCTATTTACATTTTCTAGAAGAGATATTGCTAGAACTTATGGCAAATATACCTCTTCATATAAGACAAAATATGTTCTACCAACAAGATGGTGCTCCAGCACACAACAGTGCGATCCTACGAAATTATTTGGACACTAATTTTCCTCAACGATGGATGGGAACACATGGCCCGGTGGCATGGCCAGCTCGCTCTCCCGACCTCACGCCGTTGGACTATTTTCTGTGGGGTTACTTGAAGGAACGTGTTTATAAGGTAGCCGTCATAAATGTGGATGACCTAAATGGCAGAATAAGAGAGGAGTGTGCAAACATTTCCATGCACACTTTATTAGAAGCGACAAACAAACATTTTCTGCATCGTCTAGAGATATGCTCTAATAATAATGGAAGCAATTTTGAACAATTTTTATAATAATTTGTAATTATTACTCATTAGTTTTGTAATTATTAGTTAATTAATTGCTATTCGAATAAAAACACATTTTTGTTTGTAGATAGCTGTTGATTTCATCGCCTACTAGATAAACACTATAAACCACAATTTTTTGCATGCCAAACTTTAGGTCAAGTTTTTTTCGAAAATTTTTCCATGTAAGGCTCATATTAATTTATATGGCTGTAAAGAGAATAAAAGGTACCATCTGAATATTAAAAAAAAAAGTATACTGTGCTATTTGAAAAAAAAAAAGTTGAATATAGCTGTCATTACACTAACGCACTTTTTGTAAATTGGTTTTTCCTATCGTATAGAGAATTTCCTCCCATTTAAGAATATTTATACTTTGTTTTATGCATTGTTAACAATAACGAAGTTACAAGCCTGGGGAGTGAAGTCTGGGACACCTGTATATATAAAGATTTATTGGAGGAACAAAAACGTCGAGAAAATCAACATGAGGTACAGGTAGATACATAAGATCGACGAGCAATGAAACAACAGAAAAATAAGGAAAATCAAATATCAGGAGACGAACTAGAAAAGGCAATACAAAAAATTAACCTCAGAAAAGCTCCAGGACACGATGAGATAACTGGGAAAATGATGTAGTTCTTAACAAATACAGGTAAACGAGAAGTATTAGGCTTACTAAACTTAGTTAGAAGAGAAAAGAGAGTCCAAAAGACTGGAGAATAGGCAGCATTACGATATATAAGAATGGGTAAAGTAAGGGTTGCAGTAACCTTAACAACCACAGTTGGAAAGTTATATGCGAAAAGACTAGAAACAAGATTAAGAGAAAAAGTAGAAGAACGGCTGAAGGAAGGTCGGACAGGCTTCAGAAAAGAGAACGGAATAGAACACCAAATCTTTGTAGTAAGACAACTGACATGAGTGAGAAAGCAATTCAAACAAACAGACAAGTACACGTCTGTTACGTAGACACGGAAAAAGCGTTCGATAAATTAGAAGACAGAACGTGTGACAAATTTATAAGTTGAACAGGATTGAAACAAGAATGTATACTAAGCCCATTAATCTTTAATGTAGTCATAGATGAAATATTGAAGAAATTGAGAAATAGGCTAAAACAGTACAATATTGGAAATTGGAGAATGGAAAGTATAGGAATGACTGAACTTTACTACGTTGATGATTTAGTTATTGTGGGGGAAAAACGAAACATAACTACAGCACAATATGGATGTCCTGAATGAAGACTTGCAAAGAGCTAATAACATGAAAATGAATATAAAAAGACAACGCCAATGATAATAGGAATAAATAAAGAAAAACACGGTATCAAAATTGCAGGAGAGAATATAAAACAACTTGAAAAATTATCATAACTTACCCGGGAAGGATCATAAATGAGAAAGGAACCGTGGGGGACGAAATTAATATGAGAATAGCAAAAACTGGAAGACTCTTCAATGCAATGAAGACTAAATTTCTCAGCAAGAAAGATATAACGAAAGAGGTAAAAACCAAAGTTATTAGCAAAGTAATAAAGCCAATACTCACACATTTGCCTGCGAAAGCTGGACGACAACGGAAAGACAAAGAAGCAAACTAACAGCGACAGAGATGAGATTTTCGAGGAAGATACAGGTGAAAACAAGAAAAGATAAAATAAGAAACGTAAAGTTTAGAGAACAACTACGTATAATACCAGTAGAAGAGACGATACAATAGGGACAACTGAGGTGGATTGGACATACACAAAAAATGGGCAAGACAGACTAGTGAACAAACTGTACCAAGCAAAAGATAGTGGAAGACGACGAAGAAGACGACCACGCAAAACATAGAACGGAGAAGTAAGAAAGGCAGCAGAACAGAGACGAGTAAAGTAGGAGGATACACGAAGATTGGCGGAGAACAGAAAAATTGGAGAGAAATTGGAGGAAACCGAATACCTTCTGAAAATATAGCTATTAACTCCAGAGTTGTTGTTTGATTGAACAGAAATTGGTAGATATGATATCAAAAAAAAATTGTAACTAACCAAAAGAATCAATCGTCCAAATTTCATAAATGTATAAACTGATGAATAACTTTCGTCGACAGCAACTTATAACTGCCACTAAATGCGACATATTACATTACAGATTCAATGTTATAAATCTACAGGTTACTGTTGGTGCGTCCACGAAGACACCGGGAAAAATATCCCCGGCACCTCAGTCAAAAATCAGGAGCCGAAATGCGACCAGATAGTTCCCGTATCGCGCAGCATAAAAGGCTGTCCGGACGCGAAGAAAAACGTCTTCCTCAAATCCCTGATCGACTTCTTGCACGAGAAAATGGTGAAAGATATTAACGGAACAAAAATCGCGAGGTAAGCGAATTGACGATAAATGTGTAGCTCCAAAGCAATTTTTGATTTTAATCGTTGAAATCTGCAAATTTATCATTTTCGACTCAATTTACTTCTTTACAGTGCTAATCGACCGGCTTGGAACACCACCAGGGAAGAGAGGGTCGCCTCTTGGAGCTTCGTCATCTTCGATAAAAATAAGAATAAGATCATGGAGAAGAACGAATGGAAGTTCTTCAAGGAGACCGTCTCGGGGGTGAAGAGCTTGAGGAAGTGCGGGAAGAAATTACCAAGATACTGTGATAAAAATAAAGATAAAGAGATTACGTTGACGGAATGGTTAGAATGCTTGTCGAGTAAGTATGATCAACTTTTCATTTGTTTGGTAATAGCATGGAAAAGTGAAACAGATGACCAACCTTATGGGAGAATTGACAACTGTAATTGCCTTCAAATGTAAACGCTAGACCAAGGGTTAGAATAGGAGAAATAGCTATAATCTCCTGATTTTACGTAAATGCATTGGATGAGGTGTCTGTTACACTTATCTTGAGAATAGTGTAGTATGAATTTTAGTTAATTGTATAGAAAGCAAAAATTATTACAAATAATAATTTATAAAATTTTAGTATTATATTAACAAAATAATGAACAATATAATCAAAATATATTACCTAAGTGTGTATAAGTGTAATTTGTTTTCTAATTCTTAACTTCTCCCTCCTTCTTGAATTCTTTCTTCACTTCTTTTCTTTGGTCTTTTCCTTTTATTGTACTGCTTTTTCTTTGGTCTGTTCGTCGTTTGTAAACAACAACTTCTTTTTTGATGTGGTCTGCTTCTTTTCAACCCAGGTATTTTATATAACTTTTTATCTGACTTTTTGTCGACCATCCCATTCCGTCGTTTATAAACAAACTTCATTTTTTTCGGCACGTCGTTATGGCAATTTGGAATTCTAGATTTTGAAATGTTTCAAGTGTATGTGTGTGGTATATATTTACAACGCTTTTCTATTTCTTAAAGAATGCTTTCTATAAAATTTACATCTTTTTATTGATAATTTTACTAATGGAGTATTACCATACTACAATAGCTTCATCGATTTACACCTCTTCCTATCCTTTCATCCCCATCCTCATCTTCATCAAAACGATGAAGTTTATTTCCGTTCGTATAATTCAGTTTCCTTTGTTTCAGAAGGGGACCACTTCACCAACATACTCAAAGAGGATTGATTAATGATCGTCGAAAAGAAAGCGAACCGAGTTCGAGTTCACCACGTCCCAAACGACTCCAATTTTTTTTTTTTTTTGTGCGGTGTAAAAATGAACTGTGTGGTCTTTGTCGGAGGGTGCAAATCGGAAGGAGAGAGTGACATACTACAATTAACGAAATGTGATTCTAGCCTAGCTATCCTAGCAGTCTGGAGTTTATGAATCGTGTTTAGAGACGTTTTAGAACAGACAAACAAACAGACAAACAAAAAAGGAAAAACTACATGTAGATGCTTATTTATTTCTTAATTATAACGATGTACTATTTACTACTAATGATTCCTACAATTACTATTAAATTAATTGTATTTTGATCATCGACTAGCAGCAGTTATTACGCGAGAGGATCCGCGCCGCGCGTTGTTGATTTTGATCGATTTTTAAATTTGAAAAATTGTGCGATGTGATATAATAAAGTACAGTTAAATCCAGAGTACGAATTAGTGTTTTTCTTTTCATTCTATATACATCTTTTCCTACTTTTAATCTTGTGCAAAGCGGGAGTCGGAGGTAGTTCGTTTGATTCAGAAAGATATTTTTAAAGAACGAACGACAATTTAATAATTTAAAGAAAAAAAAAACAACAAAGCCGAGCTAAACTAAAAATGTATACGTCGAGGTCACGCAAGACAAGCAAGTCGGGAGATCGACGATAAATGTTAAGCCCGTTTTACATTATCATATTAAATTGTACGTAAAAATTGGATACTATTTTATAGTACAATATAAAACACTGTACTATTTTTCTGTGCAAAATCATTGTATGAAATTAGAACCTGTCCTATTTTCACACTAAATGTTTTGACTTGCAGCTGCTCACTAGTCTGCATTGCACGTATTCCAATCTAACTTCATTTTCTTATGTTTACGTCTTGTCCAATCCTGTTATAGTATAAAATAAACGTGGTCTTATACAATATACTGTGATCGTGTCAGCAAATGTTTTTACCGGACCTGTTGGACATTAAAGATCATTATTATTATTATTATTATTATTATTATTATTATTAAGCGTTACTAAAAGTATTAGTGTTATTAGCTAAGATAGTATTAACCTTTTTGGAGGTTATGAGAAATATTTGTAAATACTGCGTGATACTGGTGTACAAAACGAGGATGTAGCATGGCACATAATCATAAACAGAATTTTCGTACAAGTTCGTAAGACATATGTAATAGCCTGACGAATGATGGAATCTAAATTCATAAACTAATCTTGTACAAAAGACTGCTAAAGCGTTTTACATTGCAGTATAAAATAATATTCAATAGTTTGCTACAATTTAATTTAATAATGTAAAACGGGCTTTAGATTCTGTTACGAAGACGGAGCAGACAGATTGTACGAAGACATTTTTAAAGAACGAACGACAATTTAATAATTTAAAGGGAAGAAAGATAACAACAAAGGCGAGCGAAGAAACAAAAAATTACCAAAAAGAAAAACCTATAACCTTCCTATACTCACGCATACGGTCTGTGAGACCGACGTATATAGTATAGTATACGTCTTTCATTTTGACGTGAGTATAGGAAGGATAACGAAGACAGAGTAGGCAGATTGTACGATGCCAATTTCAAAAGGTAAAGAAGGAGGCTAAAAAGCCAAATTATAAAAGGAAAGAGGATTTGAAGCAGAAGAAGCAGTCAATAATAACTTACTTGCTGCAAACTGAACGGCATGACTTTATGATTGTGAAAGATCTTCGTAACCAAGAAGTTGTTTATGCTCAATTTTAAATGTTTCTGAGTGACCGGTAGACCAGTGATGTTAAATGTTGGTCTTATAGTGATTGAGAAGTTAATGATACTCAATTTAGGACATTTCTGGTAATTCTTCTTCTTCTACTACTTCTTTGGTTCTCCTTTTGCCCTGTTAGGGCGGCGGATCGTTTCTGGTAATTAATAAGATAATTAGTAACTAAGAAGGTAGGTTAGACTCAAATTTTAAACATTTCTTGCTGAATAGAAGATTAGTGATATTAGATTTTGGTTTTTTAATCATTGAAAGGTCATTAAGGATCAATTTTGTACGTTTCTGGTAAGTAGGCTCGACTTTGGACATTTTTCGCGAGTGCAAAGTCGATGTGGCTCCAACTTTAACATTTTGATTCACTAGAAGGTTACTACAACCTTTGATTTTGATCTTTAGTGATTGTGAAGTAACAGGTGCTTAATTTTTGGCGTTTTTGGTAACTCATAGTTGATTAGGCTAAATTTGAGAAATTTGCTCGTAGCTACCGGGTCAGTGACGTTGAATTTTTGTTGTGTAACAATTGAGAACTTGCGATTCAATTTTGGACGCTTTTCTGATTGGAAAGTTGATGACGCTCAACCTTAGCCATCTTTAACGACTAGAAGGTTCCGAGCATACGATTATGCTCGGAATTTGAATATTTTTATTGATTATAATATTGGTAATGTTTTAATTTGGGTTTTAGCGATTGGGGAGTTAAGAATGCTCGATTTTGGTCGGTTTTTAGTAACTAAGAATGTGGATTAGGCTCAAATTTTAGACATTTCTTCTTGAATAAGAGATTAGTGATATCAGATTTTGTCCTTTTTACTCATTGAAAGATAAGTAAGGGCCATTTTTGTACGTTCTTGGTAATTAACAAGGTAATATTAAGCTCGACTTTGAACATTTTTAGTGACGGCTACGTCGATTAGGCTCCAACTTTAATATATCTATCCACTAAGTGATTATTATAACCTTTGATTTTGATTTTTAGTGATTGGGAAGTTACAAATGCTTAATTTGACTGTTTTTGATAACTAATGTGATTTGCAACCATAATTTTTCCCTTAATTTTGCTGTACTATTCTAGAATCATTGAAACAACAGATTTATTAGATAGAATGTATTTAAACCTTTCAAGAACGATTTTATAATAGCACTTCATTAGTAAAACGTCATTCTGTGGTTAAACAGAACCGTTCTTTACATTCTGAGGGTTACTAACACAAAGTTGCAATGGTGAGTATAGATACACGGAATAATAAGTTGCGTACTAAAATTGTTGGCATGCCTTGGAACATTGTCGACGCCCTGAAAAGTTTAAAAGGTTCTGTAACGGAATTTTTCCGCAATTAACTATAGTAATTGCTCTAAGCTAATATCGTTCGCCGGCTGCAATAAGTCGAGCCGCCTAGGGTAATTTTCCCATAGTATCACCAAGCCGAATTTTGTAAACGTTCGTTTCCTCTCTTTTGCGAGGATATGTGTTACGAAGCTGTCCAGGCTGCAAGATCAAACCGGACAACATCAGTACGGCCGCCTTGTTTATAGTAGAAAATAAAATTCTACATATTCTCACATAAATTATCTCACTGAGATGTATTTATTTGGCAACTTTTACAAACAGTTGTGCAAGAACCGCACTGCAGACTGTGAGAGTATGTAGAATTTTTTTCTACTTTCTTGGTTGTATTTATAACTCTCTCAAACCTCTTGAAACTATTTTTCAAATTTAAGAATTTAACTCACCCTGACAACTACCTGTAAGACACCCCGCTTAAGCAAGCCTATCCGGAGTAGGGTTTGTTTCCTTAGAGAAGAGCACATTACGTCAGCGGCGCAATGAACCAAATTTGATGTTCTGCATACGTGCTTAATTAGAAAACTACTTTCACTATTCGCAGACGCGCGTTTCGCGGTCATACCGCTCATCAGTGCGACTGTGTGAAGTAGTTTTCGTTTCTATAGAAGCTCTATATAAGCCCGGGTGTTATGAGAGTTCAATTACGAAATTCGGCCATAATGTACTATACTCTGTATACGTTACCATGGCAACCGACTAGCGAAAGTCAATGAAACGTCACATTTCGTGCATATTTTCATGGCGTAATGTGCTCGTCTCTAAGGAAACAAACCCTACTCTATCGTATGTCGTATGTGCAAGTTACAGGGTGGGTAAAGAAGTTTAAGCCGAAAGGGGGGCAGGGGAGGGGGTAAGGTATGGACGATGACCCTCTCTCTCTGTCTCTGGATGACCATCAACAAGCCAAACCTTTTTGTTCTTGAGGGTCAAGGTCTTTTCGACAGTTTTGGAGTTATCAAAGCGGCCGTGACAACAGCATTAACAGCTTTAAAGGGGATTCCTGTCGACGTCTTCGAGGGGGCGTACCGAGCATGCGGGAGTGGGTGGAAAAAATTTGTAGATGCTCATGGAGAGTACTTTGAAAATTATTAACGCTTTGTACCGATATTGTCTTTAATTCCTTTTTGTAAATAAATTTCATAACTTTGGGAACGCATCCTGTAGAGTAACGTCTCAAATAATTGTTATTTTTCATTATTATTTATTATTATTCGAGAACAGTCGAAAGTTCTTATTAACCAACTATCTTGGCGTAGTCGGTGGTATAAGCTTCGCACTAAAGATTCATAGTACGGCCCAAGTATCTGAGGCGAATTTTCATCAATTCAATGACGGGCTCTGTCCGAAAATAACGAATCAATAAAAAGACACCGTTCGATTAATACAAATTTAATATCAATTTTGAGCCTACTTGGCTATCAATTGTTTTAAATGTTCAAAATAAAAATTCTTTATTCAGTTGTCAACAAAAGAAAAAAGATGATAATATCAAATAAAATATTTAAATTCTTTTAAACCATGATCCGCGCTATATAAAGTAACCCGTCCGATCCGTGGATTTCACCGGTCAATCAATATCTTCCGCTTACATCCTTAGAACGTGCTTCCTTATTGGTCCTCTTGATACTCCATGCTTCTCGTACATAGCAAATGCAAAGTCAAAGTCAAGCATTGGAGAAAAGTGTAAACAATGACCTTCCGGTCACGCTTTCTTCGATCTGCTGTTTTTTTCCTCTGTAGAATCAAAAAACAAAGAACACCTTAGACATGTTTATTTCGAATAAAAAAGAGAGGTAAAAGGAACAAATGAGTTCGTATGCATATAAATTATCAACACATGTATATATATTATATACAAAAAAAAACGATTTAAAATTAATGTCAATTACTTGATTTTATAACACCGGCTTGACTTAACACCTGTCTCGCGGCGTTGTTGATGTGCCTAAATCTATCGGGACCCAATTGAATACCTCCGTACCTGCAATATGAGGAAAACACCAATTAAGTTGTGGACATGCAAAGTAACTTTAGCCTTATTAAATAGATTTATCGAAATATTCAAATATAACCAAGAATATGGATAGGTGAAAATCAGTGGCGTAACTAGAGACTATGTGATTTTCGAAAATTGTCTTGGGTTGAACCATTAGAAAATTAAGCTCGTCACTAGTTATAAAAATACTTCATTTCTTGAGATGCTCAACCACTCTTTCTAACAGTGTTAGTTGATTTTATTTATTTTACGAGTACGACTTCCGCCATTTTACAGTTACGCCACTGGTGAGCCTAGCAACTGTATCACAAAAATACAGGAGTTAAGTGTCTGTAGAACTGGTTGCATAACCGATCGGTTGGTACACTTTAAAACTAGAAAATGTCATTTTTAGAGGTTATAAATGAAATTGAAATAAAATGATTTAACGTTATTATCTTATATTAAATATACGAAGGTAGATGGAAATGTTATAAAAATATACGGATTCAAACCATATTTTATTTTTCAATATAATCCCCTCGAAGCTCAGCACACTTGATCAACTTGATCCGTAAATGTGGAATAGCATTATATATCGATACAGTTCCGAATATGACATTATCAAATACAACGAATTCGAGTGTGCCTAAAAATCTCAAATGAGCACATTCAATTTCCTTTATGTGAGTAAGAAAACCCCTTTTTCGAAGATTAGGAAAGAATTATTAAAACAGATTACTTACCATCGAGATACTATAACGACCACATTTGTTACGTCCAACATTTGAAGGAGATGCAGCAACCTGCCTCCGGCATGATTCTCGCCGTCGTCATCGCAATCCTGTAGTGTTTTTTTTTTGAAAATGTTAAAATCGAAGTGAAATAGTTAAAATGAATAAAATTACCTGTAACATAGTCCCGGATTCCGTTTTAATTCGGTAAGCTGAGATGTTATGGGTTGCATTCGCAACCTTCTTGTTCTCGAGGAGGGTGTTGATTATAGATCTGAAATTTTTTAAAGAAAATTGTGTAAATCAACTGGCTACCAATAAAATTGCATTCATTTTGTTTAGAATTTTTAATTAAATGCATATAAGTATATATATAAATCGTGACCAATAAACACTTATCTTTTGAATGACCTCCATCGCTTTCTTAGCTCAATTAATAATAATAATTGCCCGAAAAAAGCGATAGAGGTAATCCAAAAGATTTAGAATTTTTGGAGAAACATTGATGAATGAATATTGTCACTTCCATCGTGGATGACGGCAACCTATAACTGTCAAAATTATGGCATTCGGAAGTTTTCAAATTGACGAAGACGGAGAAGAAGGAAAAGAAGAAATTTCAATAAAGATAATAAAGAGTTCATTTTTACAGTACAAGCTTTCCAACCTATTTCCTAACCGATTTATCTACTCTGCGTTTGATCTTCGTTTTGATAATAGTTTAACAATTCTTTCCTTACGTTTTAAAACGTGCATCCAACAACTATTTCCTGTACAAAAAAAAAGCTACAACAATTCATTTCAGTTTTAGGTGCAGTAAGGAGAGACAAATCGATAAAACTACGGGAAGCATTGCGTGATAAGATCTATTAAAAAAAGACCAAACGATTACTTCCGGTCCCAATCAATAAGGAACTAGTAACGTAAAATAAGAAAAGAAAAACTAAAAAGGTTGCAATACTTTTCTTGAATCAAACAACAACTTCCCGTACAAACAATTGCTGGTCAGTTTTTTAACAGAAAAAACGAAAAGAAATAGGTGTCAGTTGCGAAATAGATAGAAATAAAGTATTATATGGCTTTTACAGAACTATTTTCTAAAGAACTCGCCAGACAACTACTTACTGTCTAACACAAATGGACTAGCGAAGTCAAACAACAAAAGAAAAACTGAACAAGATATTGCAATAATGATATATCAATCATCCGACGCTGAAAGGCATAAGGATTAACGAGAAGAAGAAGAAGAAGAAGATATATCAATCAATACAGACCGGAAGAAGGAATTACGTGGCTTCTCGAAACCTACTTTTTTAATTGAACAAACGATTACCTCCCGTACAAAATCAAACTGACTCTGGAAGAGTTATACGGTTCTCTTTCGGTTTTCGCCGAAAAGACACTAAAAGACTTCGCAATAAGTAGAGATAAATACGAAAAGCACTATATGATTATCGCAAACCCATTTTCTAAAAAGTAGGTTAAACGACAACCCTGTATAAAAACCTGGTCTAGGGGAGCCACACAATAATTTTCGTCTGGTTTTAACAAGAAATACTATAAAATGCGTAAAAGAAGCAGGATACAAATCAATAAAGACAACTTATCATTGAATAATAATATTCGGAGGAATGACAGCGTCAGTCCGATTTACACTACTTAATGATAACACGTCTTCCGCCTTTTTAGCAAATTCTATTTATTAGGATAAATCAATAGGATAAATCCTATAGGACAAACCATCGTTCTCCTCCGTGACGTCATTGTTTTTATCCATTCGATCAAGAACAATCAAGAATTACAATTTGTCAGAACAGTAATCGCGCCATCTATGCTTAAAGTTCACAATATGCAAAAAGGTTTTAATCTCAACTAAACAAATTGTTTCTTTATTTTACTCGAGAGACATATTAAAATTCATGAAGATTAATGAAATCGTTTTTATATATGTGTGCTATTTGTAATATTTAAAAAATCCTAAACACCCTAAATTACTTGTGACAGTTATGAAATAAAAAACCTAATTTCGACGTCAAATCAAACCACTAGCAGTTTGAAAATTGCAATTGAATGCTAAGGTAACTAATTAAATGTAATTAAGCTTGCAAACGTATCTCTTTACCCACCGATTTATAAATTTATAGGTGTCTTTGTAAATAATGAAATTTATTGCATATGCTGTGTGATTGTCACTGGACAATCAATGACGTAACGGACAAGATTGATGTTTATACAGTTGGTCTATTGAATCCTTCTACATACGTCACTGTTGAATGACACAAGCAAAGATCGCCGCTTAATCTAACTATCCTTATTTATCGGTATCGTATATTCAAGTACGTATGTCTGACACAGAAGTTATATGTAAACTACTACGTTAATCAATTGACTGTCAGAGAAGTGCAGATTACTTCAATAAATTATGTATATAGTACTTAACTTGAACTAGGAGTACCGATTTGATTCGTACGGATAAAAATAGATGATGTGTGTAAAAAGAATCATTAGACGAACTGTACAGGTGTAGATTTGCTTGACAACCAACATTACAACGGAATCAATGAACCGAATTATTTTGACATCATTTTTCGAATTTAAGTGAATGTTTTTAATGATACAACCACTTACCTCACATCACTTTGAGATGTCACCTCGCAATAATGCCCTTGAAAGGTACTTTTCCTATCCTGAATCGGGTTTCCGGTTATGATATTGAAATTCTTCTTCTGTACCCCCGTTTTCGGCGCATAACTAACTTCATGTTCGTCCGATGACGAAGAAGAAGAAGAACTATGACTGGTCCTGGCAGTTTTCTTCTTTTCTTCTTTCCATTCCCGAACGATTTCCCGCAAACCTTCGATCCATTGGTAAAGGACCGGTGCGCCGACGTTCTCCCTAACAAAATATTCGGCGTAAACAATCAAAATTATAATGGAAAAAATTATTTTGGTATACTTACAAATAGACATCTTCGAACATGCAACTTATCCTCTTCTTAGTACCGCGATCCAAAGAGGGCGCTTGGAGCGTATAAGATGGCGGCGATTCTGACGGATAAGCGGGATATAAGGTTATGAAAAGTTTAACGTTATTATCAATTTCGATGCTGAACAAAGAACCGGAATCACTTTCTGCTTTCCATTCACTGCCGTAGATCGAAGTTAGGGCTTCGAGTTCGTCTTTCTGCTGAGCTAGGTTATCCATATTTATCGTAAACGAGACGATGAAATCGCGCGCTGTGATTGTATGTAGATTACTTGAACGATGACAGACGTTCAATACGTCGCTCGAGGAAATGAGTTAAATTTTCACCTTCTGGCAAATTTATTCTTTTATAGCAAATTTGTAATGAACGGTGAGAGTAAATTATGATTGAACACCGTTAACGAGCGACCTTAGGAATACATTATCGCTAATGGAATCTTGAGTGTAGTGGGGGTAGGAGGTAATAATTTGAAACTAATTGCGGGTGCAAAATACCTATAACAATTTTGGTAGTAATTCTGTTTGAGATCTGTATTGAAAACAAAACAATTTACTTGGAAGTGAAATTGTCTTTCGAAGCCTAATGGCAATAATCGTTAGGATGTCATCTTATCTTAATCCCTTTATCTCTTTCTCAAAATTACAATTCAGCAGGTGCATACAATAATAGTATTTGTCCCTCCTTATTTATTACCTATTGAGATAAAAAACTAACAATATTTGTAAATTATACGGCTGCACGATCTCAATGTTCACTAGAAGCGTTTCTCAAAAAAAAAAAAAAACAACAGGACTATATATAAGGTGTTTAGATAGAAAGAAGTGTAACTCCTGAAGAAGCTATAAATTACTGCGAAGGCACGAAAAACATCAAAAAAAGTTAACTTATTTACCTAAACCTCACTGGTACAGCCGTACTTCCATATATATACTATATACAGTTGTTTATTTGAAACCTTATCAGGTGGCCTACATTAACCCTGCTGTCAGATTAAGCCCATTTGGTCCAAATTTTTGTAATCTCAATAACTTTATAGGTGTAATATATTGCTTTGAATTTTCGACTCACGTGTTTTATTTATGTAACAAGCCTAAATCCATAATTTTAAGTATCTGACATAAGCCTGAACCGAAAACAATAAAAAGTTACTTATCTTGTATCACGGACCATTTGGTCCACTGAATATTTCAATTTGATAGAATATAAAATACTAAGCTTATTTACAGAAAAAGTATGCTTTTATTGAAAGTGCGTTTCATTACATTCTAACCAAAATATTTTGCGGTTTGTTTTGCAAATAAAATTTTCGCAAATGTAGCATTTTATATCGGACTTAGCCTTACAGCAACTACATATTCCCCGCTTTCGAAGAAGCAATATTTGAAGAGCTTGCAAAATTCGAGGATTGCATTTGGATATCAATCAATAATTTCGCTGAAAACTGTTGTTGAGGTAATCGGCTCCGTTTTATCATATGCGCGTTAGCCAAAGACAGTGCTAGTTTCCGTCAAAACTCTGGTCTCCTGCGATTTTGATCAGCCGGTGCCCATAAAGCATCGATCTCAGAAAAAGTATGTATGCATTCAAAGCGGATATATCGAGCATATTTGCAATTTTATACAAATCAAAGCGAATTCATTTTATAAGGTGGCTGTGCGACAGCGGCAAATACAACAACACAAACCAGCTGGATGCTCGAGCTAACATAAACACATTAGAGCGCCCAATTAGCCGATAAATGAATGGCAAGTTAAATTATTAATGGTTCATAATTATATTCATAAATTACATTGAAGAATTCAATCAATTATCATAAAAAATTTGCATTTGTGTCGTATGGTCTCTTAATACAAGATTCGTATATATATTTTTGATCTAACAGCAGGGTTAAGCAGACAATACACGTTAAAATTTTTACTTGTAAAGTACATGAAATATTTATTACATGTAAAAATTTACGACAATGACAATCTGAGGAATGCGGGTAAAAGTGATATAGAAATACACGGTGACAATACGCGGTCAAATTAACACTTTGTCAATAAATTTGTGAAAAATATATGTATTTTGTGATCATGTATTAAGGCTTTTAGAAACTAATAACATTATTAAAAAGTGCAAAGAGAGGTCAATTTTTGATTAATATATCATGAAGCTAAACGTACCTTCTCAAGCCCCCAACATAAATACCTGAAATGGGGTGATATCATTTGGGACACATCGTTGGAAAGGCATTACGAAATCAGTAATATATCATAGTTTGTTATTTGGTCAAGTTGTGAGAATTATAGCAAAAAAAAAAATATTCTTAGCAAGAATTGTAAAGGATAGCGTTATAACTGTTATTGTCATTATCTTTAATACCTCTATTGTATAATTTATTAACTCTACTACTTATTATTTCTTCGTAAAAATAATTTTTATTTACGATTTCTCTAACTCTGTTCATATTCTTTTCTCTAAACTCTGCATTAGCTAATCTAACCGCTCCATCAACTAATTCGGTAACTACATTAATGTTATGTAATTTAGAAGTTTCTGATAAATAATTTAGATGTTTACCTGAATTGATAGACTTTATAATGACAATTCGTTTTTAGAATGCCGTTATTGTGCATGACTGTCACGTTCAGAAAATTTAATGCGCTATTACATTCCCTCTCATATGTAAATTTTAATTTATTATGATACCGATTACAGCAATCTAATACCACATCAATACAACCCTTTTTATCATTCCCATAACGCTTGTAAAAACATACCCTAGAATTTAATTTTGCCAAACAATTTTGTTGTTAACGTGCCTATTCTATTGCCATGTAATAATTTATTGATAAATTTGTGCGTGAATTCATTGAGTCTTAATAACAACTTAACAAGAGTCATTTCTTCGTTATGGAACTCTTATTAACTTAAATTTAATATTCTAGTTTTTTAGACTTGTGACTATTAATTTCTTGTTTTATTGGGTGTTGCGAATTAAAATTTAAGAATCCATCAGAGCTAATAGGTTTGCAGTACAATTTAGTGAAACTACGAGTGTAGGTTGAAAAGTCTATGGGATCAATGCTATTTCCAAATATTTTATATCGTTGTGTTGGCAAAACAAAATAATATGGATTCAAGTTATATTTTGTTATTCAATAGGAACTCAACACACTTGCTCCAATGTTTCTCTGGCTTCTCAATGCCTTCCCGAAAGTGACTTTCTTCGAGGTGCCCAAAAATAATCGTTAACAGCCTCTATCAGTTCTTCATTCGACCAAAATCTCCTTCCATCCAGAAATGTTTTGAGTTTCGGGAACAGGTGGAAGTGTGACGGCGCCAAATTAGGTGAAGACGGCAAATGCTGAAGGATTTCGAACTTCAACTCTGTTCATTTTTGCTAAACGTCCTCGTGGTGAAACAACACCTTTTTCTTAATCATTCCGAGGCGTTTTTCCTGAATTGCTGCTTTTAATTTGTCCAAAAGTGTTGTGTAATATTGGCTAGTAATAGTTTTGCCTTTTCCAAGATAATCGATTAGCAAAATTTTTCTTGCGTTCTAAAAAGAACCAATACCATTACCTTTCCAGCCGAGGGAATGGTCTTTGTGTTCTGCAGCACTGATTCACCGCGTGCAATTTACTGTTTTGATTGCATTTTTGTTTCTGAGGTGTAGTGATGAATCTTGGTCTCATCCATAGTCACGAATCGTCTCTTTAAATCCGTTGGATTCCACGTAAACGCGTCTAAACCATCGCCCGAGGTTCAAGCTCGAATAGGTTTTTGCTCCGAATTGAGCAAACGCGGCACCCACTTGCAGAAAGCTTTTTTAAACCCAATTCTGTATGTAAGATACGAACTACTCCATAATTTCTGGCGTATTAGACGTTTTCGTACGTCCTAGGCGTGGTTCATCACTTCCATACGTGTGGCCACACTTGAATTCCGAAACCCAAAAATTCACGGTGGAAAATGAAGATGACGAATCTTCAAGAACGGCATCTAATCTTGATATGATTGCCGTTTCGATTTTCTTTTCCAAATAGAAGCATTTATTGACAAGCTCGAACTACGTTTTGAACCATAATTGAAAACAGAAAAAGTACTTGACTTAAATGCTGGTCAAAACCCGACTATTTGACAGATCGATTTAACATCTACAGTCGATTGATATGAAAGAGTTGCCAACACAACGATATAAAGTATTTGGGAAAATAGCAGCGATTCCGGAAACTTGTCAATCGACCCTCGTATAAATTGCGTTAAGATCTTGTAGGTACAATGTTAGGTCATAACGTCACGTGATCCGTCATGAGGACATTTTCTATTATATATTAGTGATTTGTTAAAGATGTTGATGTTTACTCAATACCTGGTTTCAATTCCTCGTACCACATTCCAATCTCGTAAGTTACTCTGCAATCATTAAGGATTATTAGGATTACCTGACTGTCATTAGAATATTTTCCCTAATTACTTTAGGGTTTGTCGCATGGAATGTATAAACATCTTAATGGCAATCTCTTTGATGAAATGCAGTCTAATCGTTTTCTATAGTAATTTCGAATTATTATTCATCTCTTTTCCAACCACAAACTTTACCTTTTCTCGCTCGACTTCAAACGAAATAGAAGTCCAGATATTTTGCTTTTCTTCAGTAAACAACAATGAGTAAATTTCGTATTTTCTACTTTTAACTTTCTTAAAAATTTCCTCATGTAACCATAATTACCTTGCCATACGTAGAAAAATGTATTCTTTTGCACTCCGTAATTAGAAACGGGGGTTGCTATTAAAAAAATATATCCATCACGTCGTATTTCCTACATAAATCACCATGCATGTATTAATTAGATATAAAAAATGCGGAAAAAAATTTAACGGATCCAAGCATTTTTTCCAAAATTTTGTCCCTTGAATTTCTAACATATGTATTCTACGAAATCGGTGTCCCAGTAAAAGTTCTAGTCAGAATAATGGGAGGGAGAATAAAAGAGGATATTCAAAAATCACTGGACACCCAATATGGCTTTAGAAAAGATAAAAGTAGGTACCTAAGATCCAGTTTTTTATAATAAGACAAGCAATAGAAAAGATCATAATTAAAAAACAAAGAAATACACATACGTTTCGTAGATGATAAAATAAGAAGAAAGGATGTGTGGTATGGTTAAAAAGTAAGGCAGTAAATAGAGGGACTATACAAATATTAAACATCGTGTATAATACAACACTAAATGTAGTAAGAATTAACAATCAGAAATCTCGATTGTTCGAAACACGAAATGTACTGAAGCAGGGGTGTATTTTGAGTAGAGTTTTGTCCTCGGTAGTGTTAGATCAGGCATTAAAAAAGGCTAAAAAGAAGATGAAGATGCTGAAAATGGATGACTGGAAAATGGAAAAGGTGGTTGCAACGGAGCTTCTATTTAACCCTTCGTATACACTAGGGCTCCAGTGGACCCCAACGCCAGCTGTCTCAATCAACACGACTTCTCTCATTTCGGTACATTTTTGAGAACCTTAATTTCTCTTCAAATTTTTTATTGTAATCCTATCGCATTCTAGATAGTTTGAGCTACGTTTTCGCGTCTATTTCATTCAAATCGGATGAATAGTTTTCTTATAATAAGTATTCAAAAATCGATGGGGTCCCCTGGACCCCGTGTGTATGGCCCGGGATTTGTGTATACGAAGGGTTAAGAATATATTAATAATAGACTCAGAAGAAAATTATTGTTCAATGATAAGTTGTCATTGATAATTTATCATGGAATAATAACATTCGGAGGAGTGTCAGCCTCAATCCGATTTACACTACTTAATTATACACGTTATCCATCTTTTTAGCAAACTCTATTCATTAGCGACAACTTCGGTAATGCCAACCTTGTATGCCTATTAGAACTAATTAAATATAAAGAAAACGAAAACGATTATTATTTTAGCGGACAAGAGAACATATCAAATTAAAACGGAAGATCAATGCATCGAACAAATAAGAGACCTCAAATACCTAGGATTTACAATAAAAGAAGCTGGAATCCTAGATGTGGAAATGAACGACAAAATAAGAAATGTTGGAAGAATATATAACTCACAGAAGTCAACATTCTTTAATCAAAAGAAATAACGAAACAAGTGATAGTGGAGCCGGTCAAAGAAGTGGTGAATTTATATATGAGCTGTGGACATTATCTAACAAAGAAAAAGTCAAATAAACGCAACAGAAATGAGTAGGGCAACCAAAAATATATAAATTTATGCTTTTATCCATACGTCTGATAAATAGAGTTTGTAGAAAAGGTGGATGACGTGTTATCATTAAGTAGTGTACATCGCACTGACGCTGTCACTCCGAATTTTATTATTCAATGATATGATAACTTATCATCTTATCAATGACAACTTATCATTGAATAATAAAATTCGGAGAAGTGACAGCGTCAGTCCGATTTACACTACTTAATGATAACACGTCATCCATCTCTTTAACAGACTCTACTGATAAAGGACTGGATTAGACAGAAATTTGTCTCAGACTAAAATATGAATTTTGTTAGGGTATATTTCTGCATATTTCATCCATAAAAGCACATATTGCATATTTGGGGAATTTTTTGTCATTTTTCATAATAATTGCATATATTTTAGATATTTCGTATTAACGTCGTCGCAATACCGTTTCGATTCGACATAACCATTGATAACCTTACCGTAAAGTTAAAGTTCAGTAAAGAGAACTACATTACCGGCTTTTCAAATTGAAGTTTTTTAGATTTTCTCATCCGGTAATTCCCCATTCTGCCGGGCGATACACCTCCCGTAAAACATTCTGTACGATTGCGTGTTTTTATGCTCTTCGCTTGTGTGTTCATGCCATATTTATTATTACAATAGCAAGTACAATTAAAAGTAGTAAGTAGGTATAAATATTTATTTAAAATTATAATGTGTACTACAAATTAGAAATTATTATATTACAAAAACACACTGTTATTGAAGCGCTAGCATTTAAATTTGCACCTATGTACAACATCAGTGGATGTGAAAATAAGTTTGTCCATGTATAAAAATGTCATAAGCGCAAACAGACAAAGTGTCGTTTGTTATAATCAAAATTTAAATTAAATCTGTTTGTGTCTTATGTAATACAATAAATATCTCGTATATATAAATAGAAATAAACCATTTTCATTTACTTTATTTCATGTTATCTACAGATTTAAGAGAATGTACCTACATATTTTGAAAACTTCATTTTAATTTTTTATAGAGCGTATTTTCATATTTAAATATCATGATTGGAAAATCAGTAGGATTAGGTCGTAAAAAATTTTTTCGCATGTTTTATGTACTATTGCGGCAACAAACAATGGGACACTTAAAATAATGTAGTTTAAATCTGCCTTTTGCCTTGTCAAAAGTTATGTCATTTTGAAATCATTATTGACATATGTCATTATGCCGCATTTAAGTGCTATTGGAACAATGGAAATAATTACATTACTTGGGGAAGGATGGTCCATAAGAAGACTAGGTAATAAATTTGGAGTGCCCAAAAGCACACACAACATTAAAAAATAAATGACTACAACAGGGAACTGTAGAAAGGCAAAGTGGTTCTGATCGTAAATTAGTACGGAATTTCATGGAAGAAGAAAATCTTATTCAGTTTTTAAGGAATAATCCATTTGATACCGTGGTAAAAAATAACTAAATATACTAGATTAATTTATTGTTTCCATTAAAAAGATTTGTTTCCAAGATTTTTATTTCAAATAAATGCATTTAACAGAATTTTCTTGCGTTTGTGGGTAAACTATTTTTGACATTAGACAAGATGATTAACGTGAACATGACAAACGACTGGTTTACACAGCTAAAAAACAGTCAAAGTAGCCTATAAGACTTGTCCCGATTTTTGTTGCCGCAATAGTACATCGTGATCAAGTGCAGCTGTCACGAAATTTTGTTGTGGCAACACTGAATTATTAGTCAACTGATTAAAATTGAACAAAAATTCAGTGCCGTTCCAACGGGGAATTACGTCTCAATACCACACATTTACGAAGGCAGTTTGCGGGTGAAAATATACAAATTGCAATTATTTTTAATTTTGAGCACGTACTGCAATTAAATAGCATAATATACAACGATTTGCATTCTTTGGGAGTATTGCTGTTTTTAGATAGAAATAAATAATGCAAAATGTCAAATTTATTTAGGAATCAAATATAAGCTACAAACCACAACTGGATCTCTCAATGAATTAGCTCTGGAAAGTGTTGATTTCTTTCAACGGTGTTAAATAAATCAAGGGACGATACTAACAAAGACAAGACAATAATAAAATAACAAAAACGAACGGCACTGGTATAGGTAATGAAGATAGGTATACTTTTGTGGTACCACTACAAATTGTTAGTTAATTCGCGCCGAAATTTAAATCGTGACAGTTTCACTTGATCACCCGGTATAATGTTTTATTTTATTGGTTCTTATACGTTAAATTAGAATGATTCGGAAGTGATTATGATTAGGTTGTATAATTTTTTTTTCGGAGGTTTCATGTATAATAACTACGATCAAAGTATCCAGAACAATATGCTTCTTACAAAGTATCTATCCCACGGGAATTGCTAGATAAAATTAAAAATCAGATATTTGGCCATCGGGAGTATGCATTAATCGTTTTTTAGAGCGGATTGCGGCGAAAGCCACAAACATATCGCAATAAATAAGGAAGACTCATCAAAAATCAAGCAAAATAAATATAACACCGAATTAATCCATCAAAAGGTACAAGCTTTGGGAAATAGTGTAGAAGAAATCACGAGAATAATGCAACTCAATCCACGTTGTATGTTTCTCTGTTTGACAGAGCAGTGGAAATCACAGGAGCAGCTCGAAATATTGCAAATTCAAAATGTCAAAATGGTTGCGAACTACTGTCGTAATACACGGAGGAGTGGTAATATATGCGAAGAAAAATATCAAGTGCACAAACCGAAAATGTTTAAGTGTTCTTTCGGTGAAAGGTGATTTTGAGTGCGCGGCAATAAACTGTAATATAAATAACTACAGTATATCGATTGGAACAATTTATAGACCACCTGACGGTAGAATCGATCTGTTCTTTGATAGACTTGAGAGACATTTTTGATCAACATTTTTGAAGGTAAAGACCTTATATTTGTTGTAGGGGATTTCAATATTGAGATACTGCATGAAAACGCTAATAGAACCAAACTTTTATCGTTACTGAACTCCTTTAATTTAGATCAGACAATTTTTGAATATACGTGTGTAACATCGAACACAAAAAGTTGTATAGACAATATATTTACAAACTGTAACTCATACGAAAGTCAAACGATAAACGCACATACGTCTGACCATTTAGGTCAAATAATAAGATTCTCAGTAGGTGATTATGTGGAAGATAAGTTCGGTTTTAGACGGTTCTTTACTGAGGAGGCTATAAACAAATTTAGGGATAATCTGAGACAAGATTGGGCCCGTGTATAGAAGTTGCCTGCAAATGATGTAAACAGCCAATGGAATACTTTCTTAACCTTCCTATACTCACGCATACGGTCTGTGAGACCGACTTATATAGTATAGTATACGTCTTTCATTTTGACGTGAGTATAGGAAGGTTAATATACTTTTTGCATATGTTTGACCAAATCTTCCCCTCTAGGAAAGTATATACCCGATGCAAACACAAAATATACCCCACCGACGAAGAGATAACTAAATGTAAACGTCACCTTGACGTCTTATACATTCTGTGTAATTTTAGTGTTGCGTACAAAGAGCAATATGCTGCTTTGAAGAAAACGCATGATCATCTTCTCATTGAAAAACGTCGGAAAACATATGAAGACAGAATCAGAAAGTCTGATAATAAAAACAAAACGATGTGGTCAATATCTAACGAGATTACAGGCAAGAACAAAAAGGCCGAAAATCAAATAGATGGACATCTTCATAACTTTGTCCATAAATATAACGAATATATACTTAAAGCAGGTCCAGAACTACTCAGACACCTGCGAAACACATGCTGTGTGAGCTCTGAAAGCCTTCCGTATAATAACGCATCCATGTTTTTATATCCTATCATCGGTGACGAATTAAAAAATATGTCGAGAAAGCTTAAACAAAAGCATAGCTCTGGCCATGATGAAGTTCCGACTAGTCTGTTAAAAGGATGTGTACCGGATGTACAAGAAGTACTCTGTTACATATTCAACAACTCTTTAAAATATGGTTTGTTTCTGGAGCAACTTAAAATTTCCATTGTAACACCACAAAAAGGGATCTTACTCGGATCTAAGCAGTTACAGACCAATCAGTGCACTGTCAAGCTTTTCAAAGTTATTTGAATTAGTAATGAGTACACGTCTTTTGAATTTTATGAGTGAAAATAACATACTATATGATTCGCAACATGGATATATGAAGGGAAAGTCTACCACAACTGCTATTTACGAGTCCACACAGAAAATATTGGATAGCCTAGAAAGTCGCTATATTTCATTAGGTATTTTCCTGGACTTGTCAAAGGCATACGATTCTTTAGATCATAATCTATTAATAAAAAGACTAGATAATTACGGTATACGAGGGATGGCTAATAGATGAATAAAATCCTACTTGGAAAATAGACCACAAGTGGTAGAGATTAAACGAAACAACTACACTTACCGATCGAAGTCAAGCATATAGCAGCTGGGGAATACCTCAAGGTAGTGTGCTGGGTCCGATTCTGTTTGTCATTTACATAAATGATATTAACACACTGATAGATGCTACAATGCTTTCGTATGCCGACGACATAAGTTTTCTGACTACAGGACCTAATTTCGAAAGCATAAAAATGCAAGCAAATGAAAACTATCACAAGATTGATGAATGGATGTCTTCTAACAATTTAGTTCTGAACAATGCAAAAACCCAGGCAATGGTCTTTAGAACTAGACAGAGCAATCTTGATATGCCTGAAGAAATTCTTGTAAACGACATCCCAATTGCTTTTTCTGAGAACGTTAGGGTGCTCGCCATTTTTCTGGGTGAATACTGTAACTGGTTGCCTCACACAAAATATCTCTGTTCGAAGTTAAATAGAGTATGCTACAATTTTCGAACAATTACAAAATACATGAATATCGAATCTTTAAAAATGCTCTATGATGCTAATTTCATGTCGTTATTAAGATACGGTATAATTTTTTGGGGAAGTAGCAATGGAATACAAAATATATTTCTTATTCAAAAAGAACAGTAAGGATTATGAACAGAATGTCATACCACCAAACCTGTCGAGACGTATTCAAATCTTTACACATTATGACAGTATATGCTCTGTACATTTATGAATGCCTGATATTTTGTTTCCTGCATAAAAACGAATTTGAAATGCAAGGTCAACATAGCTATAACACAAAAGCGCCTCATCTCAATTATCCCAAACACAGATTAACGTTAACTGAGAGAAGCCCCTATTATAATTGTATCAGATTTTATAATCAATTACCAGATACTATTAAAATTTCCAAAAACATAATTAATTTTAAATTAGCTCTTAAGAAATTTCTTTTAGACTTAGAGCCTTACAATATCAATGATTACCTAACATCTAGACATTGGGTACTTTAAACTTTCTGACATTATTTCATTTCTGTACTTTTTCCGATCTGAAATAAATATTATTATTATTATTATGTTTTAATTTATTCCTTTTTTATGTTTATGTATTTCTGAGCCCCTCTGCCCTGTCCGTCCGACTCGTCGCCTCTCGCTCGTACATCATACTCTCTCTCTCTCTCTCTCTCTCTTGTTTTCTTTGTCTTTCACACGAAGCGAGCGCCTGGCTCCGCCCAAATTTAACGCTAACGCTCTTACGGTTAAGCTCGAGCTGGTCCGGTGCCCCTTAAGAAGTATTCACTTCAATAAAACAATATTGGCCAAAATCAGGAACGAAACATTCAGGAGAAACCTTAAGGTAAAACTGATACTAACGAAAATAGAGAAAAGATAACTGGGATGGTTGTGATATATTCACAGAATGCCATACAGTAGGTTAACCAGAACGAGGTACAAGTACAGTGTTCTAACAGAAAGGGAAGACTGATGAAAACATAGCAGAGAGTGTGCAGCAAGAGGCACAAGAAAGAAGAATACGATAGGAGCAGGTTAGGAAAATACGGTAGGAAGACTCAGGATTCAGTAAGTAAGTACTTTACGAAAGCATTGTATATGAGACAAAAAGAAACTAATCCCACCATCTATTAGAGCACATTTTTATTCATTCCATTTTAATAATTTAAGCTAACAATCATCACATTTAAATAAATACTAATCTACGGATAAAACGCTTTCGATACTCGATCTATTCTTCGCCGGTAAACGCGGTCCTCCCAAATAACTGATCGGATTACCGAATTTTCTCTGGTTCTCGTTCAGAAAAATCGGTCTCAGATACACGGATCGTCTTCGTACCATTTCTTGCGCTATAGAAAAATCGATATTAAATGAAACGGAAGAAGAAAATTATTGAATTACAAGTTACCTTTTTCAAACTCTTCAGGAGTAATTACGTTAATAAGGATTTCGTCATTTGTCACCTATGAGGAATATTAAAACAAGAAAAAAAAAGTTCACTTCGTGTTTCGTTAGTCTGGTGCCTGATGCTCTACACAATGATGTTAATGTCTTTGTTATTAACCAGTGCATGTATTAAGACATTTAGGTACGATGAACTTTGTTGTTTTGGTGTTAGAGGTGAAATGTTTCAACGTATTTTGTCGTGTTTTCTTTCCTTTATTTCACTAGTAATGCGGGAGACACCACAGAATTATTTTATTAAATCCGGTGACACGTGTTTCGTGCTATACGATACTAGACAAAAGACAACGGTCCTCTCGATTGGTAGTTGTTTTTTGATTTATTATAGGGGGTGGTTTACTTTTTGCATGAATGTTTAATACGTAGAAGAGATACATGCCGTCAGCGTAAAAAGGAACGTCTTTACGTGATTTGAGATGATGGAAGTGACCCCTTTCAGAATACTTTTTCGTCCCCTAAGTTGTGGAAGGAAAAGTCTAGTTGACATAAATAGAATTTAAGAAATCACGGTTCATTCGGCAAGCCACGGTTTGAAGATGCTAGTTTCGTTGCGAGCGAAGCATGTGTCATCCGATTCAATTAAGTAAATGTGTGGTGAGGAGTTTACTGATGTGATATACGAGGGTAGATCGAACAGTTTCCGAAACGACAGTGAAAACAAAATAATAGGTATTCGAGTTATATTTTATTTTCCAATATAATCCCCTCGAAGTTCAACACACTTGATCCAATGTATCTCTTGCTTCTCGATTCCCTCCCGGAAGTGACTTTCTTGGAGGTTCTCAAAATAATCATTTACAGGCTCTACCAGCTCTACATTCGACCAAAATCTCTTTCCACCCAGAACGGAGTCAAATTAGGTGACAAAATCGATCAATTTTTGTCGAACAATGGCACTTGAACGAGTGGGCGCATTATCATGGTGAAATAACACTTTTTCTTAACTTTTCACAGGTGCTTTTCCTGAACGGTTGCTTTCAGTTTGTATTGTGTAATATTGCCCACTAACAATTTCGTCTTTTTCAAGATAACCGATTAGTAAAATTCCATTGCGTCTTTGCCCTCTTAGGAGCTAATTCACCGCGTACAATCCACTGTTTTGTTTGCATTTTTGTTTCTGATGTGTGGTGATGAATTTAGGTTTCATCCATCGTCACAAATCGTCTCCTGAAAACCGTTGGATTCCTTCCAAACAATCGGTCGAGGTTCGAGCTCGAATGCGTTTTTGAACCGAATTGAGCAAATGCGGTACCCATCTTGCACAAAGCCCAATTCATTATGTATGTAAGATACGAACTACTCGTTCATAGGAAATGGCCACGGCTTCCTCAATTTCACGCACTTTTATTCGGCTATCGGCCAAAACCACGTCGTAGATTTTTTCCACAACTTCTGGCGTGGTAGCCGTTCTTGGACGAATTGAACGTGGTTCATCGCTTGTATGCGCTCGACCACGCTTAAATTCCGAAACGCAAAAACTCACGGTGGAAAATGAAGGTGATGAATCCTCAGGAACGGCATCAAAACTTTGGTTTGATATCCGTTGTAGTTCCTCCTCCAAATGGAAAAATAGGATGACAGCTCGAACTTCGTTTTTATCCACAATTGAAAACAGAAAACGGTACTTGACTTAATGTCAAAACAAGACAACTTGACGGATCGATTTAACATTCGCCGTCAATTGATATGAAAGAGTTGCCTACATAACGACATAAAGTATTTGGAAAAATAGCAGCGTTTCCGGAAACTTGTCAATCTACCCTCGAAGTGTCACCAATACTACATCACATTTCTTGCAATCGCTATCAAACGAAGTTATAATACGAGTAGCATCTTGTTGGGATGTCTAAGTGAAGAATGCGCACAATAAAACTCATACATCGTTCTTTCTAAGTCTTTTTATTTGGATCAGTTCCTTTTTCTTTTTAAATATTTTGCATATGTACCTACTATGTTTATGTAGAAAAAAGAAAGGGGTTATATAGTGTTGTGTGATTAACGAGTTGCTACGTTCAAATTTGAAAAAAATGTTCGGATTTTTGACATCCCGAGAGCGCCCAGAAATTTGGACGTAGCAATTCGTCTTTCCTTACCAGATAAAACGAGGCTATAGGTTCAGATCGCACATTTACGTCTAACTGTATTAAAACTATTCTAAATAACTATGATGCCTATGTATGTGTATGCATATGTATATTTTCTAGTAAGTGTACGTATGGTGTGTGTTAGAAATGCTCCAAAAATGTTGAGTTCTTCCAGAATCTACTGCGAGCCGTCATTAAGCTTACTAAATTCTTTATATGTATCTAGAATACTACAAGAGTATCAAGAACTTAATTGACGTGAAATTCACTACGTCACAAAAAATCTCACCGAATCTTCACAAAAAATGAGCTTTATACTATGATTAATTTATAGACAAAGAAGATTTTCCAAAGTGCTCCTGGTCAAAATATCTTTTTTGATTTTCCCCCAGCTTTCCTCAATTTGGTCATGTTAAACTGAAAGGAAATTTCCTAAGAAAAATTGACGAAAAGTTAAAAAACAATTTGTTCAGTTTTTCTCAATTCAGGAATTCGAAGCTAAAAGCAGGAAATTGTAAACGCAACGGCATTAATTTTATCACGTAAAACCCTTCACCTCGGTTTTCTATTTTGCGCATTTGTCTTCGATTACGTCGCATATCTACTCGTAATAGATTCCGGAAGATGTCCAGTATCGTGAAATCGAAACCTAACGGAAGCTTGATCAATTGTCTTATTTAAATATAGCTAATTTCTACGTTAGTTAGTGTTCTCGTCGATCATGAAAGGCAGTCGAGTCGCCAAGGGATTGCTGTGAGGCGGGGGCCCCTTACTGCGAGGTCTCGTTGTCGATAATTTTACCTGTCCGATAATTCTGGATTAAAATGTAACGAACGTAAGATTCTAATATTTCAACTGTTCGTGCAGGATTCGTGCGAATTTCTAGCCATGCAATTGCGGAATATATCGGTGGACTTGGAGGGAAGGGATAGAAAATCTTTTAGATTTGAAGAAAGATTTATTGAAGAAAATATAATAAAATAAAAAATAAATACCAATTTGTGAATTCTGTTTATTTTTACAGTCTGAACAATGTTAACATGAAAGGTAATATTCGTAAATTAATTTCTAACAAATATAAACTTTGCTGGATATTTTTGTTTGGTCGGAATCAAATCACTTTTATATCCTCCGTTTACCAGAAAGGATTTTATTAATTTGGAACAAAGAAAAGAATCGGAGGACATGTTCGGAAGGATTGCTGTTTATCGCTTAAAATGTCAATGGATGTTATAGGCGCGAATTTCAAATTTTTGATAATACTATGTCTATAGATTATAGTATCCATAGCAAGTTTGGATACAAGTGATAATTTTAAAGAAAGTTCATATCCTCTACCATCATGTATTTTGACCTGTGGAAGACGATGGTGCTGCCAAAATTCACCTCAAAATAAAAATTCCAAATTTTTGCCAGAAACTAAGTCGAAGTAACACTACGAGATCCTTAACTCACCAAAACGTCTTAAACGTTGCCGCAAAGTGCTAGAATCCTCTACTAGCATGTAACTCTATCCGTAGAAGACGATGGGACTGCCGAAATTTATCCCAGAATAAAAATACAAATAGCAAATTTTTGCGAAAAACTAAGTCGAAGCAACATAACGAAATCCTTAACTCACCAAAATGTCTTAAACGTTGCCGCGGAGTGCTAGAACCCTCTGCTAGCATGTAACGCGAACCGTACAAGACTATGGTGCTGTCAAAATTCACTTCAGAATAAAAATCAAAATTCCAAATCTTTGCGAGAAACTAAGTCGGAGCAACACCACAAAATCCTTACGTCGCAAACAAGACTTGAAATCGTCTACTAGTATGTAACTCGACCCGTAGAAGACTATGGTATTGTCGAAATTCACCCCAAAATAAAAATTAAAAGAAAAAAGAAACCTTGGGGAAACTAAGTCGGAGTAAAACCGCGAAATCTCTCAAGTCGCAAGAATGACATCAAGGTTGTTGCAGAGTGCAAAAATCCTCTACTAGCATGTTAGCTTTTCACCTCTCTTTCCATCCACCACAAACAATTTGAATTTGCATCTTTTGATAACTAATTTATATATTTTTTATTGCTTCATAATGTTTTTTCATAAACTGTGACGGCATTCGACGGCGTTGCCCACATAGTAACTACTGGTTCTGGAGGCAATGGTAATTTAGGGAACGTGTCTTTATAAAATTTAATTCTTAAAGGCGATTTGACAAACTTTTTTAGCAATTATTAATTAAGCTGCTTACTACAGGAAATTGATTCCTTACTTCCTGCGCCAATCTATACCAGGTGCTAAATAATTGGTGTATACTGAATTTTTCTTTCTAACTCTTTTGTATGAATTAAGGAAGATTTACTACATTTTTCGGAATTCAAAAATCCGATCAATAAATTAGCAACATATCATAAGCATGAGACGCTGTCTCGTTCACTTGAACATTTATTAAAATCGTCACCGATAGTTTCCCGAATGCCACGGTTAGTTCTTTGGAATATTTTGTCAACGTAAGCTTTTCTTAAAATGGTTTCGTCGGGAATTCACGGATTCGTATATTTTCCAAGAAACGATTGAAGCGTGATGTCTTCCAATTCTGCTAAAGGAATTCCTCCACCGATCAATGCTTTACACAAATCTAAACAAAACTGTTATTGCTCCGTTTTCTTTTAGCATTTAAGAAAGATCCTATAAGTACTTTTTGTAATTACGCGGCACTGGGATGTAATTTTTTGATTTTACTTTGATGCTTCCCCCAATATGCTGCGTTATCAAAAAAATTGAAGGGAGTTATTTTGATTAGATTTAAGCAATTGCAGAAAATATCGTATTTTAGAATGCCATCCGTCTTTGCCACTCCCAGTCTCAATGGAAGTAAGTCGACATGGTCATCATTCCAAAACCCGGCTAACCGCCCACCTGGTTCCAAAACCACCGGTCTATCAGTCTTTTCCCAGTTCTTGGAAGAGTAGCACACTCATCTAGGAGATAAATTCCAAAAACATCATCCCCAACGCCCAGTTCAGATCCAGACCAGGAGACTTTGCTTCAAATCTTCTGCACATCGAGGGATTCAACAACCAGGTATGCTGTCTCCCTTGACGTGTCCAAAGTCTTTGACAATATTTAGCACCAACAACTAATCTATAACATTCATCGGAATATCTCTATAAGTTAACTTCGCATCATCAGTTTTTATTCTCTGCAATCGAGAAATTTCCGGGCTAAACCCTCTAATTCATACTAATACATCGCAACTCCCAGAAGAAATATGCCAAGAAGTATTCGTACAGGCCTCGTGCAAAAACTGGTAGCTACGTGTGGAAATTTTCCAAAACGAAAGTAAGTTCGAACAGAATGCGTTTAAAAATGGGAACTTTTATTAACGACATACCCAAAAGAACGCAAAATTTGCAGCCACTAAATTCACCACGATTGACTAGATAGGAAAAGGAACGATATCGTGCAAAGAAACGATATTAAGAACACGGTAAAGTTAGGAATTAGTAAATTTAAAAATTAAAGAAATTAAACGTGTGCAGTTCGAAGATCCACCACCACTAAAAGTGGAACGCTGCATGTACAACTACGAAACGGAACGTTCATTCAGACGCGATCAAAATTTTGATAACACCTTAGCCTGGTCCATATTGGCAATACGAAGGATAAGGAAAATTTCTAGTGGGGATGTTGCTCGATTGAGGTATTATGGTAACTTCTACAGCGGGGTAACTTATGAAATTCTTTTGTGGAGTGGATTACCAGTTGCGCGAAGAGTGTTCCAAAAGCAGAAGCGGGCAATAAGAACCGTTATGGGTGCGAGTAGTACAAACTAGCTGTAGAACATTTTTTCAAAATCTAAAAATGTTCACCCTATCCTCATGTTATATCCAGGCATGTTTGACTTGAATCCACCAAATTCCCGACCCACAGTGAGAACCATAATTATAACCCCACGACATGGAAACAAATACAAAACCCCACCACCGTGCCAATAAGCCTCAGAAAAGCACCAACTATACAACAATTAAGAACTGTATGTACAACCATCAAGCCAACAGAAGTGAAGGAATATCCCCTGCGCCAATTCAAGAGGAAATCTATTAAACTGCCAAGAGCCATTATATTGTAGTATAAAGGACGATTTTTTCGAATCAGATTTGTCAAATTTACTGTAAGTTTGTAATGCAGTCTTATATTGTGTTTCATTATTTTGTTTGCCTAGTATATAATTCTTGTTAGAGCAAAGCTCTTTTAGGAAGGTTCTGTAGCGAGAGTTAACTGGAAAATAGTGAGACGCTTGAAATCGTCAAATAGGCGCTCTTTTTTATATCTCTTCTTTCAATAGTTCTTTCTCGCTCGCACACAGACACGTTTGCGTCTGTCCCCATTAGATGGCGCTCTTATTATTCAGATTCGAATTTACTTCAAATTCCACTTCGACTTATGAAATACTTTTTCTTTATATATTGTTTATTCAATTATAGAATTTTACCGCTTATTCAAATAAAGAGAATTTCAAGCATATTTTCACTTCATTAAATCAAGGCTCAAAATATTAAACGGAGATTCAAAATTTTTTGATCAATTATACCTATAAAGAAGTGAATCTGGGGACAGACTGTATATTACTTGTATGCATTTTATTCCTTTTTGTGCTAGCAAATTTTGTTTTATTTTAGGATTTAATTATTATTATAATTTCAGTGTTTTTAATCTGACGTATCGTTACACTGTTCCTGAGTATTATACACTATCTATAAATAAATAAAATTTATTTATGTTTTTATGAAAATGACAAATTAGTATCCAACTCGCATGTTTGTAAGCATTTCGTCCAGAATCTCAAATTTGTTGAGGACTAGTCTCGAACGAAACTCCTCGAATTACAAGAAATTAAAGTGTTAAAGCAGGATAGATGCAAAAATGCGAAATAGTCCAATTATCAATTATTAGCAAGTAAAAATTAGTATCTACACATCCAGAAGCGTACCTTAGAAGCCTCAAATGCAAGAAATAAAAGGAAATAAATAAATAAAGCGATAAGTTGTAAAACCAAGCATTTCTCTTTTGTATTAATCTGCCTATCTATATTTTCTTTAATGTATAATAAAAATGACTAGAAATTAGGGGTGATAATACACAATATATAATGAAATCTACTAGAAAAAATATTAAGCCGGTTGTAAGTATGAATTCGTGCTGTTGTGAATTAATTATTCATGAAAGCCGGTCGAAGAAAGTGTGACCTCGCTAATGCTGCTCAGCGGCGCCAGCTTCGTTAAATTACTTACGGATCGACTATCTTCTTTCGCATCGATCGAATCTATGCTGGTCTTATGGTTAGGTCCGTCCGTTTCTTCCTTGTCCTCTTCCTCCTCGTGAATATCGTGTATTTTACCCAAAAGCTCCGAAGCTTCGCCCACTTGATCCCAATCTAATTCGGCTGCGCTATCTAGGAAAAATTGAGGTGAAAAATCAACATTGGAAATGAGGTCCTTGGTTGTTTTGGTGCAAGGATACATGCCCTACTCTCCCTCCGGTTCCCATCCCCCAAAGGTCATTGTCAAATAGAACTGCATCTTAAACTCATGTTATACAGAGATATCGACAATTCCTGTCCACCACGTGATTACCAAATTAAGCAACCCAAATAACAGCAGTTGGTAGCACACTATTGCTTTATAAAACCGCTCTGTACTAAAAAGTACAGTTCTGATATTTTAAATGGAACGAAAACATAAAGATGACAGCAAAAATTGTAAATAACGATTGTACGTCTATGTCAAATTGTAGTATGATCCTAGTGACATGTAAATGCCATAAACCTATGAACATAAAAATCCCCCGATTTAAAAAATTACTGGGCCCCTAGTAGACAATCATTGTCGATAAGTCTGCACATTCTTAATAACCTTTTCAGGACTGAGAAATTGAAGAATTTCGATCTAAAAGTTTGTACCACGTACCTCTAAAACTGATCCTCCTTTGAACCTTCTCCGCTCGTTTCCCATTTTGATTTTCCTGTATCGGTTTCTCGGTCACCACAGCCACTTCCTGTACAACGGCGGTGTTCAACGATTTATTACTACCTTTCTCCAACGTTCCGTTCTTCACCGGAATCTTCCCGTTTTGTTCCGACGTTTCGGACGTCTACAATCATCCCGAAATGCACAACTTTTCCTCCTACGTCCGATCAAATCTTACCTTATCCAGAATTTTAGCAGCTTGTTCCTTCGACCACAAGATACTTGCGTCCGTTTCTAATTCCTTCCTTCTCCGATATTGCTTGTCGTTCCTGTACAATTCGTAGGCGCAGCAAATGATGACGATAACGAAGAACACCGACAACGTAATCACGACCACTTTTCCTTTGCCATCTTCCTCCACCGATCTGGCCGTGTACATCGAAATGTATTGGATGCGTTGAGGAGCGTCTTCGACCCAAGTCTTGTCTTTACCCTGAAACTGTGGAATTGGTGAAGATGATCTTCCAAACGAGGGAACGCGGCTTACTTGGCTTATATTTAAGTTGGTGGGGCCCGTTGGGATTTTGTGGGGCACGTCGAAATTAGCGCTGCATTGAGCGCTTCTGACTCCGTGCGAATTGGTGACGTTCACCTTTTCGGCTCCGGTTTTCGTGAAGAGCATGTATTCCTCGAGAGGTTTCATATCGTGTTCGTTCACCTCGATGAATATATCTACGAATAAAAATAAGATAATTCGACGTTTCGCCAACCCGTTTTATAGCAGTTTCTCAAAAATCATGATTTCAATAAATGAAATAAAAGAGCTTGTTTGAGTTCATTACATATATTGTAAGTGGCGATAATTGAAGGATTTGGTGCAAAAAGGGTATAAGTGAGTTTTTTACATTGATTTAAAAATAAGGTTAAACCTACCGTCTGTTAGTACGAAAAGGGAATAAGTGCATTTTGAACTTAGTAGTGTCATATTTGGAGAAGTATTATAACATGTTAAACTAAAACTACCAAATTAAGCAACCCAAATAACAGCAGTTGGTAGTATACTATTGCTTTATAAAATGACTGTGTACTGAAAGGTACAGTTCTGCTACTTTAAATGTATGATAAAAATATTGGAGCGAAAACGTAAAGATGACAGGCGAAATTGTACATACATTGTACGCCTATGTCAGATGCTAGTATGATCCTAGTGATATGCACGTGCCACAATGGTTCCTGCAAAGAAGATATAAAAGTACCCTTTTTGCACGAACGTCAAGCTTCAAGTTGGTTAGTTGTTCAGAAAGATAGTGTGTGCTAGTTTTCTTTAAATTTGAGCTGAATTTATGAACTAAATGTGCTGTTATACTTTCATTGTGCTACCAATCAGTGCATAAACTAAATTCACAAAATAGAAATATTTTATAGAAAAATTACGACATGCATATCGATACAGAATTTTTTCTTTTGGTTGCGAATAAATTTCTAAATGCTGCTGATGACACAGATTCAGAACCGTACTCCGCTGATGAGGATGAATGTGTTCCATGCGAAGAGATTTCACATACTTCCGAAAGTAGTGACCAAGAAATTCCCAAAAATGCAAGTCATGTTACTCCAAGAAGGACGCGAAGACAACGACGATGTGAAAATGAATGGACGCGATATGAGAAAAAGAAACTAAGCATTGAAGGAAAGGAATGTGTAGGGCACAGAAACAATGTAATTCGTCCAAGTAGGAACTTAAAAGAGTACAATCATAGATGCAGATATAAATGCAATGAAATCATTTCCGAAACAGACAGACAAGAGCCATTTAAGAACTTTTGTAAACTCCCTACCTATGGTTTGCAAACATGTTTTCTGTCTTCTTGCATTATGAAAGAGGATGTTGCCAGAACCAAAACTAGGTGCTGCAAGCAACATGAATTTTAGCACAAAGATAATGCTATCCTATAAACGTTTTTGTAAAGCATTCGTCCTCAAAACTTTCGACATTAGTAACAGGCGCTTTACAACAATTTGTCAGAAAACCAGTCGTTTAGGTATTTGCGAAATTGGCAAGCGAGGAAAAGCTTCCAGTGTGTACAAGATTGATGAAAACACTTGACGTGCTGTAATTCAACACATAAAGATGTTCTTAAGATATAAGAGCCACTACTCTAGAAAAGACAACAGTGAGAGATACGGTATCTCTCACCAGATTTAAATATTACTAAGATGTCCAACCTGTCTAAAGAATTTTGGGCTGCAAACAATAAAACTGCAGCCAAATTATCTTACTATCGAAAAAAATTTAACGCTGAATTTAATTTAGGATTTCTTAACCCCGATACTGATACATGTACAAAACGCGACAGTCGAAATTTGATTAAACATTTACAAAATGCAAAGATCGTGCAGTCCAGTAAAGCCAAACTAGAGTTACATCAAAGGAATGCTGAAAAGGCAGAACAGTACAAAAAACAGACATTGAACCCACTGTTTCCTTTTTTTGTATGAGATTTTTGGCTCCGTACAAAGATTTTTAGCGTCTTTGTACATTGTACAAAGATTTTTTTTTAATTATTGTTTTTTGAATGAAGGCTCAGTTTTTTCCTATCTTTGTACATGTACAAAGAGGCTCGTACAAAAGAAAACCCTTGCATAAATTCCCAACAAGCTGAAAATTTGCATGAACATTAGGGACACCATTATAATGAAATTGTGAAAAGTCTCCATCAATCCCGTGTGTGCAAAAAAATTTATTCAAGGTCAAAGTTCGCAAAAATGGGTTTCTTGGATTTTTCTGCGAAACGGTTAGTTTTATGATAAAAATATTTCAGACAAAAATTGTAGATCATGCAATTATCTACAAATTGTCCTTACAGGTTTTTTCATAACATTAACCATTTCTGAGAAAAAGCGATTCTAAAATTTACTTTAGTTGTATTCTCCATAATAAGCATGACAGACCGCTATGTACATACATCATTGGACGCATTATATAAATAAAACTATTAGTGTGCGTGACTAATACATTAATATTGAACGATATTTCTGAGAATATGAACTGAAAAGAAACCGAGTCCCTCATTTTATGGGACCATGTGGCCTTGAGCAACATCTGCTGCTGTTCAATTGTCTACCTGGCAGTATCCGTCTACCTGCTTTTATTTCTAAGATATTAATTTCATTTCAAACATTTTGTAAACAGAAAAATAAGAACAAAACGAAATTGAACACAAGCATGACTTGGTAATCAACTGGACCCAGAAGCATGGGGTTGGAAGCTAACTAATAATGTATTGGAACCGATCCGTACTCTACTTCCACCTGCACCAGAAAACCTCCTTAATACTATTTTTTGCAAAAAGGGGTGTAATTCGAATTGCGGCTGCAGAAAAGTAGGCTTATCTTCTTCACCAACATGCACCACTTGTCAAGGCCAGTCGTGTTCAAATGTTGAATCTTCAACAGAAGAAGATCCTTACATCAACGACGAAGCAACTGATATATCGCTGTTAGAACAATTTACGTCAACTCAGGAAGATGAGGAAGAAGAAGAAGAAATACAAGAAATAGAAGAAGATGGAGGAAGAGAAGAAGATAAAGAAGAAGAAGATGATGACGATGATGATGAATAAGACGACCTTACATTCCATTAAATTTTACTGAGATAGACCGTGGAGTAGGTCTACCTGGGAAACCACATTAAAAAGACGCGCTAAGTGCACTGCCTCATAGGTGGCGTGGGAACGTGTGCGTATTATGGAGACTACAACTAAAGTAAATTTTAGAATCGCTTTTCCTCAGAAATGGTTAATGTTATGAAAAAAACTGTAATGACAATTTTTGTAGATAATTTTATGATCTACAATTTTTGTTTAAAACATATTTATCATAAAGCTAACCGTTTCGCTGAAAAATCCAAAAGACCCATCTTTGCGAATTTTGACCTTGAATAAAATTTTTTGCACACATGGGATCGATGGGGACTTTTCACAATTTCATTATAATGGTGTCCCTAACGTTCACGCAAATTTTTAGCTTGTTGGGAATTTATGCAAGGGTACCCCTATTTTTCGGCTAAATTGACCGGACTATAAAAGTAACCCAAATAACGAGATTTTGCGCAAATTCTTAGAACCCGGTCATACTTATATGGAGTATGGAGTACGTACTTTGTTGTTACAGAAAAAAATAAAAGGAAAAATCCACAAGTATTTGTTCGCACTCACTGGCGGCAAGTTATTAATGGTTCTTCAAAAAAATTTTGAGCGCATGAAATGACTAACGAAAAAATCTACTGTCCTATGAAACTTAATTCAGTGATAAAGAATCGGCAGAAAGACACTACTGAAAAAGCTCTAAAACTCACTTCACTTTCAATATAAGAAAGATGCAGAATCGTTTTCTTTCCAGTTCAAGTCAACTTTGGAACGTTCTTTTGCATTGTTCAAATGTGTTTGCAGTCCTTCAAAACCTGTACGCCTTTCTTTATCACTAAATAACATACTTTTTGTGCCGTTGAATAAAAGTCCAGTTAAAATCAAATTTGCGAAGTGGTCTAATCTTCAAACTCTTCTTAGTTTTATACCTCCTATATACCATCCATTTTATACCAATATGGTACACGAGAAGATTTTAAAAAAACAGAAAGGTAAGACAGGACCAAAAAATAACACAGAAAATTTAGAAGATGCTGAAGTACTATGTCCCAACTCAGATATTGATGTCGAATCTGGTACTGATGACGTTGTCTATGATATACATTCAGATTATGAATAATTTGATTTTTCAAATAAATGACGTTTTTCGTTAAATGTGTATTATTTTGACCTACTAATAATAAAATATTTTGTGCAAAAAGGGTAAGAGTGCATAACATTTTAAAAATTACGCTGTTATTGAAAATTTTTGCTCCACAAAGGAAAAAGTATAAAGCATAAATTCAGAATACACTAACTCTGCTACAGAATTTTCAACAACCAATTAACTTTGCAGTCGTATTACTCAAATTGTTAAATTATGCACTTTTACCCTTTTTGCACCAAACCCTTCAATTATTTCGGCACACAGTGGCTTCTTCAGGTAGAAGAATGCTGATTTCTCTTTGGAGTACTTCCATCGGCATCGAAATTTTCAAATGTGTACTTACTCGATAGACATCCGCTATAAGCCTTGTATATCGCGAATCTGGGATCTGAAGTGTTATGTCCTCCAATTTGAACTTCATTGGCTCCCATCTCGGCGACCGGGTTGAAAGTCTGCGCCGGGATTTGATCCATGGGCACCAATTCCTTATCCACGAAAAGCTCAGATTCGTTACCGTCCCGTACATAGTACACGAAATGCCTAGCTCCGTTGATGAAGCTCTTATTTTGCACGGTCGTCGAGTACACCGCACCTTCACGATCCTCTTGAAAGATAAGGTAACCCTCGCGACTTAAAGCAACCAAGAGATAATAACTTCGACTGCAACCAAAAAGAATTTTTAGAACAGCGATGATGAATAATAGTAGATAGCCCTAACTTATTTTCCGTTTGTAACAGCAACAAGGCCGTATCCTTATTGCGAATATCCATGGTGGAGAACGCCAAATGGATCTTCACGTAGTCCACGGTTCCGTTCAAGAAATACGACCTCCAAAGTATGGATTCTCCGCTAAAATCTGCTCCTTTTTCGGTGGAACAGAACTCGCCGTAATAACTGGTACGTTCGCAGTTACAAGTGTGTAACTGATTGCGGAAATCCTCGATGCATACTCCTTCGTTCTTGCACGGTAACGCGTCGCATTTCATGTGACAGTGCGGTATTACACCTGAAATTTCTTTCAATTCAAGTCTTATCGATGTACTTTGCATCGACTCCGCGCCGTCTAACTTACCATCCGTCGTGTTATCGATCATGGCCGTCAAATTTAGGATGTGGCCTCCGACTTTTAAGCCTCTCATGCAACCTACGTATCCGGGTAAGTCGGTCGCACCCGCGGCTTTTAGTAAAGTTTCTTCATCGTAACCTCCGATGTTTAGTTGGAAGTATTCGGTTGGTGGAGCCGGCGGTCTTTGAGGAGCGATGATTTCTAAATTATATTTTATCGAATTATAACGAAATGGAAATTGAAAGAATCGTTAAATTAGAACGTCATCATCAGTAATGAGGATTTATCAGAATCTTCCAGTTTCGAAACGATCCAAAGTTATTGCAACAATTAACTCGATGAGGATTGGATAATGATTTGGTGACATGGGACGTTTCTGAGGTTCCATGAAGGGCGGATTAAATTTACTGAAACTATAACAAAAAAAAAAGAAGAAAAGTTGGAAGAATTGGTAAATTGATACGATTCTTGAGTTGTTAGAATCTTCCAGTTCCAAAAATACTAAAGATTTAGGATTCTTTCGGTTGTTATTGGAGAATGAACATGAATCGTTGGTAATCTTTGAAGTTTGATGGTTACTGGACTAAATTCGAGAGAAATACGACAATATGACACAACTTGGTATACTAATGAAGCTAACAATACATCAATATTATCTTCCTTCGTAGTGCTTGTCAACCAGATAACAACCTACTTGTACATAAGCAAGCCATCTTTTGATGTTGAAAATCTTCCTTTAGCGAAGCTATGCAAGAACGCAACTGATTATACATTTACAAATTGGAAGAAGGCACTCGAAATGCTTGAGAAGTAACAGTTTAACAAAAAAGCAGAAGAATATACAACTTAAGACGACAAAAGCACCAGATATATCATAGTCTCCACAAAGCGTGCCCAATTTGGTTCAGCTATGAAGTTACAATCTAAATGTCATCATGGTTGCAAGAAACGACTGCTCCGTGCTGGATAAAGTGGGATACCATTTCGTACCACCAACTGTGCTGAATATATGAAATCATGGATGCCCCATGATGAAGACGCATCATCTAACAATAAGTCAGATGAGCAACAGGATGGCCAAAATGTGGAAGTAAGATCATCAGTAAGATAATCATGGAGTGCGAAAGTCTCTGAGGTGCAATGGTTTCTCAATAGAATTTTGTTCAGAATAGTTGTAGGAATTAGGAGATCAAGCCAATCCACTAACCTTCATTGTTGCTATCTTCATTGAAAGTGTTACAATTATATCGATGTACATTGGACATTGGTTGGTAACCAGAGATATTTGAAGTTCGATCATTTCTGGATTAAATTCGATCGAGTTGTAACAGAAAGCATTGGAAGAATGGGAAGTTTAGGAAGATTCAGTAACTGTTTCAGGATTCAAAGTTGTTACAATTATTTCGTTGAAGGTTAGACAACTAGCTGATGGTACTGAAACTGTTTTAATTCCGATATTTATTTTTGAAACTACTTAAAGGAAATTAGGAGTTGAGTTTCGGACAGAAAGACGAACAGACGGAGAAGTACGCGAGATGATACATTTATATCCTATATTGGGCAATATTACACTTGTGTGCAGCCAGACAAAAAATTACACACAGCGGATACAGTGGAAATAACAGTGGAATGGTCATTTATGGTGTTTTTATTAATAGAAAAGCAAAAAGAAAACGATACAAAAACTACAAAAATAACTTCTAAAATAATATACAATGTGCCAAACCCAAGTACGTGCGAATCGAAACTCGACGAGCGGTGTCGCTAAAGGTTGAAGTAAAACAAAATGGAAAATGACGATCACACATCGGATGATAGGAAAAAGAGAAATGGAAATGGAAGGAATCTTTCAAAAAATAGAAAATTAAACAAAACTCCGCAGAAGGAAAATAAAGAGGAAGAAGGGAAACTAGATGTACTTACGAAGATGATGGGAGAACTAATGAAGGACACAAAAGAAATCAGAGAAGAACAAACGATATACTAACAAGAAATGGAGGAAATAAGAAAATAAAAGAGAACATGAAAGAGATCACTAGATCACTAGAAAAAGACAGCATTGTTAAAGTAAATATGGAAAACTTGCTAGAAAAGGAGAAGATAATGAAGAATGAATATAAATTGAAATAAGAAATATTGATATAAGAAGGAATTAACATAAACTATGAATTGACACAAGAGGAACGAGAAATACAACCAACAAGAGATAAAAGAGTTAAAGCGAGGAATGGAATGCTAAAAGAAGGAGATAAGAAAACAGAAGAGAGGACGAAAAGTTTAAAAGATAAAATAAGAACACTAGAAAAAGACAATATTGTTATAACTGGTCGAGAAATATAATAGAAGATGAGAACAGTAGGTACAGGAATACGTCATTGAAAGGGGAATGGGTGAACAAGTACAGATAAAAGAAGCAAAAAATAGAAACGAAAATATATAAAGTAGAGATGGATGTTAGATAAAGAGAGGATAATAAAGAAGAAATAGAAATTGAAACAATTACAAGAAAGAATTTACATAAACAACGAATTGATACAAGAGGAGCCAGAAATATAAAAAATACTTAAACAAAGGACGGAGGAAGAGAAAACGAAGCGAAAAAAAAAGGGGATCAGAAGATCACAATTGATGGAATAGGTTTGAGATGGAACAGAGAAGAGGAAAAGCTTAGAGAAAGCCAGCTCACTCAAAAAAACTAATTGATAAACGATAGCAGAAATAATAAACCAATTGCCCAGGTAATGAAAACAGACATGAGAAGAGGAATGAAATAAGGTAAGAAAAAAACGGAAAATTAGTGAAATAAAAGAGATAGGGATATGGGAACATGGGGATTAAATGGAAAAGAAGAGGAATAGTCACAGGAATAAAGCAACATAAAATAAAAATATTGGGGATATCAGAAACAAAAACGAAATGAAATGGTATGAAAGAAATAACGAAAATACATGAGGTGGGCAGGAGTAAACTAAATAAAACAGCCCAATAGGGTGATAAGTCCAGATTCTGTAAATAAATTTCGTAGATGTTAATATGATAAGTTAAAGGATTACCGTAGTAGATAAAGATAGAAGAGGAATAACTCGTACAAGTTTGGGAGTGATAATAAGTGGGGATGGGATAACGGACGACGAAATAAATGAAAGGATAGCAAAAACCGGCAGATTATATAATACTAGAAAGAGCTATTTTCTGAATAAAAGAAGTACGGAAGAGAGTAAAGGTAGAAGCACCAAAGCTCTAACACAAACCCAGAAAGTAGATTAACGAATACTGCAATCAGATCTCTGAGGAGAGTAGAAGGAAAAACGAGGAAAGATAAAATAAGGAACCAACTATTCAGAGCAAAACTGGAAACAGACCCTATCGAGACAACTATGGCATAAGGACAACTCAGATGACTCGGACTTGTAATAATAGACCATGAGAATAAACCAGTGAAACAGATACTTGAGGCGACAAAAAAATGGAAAAAGGAAAAGGAGGAAGACCATGAAAGACGTGAATAAAAGAAATGAGGACAGCAGCGGACAAAAATGGGAACAGAGTGGGAAGATGTAAAGACGGTGGCAAAGGTCAGAAAAGAAGTGGAAAGAAATGTGGAAAACTCAATTCGAAACTCGATACCAGAAAGTTCCTGCTTAAATAAGTAAGGAAATGAAATTATAACATGAAGATTGGACGAATTCTGGAAATGCGGATTATTAGATTGACAGTTTCCCAATCCTCAAACCCTCAAACCTATCGAGATTGGAGTTATTATTTCATCCCCAAACCCGCTATCTTGAACAGTGGAGTACCAATATTTTGGAATTTTCAATAACCTCGTCGTCAATATTCGCAACGCTTCGTCAAACTACCCTAAAGTTCTGCCACATTGATTTATGAAATAGGAACTAAGAACTAACCTTTATCAGAATTATTCCACGGTCTATTCGAATAACTTTCCAACAGTAACACTCCAAAGGGGACGCTATGATTATATTCGTTGACGTGCAAAGTGGTACTATTCTCGGTCCTGGTGATGGCCAACTGAATCGAAACGCTGCTATTCAATTCGGCGCACTCGACGGTGATGTTATGGATTTCGTTTCCGTGATTAAACATATACACGATTTGCGTTCCGTTATATAGGGAAAGATGCATAAAATTATTGAGATGGTCGTTGGCGTAAAGGATCAACGAGGTCGAATCGTACGTCCTCAAATTGATCAGGACCGTTTCACGGAAAATTTCTCTCATCGCGTCCTTATCGTCCTGCTGGTCGTCGGTGGTGAGGAAATATTTCTTGATGACCGATTCGGGTTTGGTGAACATAACACCATCCGTGTTTATATCTGGAAGAAATGAGTTTATGAAATTCGAAGGTACTTGATGATGATGGATGATGGATTTTGATGTGGTTTAGGTAATACATGATTGCCATGTAATGTAATTGTAATGTAATGTAATGTAATTCTCGTCTTTTATAAAACAACGACTACCCGTACAAACCCATTAAGTTACAATTCTGAAGTTCATGTTCAATGTGATTATTTTGCGAGCTGAAAATTTTTCGACTTTCACACTTACTTTGTTCGCAATACGTTCCGCTGTAGGCCCAAGGATTGGGGCAAATGCACTCGAACGAACTCCAAAGTTCCTTGCAATGCGCGCCGTTTTTGCACGGATTCGGGACGCAGGACGGTTTGCAGTCTTTGATAATCTCACTTAAATGTACGCTCATGTAGCTGTGAATGTCCAGAATTTCTTCGTTGACAACCAGACCTCTGAAGCAGCCGATCAGTCCTTGATGGACGGAGATTTTGGATTGCTTCAGATAATTCCTGTTTTAGTAAACAAAAATCGTAACTTACTTCGACTTTAGCTAACACATAGATCTCGATGACCACCGGGGTGTTAACGATATTGCACAGAAATGAAATTATTTTTAGATTACAAATGAAATTTTTCATTTTTTCATTTATTTGGGCAAAAGCTTTAGAGAAAGAAAACTTGTATTACGTCAGTAAGTGCCTATTTTAGTAAACAAAAATTGTAAGTTCCTTCGATGTTACCAACACGGAGATCTAGAGGACTCGTGGTCTTAACCATATTGCACAGAGATGAAACTACTTTTAGATCAAAAATAACATTTTAACAAAAAGAAATCCAAGTTTTTCTGGGTTTTTTAAAGATTTTAGCTGAAAAAGACTTTCATAAGTCCTTCCTTTGAACATAACCTCTTCGGCGTTTTAGGCCCGAAACTTCATGTTGGTGGCAAAATAATTTGGGCATCAAAGTCCAAGTATCACGAAACAGTAACTAAAAATGAAATTTCTTTTGGGAAATAGCAAAACTCAATAGTAGAAACGAAATCTTCAGGATCAAGCAGGAGCATCTTAAAGAACAGAGACTTTACTCACAGCGGTGCCCCGCCGATGAACATCGACCCCTCGAACGGACCGAATTCCTCTTCAGGTTTCAAATCGACCATTTGCGTATCCTCGTTGATCATCAACCGGACGTGATATTTATTATAATCGATCCACAATTTGTGCCATTCCCCTCCGTTCAATCGGCGCCCGGAAACGATAACCAGCTCCTTAGAGACTCCGGTATTCAAGGTGAAATTGAAGGTCAGTTGGAAATCTGAAATGTTGAAATCGTAACTATTCTTAACACAACCAGTTTAAATAAAAGCTGAGAGTCTTTACCGCTGGTTAAAGCCACCATGAAACTAGGATAATTAGGTCTAATCGGTGGTTGGTAAAGTAGCACCGCATTCTTCCCCGTCGTCCTGAACGAAAATGCCAAATCGCCTTTCCTCCATCCGGGAACTTCGATGTACGATTGGCTGGTCGTGAACGTCACCACGTATCTTTGAGTATCTGAGGAACAAAAAAAAGATTACATTTTCACCGCGACTTAGGGTTGTTTAAAGTAGAGCAATTTAGAGGCTTAAATAAAGAAGAAGAAGAAAGGGAATCAGGAGTGTTAAAATGGTCGAAGACACATACTTGTCTCGACGCATTCCAAAGGTCCAAGCGTGATTCTGCCCAAAGCTTTCGGCGAGAGATTGCTTTGTTGCAAGAAGAACATCTCGGTGATGCCCAAACTGTTGGTTTTCGTGTAGTATCCTTCGTCGGCGTTCCATTTCTCGTCCTTGTTATCATCGCAATTGCACCATTGAGTGTAATTTTCGCACTTACGATCGATCGAGCATGGACAAGTGCCTCTAAAATAAAAGAAATTTTGAACGAGATGTAATACGGGAAACTTCAATTTCGGGAAAACTTTTCCTCTTTCTTATGAGCTTTGTTTAAATCAGCTGTTCTTTTGGCTGAATCGCGAAGGAACTATACTAATGATAGTAGCGTTCTTTTTTCGAATTTTGTCGTGTCCATACTGCCAGCTTTAGGAAAACTAAAATAATTTCAGTTTTGGACAATTTGACAAAGCGATTAACACCGACCATTGAAGCCAACTAATAGGACAACATAAATACCATACCAAGCTTGGTCAAACTTTTTGAGATTTACTCTACCACGATGCCTTTAGAGGCCTAAGATGATTTGGGAAAAGAAAAACGAAACTACTCCCCATCACTAATTAATGCTTCTCATTTAAAAACATTTCACTACCAGCCCAATCATCTTCAACCTAATTCTCTCGCCTTACCCTAAAACTTAAAGAGGCATCCATTCAACTTACCTCTTCACGTCTCCGATGAAATCGACCGTCTCGTTCGCCGAACTGATAAACCACGTATTCGAATGCAAGTCTAGCGGTGCCTGGAGGCAGTCGTATTTGATGTATTGGCTGCAATTCAGCGAATGCGACACGAGCTCCTGGAGCATGGCAGGCGTGAATTCGCGATATTTGATCGTAAATTTGAAATCCTTCTCGGCGTGAGATCGCACGTCGATCTGGCTGGGCAGATTATGCTCGACGATCGTCTTGGTGGAATCTTCGACGCTTTGGAATTCGCATCTCACGTGTGCCGGCGGAAAAATTCCGTTACCGTCGATGTCTATGAGGTAAACGTCGGGTTTGGTGTATCCTGAAAATCGTAATCGGTATAAAACGGTTCAGATTCGAAACTTTGTGACGGTTTCAAGTTTCCTTTCCACTTAAAAACAATTAATAAGAAAAAGAAGCATAAACCAGTAGTTGAAAATTTAAGTCGTTTTCTTTAGACGACGATCAGTTTTTTTTTTTTTGTGTAAACTTTGTCCCATGAGTCTCAATCTGGGGCAAAGCCAAAACCAAAAATTGTAGGATTGATGGTGAGTGCAGACTTTGTCCCAATAGTATCAATCTGAGACAAACCCAAAACCAGAAATGATACAATTGATGATGACTATAGACTTTGTCCCATGAACCTCAACCTGAGACAAATCCAAAACCTAAAATTGTAGAATCGATGATGACTGTAGACTTTGTGCTATGAGCCTCAATCTGGGACAAACTTAAAACCTAAAAGTCTAGAGTTCATGGTGACTGTAAACTTTGTCCCATAAACCTCAATTCGGGACCAACCTCTAAATCGTCTTCTTTCAGACTTGCTTGTCTACCAACCATATCTAGAGGATCTAGCATGTCTTTATGAAGTAAGACGATTAGCAGTTTTTCTTAATCAATTGTTTCTCAATATTTGATTTTCTTCCCCTTGCTGACCTGATAGGTCTCATTGAACATAAAAACATAAACATAGCCTTATGTAAAAAAGTGAGTCCGCGATTAATAGAGGATAATTTTCCTAGAATATCTGGAGGAGGAGGACAAACAAAGAACTGATGGAATTACGGAATCCATAGAATAACGCGGTTAATTGGCTCCGTGTTAATGACTCATACAATTTTGGAGATAACGTTCTCTGTTATTCAAAACCGTGCAATTCGAACTCGAGATCCATACAAATTTGTGCCTTTGGTTTCAAAGATTAATTAAGAAAACATTGAAAATAGGAACACAATTCTTTATGTATTTTTAGTTGCACAATTTCAGTTGAAGGTTACATACAATTCATTCAATTTAGAGAAGTGAAACTTAAAAATGTAAAAGGTAAAATTTTATAAACGTAATAATTTTTTCATTGGGTATCTTCAATCACTGTCACTCTCCAAAGATTGATTCGTTTTTCCTTGAATGGGTAGAGGATCCTTATCAATGGAAATTTCTTGACCACCGTCGTCATCCGAAATACAAATTATCTTTCTTCGAGGTGGTAGAAACTCCTCATCACTGGAATCATTTTCATAGGTAATGTTGGAGGATGGCCCTCTTTTATTTCCCATAGTGTATAAAAATTTCAAGTACGGACCTAAACACGTTTTTAAATTTTGTTGGAAGGTTCTTCTGCGTGACAGTGACGGATCAATCTCCATAAAATGAAGCACCAACTTCTTTGCCGAGTCCAAATCTTGTTTAACATCAGTGACGAAAATATTGGAAGAAGAATCTTCAAGATAATTTTCTGCGCCTTCGTTTGCAATGGTGTCTTCATAAGGCTCGTTAATTATTCCTTTAAGGCCAGCTTCAGTCAACGTAGGTTCTTGAAATAGTTTCTCAACGTTTTGGCTATTCAGATCGGCAGATCCCTCTCCACCTATCTTATGAGCAATATCAAGAATTTGATTGCGTAGGCTTTCCCCGGATTGATCAGAATTTTCTTTTGAACAATCTGTGGGAGTATTAGCCAAGAACCGTTAATTGTTGAAGGTTTTATTTCGCTTATGGAAGAGAATATCTCTGCTACGCATTCCAAAATGAAGAATTCCTTCCATGCCTGGACAAACGATTTACTTTCGTCTGCCTCTATTTTTTGCAGAATTGTTTCCAACGATTTTCGGATAAAATGGGCTTTGGAAGTTGCGATAATATCTTGATCCAAGGGCGGGAGAAGTGATGTAAAACATTTTTAAACTTTTTTTCTATCATGTAGTTTTCTACTCCCACAATGAAGCAGTTTTCAAACCACTCCTTAAAGATATTTGGTATCATCCAAACTTTTTATTTGCTCGCCAATGAACAGACAGCTTAAATTTAACGATGCTTTTTAATGGTCTGGGAGTGAAAGACCGGTTAATAACCATAAACTTTAACATAAGATTCCCTGATGTTTTAGTGCACATTAAGAGAATAAGTCTCTGTTTAATTACTTTGTATCCAGGTACAGATTTTTGACTTTTTGAAAGATAGGTTCGAGATGGCACCTTTTTCCAATAGAAAGCCGTTTCATCTACGTTGAAAATCTGATCCGCCATATATTCTCCATATTGTACATTTTTTTTTGTCTAAAATGAAAAGCTTCTGCATCTGCTGAAGCACTTTCACGTTGTAGTTTGGGACTACGCAACCCTTCTTTTGAATTTCTCGAGCCAGCCCTTACTCGCAGAAAATGACTTTTGTTGTTATTCTTTTGCAGAGGCGCTTTCTATTTTGCTTTAAATATTTATAGATGTTCAGAGCTTTCTGCCTGATAGTAAGTCCATCTTAAGGAATGCATTTATCATTGCAATCTTGTATCCAAATCGCAAGAGCTTCTTTCATTTTGATAACTTTTATATCGCGTAGGCAATCCATTCGCTTTGATGTTGTAGAACAACTTGCTAAGAGATTCTCCCTTATTTTTCCCTCATTTTTTTTTTTTGAATCGTCCGAATAGTTGCTTAATGTAAATTTAATGATTTGGCTAAAGTCGATATTTTCACTCCTTCTTTTAACGTGTCTTTTCAACGGTATTTTTTTCCAATGACATTTTGCAAACTTAAGATTCGAGAAAAATTTTTGAATAATTGCGCAATATACTAACTATAAAAACCTTACAAAGATTCAATTAAAACTTTCACTTCGTATTTTCGGAAGTTTGAAACCATTGAACATTTACCAGTAAGTACTCACCACTTATGCAATAATATTTCTATGATATGAAAACTATTCTATATACATATTTCGCTTTAAAACGAATAAATTCTACACAAACTTTAAAAAACAATGTCTTATTGTTTTCCCTCTTAAAGTTTAAGTATTTTAATAGGGTCAGTTATATGTAAGGTTTGATAAAAGAGTGGATGACGTGTTATCATTAAGTAGTGTAAACCGGACTGACGCTCTTATACCGCGAATTAAGTGGCTACAGGCGGTGGAGAGGAACTTAAGAGAGATTAAGATAAGTGACTGGAGAAGGACAAAGGGTATAGAAAAATAGAAAGGAATCTGTAACAAAATCATGGGTTTTCTTGGCTCGTAGTTCTGAATCTGTATATATATATACAGGGTGTAACTGTGTAAATGGTAAAAAGTTGTCCAAAGGTAGATAATTAAAATATATTCAATATTCGCTTAATAAGTGTAGGGCTCCAAACGTACCGTTCGCAAGATATTTATAATTACAGTTTTGAGTCCGGCCTGTTATACAATTGTAGCGAGTTTCCAATTAACGATCGGAATGTTTGATCGAGTAAGCATACATAATTTATGAATAAGCGGTGCTTCAAATTTGTCAATTTTTCATACTGCTTGCACAGTACATACATGCTATCTACGGTTAATTTACCATTTTACTTTAAACATTTTTACACAGCAATCACATAAACATACTATAGTCAAACAGATCTGATATTAGGCATTTCTTCTGAAACCTTGTTTGTTTTCTTGACTTTACATTGTTTATCAATAAATAAATATTGTTGAAAGAAAACATTTTTATCATTACCAATAAAAAATCGTCAAACTTTTCAAATATAAGTCAAGTTCATACAACGACAACGAAATAACACATCTGTTTATTTTTCTGTAATAGTGACAGAGACAGAGAGGCACTATTCACTTGTCGATAATATGCTATTTACTGAAACCATCTGCTTACATTGCAGAATACCCGAATACGACGGAATCCCCGACTATTTATTTCGACTTTTAAAAATACCGTAATGTAAAAATGTAGGGGGCAATTTTTTTTTTAAATTAGGCAAAACGTTTCGCCGAATTTGCCATTGTTTTTGCTGATTACGTTAACTATACCATACCAGCTTTACCATATTAATAAATTAACCATTTTCACAGTTACACCCTGTATATATATAATTCTCTCCATGGTTATTGGTATATGGAATTTGTGCTTACTTAGTAAGCCATTGCGCAGCTATCTTGTAGTTGCCAAATTGACGCACTTAATTAGGTCGTTTGTAGAGTCATCTATGGAGGTTCTATGAATGAAGAGGTTAATCTAATCAATAATTACCTAAAAGTGCCAATTCCTCGCAGGTCTTCCTATACCGAGCGAAATGGCAATTTTTCCCGATGTACCCCATTCCGGTACAATCGCAGATCAACTTGTCTTCCTTTACGGAACATTTCCCTCCGTGCTCGCAAGTGTTAGGCCTACTACACGGATCGACAAATCTGCAATCGTCCAACGTAACTTCCCCGACGACGCGTTCGGTTTGCAACACCGAACGAGGTTCTAGATGCACCTCATTCACGACTATGTCCCTCATACAACCGACGACTCCGGTGTTGGTTCTGGAGCCACTTCCAATCTTAATCTTATCGCCGATGGCGAACGTTAAATCGGGAAGTTTTTCCTTTTTATATTGATTATCGACGGAGAGAAATATCTCATTATTCTTGTAAATAAGCCTCAAGGTGTGCCAGACACCTCTCTTCTTCTTGACCGTAATCAAATGGGTGGTGTTCTTGTTCGCATCCGATAATTCGAATCTAACCTCATCGTTAACGACGCGCACTTCCCAGTAATAGCCGGTTTTGGCTTCGCTACTGGCCAAAACGCTAAGGTTACTGCTGGTTTTAAAGTCGAAAATCAAAGATAGCTTATCGGTGAAGTTATTCGGCCACCAAATGTGAGAACTGGCGAACGGATAAGTCACCGGGATCACTTGTACTTCGTCCTCGAAGAATTCGGCGCTGAGTATCCCGATATAATGCACTTTCGGATTCATCTTCTTCAATTCGTAAATGATCGAAACGTCGTTGAAGAACACATATTTTATACTTCCGGCGAAGTTATTTATCGACCTCAAACCTTTCTTTTTCCTCAATTCCGGTCCGCCAGCGATGTAGATTTCCGGATCGATATACAGGAGGGAATTTCCGGTGATGTTCAACGTATATCGTTCCTTATTCAAGCTTATATGAATCTGTTCGTATTCGTGGTAGATGGTGAGGTTGTTCCATTCGGTAAGACGGGCGTACTGTCCGAGGATGACGCTCATGGGTTCTTTGCCGAAATCGATGTCCACGTAGACGGAGTTATTGTGTATGGAGGCGGCTATGTAATGGTCGATGTCTTGTTCGCCGCCGCTGGCGTAGAAAAGGGCCGAATCGTCGAAGCTCGTCTTGAACATCATCGAGAAGCGATTCACCGCGGAATGGACGCGGTCTTTCCAATCGTAGACTCTGTACGAGACGTAGGATGAACCGCGTAACGTCAAAACGGTGGCGGCTGAAATGAAAGATACCGAGAATTAAAAAAGGAGAAAAAGTTGAAGTGAGCATAAAAATGAAATTAGTTTTATCGTTGACCACAACCGGATGGTTTATGGGATGACGCAAGTCGGCACAGTCGTCCAAACAAAGAGTCTGATCGTTTGTACGACATTTATGATCAATACTTCATCTTATACCTTGTGTCAAAAATAGAGAGATGAATTTCTGAACACACCATTTTTACAGTAAATCTGATTGGTCGAAAGCAGCATCAAATTACAGTGCACCAATTCTGCTATAGCCGTATCGTATACGTAATTCTATCAAATATATTGACATTTGTTTATTACCGCTAGTTATCGTGGCGTTTATTACATTTTTCTGTTTTCTCTGCCTCTTTCGAAGTATCGCTTTAATTTGCCGCGTAAATTTTATTCCAGATTTTATAGCGTGTAATTTGGGCTTGCGGTTCGTTCAGAAATTCGTCTCTCTATTTTTGAAACAAGGTATAGTAGGTAAAAAAATATGCTGTTACGGCCAATTGTTAGTTTTCTGTATTGTCTTTTGTGGCCTCCCTCTCGCTTCAACGTTGGACGGGTAGATGGCGCCCTGATTTCGTAAGTTTTCGATAAATCGTGCGCATCTTGGATACGCGGGGAAAACATTCGGCTTCTGCCGTTGAGTTGAAACAGATCGGTTTCTCTGACTAGTTTATTCCATTTTCGCTTTTAAATCTCGTTATCGAGGATATACACGGAAATTCGACGCTGGGAAGTGTATAGTATCGTTATAAGTTTCATTTTCCTCAATTTTTGCTGTTAAAACTAATCGTCCACGTTGCTTTTTCCTTAATTGGAGGACTTGTAAAAGAGAAAATTTAGTTTGCGTGAATATAAATTACGGTTCATTCGGTAAGGAACGATTTGAAGACGCTAGGGAAAGACGTGTTACCGAAATTAATTAAATGATTTGTGTAATGAAGAGTTTGCCGATGTGATATCAGTATTACAACACCATAGTCCTTGTAATCATTATCAACCGATACTTACTGTATATATCGCAATATTCTCCTTCATAATCCGTTCCGAAACAGTCACACGATAACATATTATAGTGATTGATGCAACGCGATCCCTTAAAACAGAGATTATCGTACGAACTGCACCTGTTGTGGCATCCTTCTTGGACGTTCTCGTGTTTCGTTGCTATCAGCGGAGTGATCCTCAGGAGATCGGAAGCCGATTTCCCAGTACTAAGGACCACGTCTTTGATGCATCCCACGAAAGATTCGATGATGTACTTAACGCCATGTAACCTTTCTTCAGAACTCAGACCTGTGTGCATAAAAAAGTTTTTTCGAATCAAGTTGACGGGAAATCTAAGTTGTTTTAGTTTCTCAATCTCCACAATCGAAAATGATTCTGATTCCTAACACATAAATTTAAATATCTCAGCGGAGCAAACATTGAAGATGACAATTCAGTTGTCGAAATACGTACTTGGAGAAGAGTTATTCAAATCGGTGTGATAAGAAGAAGGATTTCTCTATTTGAATTCTCTCCAAACCAATTTTTTTTTTATTTTCTAATTTTAATCGTACAGGTTAGCTCTATCATTTTCTAGGACAAATATAAGACAAGTTCCAAATTTATAAATTATATCTCATGAAATAGATGTAGAAAGTGGTTGAGGTAACCCGAAAGATAAGGATTTATACCGGGCGGTTCAAGATTCCGTGGGTGGAACATTATGGAGTTATTATTAAAAAAGACAAAAGACTCGTTGGTAATAAAACTTATAGGTAGTAAGTTAGAAGCATCAGCTAAAATTAGTTGGGCATGTACAGGTGATATTTATTACCATGACATACCAAAGTTGTCTCCTATGGAACATCCTATATATTTTTTAAAAATTCTGAGGGAATTTGACGTATTGATAAAAGAAAAATTTAAGATACTATGTATGAAATACTTTTCAACATTTTGTTATAATTGAGGTTTGACAAACGATTGCATGATAAGTTGTGTAAACCGGATTGACGCTATCCATCCTCCGAATTTTAATGTCGCACCTTACACGTAAGTGAAGACAAGGGGTAGAGGGACAGCGTTAGTCCTGTTTACACAACTTAATAATAACTTATCATGCACTCGTTTGTCGAACTTTAGTTATAATTTATCTTAATAATTTACCAAACTTAAACTGATTTGGATTGAAATAAAATAATAGGCAATAAATTTGAAAATATGAGAATAATAATTAATTTTGTATGTAGTTTGACACAGATATGATGCACTACATTAAATTTTGTACAGACTGCAACATTAATATACAGGCTGTTCCATTTGAATTATTCGAGGAAATTAATGATGCGCAAAAGTGTATCGCCCCGTATAGTTTTTGCAGATAATCCCGAATTGCCTATCGGATAATGTAACAACCGAACTGAAACTGTAACTGGGTGCATAAATTTTGTCTGATGACGTGATTTTATTAAAGCGAAGTGTTATCATTATGTGAGTAATTTTTCTTATAAAAATGTTAATAACGCCTCTACTTGTAACTTAAGACACATAGCATCTTATATCTTTCATTATCAGCACATCAAATTCTTTCCGAATTTCTACAAAAATATAGGATGCTTCATAAGAAGACACACAACTTCTGTCAGTCACGGTAATACGGGTCAGCCTGTATATTCGAAACTAATTTTAGTTGATGCTTCTAACGCATACCTATAAGTTTTATTAACAAATTTCTTGCCTGTCTCTAACTAATTTTCCGTCTTCGGAATCTTGGCCCACCCGGTATAAGTCGCTAAATATACAGGTGAATTTTTGCGGATGTTTGGTATAAGAATCTCGGAAACTAGCAGAGAGGGGCGATTAAACTGGGCAAAAATTGCAGTTTTACGAGCTCAATTTAATGAGCCTTTTGTTTTTTTTTTTTTGGAAAAAAGATGCGTGGCTAACTAGATATCTCGCCAAAATAATTTTGTTTATTATTTTATTCGGTGCCTATAGCTCTGTTATTATTGACTTTAGCAAAAATGTGTGAAGGACCAAGTTGTAGGTAATTATGTGCTTAATAATACCGAATTTTTTATTTAAGCTATAATTTTTGAGCTATGACCCAAACTTTTGTTTTCTCTAATGGAAATCATAGTCGACCATGACTTTTTAAAAATACGCCTCTTTTCCAATGATTCTAACGATATACCACTTGTTGATGATGAAAATGGCGACGATCAAAATACCATTCGAAATACTTTGTGCGGTTTGTACGGCATTTTTATAACATAAAATGTAACACTGAATCACATCACGCTTTTCTTGATTAGAAAAATTCAAATTGATAATTTGCGAGATCTGAATAAACATTAATTAGAAACTAAAAGATTTGCACCTGTCATTGATTGTCTTTTGTATCTACTAATTGTTTCCAAAGCTTACTACGCTAATTAGATTTTTAGTTTTTAGTTACAGCTATGAGTTTAGTTGCTATTTTTATCTAAATCTCCTTTGTTTACTTAACTTAGATATTTCATTTATACCCTATTGTCCTTTATTGTTGTCAATTTCTATTTATTAGTTTTTCAGAAATTAATTTTTATTTAAAATTATTTAAAATTGTAACTCCAACGGAATAAATATTTCACCCCAAAATAATTGTGTCTATGATTTTGAAATTAAAACAATAAATTTTGACCAAAACCAACTTGAATTCTATTATTAAACGTGATGCACGTCTACCAATTGTTTCCATAACGTACTACTTGAACAGTTCGAAAATTAAAAGAAAATTATGGCCACAATTTATTTCTTTATAAAAATAACTATTTCAACTGGTACATCGTTAGAATCATCGCAAAAGTTTTTTTTTTTATATAAAGTCATAGACGACTACGGTTTCTATTAGAAAAAGCACGAGTTCGTGTCATAACTCAAAAACCATAGCTTAAGTAAAAAAATCGGTTAGAGTGCATTATTAAGCATAGAACTACAACATTTTCTTTTATAAATTTTTGCTAAAGTCGATGGGCACCGAAAAAAATAACAAAAAAAAATTTTGTGCGATATCTAGTTAACTAAGCATTTTCTTTTCAAAAAAGACAAAAATCTCATTAAATTGAGCTCCTAAAACTGCAATTCGTTCCGCACCTAATCGTCTCTTTATCTTCGCTACTTTCCGAGATCTCCATACTAAACATCGGAAAAAAAAACTCGCCCTGTATATATGTACATTTTTTCCAATTTTGAGAGGTTTCAAAGAAAGAAAATCACACGAAAAAACGAGGACGCCTTACCTCCTATTAAAATCACCGAAGTGACATTGGCCGTAACACCGTAATTATTATCCTTATCCAATCCTTTCAGCTCTGTTTCGTCTTTCAGATCGTCCACCATCGCTATCAGCGTCGCGCTGTGAACGTCGATCCTCACCTATGACAATCTTTCGTGTCGAATCGCTTCGATCGATTTAATTACATCGGATTAAATTACTTACGGTAACCGAATGCCATTCGTCCCGATTTAGTCCCCTTCCGACGGTCAAGGCGGTGGAATGTTTACCGTAAACGTGGACGACTTTCAGCTGCCCTTGCTGGACGATGATGTAAAGGGCGTAAGGTTCGAGAGAAACTCCTGCCGGTACTTTGACGTTGTGGTAGGCCAGGAGACCGTGAGGTAATCTCGTACGAAATTTGAAGGAGATTTGTCTGCATAATCTGAAGAAGACGTTTCAAAAGATATCATCGGAAATGGTTTTTATTTGGTTTTGTTTGACTTTAGATAATTTCCAATGCTACATCTTTCAAAATTCAATTTTATTATTTAGTCTTTGGTAACAACACGAGGATCATATTGCTGAACACGAGGGATGTAAATGTTCTAGGAATTTGGTTTCGGTTCAATTGCATAAAACTTATACGGGGGCGCCTTTTATGTTTTTACAAACAGCCCCTAGATGACGCTATTGATATGTGTCATTACTATTTTCGTAAAATTTAACATTTTTTATTGTCAAAACAGTGGCAGCTTAGACAATGACCGAGTAGTTTGTTTACAGTGAACGTTTAAAAAAGCAATTTTGTGAAAGAATTGGCATTTCACGTGAAGGTTTCCGTTGGATGATTTCTTACGATTTTAGTGAAGGCATCACTGGACAAAAATACATAGAATCGCATCGTGAAACTTTTGGTAATGAAACACCATCAGAAGAAACTGTTTGTCACAATTGGTTTGCAGAATTTCGTGGTGGTCGTGCGTCCGGCAATGATGAATTGCGTGAAGGGCAACCAAAAGCGGTTGTTATTCCAAAAAGCATCGATGTTGTGCGCAACATCGGCATGGTTGGTACTTACAGTGAGAGAGAGGCATTCTTAAGTATATCGAAGACTGCAATATATACATAATAATTTCCCGAAATGGAAAGTAACATGATCCAAATAAAAAACTGCAGTATTTCCCGGCAGAATAATATGTATGTTAGGGGAGATGCTTCTACATGAGGATAAAGATATTTTGCAATTTCTTAAACCAGTGCAAATTGCAGATAGGTTTACATATTTCAAACAGAGGAGATTAAGCCAGAAAAGAGAGCAAAATTAATCACATCCAGACAGAAATCGTCTCCATTTTCTTTATGTAAGTGATTGAAACCCTACTTTGTAGTTATTCTACAGATATTGTGAAATCAATCAAAAAGTCCAAGAGGGACATTTTGAAAAAGAACTTTGCTGTCGTTTGTTATGTTAGGAAAATGTTGTTTGGATAGCCTGAGTTTTTTCGACCGATTCTAAATTGGAAGTATTTAAAAAACATAAAAAGTGGCCAGAGTAATACTACAAGTAACATTTTCAACTAATCTAAGCACTGCAAATTTTGTTTGTACATTGATCGAACTTGGAACAGAATTTAAGGTTCTATTCCTTTTATACCGACTACCTATACCGAACTCTTTCTTTGGGATTGTTGTTCATTGCAAGCTTTGGTTAATTGTCAAGAAATAAAATTTGTTTGGGATACAGACACTGGTGCTGAAGAAAAGTTCTGTTACTACTTACCTTAATTTCGTGATTGTTTTAGTGATTTGCAATTTATTTAGTAATTAGTGATTATAGGATTTTACCACCATAAAATTGAAACCGAACAAGAAAAATCAAAAATAGTTTATTTCTTAATGCGCAGAAAGAATTCTAAGCAAGTAAAGGATGTTAAAGTAATAAGTAAAGCTGAAGAAAGAAGCAATTACCATTACCTTTTAAAATTGGAATTAAAATTAAAGACAAATACGAAACAAGATAAAAGGGGACTAAAGATTAGAGATTTTCTCAAAAGTTACAAACAAAATATCAAGAACTAATACACTCGTTAACTAAGAGAGAAGCAAACAAGGAAAAAGACTAGATGAAAGATGTGAAAGACCGAAGGAAAAAATTAGGGGGTACAAAAGGAAACTGCGCGATGTCAAAGATAAATATCTAATATAAAACAGGGTGGTGCAGTGAAAACTTAAAGAAAAGGTAAAGGAGGAAACGTAGACTTGGAGAAAATACTTAAACGGGAAATAAGTAGGGGACTACTATAAATACAAATAGAAGAGAACGGAAGTCAAACAAGCTGTTAGAGAAGCGGAAAAGGAATAACGGGAAAGTTTGGAGAAGAATGGATGAATGTGTTTAACAGAAACCAGAAAGTATTTTTGGTACGATAAAATATTTAAGCGAAATAAAAGAGTATTCGATGATAAATATAAAAGACAAAGAATGGGATATGTAATTACAAATTAAGATAAGATATTGGAATGATAGAAATAGCACATTGAGGAGGGAAGAGGAAATGATGAGTCAAGAGATTTAGATAATTGAAAGAGAACTGAAAGCAGTAATAAGAAAAACAACAATTTGCTTGGCAGATGTCATCGATGAAATGGGGAAAAAACAATCGAAAACATCGCACCATTTTCCATTATGACAGCTCTCAAACGGCACCGTCAAACAATTGATTATTCGGAAGAGAAAAACATCGAATTAATGTCTCATTTCTCCTATTCACCTGATTTATCTCCCAACGATTTCTTTAATTTCCCGAATATCAAACAAAAATGCGTGGCCAGCGATTTCAGCACCTCAAAACGTTATCGAAGCCTTCAAAAGCCATACATTTGAGATACCAACTTTAAAATGGAAAAGTGTTTCGAAAATGGGGTTGAACGTATGTATGCAAAAGAAAAGTTTCTGCAACTAACAAGTTTAATACTACTTTTAAATCTGTAGCATATTCTTCACAATTATGGTATCATTTTGAGGATGTAAACGACAATGTTTGCTTTTAACAGGTATCCTATTACGAGCGTAAAATTTAAATTGCACGACATTTCTTTCCTCTAAGATGTTGAAACCACCCTCATGTACAAATATTGCGATTATTAGCCATGAAATATTACACCAACGTCGTTTTACTCTTAGAACGCATTACAGCGATGGAGAAAATTATACTGTGTAAAGGTACGACAAGTTGAAGTATTTAACCGAGGACGAAGGGCAACAAATTGGAGCCGAGTTTTAAGATGAATCAAGAAATTGGAAGGACTGGGTCGTCTATGAGCCAAATAACTTCTGTGCGTGTGTCTTCTCCAATTAATAGAGAGTATCCCTGCAATATATCAAATTTTTGCTTAGAATTCAATAACATTCAAACGACACTGCCCATGACGACTGGACTTTTGAAGAAGTTTAATACAACAAATTATAATAAAACCTTACTATCCTTACAAAATTTACTTGACGTAGGAACTTGGATTTCTGAAGACCAGAACGCGACTGATTTTTGGAAGAAAATCATCTTGGATGATGAGTTCAATTTTCAAGTAGATATTTTCGTAAACAAGCAAAATTGTCCACTTTGGTGTACAGAAAGCTGAACATTAGCTGCACTCGCCTGAACAGAATTCTGCATATAACCTCAACTGACCCAGAAATTGAAGTAAGATGACCATTCGGTTTGTTATCGCTTCTTCGTTTGGATTTTAGAGCAGTTCCAAATTGACGTCGATTTTGCTAAGAAAAAAAAAAATCCCATTTTCGAGTGAGGCACATTTGCATTTCTACAGTTACGTAAACAAACAAAATTGTGGTATTTGTGGCTCGCAAACCCCACACGTTGTCGTGAAGAAACAGCCTGAAGTGAAGATGAAGATGACAGCTACGTTACTGCCAACGGAAAGCGCTGCAGAGACATCATAATCGATTTTATTTTGGTCAGAGATTAAGGAATTTGCCGTCGTTCGGCATTTCTATGGAATATCCTTAAAGATCGATGATATGCTTATATTCCAGAAACTATTCAAGCACTTGAACGAAATATCCATCGAGCTATTCGTGAAATAGGGCATCAAACCATCGAATGCATTCAAATGATAGATTGATAGAATCCCCGTTTCCATTGAAGATGACGATTTAGTTGCCGAAATACGTATGTATGTAGCAAAACTATCGACATCATTAGGGTCCGTAACACAACGGTAATTTCAATCGACAAACCAAGATCCCAATACACTTTTACTTCGGTAATTTCCAGTCAAAAATCATAAAAGATCTCACTCCCAACTAATACGTTAGGAAATTATCAATGCCGTTTCTAAGATCCGGCATGATCTAGCGTTCGTTATCGTTGCGCAAGTGAATGAGTGCTGTTGGACTATTATGTAATTTTACAAATTAGCGTTCGTAGTGATTTGTTCGCAAATTAGCGTACATAGAATATATACACAAACACACATATAAGTATGTATGTGTAGTAGATCCAGCGTTAAAATGCGGCGGTAATGACATATAAAAGCGGTTATTTTCGGCTTTGCGGTTGACACCGTGATATTTTTCTCTAATTAAATGTCAGTATATACAACAAAAAAGAAAGAGAACGACATTTATTTACCCTCATTAACGCTTGTGGTTACGAAAATGTTAGTTTCGATTTTCCTCCAAGACGACAACACGAAATAGTAATATAGATCATTTTTCCGATAAAATTGCGTTTTCTTTTATCACACAATTCCCTCCTTTAAAGAATCGTCTACCAGACACAGATTCGAGTAGTTCAAATACGACAACTAAATTGTAATTCTAAACGCAGGAAAAAAGGAAGGTGAAGGCCGGAATGGTGAAATGCACTGCTTAGAGGAAACGTTAATCAAATATGGTGTACTAACACTTTTTATATTTTGCGATTTATACACTAACAAGGGGAACGTCAAGGTTGTGAATAACGGATTTTGATGTGTCTCGAATATGTTATAGAGGCACTTCCCACGAGTATCTTGCTACCAGGGTTTGTAGTCATTCGGCCTAGTTCTCGAGAAAATTGCGAACGTTTTCCAAACGGACTTTATATACCGTTAATCTTAATAAGTTTGTAAAGAAATGAGTGTAGTGCAGTGGTTAAGTTCCAGGCCTATTACGCTGGCGATCCGTGTTCAAATCCTTTTTTTCTCAATCTCATTGCATATGATATTAACAAATATATTTAATTTCATGCAAAATTGTTCAAAAATAATATTTTTCGCCATGGTAATTTCATTAATAAAATGATGATATTTTAAATCGCTTAAGAAAATTAAAGGTGGTTTTTGACACAAAATGATGTATGTAGTTCTTTGTGGGTAAATTCGGCTATTTCTTCAGAAAGAACATATAAGCGTTTAGAATCTAAATTATTTGACTCTTTTTCTTTAAATGCTTTGGCCATTTTTTACTTTTTGCTCGACAGAAACTGAATCATCAAAAAATTCCAAACCGACTGCTTCTTCGGTGAGATACCATAAATGCCCACAAGAATTCTTTAATGTTGCTTTTGACATATTTTCAGTTATTTAATTATAAAAATAAAGGTTGCTTAAATACATCAAGTCCTAGGCCGATGCTTTGTAGGCAAAAGGAGCATTACAATACGCTTTTATCTATATCTTTAAAATAAATATAGAAATATTCTTCAATCCTTGCAATTCCGCCCGAGTCAATTTTAGTTTAAAATATAAAAATAGTTTAAATTATGATCACTAGTGATAAAACGATTTAATTATAACATTTGATTCTGAAATTTAAAATACATACCATGCTGCACATTTTCTTCCGATTAATTTTATTGATAAAGTTAGTATGGCGAAAAATATGTTTGAACAATTTTGCATGAAATTAAATATATTTGTTAATATCATATGCAATAAGATTGAGATGAAAAAACTACAACGGCAAGATTTGAACACGGATCGCCAGCGTACTATGCCTGGAACTTAACCACTGCACTATACTCACTTCTTTACAAACTTATTAAGATTAACGGTATATAAAGTCCGTTAGGAAAACTTTCGCAATTTTCTCGAGAACTAGGGCGAATGGCTACAAAAGCTGGTAGCAAGATACTCGTGGGAGGTGCCTCTATAACATATTCGAGACACATCAAAATCCGTTATTCACAACCTTGACGTTCCCCTTGTAAGGCACGATAATATCTATGGTGATATCGACGAAAAATTGAGAGCCCGTTGAAATGGCATATTATATCAGTAAAAAGGAATTTTTCGTGTTTTAAAATTTTCGAAATATGACATTTGACAGCCTTTTCTAGTTAGTTGTGCAAATATATTGAAAACGTTGCTCAGGTTAAAACAGGAAGTACGAGCAGGAGATTTATAAGAATAGATGACTAATAACGTAAATAAAGTTCAATAACGAAGAATAGACAAATATGTAAAATAATAGAATGATGAAATTGAAAAGACTTTGATAAATCTATGAAGAAAAATAAATGGAAGCGGTTTTTATTGTTGTTGTTTGAGTTGTCATTAATCGGTGGAGGAAACACAAGAGAAAGAAAATAACATATAGTATGTTACAGACAACAGTGAAGATGTTAAATAACGCGGGTGGAATGGATACTTTTGACCTCCGTTTGAGAGTGAAAGCAGTTGGAAAATATCATATTGGAAGGAGGGAAGACAGCAACGAAGAACTGCTAAGTGTGGAAAGGATTCTAGGATGGTCTCAGGAAAATTTGGGAGGAGTACATTGGAAGAACGTCAAAACAATCGATAGATTAAACGAAAAGAAGTACAGAAGTGTTAAGGAGACCTTATAGGCAAAGAGCAATTAGAAATCGAGTGGGAAGCTATCAAAAAAAAAAAAACAAAAAAACAAGATAAACCTGAAAACTGAAATGGAAGATTTATTAAGAAATTAATAGATAAGATTGGAAACTAAGGAAAGGAACTAAGAAAAGAGGAGCCAAAAATATCTAAAAAGAAAGCCGTTAAAAGACTTTTCTGGTGGGTGCAGGTGCACCAAAGAAAGAATTCGAATTCGAAGACTCTCAAGATAAAGGTATTTCTAAAGTTCATGCACAACTTTTGTTTCCAAGATTGAGGAGAAACTTGGCTTTCAACAAGAAAATGGAAAACGTTAAAGAAGTGGGTAAAAATGAAATAAGCACAAAGCGTACTATAAAAACTATTTGAAAAACGTATATATACATAAATTTCTAGAAAAAGAAAGACGAAAGTATAAACTTGAGGTAGACCAATGTTGAGTACTCAGCAAAGATATTCCATAAATGTCTACTTATACTTCTCACACTCTGATGAGGTGCGAAATCGGATTGTGCAAGAGGTTGCTTCGATTTTTATCTTATTTTTACAATCGTATAGCTTTTTCTCAAGAAGCTCAAAGTTTTCAGTTCAAACATCTGCTACGAATTATTTGCACTGAATTTTACTCGATTAGTTTAGCTGCCGTAAGAATAAGTAAAGGCGAAAACGCTATAAAAGAGAGCGGGGAAGAGAGGACGAGAGAGGCGAGGGAACTCACGCTAATCAAGTGCCCCGAAATGTGAGAGGCAGGGGGCTCACGCTAATCAAGCACTCCAAAGGGACCAGAATTTACTATGTCCACTTCGTTGTTTCTGGGTAATGATGGAAGTAGATCGGATTTTCTTCCAAAAAATAATTCGACCTTGACCGAATCCCTTAATCTAAGACGTAAAGTTTATCATTTTAACGATTTCTGAATTCAAAAATACAGGTTTCCATTTGTAAAAAAAAGAAATAACCTACAAATTATCTTGATGGACATTGACAATGGTCAAATTTAAGGTTTTACATTAGATTTCTTGTAGGAAAATACTTTAGAAATAACCTTGACCTTTTTGAAAATAATTAAATAAATTACTTGGTCTAACATTTGAATACACAGCAGTCATTACCACAAGTCGACTTATCCATAATGGGGGTAACTGGTTTTAATTTTGGCAAAGGGTTTAAGGTTCGCAACTTCACTAGGGAAAAGTGCGATATACCTGGATTTTTTTAATAACCTTGACATTTTGACATATTTCAAAATTTTAAAATATTCTTTAAAAAATCTGAAAATTTTAAATACAGTTGAACCTCTCACAAGTCGAATTTCTGCCTAAATCCAATTGTCTCTAAGGCGACAATTCGGAGTGACAAAGTATGACTTAGAGAGCCCCGACTGTATTATTACATTTTAAACAGTTTTGAAACATTGCATGTTGAGATATTTGTAAAAATTTTGAAATATCGGAATATTTTGAAAGGAATTGAAATTTTAAAATTATGAAATTAGGTAAACCTTGAATTTCCGAAGTATATTGAAATTTGGAGAAACTCTACAAGTTCGAAAATCCGGTATAAACAGATAAAATTTTAACTTTTGGGAAATTTAATTTTTTCAAAAATTTTGATACCCCTATTTTCGAAACATCTCGAAAATTCGGAAGAATCTTGGGTTTCAATAACAATAGCGAGTTTTACGGTTGTAGAGGGTACATACGGACAATCGTCGCAAACAGTTTTCCAAAAAAGAAAAAAATTAAACAATAATATACAACGAATTTGCATATAAGTTTTTAACGATTTTAAGAGAACACAAATTTGGAAAATTTTTGTAATAGTGAGAAACTGGTACTTGATTTTTGAAAATTTTTTATATACTTTAAATCAAACTATTGAGTGCTATTTTGGCTATTAAATCTTTTCAGTACAATTCAAAATTTTAGATTCCCCAAAATTTGATAATATCTTCAAAAAGTTTTTGAAAAAGTTACTTAACTTGACTCTGAAGTCACGGGAGTAAGAGCAAGAACGATTAAAGAGCTCTATTGTGACAATGAGGTCGAATGAGATAGAGCGTGAGGCGTGTAAAGCATAATAGACACGCCTATCTACACGCCACATGCTTTATTGTATTCGAACTTGTACTCACAGTAATACTCTTCATACGTTCTGGCTCGAATTCCCATAATTCCAGACCCAAGTTAAGCACTGGCCGAAGCCGTATATTAAAAATTACTGAAATCGATTTATGGAGTTTGACATCCAAGCTACTTTAAAATATATAATTAAATAAAATAAGTTTTACAACAGAATCTATATATATAATTTCCTTATTTGTGTCTATCCAGAGCTTTTTGAAGCACTGATGCGGACTGATGGGCTAGAAAGCTGAAAATTGGCATGCATATAGTAAAACGCCTAGGCCAAATCCTAACGTAGCCGGATTTTTGGTTTTTGGCATGTGGACGGAGGATTAAGACCAAAAAAGGGCGCGGCAAAATTCAATTGTTCAACATTTTAGCTTATATTTTCTTTTTCTTCCTGTCTGGCAGGGACAGGCTTAACAGCTAGTTGTGATATAAAGATGTAGTTTCTATAAAATTTAATAAAGATACAATGCCATTAAGTTACGTATCATTCGCCACAAATCCCAAAACGTCCACAGATGGGCGTTAGCGACCATGTTGAAAGACTCCTGGCTTATCCTCATATTATTTATTTATCCATGAGAAATGCAGGCGGAAAAAATCGGTTGATGATACGAACGGAAATGGAGCGAAAATCATCCTTAGATCTAAATTTCCTTTGATTTTAAAAGGAAATGAAAGATATCTGCTTGCTTTAACTATTCGAAGTTTCCCCGTTCAAATCTAATTTTATTGTAAACCATACAGAGATTACAAAAACATAAAAGCATCATTTTGATGCTAAATCAGCAAGTGTCAATTTGCTAGAAGTAAATTTTCGAAGCTACGTGGACATACCTCAATTGAAAAGTTTGGATTATATCACCGTCGATCTGTATAAACGTATTGGACTGTGCGAACATGAACGTAGTTTGACTACCAGTCTCTTGAAACGTTAATTCTGCTCCCCTATCCGCTTTAGGAACTGCCACCTTAATTCCGGTATCTGAAAAATTACAATATTAGCCGAAATACACGATCATTTCCTGAAACGAAATTGGACAAATTTCTACAAACTTTCTTAAAGAATTTAGAACGAAATTAAGCTCAACTTTTCATTCGTGGCGTGAATCATAAATTTGGTTGACGCAAGATATTTCCTGGCGGTGATACTGACACTATTATCGCATCGGTAAATTCAACACTACACACTTATTTCATTAAATTTGGTGACACGTGTTTCGCTAGCAACGAGGATAGCATCTTCAAAGCGTAGCTTACCGAATGAACCGTGATTTCTTAAATTCTATTCATGCAAATTAAACTTTCGTCTCTACAAGACTGAGGTTTATTTTTCTATTTACTAGGATGCAAAATTATTCGGGCAAGGGGACATCCACGTCATATTAAATCTCGTAAACAGGTTACTTTTTACGCTGACGGCATCGTATCTCTTCAAACAATCGTACAAAAGGCAAACTAGCTCCCTCTATAATAAATCAAAAAGCAACAACCGACCCAACGGACCGTCATCTTTGTAGTAAGTACGAAGATACGAATGTTCTAAACGAAGGTGATGGTCCCTTCGGTCGGTTGTTGCTTTTTGATTTATTATAAAGGGAGCCAGTTTGCCTATTGCATGACTGTTTTATACAAAAATAGGGCGAGCTAGTTGGAGTTTTGGATGAGTGTTTAGCAAATAATTGTCCGAAGAAGAGATACGTGTCGTCGGCGTAAAAAAGGTGTGTTTACGAGATTTGAGACAACGTGGGTGTCTTTTCTCGGAATAATTCATCATCCTAGTCAAGTATCCTAAACGGTAAGGTAAAAGTTTAGTTTGCATGAATAGAATTTATAAAATCGCATCCGGTCATCCGGTAAGTTACGGTTTGAAGATGGTACCCTAGTTGCTGGCGAAACAGATGTCGCCGGATTTAATTGAATAAATTGTGTGGTGAAGAGTTTACCGATGTGATATAGTGTCAGTACAACTACACCTGAGGCCTTGCGGTCACTGTTACCTGATAGTGGTATTGAATAAAGTTTATTAACATTGGATTAGAAGACGTATATGTATACATACCAGGTTGAATTTCGCAACTTCTCCTACATTGCTCTTTCGTATCGAATCTATTCTTATCATTTCCGGCGCAGCCACCCCACGTGAACATGGCACACATTTTCTTTTCCACGTCGTACGCCCATTTGGTTAAGTGCTCGTTGCACGGTCCTCTATCGGGTGGACCAGGACATCGTTCAGCGCTTTCCTGTTCCGTTTTCACGGAGGGTATCGTAAGTAGAAGGCTGGTAATCGCGATCGTGGCTAACATTTCCTCTGAAAAGGGAAATATCCAAATAATTTATGCGATATTTTTCGTAACGAATTAAGAAGAAAAAAATTAATCGTTATTGTGTCGCACATATTAAAAAAGTATTGATATCGAACACGAAGCTTACTTACCAACGAGATAAGGATCGAATCGAATTCGTTTCTTTAGCGTGTTTTCCGTATTTGTGTGGGAAAGAGAATGGGAATTTGTTGGTAGTAAGTTAAGTAAGGAAATTGGCTGGGTCATTATAGAACGTTTTATAGAGTTTATCGACGTTGTTTAATCAGAATTTTCCTAGTCGTAAAATATAACGAGTGCAGGTGAAAATGTGAAAATCATGAATGAGTAGCTGCCAACTAAATGTATGATTTCAGCATAATATTGGCTGTAGGTGGTGAAATAGTGTCAATATAACAATTTCTTTTAGCCACTATGTAGCGACAACTTGAGCAGATTTCTGTTTTGGAAAATTATGAGGGAAATTACAATGCTTGCTACACAACTGTTTTCAGGTAACCCCACAAGAAAAACAAGTGGGGTCAAATTCTTGTATTCAATACAGTGAAACCCCGTTTATCGCAACACCCGGTTATCGCAACTCTCGTTTATCGCAACGCGTCCCACCCGTTTATCGCAACAAATTTATCATCTTTCTTCCCCCTCCTATGGAAAATGCAAACAATGATTTCTAAAAGGAAAATTGACTTTTTGCAATTTAAGTTTACGTACCGTCTTTTGTTTTCTGGTCTCCGCTCATTTTTGCAGTTCTTGGCACGTAGTATATATGTTTATGCGACGAGCACAAAATTCGAGGTTATGTTTGCGTTCGTGAAGGCGCATGCGTCGAAGAATAGCTAATCAGGCCAGCGGAGGAGAGGGGATCCCTTCGTTGTTGCGATAAACGGAAAGGAAATTCTTTGTTTTTCTCCAAATTTCCAATACTTAAACTTCAATTTTATTTAATAAACGTCTACTTTATCAAAACTCCCGATTTAATTTGATTTCTTACTTTGTTTTGTATGTTTAATCCCATTCCTTACAGGCCAGATATCTCGAAGTAGAATATCAATAATATTATATTTGCTCCCACAATCACCCGTGATTAATCAATTGCTTACCGTCACCAATAGAAACAGTTATTCTCGGTTCTAATATTCGGTGGAGTACTAAAAGTATTACCATCCGAAAAGGAATACATCATCGAGCTGTCCGCGACGCCAAAATGCCCTCCTAATGTTTTACCTAACCCTCTTTGTTTGTCTGTAATGCCATTCGCCATAGGTGAAAGTCAGAAGAATAGAGATAAAGTGCCCTTATTTCGGCCTTAAGTCAAACACATTGAAGTGTTGAAGAGATGTCCTGTTTACAAATTCATGGCTTGATCTTACATATTGCAGGGATTCCAAAACAACACTTTTTCTGCCCAAATTTGTTTTAATCACTTTTTACCTCATATAACACATCATATAATCTTGTAAATAAATTTAACATTTTAGCTATGACTAACCCTGTATAGTACATTAAGGTACTATTGCGGCAACAAAAAATGGGACACTTAAAATAATGTAGTTTAAATCCGGCTCTTACCTTGTCAAATGTTATGTCAGTTTGGAATCATTATTGACATATGTCATTATGCCGCATTTAAGTGCTACCGAAAAATGAAAATAATTACATTACTTGGGGAAGGATGGTCTGTAAAAAGACTAGGTAATAGATTTGGAGTGTCCAAAAGCACTATTCACAACATTAAAGAGAAATGGCAACATCGGGGAACTGTGGAAAGGCAAAGTGGTTCTGGTCGTAAATTAGTATCGAATCCTACGGAAAACGAAAATCTTATTCAGTTTTTAAGGAATAATCCATTTGATACAGTGGTAAATGCTCGAAACAACGCAATTTCGAGGTTGTGTGCGCACTGCAAGAAATAGAATTAGAAAAAACTCAGAATTAAGAAATCTAGCGGCTGTTAACAACCCATTTCTTAACGACTGGAATAAGCAACAAAGAATTGGCTTTGCATTGGAATTTCTACCCAACAATTTAAATTTCTGGGAAAACGTAATTTTTTCGGTCTTCTAATAATGGTCGCATTCGTATATATATAGACCACCAAATTCTCGATTCGATGAAACTTATACGCAAAAATCTTATAAGAGCGGTAGATTTAGGATAACTGTATGGGCTTGGATTTGCGCTCGCGGAGCGGGTGTCTGTTGGAATGTCGAGGGAAGATTTGATTCTCACATGTATACTACAATATTAACAAACGTGTTCTTATCTTCTGTGGAAATTTTGTTTCCCCAATCGAAATTTCATATTTCAACAGGATAATTCTCCAATGCATACATCTAGGATTACTAACCAATGGTTTGAGGAAAACAACATAACACGTTTACCATGGTGTTCGAGAAGTCCAGACCTTAATCCCATAGAAAATGTGTGGGGATGTATCGTAAAAAGAATGAACCATAGTAATTTCAAGCCTGAAAACGTCGACGAATTAAAAGATGAGATAAATGAAATTTGGAATGATCTAATAGAATTTATTTATTCCCTTATATCTTCCATGCCCAAGCGTTTGCAAAGAGTGTTAGATAATAATGGCGCCATTACAAAATATTAACTAAAAATTAGGTTTACAAGTTTTTTATTTCAAATAAATGCATTTAACAAAAAATTTTTTTTGTGTTCGTGGATAAATTATTTCTGACATTAGATAAGATATGATTGACGTGAACATGACAAACGACTGGTTCATACTGCTAAAAACAGTCAAAATAGCATATAAGACTTGTCCCGATTTTTGTTGCCGCAATAGTACGTTTAACACAGCACAGTCTCCATTTGCCTGTAATCTCATTCGCCATATGTGAAAATCGGAACAATAGAGATAAAGTGCTCGTATCTGTTAAAGCTGTCGTAGCACCATGATGAAAGCTTCACTTTGTGCTCATTCAGGATCTTTGCTGGAAGCCTGGTCGTACTGAGAAATCGGAAATCGGAAAACGGATTAATTCAAAACCATATCCCATCAACATTAAATCAACTGGACCTGATAACACCTATTGAAAGCCTCTTCCGCGTACAGGGTAGGAAATTTTCTTATCTATCTCCTGTCCCCGCCTGAAGGATGCGATAATTCGTTCATCCGAAAGATGTCGCCTGCTGTATCCACAGCGTGATCTCACGTCGCAGCGCGTAGTGTGTGCCCAATAATTGTTTTAAAGGCCGCAACAAAACTGCGGTAAACGAACTCAACACTCCAATTTGGTTTATCTGAGTGAATACGAATTCCCCCTCTCGTTCCGGTTAATCTTTTGCCAAAATGTTTATACGGTTGTAAAATTCGACGGAAAATTGCCAAATACCTGTACAATTCGCGTTTGACTTGATTGATATTTGTAGCCGAAAAATTCGACATTGAAATTGTCGATACGTTAACAATTGTATTTACAGCCGAACAGGTTAATTAATCGACACGCACACGTAAATTTTGTCGAATTTCCGATTTATTCCTTCACAAATCTTATCTGTTCTCGTTCAACGATCTCTGTATCTGGACGCGTACCTCTCAAAAGTTGAATGATTACACATGTCGCAAAGTAATTGCCACCAATTAACACGTATTGTAGGCGATATAATCTAGCGCACGTGATTATTATTTATTATTGTATTTTCGACAGGTCCTACGTACACGTAAAATCTTATCAATTGTTTTTAAGAGGAAATATTCTCCTACTATCACAGTAATTCAGAATCCCTCAATGTTTGTTATTTAGACGTATGCATAAACATCCCTCGGCAATACCTGTAACATCCGCAAGTGGGATAAATATCAAAAGCAGAGTTCATTCAGATTTTATTGCTTAAAGTTCCTTATTTGTCACATTCAATAACACGTAGTGTTTACTGTCTACACAAGGAAATGTAAACGTAAAAATCAGTTAATATGTTTAACAGGTTTAACATCGGTTTCTACCTCCTCGGAAATATAAATCTAGAAATTTTGGACTTAATCGGATGAAGTCACATATTTCGCGAAAATTGCAAGGGGTGTACCTTGAAATTTCGACGATTTTGGAAGTGGTTCAAATTCCCACTTGTTAAACATCAAATTAAAGCTCTCGAATCGTAGATAACGGATAAAATATTCTACAAAAGAAATTTTAGATCGTTTGAAAATTATCAAGCAAAAACGGTTTGGTTAAGCCGTTAGCTTCGAGTCTGCACGAGTAATTCGTATCAACGAATAAGATTTCGTCAATTCCAAGTCTAAAATCGGTTTCCACCTCTTCGGAAATATGAATCTAGATATTTTCGACTTAATCGGATGAAGTCCCATATCTGCGAAAATTGTAAGGGGTATACCTTGAAATTTCGATGATTTCGGAAGTGGCCCAAATTCTCACTTATTATACATCAAATTAAAGCTCTCGAATCGTAGATTACGGATGAACTATTTTCCGTAAGAAATTTTGAACCGTTTAGAAGTTATCAAGCAAACACGGTCTGGTTAAGCCGTTAACTTCGAGTTTGCTGGAGTGATTCGTCTGAACGAATAAGATTTCGTCAGTTTCAGATCTAAAATCGGTTTCTAACTCTTCGGAAATATAAATCTAGAAATTTTGGACTTAATCGGATGAAGTCACATATTTCGCGAAAATTGCAAGGGGTATACCTTGAAATTTCGACGATTTTGAAAGTGGTCAAAATTCCCACTTGTTAAACATCAAATTAAAGCTCTCGAATCGTAGATAACGAATCAAATATTCTACACGAGAAATTTCAAATCGTTTAGAAGTTATCAAGCAGACACCGTCTAGTTAACCCGTTAACTTCGAGTTTGCTGGGGTAATTCGTCTCAACGAAGAAGATTTCGTCAATGTCAATTCTAAAATCGCTTTCTACCTCTTCGGAACCATAAGTCTAGAAATTTTCAACTTAATCAAATGAAGTCCCATACTTGCGAAAATTGTAAGGTGTATACCTTGAAATTTCGATGATTTTTGAAGTGGCCCAAAATTCTCACTTATTATACATCAAATTAAAGCTCTCAAATCGTAGATTACGGATGAAATATTTTCCGTAAGAAATTTTGAACCGTTTAGAAGTTATCAAGCAAAAACGGTCTGGTTAAGCCCTTAGCTTCGAGTCTGCACGGGTAATTTGTATCAACGAATAAGATTTCGTCAATTTCAAGTCTAAAATCGCTTTCTACCTCTTCGGTACCATAAGTCTAGAAATTTTCGACTTAACCAGATGAAGTCCCATATTCCGCGAAAATTGGAGGGTATACCTTGAAATTTTGACGATTTTGGAACTGGTCCAAATTCCCACTTGTTATACATCAAATTGAAGCTCTCGAATCGTCGATAACGGATGAAATATTCTACACGAGAAATTTCAAATCGTTTAGAAGTTACCAAGCAGACACCGTCTAGTTAACCCGTTAACTTCGAGTTTACTGGGGTGATTCGTCTGAACGAATAAGATTTCGTCGATTTCAGGTCTAAAATCGATTTCTACCTCTTCGGAAATATGAATCTAGAAATTTTCGACTTAATCGGATGAAGTTCAATATTTCGCGAAAATTGCAAGGGGTATACCTTGAAATTTCGACGATTTTCCCACTTGTTATACATCAAATTAAAGCTCTCGAATCGTAGATGACGGATGAAATATTTTCCGTAAGAGATTTTAAACTGTTTGGAAGTTATCAAGCAAAAACGGTATGATTAAGTTGCTAACTTCAACTTCAGAACGATACTTAGTCTCAGCAGATGAGTGTCCACCAGTGAAATGCTCAAACTCAATTTTTACGCATCAGGAAACATGAAGTTTCAAATTTTGAGACTAATCGGAGGAAGTCCCAATTTTCATGGGAATTCAAAGGATTGTACCTAGCTTCTGTTCTTTGCTAGAACGTAAATTATTCAAGTACCGACTTTTAATAGACTTCCAATTATGTAATATAAATAGTTTTACATGCAGAGACTTTTATTAGTGTAGACACAGTTCTCATAGAAAATCATCATCATTATCATTATCATCCTTGATGGGGAATTTCACCGATCAAAAAATAATAAATCACCTTGAAATTCACACAGATTAGAGTAGGTACGGTGTGACTTGTTTCCCAAACATCAAAACGATTATCCCCCGCGTTGACTATACGATATTCATATAAAATCTTAAACACAAGAACTAAGCATCTAAAAGTATTTTATCACCGTTTTCGGTTGTATCCACCCATCCAATGTAATAAGTATATTATACTATCATTACGTTGTAAATTTTAAGCTGTCGTAGTTAAGGCGTTTGTAATTGCAATTACGTATTTATAACGCCCAGATATTTACAATCTAGTAAGGCGACATATCAACTCGAACGCGAATAGATCCCACTTAACGTATCACAACACAGTTATGTACATCTTTAAACTTACTCAACGGAATTACACGTTAACAAAGCTTATTTGCTTTTTAAAAAATGGTAGCTGAGATTGAGTTGTAACAATAGAATAAATACATATTTACAGAACGATTACAAAACTGCGGACACTTTAGAGAAACAACAAGCAAATATGTACGTCGTAAAATACTCAGTTCGGTAGTTTGATTGTTTACGATGAAACTTAAATGTATAAATCTTTTTTCGTATTTATAATCCGGCGTGTACGTTTTCTCACTACTGTCAATTGAAAACCGTCGAAGATTTTTCGAGAAAACTCGCGAAAAATGCGCGATCGTTTTATTCGTGCAATTCTTGCGAATCCTTAAATTGGACAATTGACCATAAAGTATAAAATGAAATATATGTGTTGGGAGGATGTGGCAATTTGCCACGCTGCCTGAATGTAGGAGAAAAATGTGACTCGTGAGTCACAAGTGAGAATTTATTTGAATTCTTATCGAGATCGCCGCTGAAGAGGGTCATGTGGCGTGATTATAAATAGGAGTGCAAAAAGTTTTGCGAAAAAGTGGTTAAAAACGTGATTAAAGAAAATTATGCGTAATTATAGATGTCTCTTACAGAGTATTTCATGTCGCAACTAGGAGTTTCCTGTAAAATTCTTTGCAGACTCATTTTCCTTGGATTTAAGTTCTTTTCTGGAAATCACCAACTCGATGGAAAATCGAATTATTTACTATTTCACAAAAAGAAATGAAATTCTCCAGACATATCCATTATGGTCATCTTTACTATCAAAAATGCATCACCGTCAATACAAGACAGCTTCTACCATTTAAGGTGTCGATATTAGCCAAAGATGGTGGAAAAGATTACGACGAGACGGCGCTCGTCGAATTTTGTCCTTTCCAGTATTAGATGGTGACGTTGATCTATCGGGCTATCATCCGATTTCCACTTCCAGGACTTCTTCCACGTTATTCTATCTTGGGTTCTTCCATGGACTTTGCTTACATATTTAAAGGGGTTGAAATTATATTTTATGTATGGACGGCAAATGTCGTGGTCGTTCTTTTCTTTAGTAAAGACGAGGAAATGGAAAATCCTCTTAAGAAATCGAAACGGCAAATTTCTCATCGGTGTTAAAAGCAGGAAATATTGACTAACTATCATGGAGACTGTAATCCACTCAAAATTGTAAATCCACAAGTGATTGAATTTTCAACAGAAGAATTTAGAGCTCGTCGAATTTGTAACTTACTAACTAATTCTAAAGCCTTTTTGCCCTTTCGAGTGTTAGACGGTGACGTTGAGCTATCGAGCTATCATTCTATTTCCACTTCCAGGACTTCTTCCACGTTATTCTATCTTGGGTTCTTCCATCGCTTTGCTTACATACTTAAAGGGGTTGAAATTATATTTTATGTATGGACGGCAAATGTCATGGTCGTTCTTTTCTTTAGTAAAGACGAGGAAATGGAAAATCCTCTTAAGAAATCGAAACGACAAATGTCTCATCGGTGTTAAAAGCAAGAAATATTGACTATACTCGACTCGCCGAACAAATGCAGTAGTAAATTATGGCAACAATGTGTGTTTAATAGGTCACATAACCAATAACGTTTGTAATTGGTCGATCAGGGTGGCCGCCTACAATAGAATAAAAATCGAGTCCATATTGCATTTGGAATATTAGATTTTATTAGCTTTCTTTGTAAATGATCCATTATCTATTATATTTCATAAACCAGTGTTTCTGAAGACTATATATCGATCGTTCTAATGCATCAATAATACATTATTGTTTTGTAGGTTATACATTATTTCTTGCTATATTATCGTATATACTTACATTATGGAAAACTCACCTCCTAAGAAGAGAGTTTCAAAACATTTTACGGTAGAAGATAAACAGAAGGTTTTGAATATATTTAAAACATTTCAAGAAGAGCCTAGCACTTCTAAAATTGTTAGTGTTGAAATGACAGCCAAAGCAGCAGGTATCTTTCCAAAAACGATAACCAAATCATAGTAACTATTATAGTATCTTTTACAGGAATTAATGAACGCAGTGTTTACAATATTGTGAAAGAATATAACACTAATCACGAATTACAACCACCAAAAAATATCATAGAAAAAGGGCTGTTTTAGATATGGTGGATGATGAAATGAAAAATGCTATACGAAGAATTGTACATTCATTCTTTTTTAAAAATGAACCTCCAACAGTTCAAAAAGTTCTCACAGTGATAAATGAAAGAGATGACATTCCTAATTTCAAAATTACGACTCTCAGATCATTATTAAAGGAACTAAACTTTCGGTACAAATATTTATTACTTTAAATTCTATATACTAATCATAAGATAATTATGTTTGTAGTTATAATAAGCGAGGTCGAAATAGTATTTTAAAAGAAAAAGATGACATTTTTACCTGGAGACGGAAATACCTTCGTGAAATTAAGAAATATCGTGAAAATGGTACCCCGATATATTACTTGGATGAAACTTGGGTAAATGCTGGACATACTGTAAATAAAGTATGGACAGATATGTCTGTTGTCACTGCAAGACAAGCATTTATAGAAGATTTAAGTACAGGTCTTAAAAATCCTTCAGGCAAAGGCAAAAGATTTATAATTGCACACATTGGCTCGGATGAAGGATTTGTAGAAAATGGTTTACTCCTCTTTGAATCAAAGAGAACAGGAGATTATCATGAAGACATGAACGCAGAAAGGTTTGAAGAGTGGATGAGATGTATTCTCCCCAATTTAAAAGAAAATTGCGTTATAATTTTTGACAATGCTCCATACCATAGTTGAATAAGCCACCTACAACTAATAGTCGCAAATTAGAAATGCAAAACTGGATGAGGGAAAATAGTATTGCATATGAAGAAAACATGGTAAAAGCAGAATTGTTAGCTTTAATTAAAGAACATTTATCTGGCCCTCCGAAATATGCTGTTAATGAATTAATAGACAACAGTAATAGAAAGGTACTTAGACCCCCGTTATCACTGTGAATTAAACCCGATTGAACTAATATGGGCACAAGTGAAGGGGTTGTTGCGAGACATAACACCACATTTAAATTGGCAGACGTGAAAGAATTATTTCAACGAGGTATTGACAATATTTCTGTTGAAAATTGGCAAAATGCTATTAAACATGTTATTCAAACAGAGAAGGAAATGTGGGAACTTGACAATCTCATAGATATACACATAGAGCCGTTAATCATTACAATTAATGATGATTCGTCTACATCATCTAATAGCGAAGAAGATACATGTTAAGAACGTTTTAGTGTGTCATAATTAATTCCTTTACTGTATTAAATTTTTGTAATATGTATAAAATTTATTATTTTTGATTATACCTATTTGTACAGTGAGTTAATTTTTTAGGATACTGTTTCTTATATAAATACGTACCAAAAAAAAAAAAAATTATTTGTTTCCTTATTTTGTATTTATATATTACATAGATCTTAAAACCATTGTGTATTTTTATTTACTATATATAATTCTATATATTGGAGATGCATAATTTAATTCAACAAAACATACTTGAAGAAATAAAATTATTTTAGTACTTATTTTGCAATTTTTATTTATGTCAAATACAAAATGAGGTTATTATTTTGATATGTTTACATGTGATTTATGCTGTGTGAGTCGGACATTTGCATTGCAAGGTTGCCATAATTTGCTACTGCATCTGTTCGGCGAATCGAGTATAACTATCATGGAGACTGTAATCCATTCAAAATTGTAAATCCACAAGTGATTGAATTTTCAACAGAAGAATTTAGAGCTCGTCGAATTTGTAACTAACTAACTAATCCAAAAGCCTTTTTGCCCTTTCGAGTGTTAGACGGTGACGTTGAGCTATCGAGCTATCATTCTATTTCCACTTCCAGGACTTGGGTTCTTCCATAGACTTTGCTTACATACTTACAGGGGTTGAAATTATATTTTATGTATGGACGGCAAATTTCGTGGTCGTTCTTTTCTTTAGTAAAGACGAGGAAATAGAAAATCCTCTTAAGAAATCGAAACGTCAAATTTCTCATCGCTGTTAAAAGCAGGAAATATTTACTAACTATGATGGAGACTGTAATCCACTTAAAATTGTAAATCCACAACTGATTGAATTTACAGCAGAAGAATTTAGAGCTCGTCGAATTTGTAACTTACTAACTAATTCTAAAGCTTTTTTGCCCTTTCGAGTGTTAGACGGTGACGTTGCCTATCGAGCTATCATTCTATTTCCCCTTTCAGGACTCCGTCTACGTTATTCTATTTTGAGTTCTTCCATGGACTTTGCTTACATACTTAAAGGGGTTGAAATTATATTTTTGTATGGACAGCAAATGTCAGGGTCGTTCTTTTCTTTAGTAAAAACGAGGAAATGGAAAATCCTCTTAAAAAATCGAAACGTCAAATTTCTCATCGCTGTTAAAAGCAGGAAATATTTACTAACTATCATGGAGACTGTAATCCACTTAAAATTGTAAATCCACAAGTGATTGAATTTACAACAAAAGAATTTAGAGCTCGTCGAATATGTAACTTACTAGCTAATTTTAAAGCCTTTTTGACCTTTCGAGTGGTAGACGGTGACGTTGAGCTATCGAGCTATCATTCTATTTCCACTCCCAGGACTTCTTCCACGTTATTCTATCTTCGGTTCTTCCATGCACTTTGCTCCATTTTATACTTCGTTTTTCAACCGCTGCCTTCACTTTTTCTATCCAGATTTTTCCTGGTCTTCTTCCCCTTCTGGTTTTTCGGTGCTCGTGCCTCGTACACTCTTCTAACCATCTTGTTTTTCTCCGTTCTCATGTCCTATCCATCTGAACTGACTCTCTTCTACTGCGACTTGTATGGGTTTAACTTTCAGGTTTTTCCTAATAGTGTCATTTCTAATTCTGTCTAATCTAGTCTTACCTTCAATTCTTCTCAGAAACCTCATTTTCATGCCTTGTAACTTGCTCCTTTGTTGTTGTGTGAAGTTCTGGTCCATATGTTAAAATTGGTTTAAATATTTGCACTTTAGTTGGTTTTGGTATCCCTCTTTTATTTAAGAAGATATTTTTAATGTCATTCAATAGTCTTCCAGCTGCTCCTATTCTTACCCATGATTTCTCCATCCAACCTTCCGTCTTTCATCAGTATTGCCTCCAAGTATTCGAAACTATTTACCTGGTCTACCTTTTCCCAAGCAGTTAAATCTCGTACCTTTTTTCTTAGTGCTTATAACAGGTATGGGCAACCTCCGGCCCGCGGACCACATGCGGCCCTCGAGTAAGGTTTGTCCGGCCCGCTACTGAATTCTTTCGTTGCATATTAGCACGGCCCGTCTAAACTTAATTCATAATGAATCATAAGGATACTACAAAAATGTATATTTTTCAAGATTACTCACAGCATAAAACTTCTACAAAAAAGGTTGCCCATGCCTGGCTTATAACATTATTTTCGTCTTTTTCTGCGTTTATTTTCATATTTAAAATCTCATCGTGTATTCTCAGATTTTCGTTAAATATTTTTAATCTTCGATATACCAAGTTCGTCCATATCCCATGTGGAATTAGTGATTGAAAGTAAATTCTAACTATCAATAGACACAAGTAACTGAATTTGGAAAAAATAAATCCAAAATTCCGTGATGTTGTCATCCGTATTCGCAAGTAAATCCTGAAACCTGCTTGGTATTCTACCACGTTTTCTGCATATTTACTTTGCACTTCTTTTCTTATACACTCTGCTTATTAAAATACTAAACAACACCGTGGATGGTGAGTTGTCTTGTCAGAGTCCCTGTTTGACCTCAAATCCTTCTGGTATAAGTCCCTTCCATATTACTCCATTTTTCTTTATTTCTAGAGCCATTCAGAGAGTCTTATCAATTTTTCCCAGCTCGTTTGTTGCCCAAAGCATTTGTGGTCTTTCTATTGTATCATATGCCTGTTTGAAACCTATAAATTCGTAGCAGGTGGTTTGAATTTCTTTCAGAGTGAAGGTTTGGTCTGTTCTAAAACCGACTTGGTATTTCCCCATCACATCCTCTGCATATTTACTTACTGTTCGCATTTCCAGTAGAGCAATTCCTCTGTAATTCTCACATTTCATTTTATCACAGTTCTTCTGTATTGGTCATATCCTTGCTTTGCTTCAGTTTTGGGAGATTTGCTCATTTTTCCATATATTTTTAATAAGCGCATGTATTGGACCTTGTAATGTCTCTCCATCCATCTTTATCATTTCTTCAAATTGCTCTTAATAATAATTAATAATCTAAATATAACTAGTGAAGTTCAGCCAAATGTATTTTTATTTTTGATTATTAATCACGAACATGTTTCAATAAGAACCAAAGGCTACATCAATAGATAGTATATATTTATCACTTCTGTTAGCGTCTCTGTTTTTCCTTGGCTTTAATTATTTTTTTCTTTTTGAATTGCATCTATAACTTCCTCTTTGTTGGAGTTTCTATACTCATGTCTGCATCTGCCTCTTTTCATCCTTTTTGCTTCTTTGATTTCATTTCATTTATTTAGAATTTTTCTACTACGAAGATAAAATAAAATCTTATTGCCTCATGTTAATTCTGCGTGTTTCTTTCATTATTTTGCTTAATTCTGTGTACTGTTGCGCTTTGCGTCTTATTTTCGTTATGGATTCTTCTATTTCTCTGCATTCTTCGTCAAAATAAGTTATTTCAGAAGTAAATTATATTTTATAATTTAAATAATTGTGTGGTAAGAAGTTTACCGCTGTGATATTGTGTCACCCTCTACACTCTTTTCAAGTTTAACTACCTATACGTAGTTTGATCTTGTAGTCGCTTCCTACAACTTTCTTTCAAATTTGTGATAAATTCGTCAAATAAATTTCTTCTAAAATGTTGTAGGAAAAAATACGAAAACCGCCCATGGCTGTAGGGTTGACGATCGTTCTTCTTGTTGTAAGAATGTTTTTGAAAATTTACGATTCATCCCGGTTTAGCGTAAAGCTAATTTAATATACACTTTTCCTCAAACTAGTTTGCATACAAATGTACTTCACCTCATTAATATTATTAGCGGTGCACTAAATAATACCGCATTCGCGACTCGCAAACTTACGCAACCTGTTATTCTATACTTTTGTACAGACCTGCAACTACGTATATGTATGCACACATATATGTTTATATATCTGGGCTATCGAAGAAATCACATATTTAAAAGATCGATTAACATGCAAAATCAAGGTTGTCCCATATACGAACATAATAACAAGGAGAGCGATTTTCTAGATAAACGAGAAAGGACTGTGTATAATTCGTAAATACGCACATGTACATGTACGTAATTGGGTGACCGTTTCATATAGGTGTCAGTTGGTCATCCGATCTGATTACCAATTATTGAGATGTGCGCAATATCTAGAACTTGAAAGGACGCTCTCGTCCTGACAAAAAGCTCGGAAATTGAGCGATTCGGGTCAGTTTCCGTCCGAAAATTAGGACGTCCGGTGCATAGTAAAGTTGTCACCGATTCGACGAATTTCCTCGCATCCTGTTGGAGAAACCAAAAAAGAAAACGTTTACCTCACTTACATACGTACGTACATGTGTTGTTCGCCTGCAATCACGCTAGGATGTAATAATACTTAAAGGGGTTGAAATTATATTTTATGTATGGACGGCAAATGTCACGGTCGTTCTTTTCTTTACTAAAGACGAGGAAAATCCTCTTGAGAAATCGATACTTCCAATTTCACATCGATGTTAAAAGCAGGAAATATTTATAAACTGTCATGGAGATTGTTTTTCACTCGAACTCAAAATTGAAACTGGAAACTTGATATCGATGTTAAAATTATAAAATATTTTGAAACTATCGTGGTAAATTTCGATTCTCTCTGTCTATTTCGATCTAAAAATTATTTTTCTCTTTTTAATTCTGTTGTTAGATTGAAAAAAATATATACGAGTCCTAGATTAAGAGACCATTTGTTCCATACTACATATTTTATTAAAAATTAAAACTTAACCCAATATTTTGTATCTAATTTGATTGAATACCTCGTTAATACAATTAGTAAATATTATTATGGATCGTGCCATGCAGAATTTCTCATCCTCTGTTCGTGAACTGTGGGAGCGCCGGCAACTCCTTCTTCCAATGTTTTACAACGGCCATGAAAATGTCGCGATTTTCGAGCAATTTGTTGGATTCAGGGGACGATGTTTCTTTCGCCAATTTATGCCATCAAAACCTACAAAATATGGTTTTAAATTTTGGGTATCGGCGGATTCAAAGTCGGAATACATCTGAAAGATCTTGGAAAAGCTAAAAATGCAAAGCCTGAACAAAACCAAGGACAACGCGTTGTATTGGAGTTGACGGAAGTCTTGAAAGGGCAAAATATGACAGGCGACAACTTCTTTTCCACTTTTGATTTGCTAAAAAATTACTTGAAAGAAAACTTACATATGTAGGAGCAGTACGTCGAAATAAAACATTCATTACTCTGAAGTTGCTGAATGTAAAAGAACTCCCATTGTATAAGTCTACATTTGCTTTCTGTGACATTGCGACGTTAGCATCATACATCAGCCACGAAAACCGAGCAATGATCTTGATTAGTACAATGCACAGAACAGTTGAAGTTGATGAGAGTGGGTTGAAGAGAAAACCGGAGATTGTTTCTTATTACAATTCGACAAAAGGTATGCTATTTGGTTGGTCGTCTATAGTTTCTTATGTTTCGTTTCTCATAGAAGGCGTAGATACTGCTGACCAAATGATTGGCTCCTACACCACAAAACGTAAGACAAATCGATGGCCAAACATTGTATTTGCAAATACACCTAATTCTGTTTTTACACGGTAGATTGGTTCCAGAAAAAGCCGTATAAAAAAAGACATTAATCGTATGCAAAAATAGGTGATTGGTTCCTTATCTCTAAAACCTATTAAAATTAGTAAAAACAAGGATTCTTTAAGAACAAGTATTCATGTTTTATTAAGTCACATTACATATATAATGTGTATTTACACAAGCATAGTTATTAAAGAAAAAAAAAGATATGCACTCTAAGCTTAAAAGTATGTAATGTAAATTAAATGTATGGCAAGTTCAGGAACTAAAAACAATTACGTATGTATGTAAAACAGCTATGTTGTTAACAAAAAGAATAGGTATAGGTTGTATCCACAAAAGGAATTCCCCTAAATTTGCGCTGTTTACAATTTCTCTGACAAGTAAATTTGCTTGTATGCACAAAAAGGGAATTCACCTAAATTTGTGCTATTTACAATTGCTCTGACCAGTAAATTTGCTTGTATGTATGTATACACAAAAAAAAACCGAATATTTTGAATCGTGCTAAATGGAATAAAATCGTGTAAAGAAAATGTTAAAATTTTTTATTTTTAAACCGTGTTAAATCAAAACCGTGTAAAAACAGAATTAGGTGTATGCTAGATATATCTGCTTTGAATGCATACATATTTTTTTCTGAGATCGATGTTTTATGGGCACCAGCTGATCAAAATTGTAAGAGATCAAAGTTTTTGCGAAAACTAGCACTTTCTTTGGCTAAGGCGCATATGATAAAACGGACTAGATTACCTCAACAACAGTTCTCAGCGCGGCTATTGATTGAAATGCAAACATATTCTTCAATTTCCACGAGTTCATCAAGTAATGCTACATCTACATCGGCGGCTAGAAAGCGTGGAATTTGTAGTTGCTGCAAGTCAAAATCTGATATCAAATGCTCCATTTGCGACAAATTTATTTGCAAAACTAACCGAATAGTATGTTGTTCAGCATGTAATGAAAAAACTATCAATAAAATCACATTTTTTGTAAATAAGCGCAAAAAAATACTAGTATTTTGATTTCAATTAAATAAAAATATACACTGAACCAAATGGACTTAATCCAAGATAGGTAAGTTTCTATTTTTTCAGTCCGGCTTTATGTCAGACACTTGAAATTATGGATATAACGTTGTTAAAGAACACGTGCGTCGAAATTTCAAAGCAATATATAATACTGTTTAAAAGCTATAAAGATAACGAGCAAAATTTGGATCATATATTCTTAATCTAACAGCAGGGTTAATAAAGTAAAATCTGGACGACTCTCCATGTAACGACAAATAAATTAGGTATGTTAATGAGCAGCTAGAGCCGGTCCTGGCAAGAGATAGTAATGAATGTTTTTCGCTCCGAAATAAACTCTAAATTATTGATTAAGTACGAACAAATATAGCAGCAAAGTAGAATCAGTGAATGTATAAAGGTGGTTAAGTGTAACAAAGTGTAAGACAGCAGAATTGGAGGTAATACTTGGCTATACTTTATAAATTGCATGAACGGAACATAACCTCAAGAAAACAGCGTAGTAAAGGGAGAAGGTATCACGGTAACGAGGGGTCGATTGGCGCATGCGCCTTAGTGCAAGATATTCACGCTGCAGAAATAAACACAACAGAGACGGACTAAAGAGGATTTATAAACCATACACAACAAAATGGAAGAAATATTGAAGAAGTTGGGAGAGATCAACGAGAGATTAAGCAAGTTGGACAGCGTAGAGCAAAAACTTGACAAAACATTGAATTCAATGCTGAAGTTGGAGGCGGAAAACCAAGAACTTAAGAAAAAGGTTAAAGAGCAGGACGAGGGAATTAACATATTGGAAAGAGATGCAAGAGATAACAAATTGATTATTTTTGGAGTGCAGGAAGAGGATAGCGAGACAGAAGAGAACTTAAAGAAGAAAATAGCAAAGATAATAGGTGAAATAGGTATGGAGATGGATACGAGAATGGATTTGGTGGAGGTGGAGAGATTGGGCGGAAGATTGGATGAGGGAGTGAGACCGGTGCAAATAGAAACAAGAACAAAAAAGTTGCGTAGCCAAATACTGAGCATAAAGAAAAAGCTAAAAGATGGGCAGAAGCGAATATGGATAGATGAGTGTTATTCCAAGCAAGTGATGAAGCAGAGAAAACAATTGATAGAGATTGCGAAAAGGGAGGGAGAAGATGGTAATCAAGCATACCTGAGATACAACAAAATTCTAATAAACGGGAAAATATACACGCTAGAAGAGGTGAGAAGAGAGATTAAACAGTCGAACCAACATAATACACCAGAACCGAACGCAACTAGCACATTCAGCCAAAGGTCGCCAGACGAAGAGGAAAATTATAGAGGTAAAGGGAAAACACGTGCAGTCACAAGAACTACTTACAATTCAAAAAACTAAAAGGGAACGAAGACAGGGCTGCAGACATAATGATAGTGGCAATGAAAAAGGAAAACGAAGCAAATGGGAACGTAACGAGATATAAAAGAGCCATAAAAGGGAAGACTGAAGAGGACAGCAAAGAAACAAGCAATGATGTAACCAAGTGCCGGATGACGAATACAGCAATGACAAAGGACACGCAAACGGAAAAGAAACGGGAGATGAAAATGTAGCAATGGCCGAGGGGAAAATGAGAAGGGGAGGCATGCATAAAAAGAAACAAAAGGATAAAATGAAGATAGCAACATGGAATGTACGAACGATGCTAAAGCCAGGGAAGATGCAAGAAGTGGTAGAAGAAATCAAAAATATGGGATAGACCTTGTAGCAATCCAGGAGATGAGATGGAAAGGACAAGGTGAAATAAACAAGGCAAACTTCACGTTAAAATATTCAGGAGGAGAAAAGCAGGGTCAACAAGGAGTAGGTTTCATAATAATGGGGAAACTAAAAGAAAGCATAATGGAATTTAATGCAATTAATGGAAGATTGGCATACTTGAGAATTCAAGCCAAACCTTTAAACATATCAATCCTAAATATATATGCGCCAACGGAAATATCAGAAAAGGAAGAGAAAGAAAAGTTCTATGAGTGGTTAGAAGACGAAATAGAGAAGATGCCAAAAGAAGACACTTGGCTAATAATGGGAGATTTTAATGCGCAGATAGGAAGAGAAGCGACTATACAGAAAATAGCGAGTCAATTCACTTTACATGAGAAGACAAATGACAATGGGCAAAGACTATGCAACGTAGCAGCAAGTATGGATTTAGTAATCAGTAGTACAAAGTTCAAGCACAAAAAATGGCACAACGTAAGCTGGAAAGCGCCGGGGCAAGACACATACACGCAAATAGACCACGTCCTAGTAAATAGAAGAATGCAATCCTCAATAACAGATGTAAGATCATACAGAGGACCCGATGTTGATTCTGATCCCTTCATAGTAATAGCAACAGTCACGCTGAAAATTAAGAGAAATGGGACAAGCGGACACCCAAGGTGTAGATGGGATACGTCTAAATTGATTATAGAACAAGTAAGACGTAACTATGAAAAAAGTGTGCAAAACAAAGTAAATCTGGAGGATGAAGATGACATAGAGGCGGAATGGGGCGGAATAAAACATTGTGTCAGCGAAGCAGCAAAAGAAATCCTGGGAGAAGAAAAGAGGAGGACGTCAAATGAGTGGTATAATGATGAATGTAAAAACCTTACGCAAAGAAGAAACAAAAGGAAATTGACCTGGTTAAACAACGGGAGAGAAGAGGGCAGAAAAGAATATGAAAAAATCAGAAGGGAATGCAAAAAGTTAGTAAGAAAAATAAAAAGGAACTGGATGGATGACAGAATAAAGGAAATTGAAGTAGAAAATAGAAAATATAATACGAAGTTATTTTACAAGAAAATAGGGGGAAACAATAAAGTATACAAGGGAAAAGTAAAGGGAATAAGAAACAAAGAAGGAAGAGTTACAGAGCTTGAACGCGAATACAAGCAAATATGGAAAGAACACTTCAAGCACCTTCTAACGGAGCAGGAAATACGGACTCCAGTAGAAAATGAGCAAGAGCAAGATGTGGACGAAATACCAGAGGAGTTGGACATTCCAACAAGAGCAGAAATAGAAGAAATTGTAAACAAAAGCCGAAATGGGAAGTCTCCGGGGAAAGACGGGATAAAAATGGAAATGTTCAAATATGGAGGACAAGATATTAAAGAAAAACTATACCAGCTGATAAAAAAAATATGGCAGCAGGAAAGAATGCCACAAGATTGGGAATGCGGACAAATAATAGCAATTCATAAAAAAGGAGACCAGACGTCAGAGACCAATTACACTAAACGAGAATGAATACAGAAGAAGGACGAACGAGGAATTGGCACAAGAAATAGAAATGGATGTAGTGAGAGAAATTAAGCAATCAAGAGCAAGGTGGCTCGGACATGTATGGAGAGCGGGTCCAGGAGCAATAATATATGATGTGACAGAGTGGAAACCGGGATGCAGAAGAAGGAGAGGAAGACCGAAGAGTACATGGCTGAAGGAAGTGGAGCAGGATATACGAAGGACCGGACACACAAAACGAAAAACAGAAAACTATGGAAGAAATTATGTGGAAGCATATAATCAGAAGAAGGGGCTGATCTCCCAAATTGTAATGATCTAGAGATCCGAATAGGAGGCTCAACCCTTTCGGGGGTGTATAGCCACAATAATAATAATAATGAGCAGCTACCAAGAAATTGTGTAAAAGTTTACTAAATAATCACAATTTGCCTATACCAATAATTCGTGAGAAGCTTTGTCAATCGCAGACCACAACTGCAGACTAATTAGTTTTTTATTGATTATATGCGTATTACATAGTTCTCACCACACAGTTGTTTTGTAATAAAATCGGTGACACGTGTTTGGCTAGTTCGAGACAAGCATTATCACAACCGTATAAACTTTTTGAGAATGCTTTCCTCGTACTAGCGAAACACGTGTCACCGACACATATTACATACCTAATTTAATTAGATCGTTACATGGAGAATCATTCAAATTTTATTTCATTAAGACTTTCGCTCCCCGATTTTAAAACCGACACGTGGTAAACTTGAATGAGGATGGGATTTGTTGTATTTTTACACGCACTTTAACGTTGCACTGAATGAGAATACTTAAAGTAGGATAAGTATTGTAAGTGGGTGATTGATTGTACATATGATATTTATCATGTAATCTGACGTGAATTGATGTATTAAGGTGATGTTGAAAGCAGCCATTCGAGGATTAACTCTGATGAAAAAACCATATTCAATAGAAGAAAAAATAAAAGAAAATTAAACCGAAAAATCGGAGAAAACCCAGAGAATGTACAAATCCAGGATGGTGTATTAAAAGGTCGAAGGCGTGATATATAAGTAATGTACCTTAACCAATTATGGGCACTCCCTCAAATATGAGCACTGATGGAAATATACAGGTAAAAGCCAAGAAAATAGTAGCATGTGCGTTAGCAGGATTCGTCACAACGCTAAAAATGCAAAGATGTCTCGATTACGTCACTTGAGTACAATTAGATGGGCACTACAGTCACCTGCTAAATATGGGAATATTTGGGCATATTTGGAACATCTGAATTTTGCTAGCGTTTAATTATGTTTTACCTTACGGGAGTTTATATTTCCGAGAACGCGACCACAAAAGCGAGTTCCATGGAGTTTTGAGTCCCTCCAAGCTGCAGTTGCTGCAATTTAGGGTAAAATGAAGATAAAACGAGCAACCATCGATTCTAATATTCCACGAAGTCATTTGCAGCGCCATGCTTGGAGTGGTAATATAGTTAAATGTTTGAGCCGAAAATATTTTTTAACTGCCTTTCAAGAAGCCGAATTGTGTTCCCGTATATTCAAACTCGCTGAGATAGGAATGCCGCTCACATCTAAAGTTTTAGGAAGAAGTTTTTACACTTTCATCAGTCAAAACAACGTCTATTTCCCACTCACAATTTATAATTCTCCGATGGTTGGCAGGAAATTATTTTAAAACTTTAAGGTAGGAAATGGCCTCATCTATTTTTAAGAAGACATCCTGAGGTTGCTCGTTTTAAGTCTAAAAGCGTTAATCCAGCACGAACTGCGAAGCAAAAGAAATTTATTGTTGGTGATTATTTTAAAACTTTAAGAACTGTAAGGTCTAATTTAGATGTTCTGGATAAACTCCAGCTAATTCTTAATACGGATGAAAAAGGGTGTCAATAAACTATTCATAAAGATCCTATCATATTAATTCGAAAAGGAGTTAGAAGGATGCCTTTTGTTGCCCCAGAGCATGGCCAAAGTGTGACCACTGTCCCTTGTGGAACTGCTTTGGGTCAAGTAATTTCTTTTGTTGTTCTGGTCAAAGGTCAGAGAAATAAACCTGAATTTTCAGAGAATTTACCATCTGGCTCCAAATCATTCATAGCACCAAAAGGCAACATGGCATATGACGCATTCGTTAAGTGGATTGGTCATCTTGCAAAATATAAACCTCCTGGATAAGTGCTTTCAATATTCGATGGAGCAAAGTCACATCACGATGTAAAAATTGTTGAGCTCCTGCAGACGTTTATAAAATCACATTATTATGCCTTCCGAGTAACTGCAAACATAAATTGCAGCCTATGGACAAGTCGGTATTTCGTTCTTTTCAGTACCACTGGGATGATGAATTACAGCGATATAGGGAGGTAATTCTTGTAGAAATTTAACAAAATCTAGTTATGGTATAGTATTTTCAAAAGTTCGGCAAAAAGCTACGATTTCGTGCAACTGGTATATACCATTTTGACCTGTCAGACATGCCAGAAACAGAATTTGCACCTTCATCATTACCAGAAAGACCTCTAGGGAACCAAAATAATGAAAATACTCCTGCAAATTTAATTGTTCCAAAACCATCAAAAGATGCTTTTCAAGAAAATAGACTGGTTGAGAATTTCATAGAAGAACCAGAGGTTGATAATCCATCAGGTATCTCTGCTCCAGAAACTTCAACTGGTGCTACTCGTCAAAAATGCCTCCGACGTGTCCCATATGACGACAATTCCGACGATGAGAGCGACTGGTAACCATCTTCTGAAATTAGCGAAACATCGGAAAATGAGTTGGAAGCTGACCGTTCTAAATCTTTCACTGTCAGATTTAAAACACCAAAGCTACCAGTCAATTCCACAGCACCAGCAAGAAAGGTAGTAAACTATCGCGCTGTCAGCGTAGTAAAATCGTTGTTTGCGGGACAAAAGTCATCAATTAACACGACACCGCAGTCTCACTCCAAGCAACAGAAAGCGAGGTCAGACGAAGCAACGGGCAGTGACACTTGTGTTAGATGTTCGTACATATGAGAGTTCAATTACGACATTCGGCCATAATGTACTATTTGCGCATTTTTGCAGCTATTTGATTCTACAGAAGTAGACAACTTGTTTTGCCACAAACTCCTGTAGTAGCTACAATCGCGCACTCGGCTAGCCCGCCGTGGGAAAATTGTGCTTAACGTTATGGCCGTTATGGCTTATATAGAGCTTCTATAGAAATGAAAACTACTTCACACAGTCGCACTGATGAGCGGTATGACCGCGAAACGCGCGTCTGCGAATAGTGAAAGTTGTTTTCTAATTAAGCAGTGACACTCCTTCCTCGAAAAGAAATTTTGGTGCTCTATCTTTTGCCTAGAAGATGATCAGAAAGATATGAGGCAATGCACAGTTTTCCAGATTTCAATTCGCAGAAGAATGTTGTGAACGGACAGCCAAGGATGTTATAACCGCTTTGAGGCGCTCAGCATACAAAGACAGCCAGTAAATTTTACTGTGCAGCTTGAACTTTTAAGTATCACAAGTTTTTACGTTTCTTCCACTTGCAATGTAACCATCACATTTTTTTGCAATAAGTAATTCGCTTTCGGTTAGTTTTTTTAGGGTGCCCCTATTTAGAACATGGTGCTCCTAATATGGGCACCCGATTAAAAACGGCTTTTGCAACTTTCGTGTATAATTATGAATTCATTGTATCCAACAGAATAAAACTTCTTTTTCAAAAGTTTGAATTTCGAAAATTAAAGTTATCTTAGGGATGTCCATATTTAGGTAATACAGTGGAATCTCTCTTGAGCGGACACCGAAGGGACCACTGAAATGTGTCCGTATAAGGGGTTGTCCGGTCAAGAGAAAACTACAAATTTAAATCAGTAAAATTTGTCAAAGATGGTTAGTTTTTTTGAAAAATACTTTTATTAAAAAAATAAACAACGCAATTGGTTTTAATAACAAAATCATTAATATGTATCTCCATATGTAATAAAAGTATAAAATGTTTTATGAGTACTATATTATTTCAATAAGTATTCCTCCATCCTAGTTTGGCGTCTTTTGGTCTTGGCAATAATATCTTGAAAATGTAAGTCAAGCGATGAAAGTATATTCATAGCTACTGTATCACCTTGGCATTTCACAAACGCTATAAGATCATGCGCTTTAGCCAAAGCCTCTTTATATGTTAAGATGTTGTTTCTTGCATCTTGAAAATCTACAGATTCAATTTCGTCTGTTGAGTCATCAGAAATTTTTTGAACTTCAGAAATTCGTTCTTGTAATGGTACCCATAACTCCAAAGGTGATCTCTCAACTGGTAAATCATCATCGACATGATAAAAATCATTTAAGCTCTGCTCACTAACCCCTGCAAGACATTTTTTCTGAATTTCGGCAAATAGGTTTAATGGCAACTTATCTTCAGGCTCAAACTCTACATCAAATGCTGACGGAAATTCTTGGCTTTCAAACGTAAACCCTGCCTTACGGAAACAATTTTGAACTGTTTCAGCAGTAACTTGGTCCCACGCACTTTTAGCAAAATAAACTGCATCCAATAAGTTTATACGTTTCACTAAATCATGGGCTGTGTTAGAAATTTCAATGTTTGCTAGTAAGTGCTTCAGTATCAAAGTTCTGTAATTATGCTTAAAATTTTTAATAACACCCTGATCAAGTGGTTGGCTGATTGAAGTACAATTAAGCGGCAAAAAATGTATTTTAAAATTGCTGTTTTTTGGATGCGATCTCGCATTGTCCAAAAAAGTAAAATTTGCCTGTTTTGTGCTCCCATTTTTCGATCGAAATTTTCTAGCCATTCAATCATAATTTCACACGTCATCCACGATTTGGCGTTTGATTTCCATGTCACCGGTAATTTATCTTTTACTAAATTTTTAAAAGCTCTTGATCTAGATGCCTTGCCAATAGCCAGCAGCTTTTCTTTATCTCCAGCCATGTTCGCACAGTGCAATATTGTTATCCTTTCCTTAGACAATTTTCCTCCCACACATTTTTTATTTCTTAAGGTTAGGTTTTGTTTGATAATGCTCTAAAATAAAGCCCAGTTTCGTCAGCATTGTAAACATCTCTTGCTAGGTACCCTTTTAATAGAGAAGGCAGTTTTGCCATGAATGATGCTACATCCTCAGGATAAACGAGGCGGCTTCGCCACATATCTTTGAACGTAATATTGTGACGAATTTTAAACTTGTTAAGCCAACCGGACGAGGCATTGAAAGTGTTGTTACCCAAGGATTCAGCTATTTCTTTAGCTTTGCTTCGTATCAATGGACCTAAGGAGGAAAGTAAAATTATTGGAATAAAACATATTAGTCAATCAGCGTCCATTTAGTAAATTAATGATAATAAGAATCAACCTGTTGCAAATCTTTTGTATAGAATTACAAAACCTAACAAACCATTCGTAGGACAACTGATCAATTGTCAGTCCTTCAGCATTAAAAAAGCTTTTTTCATTTAAATTTGCATTTGAGTGCCATTTTTTTATTAGCAATTCTCTTTTCTTTATAATGTTAGAAGCTTGAGTTTTACTAATGCTAAATCGCTTTGATAAATTTCTCACACTTAATTTTTCTTTATTGTACACTTCAATCACTTCTATTTTTTGTTTCAGTGTTAATACAGACCTCTTTTTATCCATTTTCAAACGTCGCGCGCGGACTAATGTATACAAACCAATGAGCACTGCTTTCCAAACTACAAATCACATCTGTTGTTTGGGGAATCCCATAAATCTCGTAAATAATGGCATAGATTACAAACTGTTAGTGAAATAAGTTTGTACACCACACGTACGCACCACGCACGAAGATTGCAAGAATTAGTATTGTCAATTCTCCGAAGCAGAAGCGAAAATTGTATAAAAACTTAAAAAAGATAAAAGTTCTGGTAAAAAAACGTTAGATTGAAAACATTATATGAGAGAAAAACGATTTACCATACCCACATTTAAGTATGTTATGTGATGTAGTAAATATACGCCTCTGTTGACAAAACGATCGTTGTTGTTAAAGCGGCCAAGTTAAAAGAGACTTCACAAGCTTATTTGTAAATTATGACATAAAAAATCGGACAAAAACAAACAAAATGTCCGTCCAGCAGAATTTTTATGTCAAGCGTGTGTCCGCGTCCGCTCATGAGAGAGTCCGCTCATGAGAGAGTCCGCTCATGAGAGAGTCCGTTCAATGGGGAGCGATTGCAATGCTTTTCTTATAGGACGTTGCCGGGACCGGCCAACAGTGTCCGTCCAAAGGGGGTGTCCTCTTAAGGGAAGTGTCCACAATGGGAGATTCCACTGTATACCTTATTTAGGTTATAGTTACAAGATTGCACTGGTAATAATAATGATGGTGAGACGCACTAGCACCCAATCAACGAACATGTCCTGCAAAGAGAGATGTCAACAGCCCGATCCCCCAATTTTTAGCGTGATTGTTGTCTCTTGCTTTCCAGTGTCCTTCTAGTTCTTGTTTCTGTTGCTGTAAACCTCAAATATGAATTGATCTTTATTTTGTGAAACGATGAGGTAGATGAACTGTTAAACATTTATCTGGAGGGTGCCAAAAAATTACAAGTAAAGGTTTAATAATTTCTTTACGCATTCTTTTTATAAATAGAAAATAATCGATCGACTTTCGAAAATCCCTTATTTAGTATTAATAAAAATTGGACAAACTCACAGATCAAATGTTTTCAGAACGAAATAGTATTGTGAACAAAGTTTTTAATTACCTGTCAAACATGTTAGAATAAAACACAAATGGTTTTCCCACGTTTTAGAAGCAACTCAAAAGAGAACATCAAACTGGCAAAAAGTTTTTTTCTTCAACCTAAATGAGATTCTCAGGTTTAGGACAATAATAACAAATTATTTTTGCCTCAGGGGCTCACTGTTAACAAGTTTCACAAGTAAGATCGGGAATTTAGCGCTCTCGAGGAACCCGAGCTAAAATCCAAACTAAGGTGTAGGGTAACGTGCCGAGAGTTGCGTGGCCGCAGGGGTGTGCGGTATTTAACGTTCCCCTGGGGGCACCAGGCGAAACCCCTTGTAATTAGCCTTACCCGATCAAGCGGGGCTCTGATCGGACGGACAGATACTGCCCTAGCTACTCTTCGTACAGCTACGCTAGAATTTCCAAGGCTAAAGTGGAAAAGCTTGTGAAACAGGGCAAGGTTACATACAGGCTAAAAGGGCCATAATCAGGGCCAACTTCACTAGGCATGTGCAAATGGGCCAGATTTAGTCTAGATAAGGAAGTTAGGCCTCAACAGACGGCGGAGGATACTAACGTAAAGAAAGGACGGAAGTCCAAAAAGGCGAGATCGGAGGGCAGTACTCCCGCAAGTCTTCCGAAAGGCAAGGGCCCAGAAGGTTTAACCTTCAAAGAGGCTGCTTTGGGGAGGATCGCGGTAATATGCCACGACTATCCAGCAACCCAGATGGAGCCGGCAAAGCTCAAGCCAGGCCAGGACTCTATTATGGAGGCATATAACAGCATTACGGAACAAGGGCTTCAAGTCCGCTTTAAAAATACACGTATATGCGGAAGAACCGCTCTCAAAGCTATTAAGTCTAATTAAAGAAATAAAGCTGGAGAATGTACTCTAAGGAGGCATGAGGACCACGATAGATCTGGAAAGGTCGCAGTGGAACAGGCATCAGTGCCACCTCAAGTAATCTAAACAAATTATTTCCTGATTAGTTCATTGAAAAAGCATTTCACAGAATATGGAGGGAAGTCATAAGGAGAATTTTAAGAAAGAGAGGAGTCCAATAAAAGATTATAGAAATACTTCTACAGGGAAAACACAAACATAGTAAGAACGAAAAAATGAGGAGTCCAAGAAATTCGAAATTAAACAAGGAGTCAAACAGGGGCGTGTACTGAGTCCGTTCTTGATCTCAACAGTATTAGATCAAGCATTACGGAAAGCCAAGACAAGAATGAAAAAAATTACGCTGGCGTATCGGAAAATGCGGGCAACACAATTGACCAGAATGATGTTTGCCGACGGTATGGCTTTACTGGTTGATACGAAGGAGAATTTACAATATAACCTGTCAATGATAAAAAAGAACTCGCGAAAATAAACATGAATATTAATATGTCAAAAACAAAAACCATAATCATCTGAAACACAAAGAAAACTAGTGCGCTAAGTTGGTATGAAAAACAAATAGAACGAGTGGACCAGTTCAAATGCTTGGGCCAAATCATAGAAGAAAACGGAAAAATGGAAAGAGAAGTAAACGAAGAGTAGGAAAGAGTGGGAAGTATGTTCAGTATGATAAACACCACTTTTCTAGGAAAAACAGTTACTTTCAAGTACGTTAACTGAACAGAAGTAGTTAGCTTGGGTACGAACTGTTAAATGAATTACGCGGTTAATATTTTGCGAGACACCTCTCAATTGCGATTAAAATCCTATAAAGAATGATTCTTAATTCGTGAACATGACTGTATAGCTCAAAGTCTAAAATTGTATCATTTATTATGATACAAATCCTATTCATAGGTTTTGATCAGATAGAGTTATCACGTCGAAAGATTTTAAATATTTCCCCTTTTATTGGAAATAAATAATAATAAATCACCAAACGTATTAGATAATGTTTTTACTTTTTCTAGAAAATCCATTCGCGTATTAGCGCTACCGTTGCGCAAATCCTAATGTTCTTTTTCAGCTTACTCATTACTTAATGACTACATATTTATTGCGTAGTTTGGAGATATGAAGCCATTATCTAAACGGATTGAAGTTTGAATCTTAAATTTTAGATCGATTGATATACCGCATGTTCGATTAAAAAAGTGACTGGATTTGATGAATGTGAGGTCAATTTCTTTTTATTATTGTAAAATTGGAAAGTACACAAATATTTAGAAAATAAACGGTTAGAATGTAACTGATTAGAAATACAGGCTTTATTACAACTAATGTGGTAAATTTATTGATAAGATTATATGAGGAAAGTCATTGGATGTAAACGAAAAAACATTGATTAAAAATTAAAGGTATTGTTTTGGAAACAATAAATTATGTATCGTAATAAATTTCTCGATACGTAATTGAACACCGTTGTACACGACGTTAGATGCAAACCCACGAGGTATCCGTAAATATAAATATAGGCGTTTTATCCAAATATCGACTTGACCTTGCTTAACATGTTGATCTAATTTTGCCAGCGTATACATGTCTTTGACTAAATTGTAAACATTTCGCTTTATTTTGCGGTCACATGTTTGTCGTTAAATATTTTTTCAACCCGCATGACTCAACGTTCGATCGGATTCAAGAGAAGCGAAAGAAATAAAACAAACGCGGCCCATTTGACATTGCTAAACATATGACCCGAATTCTACTAGCGTTTACGTTGACCGCATACAAGATTTTCTCGAAGCGAATATTCAAAAACATAATTAGAGCCTTCCTGTGACAGTACGATGTGTGGCTATGAAATCCTTTTATTTTACTTATACATTTATATATTAGTATCTCCTTCAATATACACCCCTCTTCTATCTCTACAACGCTCCATGCGAATGTTACATTGCTTAAAACAGTGCTGGAAGTCGTCTTCAGTGAACTCATTCTTGACGCGAGCCGCTTGTACTTCTACAACCTCAACGCTCTGAAATATTGTTAATTTTAATGCAGATTTAACAGTGGGGAACAGATAAAAGTCACATGGTTCCATGTCAGGCGAATAAGCCGGATGGCTTAGTACTGGACTAGAAACGTCTTGAGAGACAATGCAGTGTGACCCGGTGCGTTGTCCTGATTCAGAACCCATGACTTTGTTTTCCACAATTCGAGTCTTTTTCTCTGATTTTTCTAGCAGAGTTGAGCAAGAACATTAACGTAGCAATGCTGATTAACATGAAAAAGTAGAAAAAAGTATCTACATAACTCTCACATAAATAACCTCACAGAGATTTATATATTCAGCAACTTTGACAGAAAATTGTGCAAGGACGGCAATGCAGAATACATTGCATATAGCAATAATTATCAACGAAGGGAATTATGCTTTGTTTATCGCGGTCTGCAACCGTAGACCAGTTTCGTCCTTTTTAGGACTCGTCAGTACGGTGTGTTGTTGTGTATGTTGTGAGAGTTATGTAGATGTATTTTCCATTTTAATTGCAACTCTCTCTAAGTTCTCGAAGCTAATTTATCCAACTGCTGATTAACAGTTTGACCTTGAAGAGTACAGTTAAGATACACAATTGCATGGATATTGAAAAATACAATCATCATTGCTTTAAATGTTCATTTGCTCATTCGAGATATCGGTGAAGATGGGCTGTTCCAATGCATGAATTGGCGCTCAGTTTCTAGATCGTAAGTGTAAAATCAAGGTTCATCACTTTTTATGACTTCTCCCAAGAAGTTTGGGTCATTTTCAGTGGCATGTAAGTTGTCAGTTCAAATATTTTCACGGGCTTCTCTTTGTTAGTCTGTGAAAATTTCCGACACCATTCTCGCATACACCTTTTGCATGTTAAAATTCTTATGTAAAATTTGCCTTGTTAATTCCTATAGTTTCAGCAATCCCACGAATAGTTAACCCACGGACAGACCGGATCAGATTACCGATTTTTTCATTATTTTTGTCCGTTTTTGACGTGCAAGGGCATCCCGGACATGCGTCACCTTCAGCGTCTTCTCGACCATCTTGGAAACACTTAAAACACTTAAAAACCAAAGCACGTGATAAACATTTATTGCCATACACTTCTTTTAGTAAAAGATAAGCTTTAGTAGCGGTATCTTCCAAGTTTCATACGAAATTTCACGATAATTCGTTGCTTTACTAAAATACTTATTATTTTTCTGGGAAAACAGAACGATTGATCTTGTACAAGCGAAAAACACGGCCTAATATGTCTATAGATACGGGAAAGATGGCAATCGAAAGAGGAGGCTTCACGCTACACAGCTGTTGATCACACTACGCGCATGCGTAGTTCACTTCAAGTAGCATCACTCTCGTTATTTTATAACCACACCTCGTATGCAAAGTATTTTTTTTCTATAAATTTTGCTCTATTCAATTTGAACTTTCTTCTGTTTTAATTCGATCCATAAGTTGTGAAAAGCCCGATATAACATTTCTTTCATTCAACATTTGTTGTGCGACTACTAATTTTGTTTTGTACCAACCGTATCATATCTCACTTTATAATTACATTTTAGTAATTATCTATTTACACAAACAATTAGTCAAACGAAATTAACATTAGGTTGTAGGTAATTTCTATAACTCGAACTAATAAGCGCGTTCTAGACGCGAAGATTAGACTAAAGACTAACGAAATTTTTCAAAGCCGGTCAAAATTTTCCTTCAACATTTATCATTAAGGAAACAATGATTAGGTGGTACAAGGCGACATTTTAGGTGAGATTAGTTTTTATCCATAACAAAAGAGGAGGAATGATTTATAATGTTGAGTTTATTATCTTCCCGGTTGGACGTCGAATTCTATCGCGATGCAGTTTCCATCGTCTATCTGATATCGGCCTATTTCCGTTCATTATCCGCGATAACGCGGATTACGCTTTCGCGGTGCGGTAAACATTGGAAAAATTCAGTAAAAATAGGATTTCTCCCCTATATTTATTCGTTTCCTTTTAACCCCGTCTTTGGTTTTAACACTCTAATTTTCAAAATATCAAGTATATGAACGGGAATGAAAAATTCGATTGGAGATTCAAATTGTACATACGTGAATTCGGCACGTATAGATAATCTTGATCTGGATCTTAAAAATTTGTATCGTATCCTCATCCTCGTCCTTATCCATTCGAGTAATTATAAATCTTAGAACTTTAGAATCCAACTTAATGTTAGAGCTAAGTCTAAATCCTGCGCCGAACCAATTAGGAGAAAAAGAAGAGGAAGGCCGTAAAAGAGATGGAGTCAAAGTGCAAAAGAAGACCTGACAAATATGGGAATAGAGACTGGCAAATAAAGTCGAGAGAAAGGAGAAAATGGAGACAAACAGTGTAGGTATCGATTACCGAAAAGTGGATAAAAGTGGAAAGTGGAAAATACGCCCTAGACCCGCGAGGCTTGTTGAGTGATTTAATTAATTGCATCTAGATCCTGGGGATGTATTGTTTATACTATAAACAATACATAAATATGTATAAACTTTATACATATTTAGATTCCAAAGAAGTGGTAAGTACAAATTTCGAGACACATTATGAAGTAAAAGGTCACACTTTGAGACGTTACCGTATCCAAATTGATGTAGAGAAAACTGCTCAGACACGTAGATTTTAAAGACCAGGCTTGTCTAAATTCATATTCTGAAAATCTGAAACCTTCTTCCTCTAGAGCGCATATATCCTCCATGGAGCAAGAGGCGGTCAATGGCGTTTCTTCGTTGATTTCAATGGTGATGGGTATCTGGCTAGTCCTTTTTTCCTTTATTGTTTTTTTAGTACGATTTGTCCATATTTATTTTCTTTACCAATCTTTTCTACATTTTTAGCTATTAGTTTAATTTCGTTTCGTGTCCTACTAAACTCTAATATCTTCCAGTTTAGCTTGCACTTCCAAATTTGCTGCCAACTTTCGTTTTGCCTATAATTGTATACTGCGGTGCTTGTTTTGTAGGAATATTGCGGTATTTTCATGGGCGTATGCCCCACTACCACCTCCATCCCTGTATTATTTCCCCAATTTATCACACTTTCGTTTCTTGTAGTAGACCCTCACTGACTATTTTGTGGGCCAGAATATTCCGCAGTTATCTCTAAGATATTTACAAATATAGTATATTAAATTTAAATTTCCAAACATCAAGAGGGAGCAATTCTTTTTTCTCTAGCAATGCGGGGTTGGGCCTTAACACGCAAAATTTTTCCTTTCGTCACGTATTCTTCCGAGATATTTCTTACGTAGAAATGTACATTCATGGATAGAGTAGCTCAATTTGAAATTATTCGACATATTTTTCCGTTTGGAAATCGCGTTATTTTTATAAAAAAATATAGTAGACAATTTTCTGGCAACTTTACATTGTACGAAGACCGATGTTCCGTTAAATATAATAAAATAAATATATGGTAACTTAAATAGGGATTAATGCTTTTTACAAGAAATTTGTCCTCTACATTTTTCTAAGAAATCGTTATTTGCTGTTAAACTTCCGAACGAAACATGTTCAATACCGAAGAGCACAAACTATTTTGTTGAGGTTTCTAGGAATGAAAATCGGAAATTAAACGAATAAAGGTGAGTTCTGATTGGTTAAAAATAATTATCTAGGGGGTGTATACGTTTCAAGATTTATCATTTAAAAATTTTCATCATTTACAAACACCGAATAAAGTGAAGTGTTACCGAGTGTTATCCAAAAATGACAAAAGTAAAAAGCGATTTAGTAGCCTCCTGGATCCAGACCGTTCCAGAAGTACTTGTGAATGAAAAAAGTATTCTGCAAAGCGTGCTGTAAAATAGTAAGTTGATAATTTTACAAAACAATTTTATTTTATTTATTTCATTCAAATTGCATGTTTATCTTGCAAATTCTAGTCTGCCATAGAATTGGTTCAAAAACTTGCTTTGGATTGCTGAATAGAATTATTTTCACTAATAAAAATATTTTCCTTTAATTTCAAAATCACTTTCTTATCTTATATCTAAAAGTGTGTATAGATTTTCTACTACAATTTTCTTCCTTTATAGATTCCATGTGAGAAAAGATCCCAAATTACTCAACATCTGTCGACTGACCTTCATAAACGAAAGTTAGAAAAAATGAGACGATCGAAATTAGTGCAAATGTCTGTAGGTCAGTTACTAGCAGGTTCATCTTCATTTCCAAAAAATCGGAGTGAACAACAAGTATTTAATTCGGACTTAACCAAAGCTTTGCTTTCTGCTAATATGCCACTTTATAAGTTACAAAACTGAAATTTTAACATGTTTTTGCAAAAGTATTGCAGAAATACTGTACCTGACAAAAGTACTTTCAGGAAAAATTATGTTACAAATCAAGGAAACTGTCAATAACAGTTCTATATATTTGATAGTAGCTGAAACCACAGTTACTTGTGGACGCTATATGGTAAATTTATTAATAGTTTGTTTAAACAACAACACTCCTGGTAAATCCTATTTGATTTCGTGTAAACAAATTGAAAAAACTAATCATGTAACAATGGTCAGATTTATTAATGAAACTTTCTTGAATTTTCTTCTTCCCGGCATTGTTTCAGCTAATAAAATTGTTCCCATCATTTCCGATGCCGCGTCATACACGGTCAAAGTTGGTCAACAACTTAAAGTTTTGTATTCCAGTTTAATTCACGTGACGTATTTAGCACGCGGTTTAAACAGAGTGACGGAAAATATTAGAAATTCATTTTCCATAGTTAATAGTTTAATTAATAACGCAAAGAAAATACTTTTAAAATCTCCTCTGAGGATTCAGTGTTAAAGAGAAAAATTTTACCACCAGAACCAATAATCACAAGATGAGGATCATGGTTGAAAGCTGCCCGTTTTTATGCAGAAAATGTTGTCCCTATTAAAAAACTTGTTTTAAGTTTTGAAAAGGAAAATATTGGTGCAATTTCAAAGTTCAAATCAATTTTAGAAAACAATTCATCCCACCATTGAGCTTTGCTTTATTAAATCAAATTATGATTTTGTTCATAAAACAATTGTTATTCTTGAAACTGAATCACTTCCGTTACAAGAATCTCTTCGTCTGATCGACGAAAGAACTTGAGAAAGTTCCTGGAAAACTGGGACAATTAATAATAATAAAGATAAATAGCGATTTAAATTTGTTGCAACAAACAAACCAAATTCTCCGTGGCGATTTTGATGTTGAAACCGATTTAGATCCGGAAGTTGTTTTAAATGTTTTAAAATATGCACCAATCACATCAGTTGACGTCGAACGAAGTTTTTCAACGTTCAAACCGCTACTAACGGATAGGAGACATAATTTAACTATAGAAAATGTTGAAAAACATTTGATTGTGAATTGTTTTTACAGTAAGGAATGTAATGTTTAATGTCGAAATATAAGTGATAGGTGCCTGTTTAATAAAACCGGTTTAAATTTTCTTAGGGTATTGTTTCTGTTCCTTGTTACTTCAAAATATATTCGACATTCTGAAAATGTTCTAGACGTTTTAGGAATATTTTCAACATATTTTTAAGATGTATGTACATATTTTAGTCAAAACTCGAACATATAATCCGGTCTCTAGTTATAAGTCATAACTAAAGCGTCAAATTTTTAATCATATCATATAACTTATGACAAACCCTGTATATTCTATTCATTATAATTTAGGTTTAAAGGAGACAATAAATCAAATATCGAAACGTCGATTGCAAGTTACCACCGGTTTGGATGAAAATTTACGAAAACTTTACATTTACTTAGAAGAAGCAGATTGAAGCCGATTCCTTCTTGGCTTTTCTTAACTTAACTAACTAAAGCCCGTCTTCGTCGTGAAGTGCGACAAGCATTTCCTCTTTTGCGCTGACGATACTCGTCTGAACTCTTACCCCTGAACTTTTTCTAAAGGAAGTGGGTGACGTCACGAAAACAATTGAAGGCGTTCTTGTACTGCGGGAATTATCCACTTATTTGATAATGACCCGGCCCGTCTGATTCTTGATTCACGTATCGCACTGATACGAGTTCCTAAACTATTTTGTCCATAACGAACGAACGAACGAACGAAGCGCGCTAAATGGAAAACGCGCGAATTTTTATTTTTCGGCGAACTTTAGCATTTTCGGAAGGGGCCGAAAAAGCGTACACGCGAACCGCGTTAACTGAACGTTTTGTTTATTATAGACGGACGTATCGCTGTTACTGCTTCGCGCGCGCTTATCGATAACATATTCGCGTTAATTTATTAAATATATCAAAAATTAATACCGGCCGGGTTACATAATTACATAGCGCGAGGAATCACTTATCTCTTGTCGGATTAAGATATCTTTTTCGTCGGGTTTGCAGGTACGTACGATTAGTCCGTGTCACAAGTGCGTGATTTTACATTTATAACGTTGACGATGACGACGGTAATGTGACCGGAGTTATTCGATCGGGAGCGTGTCGCGACGCTACTGAGGACGTCGCCGGTTCAGGAGGAGGACTCGAGCGCGAACGTTGTGTGTGTGCGATACCGGAGCGCCAATTTTTTCGCCCCTACCAACCGGCTCGGTTGCCGATCCACGTACGCGTTCGTGTTCTTGCGGTACTGTGCGGTACGCAACGCTGAAAACCTCGCAATCCGAGCGTTCGGCTTCCGTACGCCTAATGAGGAATATATTATATTATTATAGGAGCTAAATGGGATAAATTGGAAAATCGGCGTCTAAGGGCAATTTGCCGGACAATTTCAAGCATCAATTTTTATGATAGCCGCAGTAAAGCGATTCGTTTTTCGCGCCGGTACGTCTGCACAGTCACGATCTTTGTTATCGTTACGTAAAGGGAGCTGAATAGATTTGCAGACTACCCAAATTTAATGGCATCTTCTTTTTTGATAGATTTCGTCCCATTGTACCAACCTTCCCCCGTCGACGAATCCGAAGGATCTGCAACATAAAGTTTTTTTATATTATTTACTAAACCCCCTAGTGGCTCAGTGGTAAAAATCACGTTTCACAATGAGTAGGTCTGGGTTCGAAACTCGACCGCGGCGGAAGCGTAGTAGTTTAAAATCCTAAAATGGATCTGCAACCTTCAATACGCCGCAGGAAGGAAATGCTACTAGGCGGGCCAGGAACGGTACGGTATACGTGCGTATACGGCTCAGTGGTTCCGAACCCCCTTACACCGAAAGGTGGAAAGGGTGAAAGATTATATATATATTATTTACTAAAATGAAACTTAAACTATACGCTTGTTCAATAAAATATAGTAAAATAATAAAAAAATAGTATTCCCTCAAAAATGAAAATATTATTTCTTGGCACAAGTTTTGTCGAATATGTGGTAAATGCGAGGCTAGATTGAAAAGGTTCCAGAATGATAATGAAAATAACATAATATCGATGCAACTTATATTTTATTGTTCAATATAATCCCCCGAAGCTCAACACACTTAGTCCAACATTTCTCTAGCTTTTCGGTTTCCTTCCGGAAGTGACTTTCAACGAAGTTTGCAAAATAATCGTTTACAACCTCTCAGTCAGTTTTCTTCATTCGACCAAAATCTCCTTCCACGAAGATTGAGTTTCAGGAACAGGCGGAAGTTTGACAAACGAGAGGATTGTCGTGGTTAAACAACACCTTCCTTAACCATCCCCGGGCGTTTCTCCTGCATTGGTTCTTCCAATTTGTTCAAAAATGTGTTGTGTAAAATTGTCCCAGTAACAGTTTTGCCATTTTCAAGATAACCAATTAACAAAATTCCTTTTGCGTCCCACAAAAACCGATGCCATCACCTTTCCAGCCGAGTGAATGGTCTTTGCCTTCTTCGAAACCGATTCACCGCGTGCCATCCAATGTTTTGATTGCATTTTTGTTTCTGGTGTGTAGTGCTGAATCTAGATCTCATCCATGGTCACGAATCGTCTCTTGAAATCCTTTGGATTCCTTGTAAACGCTTCCAAACAATCGACACGAATGCGTTTTTTGAAATGAGCAAATGCGGCACCCATCTTGCGGAAAGCGTTTTTGAAACCCAATTTATTATATAGAATACGAACTATTCGTTCATAAGCATGCTTAACGACCTGGCTACTCAGAACCAGATTACTCTGTTCTGGGTGCTAGGACATGAGGGGCACGGAAGAAATGCGATGACAGACATCTACGCAAAAAAGGGACTGAGAGGAATTTTACTGGACCTACCCCATCTTTTGGGTTTAATAAAGGTCTCCTTAAAGGGGAGATAAAGAAATGGACAGCATCCATCACAACAAAACACTGGAATGATACCAGTGGGCTGGAACATTCCAAAAAGTTTCTGAGCTACGACGTTAGGAGGGCGGACCTCGCCCTAAAACTGGACAGGAGAAGCTTAAAGACACTGACGGGGGAACTCACAGCCCACTATACCTGCAACAAGCGCAAAATGGGCTTATCCAACACGGACACTTGCAGATTCTGCGGTGAAGAAGAGGAGTCAATGGAACACTTGATCACTAACTGTGGGGTACTAGGCCACAGGAGATATAGAATACTACATGCATATACGCTTAGTGAAGAGGACCTACTAACACTCCCTTTGAAGGAGCTGATCCTGTTCCTAGACGTATTAAATAAATAAAAGACAAGGAGAAGCACAATAGATCAACGTGGTCGCAGTGCAAAGGGCCACTTTGGGCCAAACCCCACCCCATTACATTACATTCGTTCATAAGAGACGCCCAAGGCTTCCTCAATTTCACGCACTTTTATTCGGCGATCTGTCAAAAACAATGTCGTGGATTTTTTCCACAATCCTCAAGAACAGAATCTAACTGTTATTTGATTTCTCTTGGAATTTTCCCTTCCAAATAGAAAAAATTTGATGACTGCTCGTACTTCATTTTTATCCATAATTGAAAACATTAAAAGATAATTCACTTAAATGCTTCTCAAAACCATAAAATTTGACAGATCGATTTAACATTTGCAGTCAATTGATATGGAAGAATTGCCAACACAACATGAAATATTTGGAAAAATAGTAACCCCAAGCAGTGATTCCGGAAACTTGTCAATCTACCCTCCTAAGTAATTATGTATAAGTTATACATAAATAATCAATAGTTACTTATCTCGTTGTTGATATATGTTATGTTCTTTTACAATAATCAGTACGTTTTGTAAGACTAACGGCATGCTCATCACTAGAGCTTGGAAAATCTGCAGTAAGAAATTGGCAAAAGGTGGATGCAAATATGCACACACAACCATCAAAATATACACTTATTAGATATGAATTTATACTTAACGACAGAAAACATATTAATGCATTTTTACAAAAAGAAATTACATTCTGGCACTACTCAACTTCAATTTGTACGTTTTAACGACACCATCCAGGATTCTCACACATTCCTATTTACACATACTTCAACTGGGGTAGAACTAGGGCTATATATTATTACATTACTACTTCCAATATTTGTATTGTTATGTTTCATCAATATGTTATTATTTATCATTATCTAAATTGATCTGATATTAAATTATTGTTTGCAAATAGAGCTTTAATAATTACTCATTTATTTATTTCCAGTAAAAGTGGAAAGTTTATTATTTTTTATTACAAAATATTTGAATTTCGCGCGTAAGCATCATGCTAGAGGTGTCAGATAATGTTGGTTACACAATAATCGATAATCCAAAAACGGACAAAGATGAACGTCGTTGGGAAAAATATACACAAATCGCCCTTAAAAGAAAATGCACTAACGCGATATGACGGGAAAATAATGTACTACTACTAGAATAAAATCTACAGCTCTTTCAAAACCATCTAAAATAAAATATAAAGTACAGCGCTTTCAAAAAGCATCGGAAAATGAATAGAGAATTTTCAAATACGTTACAAAAAGTTTACGAAAAAAGAAATATGCCAAACACACATTTCAATTCATGAGTTATGAACCTACGTCGACTTCTTCTTGGTTTCAATAGGTTCATGATCTCATTACACCTGAAAGACACCTCTATGAAGAATCTGGATTGCTCCAGCTTTGTCTGCTATTGCTGTTCGAGTCGGAATTGGTCCTTCAGATTATCTCCATATCTTCGTCTTTGGAGTAGATTTGGCGATTTCGAGAGTAGGTTCCAACTCTGTAAGGGTAGTGTTGCTGCCCTCTCGACCCAACTCATCTGCCTCCCCGTTCCCTTCAATGCTTCGATAAGCTGATATTTAAACTAAGTAAATTTAATGCAAAATATTTAAATTTCGCGCGTACATTTTTTTACTCTGAATGTACTCGACCGAACGTCGGCGCTGCTAGAGATGCCAGATAATGTTGGTCACAGAATAATCAATAATCGAAAAACGGACAAAGATGAGCGTCGTTGAGAAAAATATACACAAATCGAAAGAAAAACGAAAATGCACTAACGCGATATGACGGGAAAATAATGTACTACTACTAGAATCAAATCTACAGCTCTTTCAAAACCATCTAAAATAAAATACAAAGTACAGCGCTTTCAAAAAGCATCGGAAAATGAATAGAGAATTTTCAAATACGTTACAAAAAGTTTACGAAAAAAGAAATATGCCAAACACACATTTCAATTCATGAGTTATGAACCTACGTCGACTTCTTCTTGGTTCCAATTGGTTCATGATCTCATTGCAGCTGAAAGACACCTCTGTGAAGAACCTGGATTGCTCCAGCTTTGTCTGCTATTGATGTTCGAGTTGGAATTGGTCCTTCAGATTATCCCCATATCTTCGTCTTTGGAGTAGATTTGGCGATTTCGAGGGCAGGTTCCAACTCTGTAAGGGCAGTGCTGCTGCCCTCTCGACCCAACTCATCTGCCCCCTCGTTCCCTTCAATGCTTCGATAAGCTGATATTTAAACTAAGTAAATCCTATGAGATCTATAAAACCTTTCTAGGGTTCGTTTACAATCAAGCGTGCGTGCTGACCCATGTTAGTGGGTGTAAACGTTTTCGTAAGAAATGGTACAATAACAAGGCAAGCATCTTCAAACCGTACCTGACAGAGTAAACCATGATTTCTTAAATTTTATTTGTGCAATGTAAATTTTCCAAAAATTTCACATTTCTTAATCCATAAGTTTGGAAGTAGGAATATTTGTGATTAAAGACTTAAATAAAAGAACTTTCACCCTTACCACACCGATCATTCGGAAACTCCAAATATACCTTTCGGAAAATTGGTTAACAATGCCTTTAAAATGCACATTTCACCGTTACATAACCGATACTAACTCGGTTAGTTACACAAGATATGACTAAATTTCTTTAATTCTATAGGTATAGAGAATCCGAATTTTCACAATTTAGAGAATCAAAATCAACATTTTCGAGATATTACATATTGTCTAACTTATGAGAATTTAGAAATTTTGAGAATTTAAATATATATAAAATTCTAATTAATCAATTTACTAAAAAAATCTGAACTAAATCCTCAAAATACTGATTATTACTCATTGTGAACATTTAGAATTTGCATTTACATAATCAATTCAAATCCTACAGATTTTTCAAATTATATCTAGAAATACTTGAATCCCAAAATCTATAAGCTTAAGATAAGACCTCAAACAAATTGAAACTTTTGAAGAGTCTTTTCCTTCGACGCCTTGGCAGAGCAAAAGACGATCGTATGAGGAAGACTTTTTCACCGAGGAGGACAATTTAGCTGTCGAAATACGTATCTACGTTTAATTATTCAATCAAATGTTATACATGCTGCCTCCAATGATTCCATTATTAAGTTTGAGACAATTAACTTCTCACTAGACACAACATTCTTATCCGGAGACAAATATAATGAATGTCTGCCGCATTGTAACCGGAATCACAAATGCGCGGACAGTCGTCCCAATGCAGTACAAAATCTAATCTATTGCAATAATTTACGCCATTGTTACATTTCGCCAAATTTATGTTTCCTCCCATATTCCATTTACATTCATTTTCTCCAGTTTGAGTGAAAGATTTGAAATTCAAATTGAGACACTTTCGTGATAATTACGTAAAATCGACCCAACATACTTGCAATACTTGCGGCAGGGTATGGAAAAAGCAAACAATATATCTAGACGGATATGTCTTAGCTCTTCAAAGAGACTTTCATCGAAAATTACTTTTCGATTGTGTTACTGATATCATGTGGCTCAAACGGAAACGTTTTTGGCTTACAGATAAAATTCATTTTATTGAGGAAAGTGAAAAGTTTAGTACAAGTGAAAGGAAGTTAGCTGAAAAATGTGTTGTTATTCCTTGTTTTATATATATATATATATATATAAAACAAGGAACAACAACACTCCCTCAATCACAACTTCTCTAGTGCTTATTTCTAATTTTACAAAAAAAAAAAAACTTAAATACATTGAAAGGAAAAAACAGGGGTTAACATTTAGTCAGTAAGCATTTTTTGTTCGATGGTCTTCAAAGAGGCATTTGCCCAAAGGCTTTTTGAAGATATCAGCAATTTGTTCCCGTGTGGGAATATACTTAAGTTTTACAATACCTGCTTGAATCTTATTTTTAATGAAATGATACTTAATATCTAAGTGTTTCATTCTTTTGGTTTGATCGTATGAGTTACAGGATTTTCTTGCAGACTGATTGTCTTCATAAACGATGATTTGACTGTGCTTTTGTTGCACTAAAATGCCAAGATAGCAACCAAGCATGCCTAAGTCTTTCATCTTAAAAGTTTCTTTCAACTTAGCTTTTAGGTGATTTATTTCTTCCAAGGAAGAACCAGTGATGAGTATGTGATCTACATAAATGATCAAGTACAGTGTTTCTCCGTTTTTGACCCTGATATACATACAGCTATCGCTTTCGCTTTTAATGAATCCTTGACTGTGCATGAACTCATCGAATTTTTGGTACCAGTAAAGTGGCGCCTTTTTTAAACCGTACGGTGCCCTTAATAGTTTACAAATTTTCCCTTTTTCAAGTTTACAATTTTTCGGCAAATTCATGTACAGGTCCCCATTCACTTCGCCATGAAGAAAAGCGTTACAAACATCTAACTGAAATATTTGCCAGTTTTTGTTTGCACAAATAATCAACAAAGTGCGAATTGTGTTAATTTTTACGACTGGTGAATAAATATCATCAGCAACATCACGTTGCATAAAACCGCGAGCCTACATTTATATTGAGATACCTCGTTATTTTCATTTCTTTTAATCTTAAAAACCCACTTACTGTCGATCACATTGCACTTCGCCGGTTTAGGTATCACTTTCCACGTTTTACTTTCCGCCAAAGCGCACATTTCCGCATCAATTGCGGCCTGCCAATCACTTGCATGGTTGCTGGCCATGGCTTCTTCGTATGTTGTAGACTCTTCAAGTTCGAGATTTAGTACTTGTTCAGGTTGTTTGTTGATATCATTGTTTGGACACATCTCCGGAGTGAATATCACTTCTCGTTTTATTTCAATGTTATCTTCTTCTTCAAAATACACCCGATAACCTTTGGTATTATCCGAGGAACCCATAAATATGCCGGGTTTACTCTTCATGTCGAGTTTTGCGCGTTTATCTTTAGGGATTAGTGCCCAAACCGGACACCCAAACGCGCCTTTTAATAGTTTTAGATTAAAAGTTTTGTTGAAGAACAATTCGAACGGTGTCTTGTTCGGGGTTGGACTGGAACCTGTGCGATTTAAAAGAAACACGATGGTGTTTGCAGCTTCAGCCCAGAAACGCTTTGCAAGTTTGCTTTCAGCGAGCATAGAGCGAATGGCTTCTACTTCTGTACGATTTTCACGCTCAGCGCGGCCATTTTGTTGAGGTGTGTATGGAACAGTTAAGGGATGTTGAATGCCTTTGTTTTTTAGTAGTTTTAATATGTCGGCATTCACATATTCATCGCCATTGTCGCTCCGTATAACTTTGACTTTTTTCCCATTTGAGTTTTGAACCAGGCCATGTAATCTTTGAGTTTCCCGCAAACTTCATCTTTAGTTTCAATAAAATAAGCGGTTCTGTATGATGTGCAGTCGTCTTTGAGAAGAAGCATGTATTTGGACCCTTTGAGAGAGCATGCGCCCATAGGTCCGCATAAATCACTATGTATTAACTCACCTGCCTTACTTGCTCTTGATTCGCTATTTGTAAACTTCTCCCTGTGGTGTTTTCCGTGAATACACGACGTGCATACAGTCTCGTTGCCTGTGTAGGATATTTTGTTCGCCTTCAAGATTTTCTTGACGTGCCTCATGTGTTGATGTCCGAGAACACTGTGCCACCACATTATATCTAGATTTTGAGGAGCGTCTGTGATCAAACACTTTTCGGTTTCTACTTCTTTGTCAGCACGAAAGATCATGTGGAACAATTTACCCTTTCGTTTGGCCATCGCGACAATGTTACCGTCACTGTTTTCGAACCTCGCAATTTTTTCGTCCGACATTAGTTTTAAATTTTTGTCTAAAGCAGTGCCTTGTTAGAAAAGGTTTACAGTTAGATCGGGAATATAGTACGTATTTAATAATTCGACGTCATGAAAGTTTTTGCCGTTGAAAGCTTGTAGTTTCACCGTACCAACCCCGATCGCGTTCATAAAGTTTCCGTCACCGATTTTAATCGCTTCCGATCTGTTTAGAATCGCGTATTCACTGAACATTTTTCGATCGCGACACATGTGTTGCGATGCCCCGCCGTCTAAAATACAAACCGTATTCACCTCACGATCAACGTTATCAAGAATTTTTAAGTTAGCCATTAGCGCAACAGCGTGTTTTGAGGAGGTCTTAGTATTATTTGTACCAGCATTTGCACTCACACTAGGACCGGACTGTTCAGAGTGGCGCACACCGTTTTTACGTTTGTAGAAGTAGCAGTATCTTACCGTGTGTCCACGTTTCTTACAGTAGCTGCACTTCAAATTGCGTCTGCACTCGTTTGTTGTGTGTCCGTTCTTGTTGCATCCTTTGCAAAATTTTCCGTTGCCGTTGCTCGACATGAGTGCAGCTGTTTGTTGCTCTTCTGCGCCGGCGTCATTTCGAAGTCTATCTTCTTCTATGAGAAGCCGAGAAGTTAGATGATCTAAATTTTGTTTGTCCGACGCGACACTTTCCCATGCAGACCGAAAATACTTATATTTGTCAGGCAAAGCCATGATGATTTTTGTGATCACCATGTTTTCAGGAACATCTTCGCCTTGTTGTCGGATCTTTGCACGTAAATTTGACACTTTAGAAATAAAAGTACTGATAGTACCTTCAAATTTCAAGATGTTGAACTGTTCATTCAGTAAGTACATGCCAACGTCGGATTTTCTCTCGTAAATGCTTTCTAGTTTATTCCACATTTCCTCTGCACAGGCGCAGTGCATGATATGGGATAATGCCTCCTCGTCCATGCGAATGACGAGAGCTTCCTGCGCCCTAGCATCCCAAAGTTGCCACTCGTCTTCGAGTTGAGGATTTCCAATCGGTTTTACTTCTTTGCCGGTTGTTATGTTATACAGGCCTTTTGACATCAAAATTATTTTTACTTGAAATTTCCAGACGTTCCAGTTGCTGTTATTAAGTTTATTCACGGCGACCAAGTTTTGAGCGGCCTCCATCTTTTTCTCTTCTCGTTTAACTTGACTGCCTGGGTCCATTACCTGTTGTTGAGTGGCGGAGGAAGGACGAAGAACAGAAAAACGCAACTGTTTTATTTAACTACATTGATGTACCGTAATCGCACACGTAACGTTTCTTACTTGATAACTACCACTAGGCACTAAACTCTAACTCGTAATGCGCAGGCGTGATTAACTGCGCATTACGAGTTAGAGTTTAGTGCCTATACTCGACTCGCCGAACAAATGCAGTAGTAAATTATGGCAACAATGTGTGTTTAATAGGTCACATAACCAATAACGTTTGTAATTGGTCGATCAGGGTGGCCGCTTACAATAGAATAAAAATCAAGTCGATATTGCATTTGGAATATTAGATTTTATTAGCTTCCGTTGTAAATGATCCATTATCTATTATATTTCATAAACCAGTGTTTCTGAAGACTATTTATCGATCGTTCTAGTGCACCAATAATACATTATTGTTTTGTAGGTTATACATTATTTCATTGTGTATTTTTATTTACTATATATAATTCTATATATTGGAGATGCATAATTTAATTCAACAAAACATACTTGAAGAAATAAGAAAATTATTTTAGTACTTATTTTGCAATTTTTATTTATGTCAAATACAAAATGAGGTTATTATTTTGATATGTTTACATGTGATTTATGCTGTGTGAGTCGGACATTTGCATTGCAAGGTTGCCATAATTTGCTACTGCATCTGTTCGGCGAGTCGAGTATAGTAGTAGTTATCAAGTAAGAAACGTTACATGTGCGATTACGGTACATCAATATAGTTAAATAAAACAGTTGCGTTTTTCTGTTCTTCGTCCTTCGTCCTTCCTCCGCCACTCAACAACAAAATGTGCCATCGGGAGAACACAGGTCAACGATAAAAGTTATAAACTTTAAAAACTATATGTAATTATGTTACGTGTAGTAGGCTAGTGTAATTGTGATTTTTATTTTATATTTTATTTATATATATTATTAACGACCAGCCATGGGATTCAGAACTTTCGATATATCGAATGTCGAATCAAATGGAAGATTCACGGTGAACAGCCACAGTTAACGAATCACGCGATTCAGAAGTACTGTCGAACGAGCAATATCGAAGAAATTTGTCAACAGCGCAGAGAAAATATGTATGAAGTTATCTATTAAATATTGTGACAGTCTTCTTGGTCTTCTTTGCTACATTTTCTCAATTTCTCCAACCTAACCTTGCCTAAGCTGAAAATATTTAAAAACTAGTGTTTAAATTTAATAGTAATTTCTTAATTTTTTTATAAAGTAAGTAATTAAACAGGTGATAAAAGAGACTCAACTAAAAAGATAATTTGTAGATGCTTCCAATTATTCATTTGGCCGTACAAAACCTTACTGACTAAGCCTAGTGCCAAGAAAGACGGAATGGAAATCGAGAATTTCGTTTATATAGACGTCAAATTCGCGATGCTAGTAATCCATTTAATATGCCAGAAGCTAGGTTCAGAGATATTTCGCTTATCAATGGAATTGGCACAACATCTCGTTAATATAATAAGACCACATTTACACCATCCTCGACATACAACAGCAATATCTATTGAACATAAAGTGCTTGCAACTCTAAGATTTTATGCTACTGGATCGTACCAGAGATGTGTTGGACAAGAATTTTCTTTCAGTGTTAGTCAGAGCTCAATCCACCGAAGTGTACATGAGATAACGTTATGTATTGATAATCAATTGTCAGATACATACATATGTTTTCCTACCACAATAGCCGCAAGACAACAAAAGAAGGTGGAATTTTTAAATAAGTATGGTATAGGTGGTGTAATAGGAGCTATAGATTGTACACATATAGCAATATTATGCCCAAAAGAAGGTCATAATTATATGAATAGAAAAGGTTTTTATTCAAAAAATGTGCAAATAATATGCGATGCAGATTTGAGAATTATCAATATTAATGCAAGGCATGCTGGAGGTACACATCATGCATTTATATGGAGACATTCATCTATTCAGCATTTTTTGAAAGAAAACTATATTTTGGGCGAAATAAATTCTTGGCTGTTGGGAGATGAGAGAGATTTGTTGACTCATGTGGTAGATGCACAACCAAATTCACCTGAAGAAAGGTATAATAGAGCTCACAGTTCGGCCAGGAATTTCATTGAAAGATGTATTGATTTATTGAAAACCAAGTTCCGTTGCTTGTTAAAAGAAAGAAGCTCAAGATATAACCCAGAATTTATGGGCACTATTATAAATGCATGTTCAATATTGCACAATATGTTTAAATGCAGGTGTAGTAATAAATGAAGAATTTATCAATGAAGATATGCAGGCAAGGCAACATATTGAAGAAAGAGAGGATTTTTTAAATGAAGGTCGGAATACAAGAAATGGTGTAATAAATCTTTATTTTAATAATTAATATGTATGCACGTTTTGTATGTGAATGTTTGCATTTTCAATTTTAATTCTATTATTTTTAGTACCTTTTATACACACTTTACATTAAATCTCAATCTTAAATCTGCTTTTTATTTAAATTATATTTGGTATATTAGTATTCATATCATAAATAAATAAAAAGACTTGAATAGAATTGGCTTTTACTTTAATATCCATAATAATAATGAATAAATCTCCTAGAGTAAACACTTAACTGTATTTAACTTATACATAGTCTTTTTACAACTACTAGATCCATTAAGATTTCTTGATATGTAGGATCGCTAAAAAATTTTTTGTTAAATATAGTATATTCATTATAAATAAAGAGTTTATTACTTTTTATTCATTTCTTTAAATATATTAAGAAACTCTTTCAAGTTTAAATTAAATGTGTGCAATTCATCCTTAATATCTTGTAATAGCCCTATCATCTCTACACACACTGCCTCGCTTAAAGTTTGTTCTTTTTTAAATTTTTTTTTTTTTGGTGTGGAAGATGTATCTTCCACATGCTTTCGTTTTTGGGTATTCATTTCTCCAAGTACCGGAACTGGCTCATTTGATGGAGTACAAATTGTTGCAGTATCATTTTCTTCTGTAGATGCGCTAATATGTACGTGTATGTGATAACTAAAATTCAGAATTCAGAATTTTTCACATCAGTAAATGTAAAAAATTACTTACACCTCTTTCAGGATTGTCGGTGCCTTGAAATGATGATGACCAAAAACAGCAATCACCCTTAACTCAATATCCGTGAGGGGCTTAACAGTTTCTTCACCTCCTCCTGTGGCTTGTTGCTGAAATTTGATAGTTGCTGCTTTCTGGCGTACTTTTGATTTTAAATCAGTCCAAGCCTTTGTAAAATATTTGATTACAGTTTACAACTTTTATGAAAATACTTAGTTTACTCACTTTTTGCCATTTCTCTCTTGGTCTTACGCCAAGTCCAGCAGCATTTAATAAATTCGTGAGTTCATCCCAGAGCTCGCGATTCTGCCTTTTCCCTTCAAGCCCACTAAAATTCCCCCTGGCAAACTCCAACTTTTGCTCCATAAAATCTAACAATATGAGCCAGTGGGTATCGTGCGTATGAAACTTTTTCCATTTTTACAAAAACGTTGATAATTCAGCTTTAAAATAAACAAGAGATCATAGAAAACTTAACTATTGTTAGGTTATCTATATACGACACCAAACTAACAATGAATGAAGTTGAGCATGGAAGTTGAGGTTAAACCAGGTTAAATGAACAAAAGAGATGCACGTATACTAAAGTAGGATAGACATACAATCGACATCGGTTTGGTAGTCGAACGAAATTATGTTTTGTTCTACGTCACGTGACCTATCATTCGATTCGACAGCATATTCGACAGGTTTCTGAATATCGTGAATCTTAGTTGTTCGACATATCGTTGAAATTGGAAGGGATTCGACACGAATGTACAAGTTCTGAATCCCTATGCAGAAACTATATATGCATATATGTATATAACAGCACAACAGACTTTAAAAGTTCCGAGCCGTATACATACGTATACTGTACCTTTCCTGGTCTGTTCAGTGGCATATCCTTACTTTTGCCAGGAACTCAAGTTTTCCCTTAAATTCAATCTAATGAAGAAACTGTTGTAACGGGAGTGATTCAGTTTCAAGAATAACAATAGTTTTATCAACAAAATCTTAATGTGATTTTATGAAGCAAAGTTCAATGGTGCAGTGAATTATTTTCTGAAATTGATTTGAACTTTGAAATTGCACCAATATTTTCCTCTTCAGAACTTAAAATAAGTTTTTTAATAGGGACAACATTTTCTGCATAAAAACTGGCAGTTTTCAATCATTTTCCCCATCTTGTCATTATTGGCTCCGGTGGCAAAGCAGTATTGAGTAATTTTTCTCTGCAACACTACATCCAAAGAGGAGATTTTAAAAATATTTTCTTTGCGTTACTAATTAAACTATGTATTAACTATAGGAAATTAATTTCTAATATTTTCCGTCACTCAGTTTAAACCGTGTGCTAAACACGTCACGTGAATTCAGCTTTGACCATGTGTGAGGCAGCATCGGCAAGCATGAGAACAATTTTATTAGTTGGAACAACGTCCAGAAGGAAAAAATTCATGAAAGTTTCATTAATAAACCTAACCATTGTTACATGGTTAGTTTTTTTCAATTTGTTTACACGAAATCAAGTAGAGTTTACCAGGAGTGTTATTATTTAAACAACCTATTATTAAATTTGCCATATAGCACCACAAGTATCTGTGGTTTCATCTACTATCAAAAATATATGTAAAACTGTTATTTACAGTCTGCTTGATTTCAGTAATTACGTCCTTATATACATTTGTAACATAATTTTTCCTTAAAGTACTTTCGTCAGGTACAGTTTTTCTACAATGCTTTTGCAAAAACATTTTAGAATTTACACTCGGTAACACTTAACTTCATTCGGTATTTGTAAATGACGAAAATTTTTAAATGATAAATGCTGAAACGTATACACCCCCTAGATAATTATTTTTAACCAATCAGAACTCACCTTTATTCGTTTAATTTCCGATTTTTATTCTTAGAAACCTTAACAAAACAATCTTTGCTCTTCGGTATTGAACATGATTCGTTTGGAAGTTCAAAAGCAATTAACAATTTCTTAGAAAAATGTAGAAGCATAAATTTCTTGGGAAAGCATTAATCCCTATTTAAGTAATATTTATTTTATTATATTTAACGAAACATTGGTAATCGTACAATGTAAATTACCCCGAAAATCGTCTACTATGGTTTTTATATAAAATAACGCGATTTTCAAACGGAAAATTATGTCGAATAATTTCAAATATGTTAAAATATTCGAAATATGTGAAAAAGGCCACAATTGTCTAAATATGTAAAATTAAACTAGTGCTAAACGCTTTTATTTACCCTAATTCGTGTAGATCTTAAAGCATACAATTGTACCGTTGATAGTTATCGATATGCAAAAACATATAATCCAGTCTCTGATAATGACCTTGCCTTATGTAGGGAAATGTGCTCGGGATTGCTATTAACAAAAATATCGACGAAGTCATATCTCCTACATGAACCATCCTGTATGTATTGATTCCATATCAAAAAATGCCCTAATGAAAATAAAAATCGCCGAGTCCAAGCTTTATTCCCCAAAAGTGTGCCCCCTGAATTTTTAACGAATTTTTTCCCTGCTTTACGAAAGCAGTGTATGTATTCAAGATAATTATTCATATTAGCTACTCCACAGTCCACACCCATTTACCTGCTATTATAAAAATTACTAACGATTCAATCCGTCTCACTACTGGAATTTCCGACTTTTACCGAAGGTTTATTGACGACATTATTTACGTTTTTCTGTTTATGATTCTGCATTAGTTGGAGTGTTTTTCGAATATTTAAATGGCCATTAAACACTTCTCCTTTGTTTGATAAGAAATTCCATCGCATTTAGCTATGATATTCCAACACTTACAACTCCATAAAATATATTTTCATCAACAGACCCAAATTCACATCTTATTGCCCTTGCGACAACAACAGAAGTTCATTTTACTAAAGTAGACACAATATATCTGATGAGTAATTTTTCATATTAACAGGATCTTTCAAATTGATGTGAATTACAAGTTTCTTGTTGCAATAAGCAATGAACGTAGTTATCACCTCTACGCGCATAGTTTTAATTGTCGGCGACTATTTACGCAAAAAGGTGTGAAATATCGGATCTGTATGATATTCTTATTGTATTATTGAGTTAGTTGATCAAAACTTGCTATAGTTCGAAATTAATTTGTTAAATTTATTACTAATTTGTCATTATACAATTAACTACTAAAATATTGCTTTGGAACTTCAATTGTATTACCTCGATCCTTTAAGAATGCTAGGAGAACTTCTTATGGATTACAAAATGCTGAAGTGGCAAAAACAAACCTGTCTTTACGGTTTAAATTCGAAAATATATAAATTTGAGTTATTAAAAGTCTGAAAATAATTGAAATCGATACTAAATTTGATCAAAATCATTAACATAAACTTATACTAACGCAGCGTTTTCTTTCAAGTTTCGGGGTCCCTTTTCGAAGTACGTTCTCTTTTCCAGCGAGATAGAATTTCGAATTTTCACGAGCGTTGTAGAATGGTTCGGAAACCACGACAGTGAGAACAGAGCGTATAAAACCATGAACCATGTTCAGTTAGGTTAGTTTAATACTAGTATTTTGTGTGCGTTTGCACCTTACCTAAGTGATTTAAAGTTTGTACAAATACTTTACACGTATCGAAAAACGTTTAATCGGCCTTTATTTCTAGTTTGATTTTTACCTTTCAAAACGTTGTTTTCAGTTTCGTGTATTACGGGAAGGAGGGGAGTTGGTGATGGAAATGGAGAAGCATAAGATAGAAATAATGGGAATTACGGAAACCAAAAAGAAAGGGAGTGGCATGAAGAGAATTCACAAGGGATACTGGATGTTCTGGTCTGGAGTTAAAGAGACAGAAAGAGCAAGAGGCGGGGTTGGATTGGTAATAACGTCAACTAGATTGAAAGACATGATGAAAGAAGAATATATAAATGAGAGATTGTTGAAGGTAGAAATTAGTATATTGGACTAGACTTGGACACTAATAGTGGCATATGGGGTAAGTGAGGACGTTTGTAAAAAGAAAAAGACGAGTTTTTGAAAGACTCCAGAAAACAATAGACGAGGGGGAAGAAAATATTATAGTATTGGGAGACCTCAATGGCAGAGTAGGAAATCTGAATGAAGGAATCGAGGATATTATGGGAAAAGAGGAAGAACAAACAAAAAATAACAATGGAAGCAGAATAATAGAAATTTGTATAGAAAACAATCTAGTCATAGAAAACTCGAAGTTCAGACACAAGGACATTCACAACTTCACGCGAGTCGAAGAAAGCAGGAAAGAAAAATCAATTATAGACTATTTCTTAGTAAGCAAACACAAAGAGGAAATGACACAAGATATTAAAGCAACACGCAGTGCAGAGATAGAAAGTGACCACTACTTGATAAAAATGGATATGTCTGGTAAAGAGAAAAGAGAAGAGAAAAGGAGAGGACAAAAGAAGAACGAGGATACAAGAAAAATTAAGAGTTACAAATTGAAAGAAAGAAAATATCATGAGAAATACCAACAAATATTAGCTGAAAGATTTGATCCGGAAGGAAGCGGAATTGAAGGAAAGTGGAATCATTTCAAAAACAGCTTATTGGAAGCAGCAAAAGAGAGCTGTGGAGTTCAGGGTTCAGGTCAAAAATGAAATTAAGAAAGCGAAAGAGAGGTATTGGATAAAATTTGGAGAGAAAATGACTAATAATTATAGAGAAAATCAAAAATTATTCTATGGCACACTCAAACAATTAAGACAAAAAGAGAATATAACATGGTAAACATAAAAGATAAGTATGGTCGTATAATTACAGAGGAAGATGAAATAATGGAAAGATGGCGGCAACACTTCCAAGAGCTGACAGAAACAAATGTCGAGACAAGGGAAAAAGAAGAGGAGACAGAGGAAATACAAAATATAGAACCAATTCAAGAAGAAGAAATAATGGAGTGCGTAAGATTATTATTATTATTATTACTATTTTTATTTTCATTTTTTCATTTTTCTCATTTTTCTCATTTTTTCATTTTTCTCATTTTTCTCATTTTTCTCATTTTCTCATTTTTCTCATTTTTTCATTTTTTCATTTTTCTCATTATTATTATTATTATTAGTACTATTAGTACTATTAGTATAGTATTATTATTACAATTTTTATTTTTATTTTCATTTTTTTCATTTTTCTCATTTTTCTCATTTTTCATTTTTTTCATTTTCCTCATTTTTCTCATTTTTTCATTTTTTTCATTTTTCTCATTATTATTATTATTATTATTATTAGTACTATTAGTACTATTAGTATAGTATTATTATTATGAAAATAGGAAAGGCTCCAGTAAGAGACAACATAACACCAGAAATGATCAAATAGATGGGAGAAAAAGGGATAAGACAAATAACCAAGCTAATGAATACGATTATACAAGAAAGTAAAATACCGAAGGAGTGGAACTCGGGAATAATATTGCCCATTTATAAGAAGGGCGACAAGAGGGATTGCAATAACTACAGGGGAATTACACTAACAAGCGTCCCAGGTAGAATATTAGCGAGTATTATAGAAAATAGAATAAGAAAAATAACTGAGGAGAGCATAGAAGACACTCAATGTGGATTTAGAAAAGAAAGAAGTACACAAGATGTAATATTTGTGATAGACAAGCAAGTGAAAAGATAATTAACAAGAAAAAGAAATACATATATGTTTTATAGACTTAGGAAAAGCGTTCGTCCAGATAAGAAGGGAAGACATATGGAATGTCCTAGAAAAGAGAAATATAGACAAACGAACAATACAGTTAATAAAAGAGATGTATAGGTATAACACAAATATAGTAAGAACCAACAATGAAGAATCTAAAGAGTTTACAACAAAGATTGGGGTAAAGCAGGACTGTGTGCTTAGTCCATTGTTGTTTTCTATGGTACTAGATGAGGCCATAAAAAGTGCTAAAAACAAATGAAACCACTAAAAATGGGTCACTGGATAATGAAAGAGACTAACTTGTGTGAACGGATGTTTGCGGATGATATGGCAATTCTGGCTGAATCAGACGAAGCGCGTCAAAGGAACCTTGAAATCCTAAATAAGGAAATAAAGAATATAAACATGAAAATAAACATCGAAAAGACCAAATCAATGATAATAGCAGGAGAAAGGAAAAGACATAACATCAAAATCGAAGGGAGGACAATAGAACAGGTAAATAACTACAAATATTTAGGAACAATAATTCAATGAGACGGAAAAATGGAACAAGAAATTAATGAAAGAATGAAAAAGCGGCAAGAATGTTTTATATGATGAGAACTACGTTTCTGGGGAAAAAGGAAGTGCCAAAACGGATTAAAACGGAAATTGTGAAAAAGTGATAAGACCAACAATAACATATAGTAGTGAGTCCTGGACAAAGTCAGAAAAGGTAAAATCGCGGGTGAACGCCATGGATATGAGATTCCTAAGAAGAATAGAAAACAAGACCAAGAAAGACAAGATAAGAAACAAGAATTACCGGCAAAACCTAGGAATAAAACCCATATGGAGAATAGTGGAGGAGAATCAGCTGAGATGGTTCGGCCATGTGTGTCGTATGAGTGATGATAGACTGACAAAGAGAGTGTATGAGACACGAGTGATAGGAAAAAACAAAAAGGAAAGCCAAGAAGATGGAATGACGATGTCAGGGAGCAGCGGCAGAGAGGGGAATTGAGTGGGAGGGAATAAAGGATCAGACCGGAGACAGATAACGGTGGAGAGAATTATATAGAAAATAGGAAACTTGACCCCATCCAAGCCTTACACCGAAAGGTAGATAGGAACATGATTAAGAAGAAGAAGAAGTATTACGTTCTTTCAAATAATATACAAACACAAATGAGAGTATTGACAAATTTATGATTATTTACGTCGATAGTCGTTTTACTACCAGAACGCATTCGTGTTCTGTTGTGCCTCAGCGATATACCATATTGAACTGTGCCCTGGTAATTCAAACGAGCGGAACATAAACGTGGAGGGAGACTACTTTTATCACGTATCACATGAATTCCACTACCTACACATAAGTATCAGTCATGCATAGCCTGCGCAACCAGCGCTAACAGCGTACAATTACGAAATAAGTTACGACAGCCTACATATACACAGAACTACTCGCTACTGACTAGATAAGAGGGTGGGGAGTCGGTGATGCTGTCGCAACTTAGTTCGTAATTGTGCGCTGGTTGCCCAAACTAGTCATGTATAGCAGTAGCCACGAATGATGGCAAAGGGTAGGAATGCGCCGTAAACGTTTTTAAAAGGGTGCACTCAGGTATATCACAGACGCCTCAAAATGTCACTGTTAGGGATGCGTTAAGTGATACATGCTCGAATGCGCGAAGTGGTATTTAATGATCTCAATCCTATTATAGAACTGATCTGGGTTACGGTGGAAACTAATATCGCAACAAGAAATATGAATTTTAAGTTAGAAGATGATCCAACGCCTTGGCAGGCCAAAAGGAGCACTGAATAATGAGAAGAAGTTAGATGTTCGTAAAATAACGGAAGAGGAATTTCAGAAAATTTCGCCAGATTGGGAACAATGCTGTAAACACGTCATCGATATCGAGAAACATATTTAGACTCAGAAACTTTTTGTTGATGTATGTAATGTAAATAATGATAGTGGTAGTGACGATGACGACGATTTCAGTTCCGAAGAAATTAAAATTTTTGTTTACATGTATTCACTCAATAGTTAAATTTATATAATTAACTAATTTGTTTTAATATGTTGTATGTTATAATATTTAAGTATAAGTTAACGATTATAAGCTAATCCTTCTTTGTTTCATCATCTTTAGTTTTTCTTTCTATGCACAAAATTGGAATTGTTGTTGGAATTCCTTAAGTACTTATATAAATCACATTATAAGAATTATGCATTGGTAACGTTCAATTATTCCCTGAATAAATGTGTACTATATACATAGTAAAAATATTTGTTGAATATTTTCTATTCTAATAAATTTTGTTTTATTAAATATTAGCTGTTACGCCAATGGTAAATCCGTTGTATCTGCCTACTACTGCGCGATACTACTCCCACCTCTCATCATCCCTCGTGGCGACTACTATATCAGTGAGTATGGGATAGAATATCTATTTATTAGATTTATACTTATATTTCTGCTGAAATGACAGATGACAGATGGGGCTATTTTTATGACTTGCCACATAAATCCCACTATTTCTCAACTATTTCTGTATATAAGTTAGGAGTCATGTCACGTGTAACGGTCAACTTTAGGTTGGCAATAAAATTGAACAAAAACAAATCGTAATTTACTTTCAATATATACAATGCGGTCAACTGAAATTCGTCATACTTGAGATGGCTCACTACTCAGTAAACATTTTTAAAATTTCGCGGATGGTTTAAGTTGGTAGTTCCGGTAAACTTGGCGAGTATGTCCACTATTGCAGAAACTACCAATTTAAATTGTCCGCGAAATTTAAAAATTGTTTAGTGGGTATGTACTATTGCCGCAACAAAAATCCGGACAAGTTTTATAGGCTATTTTGACTATTTTTTAGCAGTGTAAACCAACCGTTCGTTATGTTCATGTAAATTTTGATGTAGCCATTTCTATTTAATGTACTGAACAGTGCCTTTGGAGACTCCAAATCCAAGTCTACTTATGGATCATTCTTTCCCAAGTAATGTATTTACTTGCATTTTTAGCAGCACTTAAGTGCAGTATAATGGCATATCTCGATAATGATTTTAAAAGGAAATAATATTTGACAAGGCAAAAGCCAGATTTAAACTACATTATCTTAAGTGACTTTTTGTTGCCGCAATAATACCAGTCATGTGCCAATGGTTATGGGATAGAATGTATTTTTATTAGAATTATACAGAGAGATTTTAAATGATTGTCTTGATCCTGTACTACTTTCCACAGTTTTCCGATCAATATTTACTTCTATTTAAATGCAACGCTTTGCAGTGCCGTGGTGTCTCTTAAATAAACTATGATTATGCAACCTATCGTACACAACACCTAAGTAAAATCAATATCACTACTACAGAATCTGCAATTTTGTGATTATTTCAAGTATGTAACGAAATAGAAAACGGCAATTACGTTTAACCTTAAAAGAAACTAGCAAAAGTAAAAAACTTATTCATATTAAACCCAAAAAAGACATATGGTCCATCTATGTAGGATAAGTGACAGTCATGACAGTAGATAGGGGGATATCCGCTAAAAGTTATTAAAAGGATAGAAAAATGCTTGCAAATATTGACGTGAGGACTGTGGAAAGTAGTGCAAGATCAGGACAATTATTTATAATCTCTCTGTACTTATATTTCTAATAAAATTACAGATAAACTAATGGGGCCCCTTTAGGACGTGTCACATAAATTCCATTATCACTGCCCCTATCATGGACTGGTATCTGTCATACATTATTCGGTTCCTGATGAATAATGTAAAGTCTCACCGCCTGTGGTGCTAGTTTTCCAATTTCAAAGTTGGCGCAAATTTATTTTGATTAGTTCTAGTTCTTGTGGCAATTGTGGTAGCGTCCTCCATTATTTCATTATATTCGTATCCATAAGTGTAGTCTCAACAAACGTATGGTAAGATTACAAATATGGTATTTTGTTGTGTTTCAATTTTCAAAAATCTGATTCGTCTTTACTGTTGCACATAATTCCAGAAGATAAAGAGATAAGTATATTTGGCATTAAGTTTAAATTTAATAAAGGTTATTTATTGATGACTCCCTGTATCAGTATACTTCGCACCACACACCAATAATCATGATCTTCAACACATATTTTTAAAAGCTTCTTATGATTTTTGTATATTTAATCAAGTCAATAGAATATACTTGATATGTAAAAGGAAAAAATATATCTAATTTGAATGACGACTTAAAAAGCTTGGACATAAATGCAACAGAACCCAGAACTGTTTGAATGTAAGAGTGCTAGTCCAAACGCTTCTGTAGGCTCCAACATCCAAACGAAGCAAATCTCATCAAATCTGATGCCGAAATCGTACTGTACGCCTTCGGAAACGTACATACACGTAGTTTCCTCTAATTCCAAACATCTTCAATTTTATCTAAATTTCCAAAGATTGAGATTTCGGAGAAAATCGAAATAGTTGGAAAGTATAACTTATTATATATCAAATTAAAGCTTGTTTCGTGCAGACTGCAGTTAGAACAATTTCCGAAACGAAACACGTGTTATTAAGAAAATATTCGATGAGAACGTGAAACGTGGTTCTAGACGAAACGCTTCTGTATGCTCCAAGATCCAAACGAAGAAAATCTCATCGATTCTGATGCCGAAATCGCACTGTACGCCTTCGGAAACGTATATGCACCAAGTCTCGTCTAATTCCGTACATCTTCAATTTTTCCTAAATTTCCTAAGGGAAGATTTCGGAGAAAATCGAAATAGTTGGAAGTATTACTTATTACACATCAAATTAAAGCTTTTTTCGTGCAGACTGCAGTTAGAATAATTTCCGGAACGAAACACGTGTTATTAAGAAAATATTCGATGAGAACAGGAAACGTGGTTCTGGTCGAAACGCTTCTATAGGCTCCAACATCCAAACGAAGCAAATCTTGTCAATTCTGATGCCGAAATCGCACTCTACGCGTTGGGAAACGTACATACACCAAGCTTCGTCTAATTTAAAACATCTTCAATTTTTCGTAAATTTCCAAAGGGGTACCCCTTGGAGATTTCGGAGAAAATCGAAATAGTTGGAAGTATTACTTATTACACATCAAATTAAAGCTTTTTTCGTGCAGACTACAGTTAGAACAATTTCCGGAACGAAACACGTGTTATTAAGAAAATATTCGATGAGAACGGGAAACGTGGTTCTGCCGAAATCGCACTCTACGCCTTTGGAAACGAAGATACACCAAACTTCGTGTAATTTAAAACATCTTCAATTTTTCCTAAATTTTCAAAGATTGACATTTCGGAGAAAATCGAAATAGTTGGAAATATGACTTATTATACATCAAATTAAAGCTCTTTTCGTGCAGATTGCGGCTAAAATAATTTCCGGAACGAGGGACGTGCTATTAAGAGAATATTCAACGAGAAACTGAAATGCGATTCAAGGCAAACAAATTTACATTTTTTGATAGTTCGCGAGTTTTAGTTTTAGTTAACAGTCCGGTCACGGAATTATAGTAGCGCATTTGATAACGAGAATTTCTGAGAGAGAAGCCTACAATATTATACTTTATCTCAATATATGGCCCCTGTTATGTACCAAAGTATGGGATAGAATTTCTATTTATTACATTTATACTTATATTTTTGTTTAAATTACAGATAATAGTGGATGATTTCTACTAAAAGTAATTCCTAGTTTGCTGTTTACTCTCTGGAAATGAGAAAATTAAAAATAAACAGAATCAGAAACATAATTTCTCTCCTTATTGTAAATTATACCTGCAGTCTATCCAAGGACTTATCTACGAATTGTCAGTCTCTAGTACAATTTGGAAACAAATTCCATCAAATTGTCATGCGCATTAAGTGAACAGCAGGCCATTAGTCATCAGTATTTGTATTTTGGTTACTGTAGTTGTAAACAATACTGGAAGGTATCGTCTAAAATAGACATTTACTCGATCGTTTCGCATTTAAAAATAATGCAAATATCTCAAAATCTGTCAAGTAAGTATCATATCACAACGGCACGACAATTTCAGGCTACGATCTCTGACCCATTTCTATTTTTTCCCGTTCATTTCGCAGGTGACGAGTATAGAAATGGCAAAAGAGGACATAAACATAGCGAGGAGTTTGCAAAATTTAGAATTGGACTCGGAAAATCGCCTTAAAAGAAGCCACTCGCAAGCGAATCTCCGTCAAATCCATTCATGAAACGTAAAAGATCCAAATCCCTATCGAACATCAACATTTTCGGACCCACCTGTAACTGTAAGAAAATCCCTACGAAAATTAAACATACAGCCTCCTTCAAACACGGCAGCTCCAACAGAAAAATAATTCGCGAACCCACTTTAAAGCTCTTCAATAAGTGCTCACACATACTAAACGATTCCTATTTGGTATCAAACAATGAAAATTATAAAAAGAAAAAGTTATTCGGACAGTATTCGCGTTTGCAGGAGCAAGATTTCCGATCCATCGTGCAAGGTTGTGAACAATTGAGTCTGGCGAACGCCAACGATGGGGTGCAGGACTATATGTTGCCCAGTTTTCAATGTGTTCGCGTTAATAATAATAATAGCGGTAGTAATACGTCACAACGAAGCGACGGCGCCAACGTCAACACCAGTTGCTCACATCAAGCTAGATTGACTGTGGCTTCGCCGTGTGATGTTACGATCGATGAGCTCGCGAGTTATTTCGAGACTTTTGTACATATACCAAAAGATGAGTTCCATGGCGGAGATGATGTATATTTAATTAGATTTCTATAATAAAGGCTTCCTAGAATTCATTATTTGTTATTCATCATTGAATAGATTGAAACATAAATACATCAACTTTCTCCAAGTCCATTGCAGAATATAAACTTCCTCTGGGTGTAGAGGGTTTGTAGCCATAGTTTTCCATGTTGGACAGAGAAATTAGTAGATAATCGAAGATTTAAGAAAGGGATAGAGGGTATCTTTGTTGGAATTTAGGCTTTGGGCCAGTGCCCAGTTTCTGCTACATTAATGAAACAATACAGGTTAGATACCTATCGTGTAAGTTATCAGTAAAGCTTGAGATTTTACTGGTAAGTTATCTTAAATCTAGTTATTTTGTATAAGAAGCATTGCAATTTGTGCTAGCATTTCAGTAACTAAACATGAACATCTTGCTACCATTAGTAAATTTAAACCTATAAAAGGAGGAATTTACTAATAAACATGAATATCACTAAAGTATTATTTTTTAAAATCAAAGTTTCAGAAACACATCTTAAATCAACGATATCTTTAGTTTACAGCTTCAGTTACCTGCCATTTAAAAGACAGTTATTTGTCAAGTTATCAGAAACAAGGTATATAAGGCATGTAGTCTCAACCTGCTAAACCATCAGGATCGAAAAGTTGGTACATATAATGCATACATTACCTAAGCTTTGCAATAAAATGGGCATTTTACATTTCCCAATGTGTCCAGCGATTGCATACTGGGATTCTGAAAAAGCAATTCCATAATCAATGCCCCAAGAAAGATAAGCCTCATCAAGCTTGTTTTGTAACCACACAAATGTAGGTTTTCCCCAAAACTGACAGGTCATGGCAACATTACCATTGCCTGGTTGTGCAAGAAAAACTTAAAAATCAGGAAGATTCGAGATTTCGAGATGGAAAACTACAGCTCCAAACAGAACAGCGTTCGTAAGAGGCGAAAAAATAGCAAAACCAAAAGGAGACACTGGTGCTTATCGAAAAGAACCGCCGCCTTGCTTAAATAGTTAACTTCATCTTGACAAAAGTTTACAAAAAGAAACCCAGGAGTAACAGTATCGAAGAAGTCAGTGGTCAGGTATTTGCTTTGACTGGAATCTTAAACTGGAGCTGGAGAAAGAGAATCAGGAAAGGATCAACGTGGTTGATGTAACAGACGCCTCCAAGGCAATAATTATCTTACTCAAGTAGAAGATAAACTCCAGAAACGTTTTGCTTGGAATTAAAGGCTGTGGCTCACTATTAAACCTATCATGTAACTTATCCATATGTCCATGAACTACAACAGCCCTAAATTCAGGCAAAATCTGTGTGATACGACATAGTAGCCAGACATATTTTGATTACATTTAACCAACTGACAACTTCGGATTTCAATCGTGTTGCATCCTATTTACTATTTCAAATTTTATGCATCTGTTATCTGTTGCGGCCGTGGAGAACGGACATCTTCGCGTGGATCACCTTTGCAGAGTAAAGTCCAGCTAAGATCTGCTTTCCTTGAGCACTCGGATTATTCAAATCTGAAGGCGAGTATTCACCTAAGGATCTGGTCAAGAATGGTCCTCAGTTAATAAGAGAGAGTAGTGAGTTTTCCCTGTTGTTTTGTACCCCAGTGCATATAAATCGAGGACTCCCCTTCAATTTGTCCTATCTCTAGGTGAATATTCCTGAGAAGTCAGCAAGACAGGTTTTCTTTTGCAGAAGGATCGGGTCAGGAATGGTAGTTAGTTGATAAGAGCAAATAATGAGTATTCACTGCTATTTTGGAGCCCCATGCATTATAAGTCGAGGTCTCTTCAATCTTTCCAGTACATACGCGGGCATTGCTAAGTCAGCAAGAGAAATTTCCTTTCCACAATAAAATCTGGTCAGGGATGCTAGTTAGTTGACAACAGCGAGTAATGAGTGTTTGCTGTTATTTTGGGACCTCGGTAATCCCAAATTTATACCTGTCAACTTGCCTCCACAATTGAACTTTCTTTGTTACTAGCCAACATACCAACATAGAGCAGGAAGAAGGCACGATTCACACTCCTACTAATTATTTCCTTTATAAATCTTGATCGAACTGTTAAAAAATTAGTCCAATATGCAAAAAAAATTTCCAGTGAAATATCAATTATCTGGATGTCCAATATCGTAATCGTCAATAACTACATAAATCACAACGTGGTTATAGTTATCCACAATGCTATGCTGTAATTCTAAAGTTAAAGATGCATTTATCTGGATGGGATAGAACTAGCAATTTTTTATAACAAAAGATGTCCTCCACCAGTTTTACCATTTAATTAGGTCTTTATTTGAACATGTGGAAAATATTTGAATGGTTTTATTTATAGTATTATATTCATCTTTTGTCTGTTTACCTAAACTATCAGTAGCTTTGTTCTTTTCAATGCCACTCATATTTCATAAATTTCAGTCTTCCCCTCATACTGACACTATATCACATCGGTAAACTTCTCACCACACAATTGTTTTTATAAGATCAATGACTAAATGGTTTATACGGTTGTTGAAAACACTTGCCTAGAGCTAGTGAAACGTGTCACCAATTTCATTATGAAAACAATTGTGTGGTGAGGAGTTTACCAATGTGATATAGTGTCAGTAAATTACACCACAGTCCTTGTAATCACCTTTATCTTCTCTCCATAATCATCACGCTCCCCATGTGAACCTAAATGCAAAGTCAAAGATATGTCAGAGAATATAACTCGATTCCGTTCAGCATTGCAATTTGAAAGGAAAATTAGTGGCGGATATAGAAAGGGGTTAGAGGAACAAGATCCATTAGTTTTGATATATCGGAACCACGGATTTTTCTTTTAAAGTCGCTAAGCTATCACCAGTAATCGATGTGATGCAAACTGTCTTATAGGGTCACAATAATCAGATGACGACCTCCACATACTGATGCTAATGGAAGCAGTCACATTTTTACGACAGCCCCGATTGAAAAAATATATGATATTTAATATATCACTTTTAAATATTCTAACCTCAAAAAAGTTAGTTGTTTGAGATCGATGGTAATCAGATCCTATGGTGGGTTTCACCAGGCAATAGCAATATTAGTGAACATCTTAGAAGGGGCACACTGTTCCCTATATAGTCCACAATTCGCAGTAAATTGCAAATTCCAAATTTTTGACACTTCAAAAAAATAAGTTGGTACACAACTTGGTGTCAAATTAGTCAAATCTCAATGTTGGCCACTCTGTATATTTTGGAGGGGTTATTGTTTATAACAAGGCGCATGTCTCAGCGCGGCTATGGTATTTTAAGTTGAAGTGATGTGTATGTGTGTAGTTTAATTTATTTATAAGTAAATAATTTAACACAAATTCTTGAAAAAATAAACCATGGCGATGCAACCGCACAGCAAGAAACGCGTGTGTTACTATTACGATAGTAAGTACCTTTTAACTCTTAACCTCACTTTCCGCGCCCCGAGAATGCACTCGCAACACTCGTTGAAATCCCGCATTAATCGTAAATTTTCTCGAAAATATTTTCCCGATACGCCTCCGGTACGTCCGAAACGTGCGTTTCTCTTGTCTCGTCAGATGTACGGTTTTAACATTTTTAACATCAGAAATCAACGGCGGACTCGCTGCGACCGTAGTTTTTCCGGCAATTCATTGGTGGACGTCGCAATGGCGGCGGAGATGATGCTCTTTTATACGGTACCACGATGCTGAAAACGAGTCTACCGTAGATTTATTTTTCAATTTCGAAAATTAATTGTTTTATTTTACTTTCCCAGGCGATATCGGAAATTATTATTATGGACAGGGACATCCGATGAAGCCGCATCGTATACGTATGACGCATAATTTACTGCTAAATTATGGATTATATAGGAAAATGGAGATATATGTAAGTTCAGGCTATTTTCTTCGAGAGGATGCTAAGAATATGTTTGTTGAGTTTTTAGACCCATTTTATTTAATTATGAATGACGAATTATTGTCGTGTTTAATTGCTGTCGTTTCTGTACATCTCCAGAAGAAAACAAAACTTTGATCGATCAACCTACCTGTCGAATGAATGTTTGCAAGAATTTATTAGCTGATGAAATTATCTATTATTGTGGTCCAGGATAATCTTGATCATTTCGCTTTTGTCCCCAAAAAATAAAACTAATAATTTGCTGTAAATATGCAGGAACCAAATTGAGAAATGTAGTTTCGTAATAAGACAGTTTGTACCAAATGATATAGTTTAAATTGGATTGTTTATATGCGTATCTTCAGGAAAAAATGAGGCTTTAGATTGGTTTAAATCCCTCTAACACCCTTTGTGACCTGAGGCAGAAGGAGTATCAAGAAGGAGAAAAAGATTGATTAGCTCTCGAGCAAAATACATCAGATTAACTTTTAAAGCATACTGGAAGAAAATACTAATTAATTTTGGGAGTGTGTATGCTTATTTTACAGACCAACTACGAAGGAATAAATTACAATAAAAAGATTGCAAAATAAAAAGAAACTATTGTGAAAACCTTGTACAAACTTTTATTTAAACCAAACGATATCATTTAAATTAGGTAATTTATATGCATATCTTAATGGAAAAATGGCATCTTAGATTGATCTAGATCTGTCCGACACCCTGGAAGGTCCAAGGAATATTGAGAAGAAAACGATCCCCTAAATACTTGATAATTTGAGGGTGTGTACGCTTATCTTTCAGACCCAGGCCAGAGATGAACATAAATTATAATACGAGGATCTGGCAAAGTCAAGAAAATTTGTATTGTGAAAAGCTTATACAAAGTTTCACTGAAAACAGACGATATAATTTAAATTGGATTATTTATATGCACATCTTCAGAGAGGATCGAGCTTTTAGATTGATCTGGATTCCTCCGACACCCTACAAAGCACAAGCAGAATCGAGAAAAAAAGGAGATGAAGCTCTCAATAACATCTAAAACATCTATCACTTGAACATAAATTATAATACAAAGATGTGGCAAAGTGAAGAAAATTTTGATTATGACAAGCAAATATCTTTAGTAGAATATAATGGAAATCATATAGGACAAAAAGAGAAACAAAAGACAGGTGGGAGGGTTTTGATTCCTTTGAGTCCTTCTGAACTAATGCAAGAATGCTTTGCTATCTTTAGCAGAATATACTAAAAAGAAGCCAACATCTTGGACTTTGAGATTCTTTATCATATTGGAAGATATGAATGAAGAATTTGCTAGTAAACGATTGAAAGACTGTGTCGAGGGCATTAGGAGAGTGCCACTTGCGATGAATTGATTGGGTTAAAGGCGCCATCTTTTTTCCATAGTGGAATTCGAAAGTTACCTGAAAGATGGCGAAAATGTGTAGGGAGTGAGGAAGATTACTTTGAAGCGTAGGTGATTGCTCAATTTTGTTTGTTTTTTTCTTTTTGTAATGGACGACAAAGTTTCAAAAACGCCGATAATGAATTTCTGCACCTAATATCTATATATTTACATAAACGTATTTTGCTATCATCTGAAAAGATAAATAAAAATACGTCATTTCTAAACTATAATTTATTTTGGCGGCAAATAAAACCTCAGAAAAGCTTCTTCCGAATCAGTTGAAGCAAGAAGCGTTTCTTCTTGAAGATTTATAGATTTTATTAAGAAGATCACGTGAATCTGGAACCGAGAAGGGTTTATCCGAAATCCGCGTCCCAGATAACCATTTAAATGTCCCGTAGTTAAACAACAAATGTAAACTGTAAAATAATAAAACAATGCCTTAGAAAGTGATGGATGCTGTTATGAAATGCGCGTTAGATGTCGGTAAATCCCTGGAGTCATTCTCAATACAGTGTGGTGTTAATTCAACTACTGCTCCTCGAGTTCAGACGTGCTCGCTACGAAGTCCTCGATAGATGACATTAACGTAAAAGATATGCCCAACGGCGGAGACGTTTATCCTCTACTGAAAATAATCCGGTTGGTCACTGGGAAGAAGAAACTCTCGGCGACATCGAAAATAATCCGTCGGAAAAGCCCTTAGAGACAATTACGAAAAAGAGAAATTTAACCAACGAAAATCCAAGAAGAAAGTTTGGCGAAACTCACTGGGATTCTAACCAAACTGCTCTGGTCGCCCAGATCTATCAAAGGCGGCAAATAGAACGCGCCTTCCAACAAAAACACCAGGCACACAGAAAAAAAAATATTCCAATAACGGAGTAAGGACTAAGAGGTTTGAGGTAATTAAAATCGACTTCATTTCGCGAGTTATTGAAGTGAAACCAAGGGATAAATATTAAATATTAAAAAATAAATAGTATAAATAAAATCTTTAGTTGTGAAACAAATTTCTTGAGAAAAATTGCCGCAATATTTTTCATTTTTGTCCCGCGAGCACTCTGGGTGGTGAACCACACTATCTAGCACTTCATAACAGCACCTTTGAGACTGTTGATTGACCCTCTTCCCTGTCACAATCATCTAACTCAGCGGTTCTCAACCTTTTTCCTTTGGGACACACCAAAGTACACTTCAAACTTTTGTGACATTCCTACATGTGATTTTTACCTAGATCCAAGAAAGCCAACACAAAGTACATAGAATACATCTAGGATCTAAAACGATATCTTATCTGCACACCAATGTGTCGCGACACGGCTTTTGAGAACCTTTGGTATAACTCATTAAAATGTATTTTTATAAACGCCTTTAATTTCTACTTTTCTTTCTCCTTTTACTTTCTCAACAGCCGCCTTTGATTCATATTTTACGTTTTTTTATTTTTTATTTTTTCAGCGACCGCACAAAGCCACAGCAGACGAAATGACCAAATTCCATTCGGACGATTACATACGGTTCCTAAGATCGATCAGACCCGATAACATGTCCGAGTACAACAAACAGATGCAACGTTTCAACGTCGGCGAGGACTGTCCGGTATTCGACGGTCTCTACGAATTCTGCCAATTATCGGCGGGGGTTCGGTGGCCGCAGCCGTCAAACTCAACAAGCAAGCCTCCGAGATCTGCATCAATTGGGGAGGCGGTCTGCATCACGCGAAAAATCCGAAGCGTCCGGATTCTGTTACGTGAACGACATCGTACTCGGTATTTTGGAACTATTAAAGTACCATCAGAGGGTGTTGTATATTGATATCGACGTGCATCACGGTGACGGTGTCGAGGAAGCTTTTTATACAACCGATCGAGTTATGACGGTGTCGTTTCATAAATACGGGGAATATTTTCCGGGTAAGTTGCGAAAAGGAACAGACGATGTTGGAATTGTTAGATACAGTAGAGCGTCGATTATCCGAACTAAGGTTGTCAAGGGTGGTTTGGATAATCAAAATTCACTAAAAAAACGAAAGAAAGAAAAGGAAGATGTAAAATAATCAACCACGTTTTTATCAAAAAAGAATCTTTATTAAACCATAATAGGGTAGAGTAAGGATAGTTAAACCACTTTTTATACTTATTAATTTTTTTTTTTTTATGTGACTGGATTCAGCTAAGCTGAAAATGTCATGATCAACTTTGTTTTGTTCTTTATTAGATGGTTTATTAAAAAATATGAATTTTAAGATATTAAAAATTGAAAAAACCCTTTACGGAGAAGTTTACAGCATGGCTGAAGTATCCCCATGGTGGGGATTCTTGATCTGAAAACAAAAATTAATTTAAAAGTTATAAAAACATTTTTATTTACGTAATATAAACTTGCATTAGACAGATTATTGTTTAAAACTTATATTCTAAGAAACGGAAAGTCCTTTAAAACCAGTTCTGAAAATGAAACTAGTCAAACGACCGTTTTTGGTAGTGATGATGTTTGGGGGTGAAGGAATCATCGCAGTTTGATGTTCATTAACAACCGAGATAATAATAATATTTATTATCCAACAGGCTACGCCTAATAATAGGATAAAGAATAAGAAGAAAAATAACACAAACATAAGTAATAACAACTCTCAAAAATAATACACTCATACCTTTAAACTAAATGGTGCAACTTCACAAACTCAGCTTTACAAGCAATCGCAAATGAAACAATAATAATAAAATTAATGAAATCCATTCATTAAAAGTTATTGTAAAATAAAGATGTGATCAAATAAATTGTTGGCATTTCTGGTCATTATGGCTACAAGCCTCCTCTTCTACATTAGTAATCTGTCCAACAAATCGTTTAACAATTTTCTTTCCCTCGAATTTCACTAACAATCAGTCGCCCATGCTTGATTTCCTGCTCACAATCTCATCTTAGATGTTACTCTGATCACCCTGTGTAATGATCAAACTCATGCTTTTGTGGAGTAATTGTTAATCTTTATCATCAGATTCTGATAATGTTATTTTCCTTGATTTCTCTCGGAAAAGAAGTGTTTTGACTTTTTCTGTTTTAAAATAGGTTTTTTCATTTTCCTTTTTTATTCTTTTTCCAAAAGATTCTTTTCAATCATTAACTTCTCGGGAATGGAAATTAAAGTTGTGGATTTACCCCTTTTTATACCACCTTTCGTCAAACGAGGCAAGGGTTTTGGCTAAGGTCTTACAACTTCTGGAGAAACAATGGGTTCACTTGTAGAGGGCCCTGCACAGTTCATCAATGCAGGACTTAAGAGGAAAAGACGACCCGTAGACCTAAGACCGCCAGCAGCAGTTTTAGTTTTATCGATACTTTCTCTTGGCATATTTAAAGAAGTTTCAGGAGTTTTCACAGGAACATCTGACTCTATCACATATGATCTTAGAAATTCATCGTCAATGAAAATATTTTCGCACAGAGGAACAATATCACTCACTTCAAAACTTTTGCAAATATTTACATTGGTGATTGCTGAGTGCTACTGGATAAACCTTACCCACTAATTTTGCCACATCGTCAATAGAAATAGGGCGACCAGGATGTGTTAAGAGCCATTCATCAGCAGCAATGTTGTGATATCCTTTGAATGGACCGTATACAGTCCGATCCAATGGCTGGTATGTGTGGGGGAATAGTAAGAAGTACAATACCATTCTCTTTAGCAAAATAGAGTAAAACAACTGAAATGTGGCTTTCATGATTGTTTAAAAGGATGAGCACCATATTGTCCTTGGAGCATTTAACATACTTAACGAAATGCTTCAAACATAGTTCAAAGTTAGTTGCTGTCATCCGGCCAGATGGATGCGCAGATCCTGCACAACCAGGTGGGCCAACTTTTCGAAAAACAATCTTTCATGTTTACTCTGGGGAAAATGAAGAATGGTGGAACAGTATTACCTATTGCACTCATTGTTCAGCACAAGGTGATTAAAACACCTAATTCAACAGAGGCTGTATGGCTAACTTGTTTCTCTACCTTCTTTGCCGCAATCTTCCCTGTTTTTTGAACGGTGGCAATATCAATCTCGACAATGTTCCAAATAGAACCGGAACACAAATCATACTTGTGAAGCACTTTTTCAAGTTTGTCAAAAAGCATTTACATGGGTACGATTGAAACTCGTGCCTCTTGGTAGGTTTCATGCTTGGGGCTCTCTAAGAGACTAGGTTGGGTGTCTTTTCGTGAAACCACTGAACCAATGAATTCCAACAATACAGTTTGTATCCTATGGTATGGCGTACACGTTTATTGTTTACTGCAGCAAAATCATATGCTAATTTACACATCCCTTTCCTGGATAGTCAATACTTTAATTTTGATGAGTTTATCATGTAATCTTACAACATTTCCTCTTCTTAAGTAAAAATTTGTGTAACTTTCAAGTTTGGCTTTAAATTACCAGCGTCATTTGGATTATGGAAATATGGCGATCATATAGAATATTTATTATAATAGTTGTTATTTGAAAGAATGTGTGTTTCATTAGCACCTTTTCTAGATAGTTGAAATAAAAAAAATGCATTTCCAGATTCAGCAGTTTCGATTTAATTTCAATCTAAGTAAAATTTAACATACCTTCAAATTTCTCCGAAACCACAAGAGATGGGTATAGGGAAACCTAATACAGTTTGGGTAGGAATTGAAAAACCTTTCTCCGAGTCTAAAAATATGCAGGGTGTTCCATTGGAAATAAAGTTATATATTATTGAAGTTGAGACAAATAAAGCCGATCTCTGGAATCACCCTGTACATTATTGGAATAACCATATCATTCGTACTACAATTTCTATCTTTAATTTCAGGTACTGGAGATTTAAGAGACATCGGTGCTGGTAAAGGGAAATATTACGCCGTCAACATCCCATTACGGGACGGTATGGACGACGAATCCTACGAAAGCATATTTGTTCCTATTATTAGTAAAGTAATGGAGACGTTTCAACCTAGCGCGGTGGTCCTGCAGTGCGGCGCTGACTCTTTAACGGGCGATAGGTTAGGTTGTTTCAATCTGACCGTGCGCGGACACGGGAAATGCGTCGAGTTCGTGAAACGGTACGGGTTACCTTTCATGATGGTCGGTGGCGGTGGATACACGATACGCAACGTCTCGAGGGCGTGGACTTACGAAACGTCGGTGGCGCTAGGCGTCGAAATCGCCAATGAACTTCCCTATAATGACTACTTCGAATACTTCGGACCAGACTTCAAACTACATATCAGTCCAAGCAATATGGCGAATCAGAATACGCCGGAATATTTGGAAAAAATTAAAACTAGGTAAATTTAAGTCAGGCTTTACTTCTTTTTTTTTTTTGTCTTCTAACCGCATTCTTCTAGTATAATCTTTTTTCTTTGTTTTATTCAAAATCACAGGTTATTCGAGAATCTGCGCATGTTACCACACGCACCCGGTGTCCAAGTGCAAGCGATACCCGAGGACGCCATAAACGAGGATTCGGATAACGAAGACAAAGTCGACAAAGACGAAAGGCTACCGCAGAAGGATCTCGACAAGAGAATCGTACCTGAAAACGAATATTCGGATAGTGAGGACGAAGGCGAAGGTGGCAGACGTGATAACAGAGTATACAAAGGGAGGAAACGACCCAGATTAGAAAAAGGAGTCGATAATAAAGACGGAACCGGTGATGATAAATCTATTAAAGACGAGATCAAATCGGAAAAAGGTAGGATTTTGTTTTCCTTTTTGGGATTATGACATTTTTACAAAGATGACATTGGGAATCCTGTGCAAATAAATAATTGGGCTTAAAATTTTTGGAGTTGTGTTAGGGAAAAACAGAAAACATCTAGATGTGCTTTTATTGGTTTTATCTATACTTTTTGTGCAAGAAGTTTTTGTATTCTTATTGTTAATCCTTTTACCCTTTCTACCATTCAGTGTAAGAGAGTTTCGGAGCCACCGATCCGTATACATACGTATACTGTACCGCTCCTGGCCTGTTCAGTGGAAATTTCGTCCTTTCGCAACATACTAAATTTTTGTATTAAAAATGAAAAATTTCGATGCTAACACATAACAAATATTTTTTTACACCATCAAAGAATTTATAACGTTTCTATTAATTTTAGGTGACGATAAAGACGATAATAAACCATCCAGTACAGAAGATACAAAAAAGGACAGTAGTGCAAATCCGTGACACAACAGTACCAGTTCGCAACAATATTCTAAATACAAATGACAGTACTAGTATATATATATACATAAAATATATATAACATATATATTTATAATTTTGTACTTGTAACGTTTGTATTCGTCCATTCTTAATGAACGTCGTTGTAACAAATATTTTGGATGTCAAAGATTATCGTTTTAGTAATTTATTTCTCCCGAACAATAATGTTGATGATAATATGATCTTTCGATGTGTACATTTGTCATAAAACTAGGCAAAAATAATTGATTTAATCGTCGATATTATTTTTTGTAACATAAAATTATTATATTTAAAGCAAATGGCGTAGGAGCTCGACAGAAAGTTCTTGTGCAACAATTATTTTAGAATAGTTTTACATATAATAAATTACTTTTCGTATGAGGGAGTTTCTATCTGGTTTATTCTTATTGTAACTTTCGTTTCCATTCCTTTCGAAAATGTGAAATTTTGACATCCTTTGTAGGGATTGGCATATTTTGGGTAGGAACTTGTCTTGCTAATCTATGTTGGTGTGATTGTAATTTCGTGGAATACCGACGTGAAATATCCCCATCCATTCCATCTGACCCTTTGTCTGGCGAAAACAAACGGAAGAGATTCGATTTATCGCTATCTATAATTTGCTGTTTTTCCTTCCTAGAACGAAAGTGTCCTTGCAAGACGACGATTCGATTAAGAATTCGCCCATTATGTACCCTAATTACGCATTTTTGCAGCTATTTGTTTCTACAGAAACTTAGACTTACGTCGCAGGAATCTGTTGTAATGCCCTTGAATATATGCATAAAATTTGTTTACGGAAGTTACATCTCTCACAAAGCCGTACTGATGATCCGTATAACCATGAAACGCACATACAGATGGTGAGAGTAGGAAAGGTTTTCTATTAATAATTCAACTGTAGGTCACGTGAACAAAAAGTTTTAGTTGGGACCTCTGACGTAGAAACTAGGGATATTTTGCTACCAACTACTTTCAGTTTAAATTACTCACTCTGTATAAACTAGACAAGACAGCTATATAGGTGCGATCGCCAATCTGTATACTATTTCGAAAAGAGACAAACGAAAGTGTCTTATGCAATATTAAACGATATCTTATTAGCCAAGAGTGCCAAACAGACAGAGCGAGAAAGTCGCAGGGTCGAAAATTTTCAAACACTCGCAAAATTGTTTATATTTAGAGTTTTAGCATGGAACTGCCTGCCAAAACAGGACACTTAATTGCTCACTCTGCATATTTTGCTGACAATCAAATGTAACCCCTATGAAAAATATTCGGCAAAGTGAAAAATTCGAAGTGTCCGCATTAAACACTAACAATCCCCGAATAACATGATAGAATAAGGAAATGGCGGCATCGAATGACCAAAAAGTTCATATTTTGCGTTTTTAGTATGGTTCTGTCTGTCAAAATGGCATTTCACTTTGTATATTTTGATGGCAATCAATAGTAGCCAACATGAAACATTTACCAAAGAACTACGAATCATAATACTGACAAAAATGCTCATATTTAAGGGTTTTAATATGGTAGGTACCTGTCAAAACAGGACACTTATTTGCTTACTGTATATTTTGACGACAATCAAATGTAACCAGCATGAGAAGTATTTGGCAAAACGGAGTGCCCACATTAAATACCAACAAACCCCGTAGGACCAAACTGACTGAATAAAGAAATGGCGGGATCGAATATCTGGGAAATCTGGCCAAAATGTTCATATTTAGGGTTTTTAGTATGGCAGTGCTTGCCGAAACAATCCAATGTAACACGCTAAAACCCGGTTAACCAATGTGTTGCGCTCGGGCGTTCAGTGTGTTTTTCATCGTGCTGTGCTTTAGTGTTGTACAGTGCTCGTTGCGTGATGTTCGTCTTGGGCATTAGCCGGATATCGCTGATAATACTGAATTCCTCAAGTTTTCCACTGAGGATGGCAACTTAGTTGCCGAAATACGTATCTGGAATTATTTTCATAAGGTGTGGTAAGGATAATTTTTTGTTAGGAATAAGTGCTTTCGTCAGGCTGGCAACGAAAATAACCAAAAACATATCAACACAGATGTCACATAGAGTATTAATCAAGACAGATGTATGTTATCACTTAGATGTAATATTATTGAATATCGATAGCAATAAACAATTATTAAAAAATTTATTTCTCTTACACACAAAAATTTTAGTTGGAAGTAGTGAAATGTTGATGTTGGTCGAATTGAACAAGCAAACATAATTTATACAAGACTGAGCTGTCAACTGAGTATGTTTACGCACTCTTTTCAGTTTGTATATGACTCCAAAATGAGCTTTAATAATAAATGCGTCTTGTTAAGTGGTAAACGAAGGCGATAAGAAATTTACGAATAACAAAACTGACGAAACAGGGAGGAAAACTTTAAAAAGCATAAATGTTGATACTGGCAAACCTAGGACACCGATTGCTCATTCTGTGCATAGATAGCTATAACGCAATTTGATCAGAAAGGTAGGGTCGGGTCGAAAGCTTTAAGAATTGATAAAAATATTCGCGTTTAATAACTACAACCAAATCAGCACTCTTTCATTGCCTAGTCTGTATATCTTCGTAACCATCAAATGTCGCCAATATGAAAAATATTTGACAAGGCGGGAAATTCAAAGAGACCCCAATTATAGTTCCGTATATGCATAGAAGACTGAAAAAAGTTTTTCTACCTTGGATACCGAAATTTATAAAAAGGATAAGAGCTGCTTTTTTAATTCTTGCAAATTATTTCATCGATTAGAGACATCTATCGTTAGAAATATGTTTATTAACTGTCACTTGTCAATATTTTTGACAATTCATTTGCTGACGTCAAAAAGCATTTTTCGATTTAGTTTATTCAAGTCGTATTTAAAATCTGTATTTGCGATTTCTTCGCCTGAATCTCGTCGGAATCAAAATACGTAGGCTGGGCCCGTCTATTAAAATTGATCAAAAATAGTATGGGATTGAAATATACTACAATATACGCTTGCACTGTAACCCCTTTTCTCCTTTCCTACTCGAGGTTTATGTCGTAATCGGATCGATAATGCAATTCGTACAGTCTAACTGTAACGCATATCGAGAATTAACGGAAGCAGCTGACGCAGTACAAGTCGTGTTTGAGTAGTGATAACACGGGGATCGTACGATAATTCGATAAGATCGTCCGTGCCACGTCTTGTCAGTTTCTTGGTGATCAATTCATGGCGATCAGACGTGCTTACGCCGCCTGTTAAAATTAGTTTCTACACGAATATTCCATAGTAACAACGCGACTATACTAAATAATCGGAAAAGAAAAGAATTTGACAGTTCTAGACAACCCAATTTACAAGTTCCGAAGAGGCGCCTGTTTACCGCATAGCATCACGTGCCTCCTCCTCGTCCGTTTTACGAGATACGAGTGCGAGTGCGAACGGAGTAGGTAATCGGCGTTGAATGAAAGTGGATTTCGAAACGAAACTCTAATCCCCTTATGTCTTTCAAGGTTTCCCATTTCACAAACGGGCTACTAATAACAGTACTGCTCGGTCGAGTACGGTCTCCTCTGACGACAGCGAGGAACGGTTTGAAAAGCGTTTCCCGTGCACACAACCGTTGTTATCGTTGTTCTTCGATCCCGTTAGATCTGCGCCCCGCCCCCGGCACCCGACAAAGAGATCGTTCTCGCTTGGTTTATTCGGTAGCCGTGTCACTAGGGCGGCGAACTGACTGTGAGATCGCCAGTATTAAGCGACGTTATTACGGCAGTACCATAGTACAAAACTCACTCGTAAAAATGCCAGAAGGTAAACCGTTCGAACGCCTCCCGGATGCCGTTAAGCCGAGACACTACACGCTGTCGATAAAACCAGATTTAAAAGCATTCACATTCGAGGGCCAGGTCAAAATCGAAATTGAGGTAGGTCCAACCATATGCCGGTTTTTAAAACGGCGACTTCTCCATTTTCTCCCGTTCGCTTTGCACCCAAACATTTCGTCATCGTCCCATCGTTAATAAAAATTCCGTTAATATTTCACCTTCCAACCTCACCAACCTTAATAGAATCGTTAAACCAACAATGACATCGCTCACTTTCCTACTTTACAATTCCGTCCGATAAATTTCCTTAACGAACGTAACAAACACGCACTTTCTAATCGCTTATTTTTAGGTTACGCAACCGACTAACAAAATAGTACTTAACGCTCTAGATTTAGTCATTAAGAAGTCCGCAGTGGTAAATAAAAGCACCTCATTAACACCGATCAGTATAAATATCTCAACCGAAGATGAAACTGCAGAATTCGTTCTCGAAAAACCGCTCGAATCCGGCCTGTACGATATGGAAATTGCGTTCGATGGGGAAATCAACGATAAAATGAAGGGATTGTATCGTAGTAAATACGTTAACGAAAAAGGTGAAGATCAATATGCAGCCGTCACCCAATTTGAATCCACCGATGCGAGAAGATGCTTCCCGTGCTGGGATGAACCTGCTTTGAAAGCCACCTTTGATATAACTCTCATCGTACCGCCGAAGTTAAGCGCTTTGTCCAATATGCCCGTTAAAGAGAAGATCGACATGCAAGATTTGATTTCATACGAATTTGAGAGGACCCCTATTATGTCGACTTATCTTGTCGCGGCGGTGGTGGGAGAGTACGATTACGTCGAGGGGCGTTCTGCGGACGGTGTCTTGGTGAGGGTGTATACCCCACGCGGAAAAACTGAACAGGGTCTATTCGCTTTAGAAGTAGCGACGAAAGTTTTGCCATATTACAAAGAATATTTTAATATTGCATATCCTTTACCAAAAATCGATTTGATCGCTATCGCTGATTTTAGTGCCGGAGCGATGGAGAATTGGGGATTGGTTACGTACAGGTAAGTCCATAAAATTATTGACATCCATTTTGACTTACGCACAGAGCACAGGGCAGAAGTATTTGCCACCTGTACAATAATTATAATCAGGCAACAGCACGATCAGGTAGTAAAATAGAATAGAATGTATTAACTTTTGCATTTATTGCCTGAATTGCTCGTAAATGGGGAAACTTATAATCAGTATTAACAGTTTATCGAATTTATGTTTATTACTTAAGGATCTTAGCAAATTTCTACCTGCTGTAAAACAGGAGCAATTGAGCAAACAGCGGTAACAGCGTACAATTACGAAATAAGTTACGACAGCATCGCCGACTTGCCACTCTAGTCAGTACACTGTATACGAGTAGTTCTGTGTATATGTAGGCTTTCGTAATTTATTTCGTAATTACCGTTATTTGCCCAGACTATACATTAGCTCCAAGTAAATAATAGGTTTATTCAATTCTATAAGAAATTATTCTGATGGTTTCCAACCGGTTGGAAATTGGATAAAATTCACTGCGAACGACGGATTTTTAGTTATCAGTCAGAAATTTTACTCTACGAACAAATATATAAATACGCAACAGTCTGACGGTTGCTGATTGCTCTAGAAACAAACCTAATACACATTTTGGTATGAGTATTTCATATTTTACTGGAGGAAATAGTAGTAGATTATGTCATTAGGAGCAAAAATTAAGTTTTGTGTGTGAAGTTTATTAATTACGAATACCGCTGCTCACAACCGCCAATGAGCAGTGGCTGGGTTCGATACAACCTTCAGTATAACTGCGAGTGTCAATGAGATTTGTTGTGTATACATATACGCTGCTTTAAATACTATTTCACAGTTCTAGGCTTGTTTTAAAAATGTTGCCACTAGTGGCGCAAATTGAGCAACTCTATTTATGAAGCACACAAAGCGTTTCTTGCTCCTCGTGGAGGCAAGTGATCAACACAACAGATTTAATGCAAAGAGAAAATAAAACTTGCAGAATCTCATGAAATCGTAATACGAAGGCTATCCAGAATCTAACTAACTTGATTTGCGCTGCCGTGGCAGGGGGAGTGTTACCGGCGCCAACTTGGTGTCTGAGCGTTTCCTCACCCAGCGCGCATCCAGCTGCGGTAGCGTGAAGTTGGTGTTGCTTGTGGTTAGCGAACCGTGTGACTAACTACTAAAATGAGTGTTGCAATAAAGAATTCCGCCAGGTTTTTGTCAACAGAAAACAACAAGCCAGTTGAGATTCACAACGTAATGAGTGAAGGTGGAGTGAGACAGTGGCGCTTTATGTTTAAGAATGGCCGCAGTAATGTTCACGATGAGGAGCGAAGCGGCCGACCAAGCATTGTTACTGAAGAATTGGAATTGTGAAACATTAAAAAATTGAAAAGAGCAATGCGAAACAAGCGTTGAGATATGCTGAGTTTAAAGATCAATTTCGGGAGTTCTATGATGATTTTCGTTCGAAAGTCCATCTTAGTATCTAGTACCATCTTCCGTATAGTCCAGATCTGGCGTAAAGCAACTACCACTTGTTTCCGGACATCAAGACGTTCGATGAGGTTCGTCATCCGGCTCTTCCACGACGATGTGCAATTGCAGGAAAGCGTGAACGTTACGTTGAAAAGTAGCGTAAGAGTTAGGCTATCATATGATTATAATGTTGTCTGTCACTTTAATTTGTTTTTATTCCAAAACGTAAGTTATTTTCTGGATAGCCCCCGTACATGATACTCAAAAAAGATGAAAATAAGAAGACGTTTACTTCAACGACAATGCAAATAATTTTTTTATTTGATGTGCTTAAACAGCCTGTAAGCATGCATTAAAGATATATTATCTAGAGTAATATGAAATGTTGTCTAAGTCCAAGGTCTCGCTGTTGTACGGATAGTAGAATGGTAAACGATAATTTTTGGAATAGAAATATCATTAACATGCATACGAAAAGAATTTCCCGCTAAACTGCAACAATTTTGAGTACCGATAGTTGAGCGAGATTTCCCCAGTTTTTCGCAATTTTAATGTGAAACAAAAATCATAAAAGTCGAAAATATGCAATTTCATTTAAATCCGCCCTATTTAATTTTCAAGCAGAAACATCTCAATTCTCAGCCCGGATTCCGAAAGAGCACACCGCAAAACACTGGAAACATGACTTTTATTCTTTTATTTTTTAATTATGAACATGGAAAGTTCAAAAAAAAAAAAAACAACGACCTTCGGCGTTAATGTGCTCAGAAAGCCTTTAAACTTAAATGTTTCTTACTTGGTTAGTGTTTTTGAGATATGTACCTCATTTGCTTGATCACAATGTTATTTTCCATACTGCTATGTGTAATCAAATAATTTCGAAGTGAAAGTAATGTAATCTTACAGACACACATAGCTGTGATAACGCAAGAAATGAATCCATTGAAACGATAATAAAATTTATCAACATTTACGGAACGATAAAGATAAGGTCCCGTTTATTTATTTTTTTAGTAGTTTCAATGGAAAATAACGAGTTAAACGACACTCTCTGACTCGTTTACTTATTAAACAGAAACATACGCGATGATGACTTGCGAATGTGTCGATCTAAATATAGCTTTTATGTAGACTATTATTATATTGCCAGAAAATCTAAGTAGATATACTTACATGCATATTTTAATTCTGTTTCGAGATGGATAATTGCCAAAAAGATGTGATTTGCAAATCACTACTTCGCTTATGCTTATAATCTTTCCACTATTTGTATACATTCTCTTTTGTTATTGGTACAGTCTCTTCTCCAAATATATCAGTTTTGAAGACAAGTCAGAGCATGAAAACGGGAAAATCTTGTAAAAGTTCCATACATTTAGTCCGGTGGAACCGCAATTTTTTCGAGATAGATTCTTATTTACGTTAAAAATAATAAAAGTAATTCGAAAAATAGGGGGCATACAGGAAAAAGATGTGAAGTGATCTCCTGCATATTAAAAGACCTTTAAAAACCTTCAATGCATATTGAAGCTATGGTTAATTCTTTCTAGAGGCCGGATTATATACAAAAAAAGTGGAAATATGCGCATAAATATGCAGATGTTTTAGCCTAAATATGCACTTTCTTATGAAAAATATGCAGATACAAAATAGGAGTAATGCTTGAGAATATAATACTATAGAAACAAAATATTCTATTATGTTTACTACAAGTTTATCTACAACATTTTACAACATAATTAACTATGAAAACAATTTACAATTACATATTTCTCAAAATTTTCAATAGAAAAATTGTGGCGCTTGTATGATAACAACACATTTATATAATGAAAAGGTTCGTTCTACGTCCACGCTTGTTATAGGAGCATATTTCAAATTAGAAATATCCTCTATTGTCAACTCAATATTTTCTACGGACTCACCACACATCACACAAGATTTTAGCAATATCCTTTAGCTTTTTAACCTTATACTCACGCATACGGTCTGTGAGACCGAGTTATATAGTATAGTATACGTGTTTCATTATTTGACGTGAGTATAGGAAGGTTAAAACCCTCATTTTTTCTATTACACTTAACCTTCCTATACTCACGCATACGGTCTGTGAGACCGATTTAGATAGTATAGTATACGTCTTTCATTTTGACGTGAGTATAGGAAGGTTAAAAACTTTTCATACACGGATTTTCCCACCCTTCCTTTAACATCAAAACATAACTTTTCAAATTTGTTTATTATTTCAACGCTCTCAATTAGCGACATAAATTGTTTTTCCAATTGCAATATAGAATTGGAAATAAAACTGTAGTTGGCTTTAATAAACGCCAACTGTTGAGGTATTTCTTTACACGAATACACCTTTTGGGCTATCAAGATCCATAATAATTGTCTTTATTTATCCATAATGATTTGCATGAAAAATATCAGCTTCCAACCACGTTCCCCATCGTGTGATTACTGGTTGAGGCGGATGCGGATGCGGAATACCGGATAGATGTTGTTTCTAAAACTGAACTCTTAATGGAGCCTTTAAAAACACTTTCTTAACACTACTAATTAAAGTATTTACTAAGGGAAAATGGTTTCTTACTTCTTCTGCAACACGATTTAGTCCGTGCGCCCAGCAAGTTGTGTGAATTAAATTTGGGTAAAAGATTTTCAAGTTGCTAGCTGCCTTCACCATGTATGGTGCGGCTTCCTTTAAAAACAATAGAATTTTTTCTGTTGGAATCGATTCCGGTAAGAAAAAGGTTGCCAGTTCTTTCTGTATAAACCTTGTTATTGTCAAATTATTTGCCTTTTTCCAACTGTTTGGATGAAATTAAATAAGATTTTGCTGGAACCGATAAGTTAAGGATGCCCATCATTAAATGAACTATGTATCGGCCCACACTATCAGTAGTTTCATCTGCGCATATGTAAAGGTAATTGTTTGACCCAGCCTTCTTAGTGCTACTCAATGTTTCTGCATAGATACGGTGAATATAATTTTTCTTAAGGTGCTCTCGTCGGGAATATTATATTTGCTGGTGTACTTTTGCAAAAATAACTTGACATTTAAATTGTTCATTTTATGTAGTGGAATATCTGCCGACACAAACATTAGGCACAAATCTTCATTAAATTGTTCTTGTTCCGATTTTTTGGAGGTTGATGGCAAACATTGCGGTAATGTTTGCTGACCCTTCTTCGCCAATTTCATCTTTGATAATTTGCAAAACATGATGCAATACATGAGATGGAGTTTTAATATGCTGGTCGACTTGAAACTTTCTCTCACTTGTAACCTGCATAAAAATATCATATCATCAGTTGTTTTCTTATAAAATAAGTGTTAGTAAAAGATAAAGGAGTAATAAAAAACTAATGTGTAAAGAGTTTGCGAAGCAATCGGAATAAACGACATTTAATAAAATAACCAACACAACGCTTCGACAAATAATTTTATTTTAAAATGATTTTTATTTAACCTTCCTATACTCACGCATAGGGTCTGTGAGACCGATTTATATAGTATACGTCTTTCATTTTCACGTGAGTATAGGAAGGTTAAAAATCATCAGCAGAATACGGAATATCAGATATTCCGTATTGTGCTGATGATATGCGAAAAATACGCATGAAATATACATCTCATTTTACTCACTTTAAAATAAAATTTTAAAATAAAATTATTTGTCGAAGCGTTGTATTGGTGATTTTGTTAAACATCGTTTAAAAACTATAGATTAATAAGAGAAAATAAACTTAAATTTTACTTACAATCTTGCTGCGTGCTACGCCAAATACTTTTTCTCCATCCATACGCAATTCTGAATAAGGTACAATCCATCCAGGCACAGTCGCTATTTTCGGCATTTTTGCTATTATAATTAATAACAACCCACAAGTTTACACTTCGAAAAACCAACGTAAAATGACGTTTAAATCAATAAGATTGCTTTCGAATAACAAAGAAACACCTGTGCTCCTAATTTTCTGGTAAAATGTATTTTTGTATTTATTTAGAAGTTTCAGGGAATTAGCTTTTCCTTGAATTCTGTCCCGGTCTAGATGTATGGGAACAGCGTTAATAAATTTTTGGAAGCGCTTATCGGTAAAGTATCGAGAAGAGGCTTCATAGAATCCTATTTTTAATTTAAAGAGGGCTGTTTAACTCTTTGTTTGTTCCAACCACGACATATTTTTTGTAATGCCTATCCTATAATAAATTACATCCAATAAATAAATAAAACTGGGATACTTCAAATATGCTGAATTACTACAAAATATGCAAATAATATACAAAATGCATATATTATGCAAATATGCAAATTTATGCAAACTGCATATTATCCGGCCTTTATTTATTACATAATAAGTTTGCGACATACATAACAAGGAAATAACTTATCGTATTAACAAGTGAACGCACATCAATTTGAACATTTAATTTAAGTCAATTAGTTTGGTTTAGTAATATTTAATTTCACAGTATTTTTTTATCTTGTTGACCATGTTGAAAATATTTAATTAAGTAATTAACATGGTAGTCTATTGAAAACGTGTTCTGACCAACTAGTACATAAAAATATGTAAGGTGTTTTATATACATATAATAAAAAGCCATTTGATATCAAACTAATTTATTTGTCATAAATGGGAGTTGATCTCAGTTGATCTATTCGAATATTTTTTTAAATACTTGGTAAATATCTTTTTCCCGAATTTCTAAACTCTTAAGCCATTAACGCCGAAGATCGTAGATTTTTTAATTTGTTTTCAAACAAACAAAGAATCTCCAGTGTTTTTACGTTCAATACATATTGATACTATGGTTAATTGGTTATTACATAATAAATACAAAAATCAATGATTTAAGTACTGAAAAGCCAAAATCAATTCTTTCCTCCTCACATTTATCTTCTCTTCTTGAGTTACTATTTCGTTCTCCAAAACATTTTGGAAGACTTCTCTTTAAAAAAGGAGATTAACGCGTCTTTTTTATCCCATTCTTCTTCATATTTTTCTAAAAGCATAACAATACTTTCTTTTTTTTTTTTTTAATTTTTTTAAATAGGTACTACAACATCCAATAGCTGTAAAGTCATTTGGAGAAATATTTTTCCACTTTTGCATAAGCTCTTGCAACTGCTCCAGTCATTTGTATAATACGTATCACTTCTTACGAATGGAACGTTGTGTTCTCACTTACTGCTCTTCCTCGCTTTTACACCACTGTAACAGCTTAAAGAAGGCGCTTTTTTGACAATTTCTTTTGGATGGAAGAAAAGGTGATAGGATAATAATATTCGAGGAAGTTATTAAGCATATATGTAAATATTAAACAAAAAATTATCATCGATAAATATTTAAAAATGGCGGCACCGGAGCCATACTAGCAAGGCATGTCGAACTTGAGGCTGTCTGTGACACGCAGTGTAGCTGGTGCAAATTTTAATACAGAATAAAGAAAAAAAATCACTTAATCTACAAGATGATTTTAAAAATATTGATTTTTGTGTGATTAGCAATTATTTGAAGTAAAACATTCAAATTTCGGCCAAAAAATGGCAATCATTTAATGTAAATTAATAGTTAATGTTTAAATTAACATATCGAAAAGCTCAGACGTATTTCGCTAGAAATTGTTATGTTAAAAATATGCGCAAAAATTCAAATGAATAGAATAAAAATAGAATACAAGGTGTTTCGAGAAAAACGCATTTAAAGTTTTGAAATGTGACGTGAACAAATGAAAAATTCGACTCTTTACAATTTTTTACTATTAATCTGATATCCCAGGACTATGAAGCTACGTTTTATGTTCAAATATTCTTCGGCATTCTCTTTCCTTGAAGATTGATTTATTGAACGCCAATAATCATCTCCAAAACTTTCACGATTCGTAGAATATTTCTCAGACCATCATTAAAATTCGACACAGCAATATCAGTCGTTATATTTAAGACTTTTGCCACTCGAGTAAGATTTTGGGGCCAAATTCCAAACAGTAGCATTGAAACTTCGTTAGCATTTTGCGTATAGCTTGCTAAGCAACGGTTTAGCAACTCGTCTCGGCTCAGCTCCTCATAAATCGTTTTGATGGTTTCAAAAACTTCCTCAAAAAGCAGCCGCTTATGATCGATGGCGTCCAAGGAATCCATGGTAAGTTATAAGTACTCCGAGATTATAGATAAACGGTTAAGAGTATTCAGTATTTATTTTCAAGATCATCTAAAGTTAATTTTTTTTTATCGGTTCGAAAACTATTTCGTAAGCTGCATATTTTAGCTCTAAAAGATGTATGTATGTATGACAATAAAATTCTAATTGTTCACAATTTTAAGAGCTCAGGCAGGTCTAATCTTTTTTCAATAATAAGTGAAGAACCAGCAGATTTGCAGGCCTGAAATTTTGAATACCACATATTCCATACGGTAGTTAAGACTTATTAAAGAGCATTTTTTTTTAAATTCCTTTGTTATCGTTGCTTTCTTGAAGTCCAAAAATAACGGCAAGCCCATGGTCATTTTTCTATTCTTTAATTGAGGTTAAATTCAACAACAAACGAGGAATTTACAATAAGTCGTAGCTATCGTAAGAATACACGGTATACCGTGGGGATTTCGCGGAAAAAGTCCAATTGTCAACATAGGATTAATGCAATATGCAATGGTATTTTTAAATTTCGAATAACTCCTACAATCAATTCAAAAAGAATTACTTTGATATTACTACTAGTTTTTTTTTAGCCGTTTCAAACTCATGACTTGTATGTTTTATTATTAAGTGACTGAAATTAAACCTAAGAATTTCAAGACGAATATTATTTTATTGCTTGAGCTTACGTCCTTCTTTTTATTTTTTATTTGAAATAGGATATTTCAATATGCTAAGGTTGAAAAATAAACACTACAGAGGCTTTTACTTTCTGTTTAGAAATGTTTTTATGAACATAGAATAAAAAAACCATATTTCTCCAAACTCTTGGACTTTTAATTTTAGCTACATTTGCCTACAGTTCGAAACCACTACCAATACATTGTCTAATATCAGGTGTTACATTTTAAATCAATTTCAAGTGCACCTAGATGCCCCTTTTAAACAGTTGCATTTATAACGGAACACTATTAAGATCTGTATTTTTGAACTGCTCAGATTGACGCAACGTTTTGAAGGTAGTTATTACAAACAATTACTTTATAGTTATTTTCCGTGTAAACACTCACTAGTAGCTATTAATAAACTCCGGATTGTGATAATTATTGAGAGCTATATACACGATAATGGAAAGTTTTTCTATTTCATACGCGGTTTTATGCTGGAAGCTTATGGAATGTGACAATGACGAAATTAAAACGGTTTTTGGAACAATCGTACGTTGACTTAAGCGAAGATAGAATATGTGAAATTTTGGATGCAATATACAAACGTTTTTACTCTCAATTTAAACGAAGATGGCAGGATTCTAGTCGTATGAAGCCGCGATTTGAAAAAAGAATACAAATTGGCTTGAAGGCACGTTTAGAATTGGAAGTAGTAAGAGTGAATGTTCTACTAGTTCTGTAGTTGGTCGACCACGAAAATCGTTTGTGGAGTGCTGTGATCGCGCCAAACGATACAAAAGAGATGAATTACGTGCTATATTTCCTCAAGAAGTGATTGATTTTTCTTTTAGTATTTCACAAACCGAGCAAAAAATTTGTACAAAGAAAACATTGGGTATGTTTACAAAGCTTGAACTTACAAAAGAAAAATATGAATATCTAATGCATTGGTTACAAAGTGAGGGGTATGACATACTTGTACCATACAAAGCACTCACGAAAGAAAAACTAACAGTTACCTTCAAGGTATTGCTATTAGTGAAAACTCAGGCAGTGTACCTCTGCAAAATTTGTTGGACCATACTGCTAAAAGAATCCTAGAGACCAAGTCAGTAGAAGAGATAAACAAAATTGAAAGCGGAAATCTAACAATGTACTGTAAATGGGGCTTTGATGGGGCATCTGGCCAAAGTGAGTATCAACAGAGGTTTTCAGAAGATAAAATATCTGACTCCCATTTATATATGACATCAGTTGTACCACTAAAATTATCAATCAGTGAGGACATAAATAAATCAGTATGGAATATTAATAAAGCTTCTTCCACACAGTACTGTAGAACATTACAGTTGGCATACGTTAAAGAGACACCTGAAGTTATACGAAAAGAAAAGAGAAGGGTCGATGGGGAAATATCGCAACTAAGAGAATTTGAATTAACAATAAGCAATCGTAATTTTAAAGTAAAATATGAATTATATTATACAATGATTGATGGAAAGACAGCACAGTCAGTAACAGAAACACCAGCAGCATCTTCTTGTTTTATTTGTGGAGCCACAACCTCCAAGATGAATAAAATCGAAGAAGTGCAAGCTAAGCCTGTAAATGAAGACGCACTGCAATTTGGTATGTCACCACTTCATGCACGTATTAAGCTGATGGAGTGTCTTTTGCATATAGCTTATAATATTGAATTTAAACGTGGGAGAGTCGACCCAAATACTCGTCCAATAAGGGAAGCCCGAAAGGAATTGATAAAACGTTAACTTAAAGAGAAAATTAGTATACAAGTTGATACTGTCAAGCAAGGCTCTGGTACGACAAATTCAGGAAATACGTCACGAAGATTCTTTGCTAATCTAACTTTGATTTCCGAAATCACGAGTCGAGATGAAGACATAATTAAAAGGTTTTCAATTATTCTCGAAGCTATAACCATCAGCGAGGCAGTGGACCCAACAAAATTTGGTGAGTTTTGTCTGGAGACGGGAAAAAGTTTGTTGCACTGTACGAGTGGTACAATATGCCACCTACACTCCACAAAATTCTTATTCACGGAAGAGGTATAATTGAAAAGTGTATTTTTCCTGGTGGCTTACTGTCCGAAGAGGCTCAAGAAAGTCGTAACAAAGATTATAAAAAATAGAGATGGGACGAATCCAAATTTTCTCGAATCCGAATCCGAATCCGAATCCTAAAGGATTCTCGAATCTCTCGAATCCTTCGAATCTCGAATCTCTCGAATCCATCATATAATTACAATAATAAGAAAGGACAGAGAGGAAAAACAATTTTACAGGAAATTTTTAAAGCTACTTTAATTAAAAACGATACAGTTTTTAAAAATATTTATTAAAAAGATTTTTTTTTTTGAACATATTTATATTACAAATGAAATTTAAAAAAACAAATTACACAATATTAAAAGATAAATTATGTTAAAATCTTGATGATTATGCAACAAGTTTTTATTTATATTTAATTTCCTTAGCATATGGAAATTAATATATCAATAACAGTACCGATATCTTTTCAGAAACTTTTGTGAATGAGAATAAGGGAGAGCTAACATAGATAAACAGCAAATATTGCACATGAAAATCTAAACACATATTTTAGTATATAAAAGAAAGCACTCAACCTAAAAGAAATAAGTGAGAATTTTAATTCAGATTTTTATTTAAGAAAACCAGCTTTCGAACTCGCTCTGGATCCAACCGACTACGTTTTTTATCCACTATGATGCCTGATGTGCTGAATAGTCTTTCTGAAATCACTGTTGATGGTGGTGTAATTAAGAATTTTTTGCTAGTTTCATCAAATTTTGGTATTTTGTGTTGCCCTTCCAGTATTTAAAGATGTCTGCAGTTGGTGGGAGCAGTGGTTCTGCTAAATAGGCATTTATTTCTTCTTCAGGAGATGAACTGTAATCCACATCACTGCAGGTAGCTGGGGTCATCAACTGAGAATAGTAACTCCACATACTATGACCTTGTTCAGTTAAAGATATATCTGTGGCATTTGCTTGAGTTTGTTTGCATATAGATGGATGAAATTTCATTAGCCAGTGTCAATTTAGCTTGCTCAACGTTTTCTTTATTCAAAAATACATTCCCTTTGAATCGGGGATCCAGTAAAGTACCAATAGTATACAATTTCTCCATCCAGAACCGACGAGACTATTCAAGACGAGATAGTTGCTAGAATTTACGAGAGAGCGCAGGATGTTAATTAGAATCACATAAAGAGCGATAGATGGTATTAGTGTAGCATATATGGTGTTTAAAATATAAAACTTGACTGAACTGACTTAACATGATATAGTCTTAGCTAGTTATTAGAACTAAATGTACATAAGTTAATAAGTTTTCATAATTTTTGTAATTAGATTAGTTATATTATTTGCTGTCTGTATTTGACATGTTCCATTCCTTTTCTGGTCTCAGGAATAAAAATATTTATTTATTAAAATACCACAAACATTAGGAAAGCATGCCAGCTTATAAATACTTTGTGGCTGAAAGAACGAGAACCGAAGAGAATCGTCGAGATCTTTCTAGTCAGTGATTCATATGTGTCGTGATTACATGAGTCATCATTATTATTATTTTTTTTTTTGGATTCGAAAGATTCGAATTACGAAAATCGTGCGAAGATTCGAGTTTTCGAATCTCGAATCTTTTTCAGGATTCGATGGATTCGAGGATTCGCGGATTCGAATGTCCCATCTCTAATAAAAAATATCGACTCAGACACTCCAGGAAATGTAGTCGAATTGCCACGAACGAATATGTTATGCACCGAATGATGGTAACATCAGACCCGATGATATCACATTTGACTCCTTCGTTTAGCAAGAAAAAGCATAGTGATATAAGTAACGAAGTTAAGGCTCTTTTAGAATAATAATAATATGGTTGGTATAGTTTCGTACAACTTTTCGTACAACTTTTGTTGTTTTAATTTGTCCTCAACATATATATATATATATATATAGAGTAGAATATATAAAATCGAGCGAAAACAATTATGTATATATATATACATAATATATATAATCTCAATTATTTTGTGTTCTACTCAGTGATTAAATTATTATATTTTTTAAAAATATCTTTTTTCCTCACCTCCATACAAAAATCCCCAGTGTGCGGTATGCAAAATTTAACCGATCCTGAAAAAAAGTACCTTACAACCTTAAACATCAACACTACGCACGAAAGCCGTGATACTGACGCTATTTTACACATTTCCATTCGACTTAATGGCCTGGGGCTCGTCCTCTGACATGGGCATGATTTTTAAGTTAGAAAAATGGGCAATACGAGCTATGTGCGAAGTAAATTCCAGAACAAATACAAAACTATTATTTTTTTCTATGGGAGTGATGAGTCTACCATGCATTTTTATCATGCAATTATTGGAGTATGCGCGGAGTAACTTTGATGGCTTAACAAGGTTGCACTCCTACCATTCGTATGCTACACGAAATAATTTCGAACTAGAAGAAACACAGACTCTATTTATATGAGAAAAATTTGCATTATGTAGCGATCAAGGTCTATAACAAACTGCATAGGGTGGCATAGACGATATAAAGTATTGGGTGTGCGAGAATTTAACCTTGCTATACTCACGCATACGGTCTGTGAGACCGATTTATATAGTATAGTATACGTTTTCATTTTGACGTGAGTATAGGAAGGTTAAGCAGGTCATAAAACAATTGTTGCTGCAAAGATGTTAGTACTCATTAAATAACAACCTGTAAGATATATAGTAGACACAATCTGTCGTATCCCATTCTTTATATACTTACTAAGGGATGAACAAATAAATGTAGTAACAAGTAGTGGTAGATTGTAGTATGAATGTAATTTAGTTTTTAGTACTATTGCTTGTTTTAGCACATTTATTTTCTCTGTAGTTCCGTTAATTTTGCTTATTGTAGTGCTTTTTTGACAATTTCCCTACTTTGTACTAAAGTCTCGGAAAATACTTTATTATTGTTATTATTACACTAACGTTCTTTTCACTTCTGAAATGAACACGGAAGTGCTTCTAACTGAACATAAACACTGCTTAACGACATCTGTTACTGCTAAATACAAGAAATGAGACATTAATTCGATGTTTTTCTCCACCAAATAACAAATTGTTTAACGTGCTGTGTGAGAGCTGGCATTGTCATGATGCAGAATGACGCGGCGTTTTTCAGTTGTTTTTCCTAATTTCGTCGATGATTTCTGGCAAACAAATTATTGCATACCATTCAGCATTCGATCCCCCTAAAGCAGGGGTTTCCAAACTTTTCAGCCTTGAGACCATACTGATTACTTCAGTGAGTTTTCTGCGTATTATACTTGTCATTAAGCTTTACCTAGCAAGTAAATAAATCCGAGTTATTATCATTCTGTGCATTTTTATCCAACTTATCACAACAATAAGTTATTAGCTGTCGCGGGCCGGATTGATGACACTGGCGGGCCGGATTTGGCCCGCGGGCCGTAGTTTGGAGACCCCTCCCCTAAAGGAACGGTTGCGATATGTCGAGTACAACCGAAGCAACAAGCAGAGCAATCATTTTCTTGGAAATCCATGGTAAACGAAAAGCTTTTGTTTCCGTTTATCGCAACATCCCAACAGTGGATTATTGCTTAGTTAACGCTTCATACGAATACACTCGCTTTATCCGATTCTCAATCGTTTCGAGACTCGTGTTTCCTGCCACGTGCTCAGCAAGACAGGGCCGTATCGTAGATTGTTTCAAATTGGCGGTCATACTAACAAGGACTATTGACTTTCATAGCGAGTCGACAACTCCACTAAATGCTATGAAATCAAATTATGTAGATCGAAGCGTTTTTAAATCGTTATTTTTGCGATTCAATTTCTAATACCATGTGACTTAAAAATTCAATTTTAACAGCTTAGACGCTTTTTAATAAAGACATATTTATCGAATTATCGTTTTGAAACTAGAATTTCACAACAAATTTTATTTCCATCAGAATGTCTTCGAAAAAAGGCAGTATTTCCCCAAAGTTAATAGACCTATAGACAATTTCTGACACTTCATTCAAAAAAATTTATTGTCATATTTCTATTCCAATACGGCACTGTGCACCCATTAGCTCTAGTCCTAGGATTTCACGACCTCCTAACGTATCCAAGTTTCGCCATCTGTTATGATGTTGTTATATACGGATTTTGAAGTTTCTACCAGCCACGGCTTCAAGGGGTAACACCACTGTGAATTTTTCAGAAAATTCATTTTTTATTGGCTTGGTAGAATATGGAAGAATATGAAAGAAAGTTTTTCCCTTGAAATTTCGACCTATTCCCGAAGCGCGTCGGATATCTCCGAAACGACTACTTGCACCAAATAAATATCAGTTGGGATTGTCTTTCTTTTGGTTTGTAACTCCTCTAATACACTAACAGAAGTCGTTAGAAAGTGTTTATTAAGGACTTTCTAATTTCCAAACTCATTTGTCTATATATGTATATACATACATATTTAATTGTATTTAGTTAAGAATTACATTATTAACTCTTCAATACTTTATATTTTATACAGTTGAATTATATGAATGTTTAAGTACTTCGGAATGAGGTAATGAGGTTTTGAAGACATTATTGTGACATTACTGTTCAGTCTGACTAACAAGCTTATGTAGTTAAATGCCACGAAAAGTTTACCTCTACTTGTAATTATGTTTTCACTGCTAAGAAGCAATTACATATACTTAATGCTACTTCTTCGTAATGGAAAGTCTCCCTCTTCAACAAAATCCGTTAATTCTAAATTAAACTATTATATAAAAAAAGTCTTAAATATAGCGACTGATATTGCTGTGTGCAATTTTAATGATGATCTGACAAATATTCTACGAATCATGAAAGTATTGGAGATGAATATTGGCGTCCAATCATACAATTTTTGTGTTGAAGCCGATACTAAGCGAATCAAGCACGCCGAGCTATCTTTGACAGATGCGGTAAAAAGACGGGCTGTAGCATACAATCTTCGAGGAAAGTGAATGAGGAAGAATATTTGAACCTGGAAGGGCAGCTTGTTAGTCCTGGGATATCAGATCTATGGTAAAAAATTATAAACAGTCGAACTTTTCATTTGTTTATGTCTATAATACATTTCAAAACATTTAACGCATTTTTCTCGAAACACGATTTTTCAAAACGGCACGCAGCATAACTGCAACCAGTTTTATTTTATTCATCCCAATTTTTGACCATATCTTTAGCATAAGAATATCTAGTGAAATACATATTGGCATTTCGATAAGTTAATTTAAACATTAGTTATTAACAAATGATTATCCTTTTTTTTTGGCCGAAACTTGAATGTTTTACTTCGAATACTCGTCAATCGCACAAAAGTCAATAGTCTTAAAAGCCCCTATGTATTTCACCAACTATAACCATGTTGACTAGGTGGATTTTATTATTATTTTAAATTCAAATTTGCACCAGTTACACTGCGTGTCGCAAAGCGCCTCAAGTTTAACATGCCTCGCGAGAATGTCTCCGGCGTCGCCATTTTTTAATATTTATCTATTATAAGTAATTCTTGTCTAAATAGTTAAATATACGCTTAATAACTTCCTAGAATATTAATATATTGCCTTTTCTTCCATCCAAAATAAATTGTCAAAGAAGCGCCTCTTGTTAGGCTGTTACAGTAGTGTTACCCCTTAATCAATGAACATTTTAACATTAATCCATCCTTATCGGAATCCCAGTTTTCTTTTTAGATTTCATCCAAATCAAATTAATCGAAAAAGTAAATCGTACATAACAACATCGAGCTTCAAAACCTCAGTTCATATCCGCGCTTATCTTATCCGACGACTTCGGCTCTATTTTAAACCGGTACCGAGCGCAAAACAATCGGTAATTACCGAGTAAATATTAGTCGGGTGTAAGATAACATTGAGTTTCGCGTTTTTTTTCTCTTTTGTTTGTTTCGCGCGCGTATCTCCTCCGAGCGCCCGACGCGTTAATTAGCATAACATGTAAAACAGAAATGATAATAAATTATGCATGAGCCCCGGAGAATTGGTACACCATGTCATTGCCGACGATCGAGATATGTATGTACTTACATACGTACGTATTTACTCGTCGACGCCGACGTTGCGAAACATGTTTTTACCGGATGCCTCGCAATTTGAATTTTAATGCAAAAGCCGTATTTATTAGATAATGATGTTTACAATTGAATGTAAACCGGTCGCTCGAACGATATCAAATTCATTATATGACTATAAAAAAATTAAAACGAGAAACACAGCCTTGGCCTTGTGTTATCGGCGCCCCCGTATAATTGTACTTACAGGTATGTTCATAAGTATTTGACACTCCTGATACTTGTTATATCTCATATATTACAGCAAAATAAATAAAACTAAAACGTGAGTTTTAATAGTAAGTATATTTGATAGGATTATTATTTCGTGTGCCTACCACTGGCTTTTATAACACCTAACAATCTTTTTTACAACGACTCGATAAGTTTTTCACAATAGTTTGCCGCTATTATTCCACTCTTCCACAATTTTTGTACTTAAAGATGTAGATCTATGAGCACGGTAATCTAACTATCTCAATATTTTTCGGAAACACAAAGTATTACCAATAATAAACATGCCTGTGAAGTATGAGGACGTTTCACTACATATTTATTGAGATATACTAATTTAAAAAGTTGCATTTTTACATTAGGTCTTACGGGACTACTCGAAAATAGCTTGACGCGACGCCCTTTAAGGTTGCATTTGGAAACGTGTTGACAGCACACGCTAAGGTGGGCTACTCATTTCGAATTGATTTCCAAAGGGAGTAAGTTTCTGCTGATGAATTATACATGTACGTAAAGACGATACATGTATCTGTTTCCTCCTAGTTTATATTGATGAATAATTACTTAGGTTCTCATAAATAATTCCCAAAGATGACCTATATTTTGGACATAGAAAAGTGGCAAATAATCAAAAATGTACATGTATTTCTAGCTACTAATGGGCATTTGCACACGGTAATAGAAATATAAAACGATTTTTGACAAGAAAGTAATTATTTAAAGTAGCGTTTTCGTAAACAATTGGAAATACGAAACTCCCATATGCTTAACGTAACTACTACAGTTACCTAATTTTAATGCGGTGCTAGCAGTTCACCTATTATTGAGAAGGGGGCGCTATTGTTAATATTAATTTTTGAATATATTCAACATAAGATTTTGGGATGTAATTCAAATTAAATTTACTAAAATAATAATTTTTCTTAAAAAGCAAATAAAATATATATATAAAAACTATTTTTCATTTGGTACTTATGCAGTAGTGTTTGTAGCAGTGGCTGTGTGGCTCCAGCCTTGGAGAATAATCGTTCATACGGAATTGACGTGGCAACAATGCCCTAATATTTCAGGGTTTCTCTGTACAGTGTGGAATACTGCTTTTGTACGTTGATGAGCTGGGTTTTCACTTCTTGTAGTTGGTTGAAGGAAACACATTCGTAGTTCGTTACGTTTTTTATTTACAACTAATTATAACATACAAAAAAAGAAAGAAACCGAACACGTATGAGACTTTGACGACTTTGGACGGTTTGAAAACTTAAACTTTACATTACAATTTAAAATAACAAGTAAAATAACGCGCACGAATACGTTGAACTTATATTGCGAGAGCTGTACTTAGGATGTGACGAATAATAGATAATTGTTCGGAGAAGTCCTAACAGCTTTTATGCTTTTAACTCATTATATGTTATAAGACGGGCTTGAAGTAAAATATGCACTGATGCTTATATTATAGCTAGAATAACCATGTTACCTTGTGAGGAAACAAAACATTAATACCATCTAATATAAAATAATTAATATGATTTTTGAGGAAGTTTAAAGTAACCTCGCCCGATATATTTTCAAATATATCGATATTTTTTGATATATCGTAACAAATGTATCGATATTTATGATTATGATATATAAACATCGATATCTTTGAATGAATATGTCGATGCCAGTAAACATTTTCTAAATTTCGCGGACAGTTTAAGTTGGCAGTTCCGCCAATAGTGGACATACTCACCAATTTCTAAGCACAAACTACCGGAACTACCAACTTAAACTGTCCACAAAGTTCAAATAATGTTTACGGGGATTCATCGTTACCTTCCCATCGGATGATGAGATACATCGCCTTACGAATAATATCTCTATTAAATTAAAGTAACTTTCACATACATTCTATTTGTTGTCAGCTTGTAAATTGTTATCGAATCATCACACATATTATATTGTTTTCACATATTACCAGTTATAACCGAAGTTTTCACTTTGAAAAATTAATAATTAACATTACAAAAGCCGAAAAAAAAAGAGAAGAAAGAAAACAGAACGTAATAAACCCCAAGTACAAGCTATCTTTTTATATGGTAACTTCAAATTGATAAAATAAATTGTGTGACAAATACGTTGTTATTAACTCAGAGCACCAATTCATTCGATCCTAAATTTTTCGAAGATCGAATAATCAAAGTTGCATCATCTATACGAGCAAAGCCGTGCGTCACACGAGTTTCTGAACACACCACTTTTATAGTAAATTGTGATTGGTCGAAAGCAGCACCAAATTACACTACTATAATCGTATCGTGTACGTAATTCTGTCAAATATATTGACATTTGTTTGTTACCCCTAGTTATTGTGGTGTTTATTATATTTTTCTGTTTTCTCTGCATCTTTCGAAGTATCGCTTTAATTTGCCGCATAAATTTTATTCCAGATTTTATACTGTCTAATTTGGGATTGGGGTTCGTTCAGAAATTGGTCCCTTTATTTCTGAAACAAGTATATATGGTTAGCTATATGATTTATTTAATATTTTAATTACTAAAGTTCGACAAACGAATGCATGAGATAAGTTATCATTAAGTAGTGTAAACTAATCTGACGCTGTCACTCCTCCGAATTATAAGCGGTGTGAAGTTAGCGGACTCTTAAAATTCGGAGGAGTGACAGCGTCAGTCCGGTTTACACTACATTATCATGCACTCTTTTTTGTTGAACCTTAGTAGTAACTAGAGTTGCTCAATTTGTGCCAACAGTACTACAACTATTTGAAATGACTGTAGTATATGTTTTCACTTTCAATGTATAGTATGCAGCCATTTGTACTCCTATAGCGAAAATTTATTTTACTTTATTATTGGCGTAAACTGAACAACTCTAATAGTGACTAACTGGAAAATCCATTACCTACTTTTTATGGCGCCATGTACACCTTTCTTAGAGTAGATAACGAAATTCTATTATGATTTTAGACTTACTTTTGCTCACTTACAAAAAGATGCAAACTAATAATATCTAGAGTTTGTTAAAAAGGTGGATGACAGATTACGTAACGATGCTATTTTACGAATTTTATTATTAAAATAATATATAAATTTAAATAAAATAAGTTGTCATTGTAAAATGAAGTGGCTCGTCAGTTACACGTCATCCACTTTGTTAATAAACTCTAATAATAGCAAATAAAAATTAAAGGAAACCGATCACAAATAATTTAAAGTTAAAAAACGTTCAAAATTTATTGTTCTGTAAAAATTTTCAAATTCGGTAGAAAGTAATGACATTTCGGTAGATCAGTAGATATACAGAGAAATCGGTAGATCTACCGAAAAATCGGTAGACGTGGCAACACTGGTAAGCACCGTAAAAATCGAAAAACCTATCATGTTAACGAATTAATTCTATTTTTAGATATTAATGTAAACTGCATACTAGCGCTACCTATAATTGCAAAGCATAGGCATAAAATATTAGTTCAGCTCAGTTTCCGAAGTTATGGAAATGGCGCTTTCCAAACGCGCCCTTAATAACGAAAAAACCATAAAATAAAATCTTGACTCGTTCATAAATTTTCAGAAACAAATAGATAAACATTCAATGAAAGTTTTTAGTCTATTTTTGTTATGGTTCACTACTGAATGTGTTAGAAATTATAAAAAGTTAATAAAATTCTCCGTTTTCACGTTCCTAGCGTTAAATGTATAAAAGTATGGCAACATCGCATCTATCCTATATCGTGATTCTCGGTAAATTACCTACAGCTTCATGACATTCAATTCAAAAATTTGAAATCAAGTCTTTTTTCTATGTTTTAAGGATGATAAAACTTTCCAAATAAAATTATGTAGCTTCGACATTTTTCTTTTCTCAACGTAATCACGAACACGATTCTTTGTTTCTAACCTAATTTCACGGCAAATTGACGCGTCGTTTGGATAGACCACTGCCACCAACTTACCAGATAAAAACAGTAGCGATACAGTGTTGTCACGTTCTCTCATTAATTTTTTGTATATTTATAATTTTAATTAAAAAATTAAATTAATACTTGAATACTGTGATATTTTTATGATCATGCAAACTTAATTCGATCACTCTCATCGTTATACCAGCAAATTTATACTTTGAAATTTTTATGCCGCACGGTTGGCTCCCGGTACAGTCTGACCATTTGACAAATAGTAATTATTGCATAAATTTCAATTTTAAGCAATTTAAATAAAAGAATCTGCTTGTAGACTGAAACCTAAAGATTTTTATACATATCAGCTGGTTGAAAATATTTTTTGTACAAGAAATAGACGCTACAAACCGAGAAATTAGCAACCTCAAAATTTGATTAACTTTTTGCACAGACTGTCACCCATCTACTTCCTTGATTCACCCCGTGTTTTACAACGCAGTAAACGTTTTCTTTCATTTTCGCGGACAGTTTAAGTTTGTAATTCCGGCAATAGTCGACATACTCGCCAATTATAAAGCACAATGCATGCGAATATATTCACTATTACCAAAACTACCCACTTAAACTATCCGCGAAATTTAAAAAATGTATACTGGGAATGATGCTTTTGAACATTTCTCTTCAACAACGACCATAAATGTTCAGTAGGTGACAGATCTGATGGCTGTGCGACCCTATCAAAAACGGGAACATCTTTACCTATTAGTCACTACCTACTGTGCTTAGAAGTGCGGCACAGATCATTATTCTATTGGAATAAATATTCCGCACTATCTTCATCAATTATTATTTTTTAGACAGATGGTATTAAAACATCTTCTAACATTGCCGTACACGTACTTGAGTTCATTTTTCCGTAGCATACAAACGTGTTTTCCAACCCCAAATGATGAGGCTCCCTCCACCATGCTTCGCAGTTACAAGCTTGATCATGCGCATCTCATATTCTTCTTCTTACTGTTTGTAGTCGAGTATTGCCAAAAATTTGTGTTTTACAATAAGAAACAAGTCATTTAAACTTTTCACATAAAATTCACTGAATCGAAACAAAATATAATTTTTGTGTGTTGAATTCAAAATCTATAGTGAAATATTAATTACCGCTATTTAGCTCAATTGGTCGTGGTTCAATTTTTGAATTTTTTGACTCAATCTAACCGTTTCGAGGTAGTACATATACACTTATTGATTATTAAAAATGAATTTAATATATTTATTATTATATTTTTACTTTAATTTATTTTATTAAAAAACGATTCATAAGTAAAGGAACGATAAACTTAAGTCTAGAATTGACAGTTCTACCTCTTTCAACCTAGGGCCCCCACTAATATTTATGCCAAATGTTTGTATCTTTTTGTGATTTTAATCCATCCTCATGATGCAGTCGCACAGTTAAATAATACTTTAATATTAATGTAACGAGTTCCACAGTGTGATCATCCAACACATTCTGCAATAAAATACCCTTTTACATACTTTCTGTATTGAACATGAGAGGCCAATCTTTCAATAATTTTAATCATTAAGACGTTTACTATGCTAGAATAAGATAAGATAAACAATGCTGGGATATTGTTCCTTAACGTTTTCTCCGCAATTATGCAACTTCTAACATCTTCTGTACTGTACTATTTTGGCAAGAAGAATGTGTCACAAGGCGCCTTATATTTCTTTATATTTTATGTGAGGAAAATGCTTCTGCATCAAAAGTTGAAGTTTTTCGTTGGCATTTATTTTTAGAATAATGTCTTTTGTCATCCATCGAACAATGGCTGCACTTTTACTAGTGTTTTGAGGACTTATAAATCAACTGCCTGTCATACGTTCACTTTGCGGATACAAATTATTCGTTCACGTGTCGAATATAACAGCAAGGTTTTGCAATATATTTTGTTTGATTTTACCATTTTTTTTTTGACAATTTTTTGTCAGAATATACGACATATTTGAGATTGATAATATAACCATACCCTTATTCATTCCTTTCACTTCCGGTTTGTTAATGATTTTATTAAAAAGAATACTTAATTTTCCAGTTTTGTATCCTACAAATTAGTGCCGTTTTTCGATTGCGTTGCCATCTGTTGACTACGAACTCAGGCCGCTCCCTTAATTTACCAGTATTTTAAAATAATGTGCTGCACACATTAAGTATGAATCCATACAAAATATACGTTAGACATAATGAGTAATACTTTGTGCAGATGATTAATAATTATTTTGTGGCATTTCTAAAGTTATGCGAATTTATATTGTACGGTTGGTAGCGGGACGTCATAAATACGTAATGCCAAAAACAAATAATTGCACTTGATCTCTACTTTGCACTCAGACTCATTGCTAACCCAGTAAACATTTTTTAAAATTCGCCAACAGTTTAAGTTGGTAGTTCCGGCAATAGTGGACATACTCGCCAATTTTTAAGCGCAATGCATGCGAATATGTTCACTATTGCCGGAACTACCAACTTAAACTATCCGCGAAATTTAAAAATGTTTACTGGGAACGTTGCCTTTATACAGATGATAAGTGACCATCCAATGCCCGATACGGACACCAGTTATAGTCCTAAGATAACTTAATTTAGTTTTAGAAGGTTCAAGGGTTCATTGCAACTCACGAGGATTTCGATCAAAGTCTTGGGATGGCCTGAACCTTGTTTACTATAATACGGTTCTTACATCTTTCTTTTTCTTTTGTTTTTCAGGGAGACTTGTCTGCTCGTGGATCCTCAAAATACCTCCGCGGTGCGCAAGCAATGGATAGCATTAGTTGTAGGCCACGAACTGGCGCATCAATGGTTCGGAAATCTGGTCACAATGGAATGGTGGACGCATCTGTGGCTGAACGAGGGGTACGCCTCGTTCGTCGAATTCCTCTGTGTCAACCACCTATTTCCGGAATACGATATTTGGACGCAATTCGTCAACGATATCTACATCCGGGCCTTGGAATTGGACTGCCTGAAGAATTCTCACCCGATCGAAGTGCCTGTCGGACATCCGTCGGAAATCGACGAAATCTTCGACGATATCAGCTATAACAAGGGCGCGTCCGTTATTCGGATGTTACATCATTACATCGGGGACGAAGATTTCCGGAAGGGGATGAATCTATACTTGACGCGTCATCAGTACAAAAATACGTTTACGGAGGATTTATGGGCGGCCTTAGAGGAGGCGAGCAAGAAGCCAGTAGGTGCCGTCATGTCGACGTGGACCAAGCAGATGGGTTTTCCGGTCGTGAACGTTACCAGCGCGCCGAGCGAAGACGGCACCGGTTACCAACTCGGCTTGTCTCAGAGTAAATTTTGCGCGGACGGCGAACAACCGTCCACCGAATACTTATGGATGATACCGATTTCCGTTTCTACCTCAAAATATCCCGGGAAAGAGGTGGCCAGTACCGTTTTGCAGTCGAAGGAGGGTAAACTCTTCGTACCTGACGTAGGACCCAAAGATTGGATTAAAATTAATCCCGGTACGATCGGGTATTATCGAACTCAGTACACTTCGGACATGTTGGAAAGATTGGTGCCCGCCATACGAGACCACAGCTTGCCTCCGTTAGATCGATTAGGATTATTGGATGATCTGTTCGCTATGGTGCAAGCTGGTCATACCAGCACAGTCGAGGTTCTTAAGTTGATGAAGGCTTTCGAGGGTGAACTCGATTATACGGTGTGGTCGTCGATCAGTAACGTCTTGACGAAGCTCGGGGTTTTGTTGTCCCATACCGATGCTGAGAAGCAGTTTGCAGAGGTAAGATGATTTTCTTCCGTTACAGTTCGGTAAATTTATCTTGTGGTCTCAAAGTCGAACGCCCAACTAGGTCATCTATACTTCGTTTACGTTAAGAATGCAGTGTGAGGATAGATAGGGCTGATAACGACGCGTATCTAGCATTGATAGTTGTCACTTTTTTGTATAACATAACCTTACTTATCCGAGGAATTTGTCATATTTTCATCGTGTATCGTTTCAGAGGGCCGCCAACTAAGAAATTCTGATTTCGATGAAACTGTACAGATTGAAAGAGTACCTTCTATAAGAACAACGTATTTTTTTGCGGCCGAATCTCCCGAATTCGGGGTACAGCTCCCTCCAAAAATTTGCACGATTTTTGATTTTTTTGTAAATATTTCAGAAACTATCACAGACATCTTCCTTTTTTAGAATATAATTTGAAGTATATTACGTATTATTAAAGATAGTGCAAATTATTTTCGGAAAAATTGAATTACGGGCGACCGGGCACCCTCAACCCCTTTTTTAATAGTGTTTTTTTTTTTAGTTTATTACAAGTAAAATCGGTTTTATGTAGAAAACAGTGCTGAATAACAAATTTAGACAGCTGATAGTAAAGATATTAAAAAAGCGATAATAAAGTATCAGTTGTCATTGATTGATGTACATAGATGAGTGTCGTTTTAAATATAAAATACTTTGAATTAGTAATTATTTCGGTAACGCTTAAAAGAAATACGAAGTATATTCAGATAAATATGGATTAAATACTTAAATGTCATTTAGATAAGTCATATATTTTAATATCTCAGAAAATGTAAAAATGTTGCTAAATTACTGAAAATTATACTAATATTTTTTTTACATGTTAATTGTGTTATTTGTGTATTTGTATTTTGGTTTCTTACAATTCCAATCGTACATTGTCCTTAGTTATTATTTATGTATTTCTTTTATTCCAATTTGTATTTTTCATCAACTCGTCATAATTTCCATGATAAATAAAGCACTACTACTACTACTACTATGTTTATTATCATCTGTAATATATATGATGTTGAAATTTTGAAGAAATAATTATGAACTTAGTAAATCATTAAAATTTATACTTATAAACTCGATAATGCATTAATGGATAATTTCAGTAAACAAATTTATATATAACCTATACATTAAATGAAATAAGCACTTGTACATAACCTTAACCGATGTAATAAAATTATTAAACGTCCGATTTGGCAGCAATGTTAGAATGAGACGTACTTTTTCATATCTTTGCTATTAGCTGTCTAAATTTGTTATTCAGCAACGTTGTCTACCTAAAACCGACTTCACTTGTGATAAAAAAAAACACTTAAAAAAGGGGGTCGAAGGCGCCCAGTCGCCCGTTATTTAATTTTTCCGAAAATAGTTTGCGGGATTCTTGAGACTATGTAATATACTCCAAATTGTATTCTAAAAAAGGAAGATATCTGTGATAGTTTCCGAGATATTTACAAAAATTCAAAAATCGTGCAAATTTTTGGAGGGGTCTGGACCCCGAAATCGGGGTATTCGACCGCTAAAAAGTTGCGTTGTTCTTATAGCAATGTACTCTGTCAGTCTCTAAAGTTTCATCGAAATCAGAATATCTCAGTTGCCAGGGTTCCCCTGTCAGTATACCTAAAACCTTGAGACCTTGAGATCCGCGAAGGTATCAGCATGGACCGACCTTAAACTTTATATTTTTTCAGTACGAGAAGAGGTTGCTTTTGAAGGTGGCGCAACGCTTAGGTTGGGACTCAATAGAGGGTGAAACGCATTTAGATACTTTACTCAGGGGATTAATACTTGGTAGATTGGCATGGCTCGATGACGAAACCACCGCGAAGGAGGCGAAGCGGCGATTCCTGAACCACGTCGGTCAGGGCCCCTCTTTACCGGCCGATTTAAGGAGCGCGTGCTACAAGGCCGTGCTCCGCGCCGGAGGCCAAGAAACGTACGATAAATTGCTGGAATTGTACCGCTCATCGGATTTGCATGAGGAAAAGGACCGGATTAGTAGGGCGCTCGGAGCAGCGAAGGACATCACAATGCTATCGAAAGTTCTTGAATTTGCCATGTCGGTAAGTTAAAAAATGTTCGTTACTCGCAACTATTTCCCTTAAAAACAATCGAGCGTTTGTACAGGAAGTAGTTGTTTACTCTTGTAGACGGATTTGTAGATTATTTGTTGAAGTTGGTCCTGTTGGTCCTGTTCTTGGCCGGAAAAAATGTATCCATGGGGACCACACTGTTAGCAAAGAGTGGTTCCCAATTATCCGCCAGTCAAGGACGCCTTATAAGATTCTTTGTTAACCTCGCCCTTCCGTTTTCTTTTAAAAGAAATTAGAAACTAGCATCCTTTCCTGGCATTTTTTAATGTTAGGCAATTACAAACCTGGCAATTTGGCATAGTAAAGTCAAACATTTATAATTAGCCTGGGTAAACAGCAGTCGTACGATGACGATACTAAATCGGTGCTGTATGTAAGTAGTTCTGTGTATATGTAGGTTGTCGTAATTGTACGCTGTTACCGCTGTTTGCCTAGAGTATGCTAAAACTGGAAAGAATTTCAATTACGAATGCCGGCCGTAAAAACCTCATCTTGTTCTCCAGGGAGAAGTTCGTTCTCAGGACACAGTTTTCGTCATAATGTCCGTCGCGATGACTAGAATCGGAAGAAAGCTCGCTTGGCAATTCTTCAAGGATAATTGGAAGGAACTCATCGGTCGTTACCAAGGCGGTTTTCTGCTAGCTAGACTGGTGAAGTTTACGACGGAGAATTTCGCGAGCGAAGAGATGGCGCAAGAAGTGGAGGCGTTCTTCAAAGACCATAAGTCTCCTGGTACCGAGCGGACCGTGCAGCAAGGGGTGGAAACGATCCGATTGAACGCGGCCTGGTTGAAGAGAGACAAGGATGCTATTGTAGAGTACCTCAATTCCCTAAATTAATCTACTTTTTTTTTCGTTTTCTCTTTATTTTTCTTTTGTAAATGGTTAATTTATGCCAGTGATTGTACCTATAATTTAACTTTACAAAGATTTTGTATTATTTTCGATCATGTATGATGCATAATTTATTAAAAAATTCTGGAAAATAAGGTGACTTGATTTTGGGTTTTGGAATGTTTTCCGATTAACTCCTTGTTAATTTTTAGCACAAATTGGAAATTTCCTCCCGAAGTTTTAGGGCATCGTTTATCTATTGGGCCAATTATGATTTACTTGTTTTATCAGTTTAGAGCGTCTCCCAATTGATGGTGTCTGGAGGTAAAATTCAATAAAGGAATAAAAAGTATTTCATTTTAAAATCGATGGATATTAGTTTCAAATTAATCAGGTAAATGAGATGAAGTTCAATTTGAAGTAAATTTGAGCCCGAATAAAGGAGTGCCATCTGATGCTATTGAACGCAAATACGGCGCAGTTCCTAGTTGCGGTTTTCGATAAGGATGTGTGCGAGTGAGAAAACTAATGAAAAAAATTCTGCAAGGATGCCGATACTTAATTTCATAATACTTACAGTGTCGCATTTTGATAATCGTTAGCTGCTAAGAGGAGCTTTCTTTTCGGACTGCAATCCTCATCATGGGCGGATGAATTTATTGAATCAATTGTCACTACTATACTTTGTTTCAAAAGTAGAGAGATGAATTTCTGAACACACCACTTTTATACTAAATTCTGATTGGTCGAAAGCAGCATCAAATTACACTGCACCAATCCTGCTATAATCGTATCGTGTACGTAATGCTATCAAATATTTATTATAGCTAAGGCGGAATATGAAGACACTTGAATGCGCGAAACGAATGACGTCACGTGTTAAAGTACAACTTCAAAACACCGAACGCCGGCTACAATCCATAGTACAATCTTTTTGCGCGCGGCATACGTTCAGATATAGCAAATATTCCAATATTTTGTGAAGTATTTTTATTATTACGCATTAAATTATGAAGTAAAATATATGATATTTTAATAACAATAACCAGAAATACATACGTACTCGTTTTTAAAACAAAAAGTTATGAGGTTATGCTTACTACATGAATTCCATTCGACTGAAAGTTAATATTTAGTTAACATTCCTATACTCACGCATACGGTCTGTGAGACCGACCTATATAGTATAGTATGTGTTTCATATTTTGACGTGAGTATAGGAAGGTTAAACATAAAAATGAAGTATTGTTATTTTGCACATTATAATAAGGAATCACTATTAAATGAATATAAATGTACAATGATATAATTTTATTACTTCAAGTAAATGGTATTTTATAAGGGTATAAAAACAAGTGAAATAATATCTTAAATATTGATTTATTTATTTGGTTTTCTGACAAAATAATCACTACATCTTTTCTCTAATAAGTTGAAATGAAGATTTAGATATCACAGTTAACACTGAATCTCTTAAATTTATTACAAAGTTTTCGCAATAATCATCCATTACAAATTCTCTTTCTATATACTCGTTTTCAACCGGTTTAACATTTCTTTGAACTTTTTGCATGTTGCCGTTGCAGTTTTTCTAACTTGAAAGTAATATTCCTTGATGCAAACCAATTCTTTACAATTCCCGAGACTGGGGTTTAGCTCTGAATGATGTGGTGGCAAACGAAGAACAGTGTGTCCATATTGGGCGTAGAGGGCATCAACACTATATTGTACATATGGTTTATTTTAATGAAACGATATAACTCTGGTTTTAAAGATGGCTTTCACAGTTGGTCTCTCTTTCTCGGTAATAAAATTATAAATTATCCGTCGTATAGCTACCTTTGCAAAATTATCTAGGGTTGATTTTAGAGAACTCTTGGTTACTTGTTGTCTCAGACATAAATGTAGAGCTAGCACCACTCTCAATTGCATTACCTTCTCTGATAATACGAGTAACTGTACTTTTAGATACCCCAGTGGCCTTAACAAGGTGTCTAAAATATTACTACCTCTAAAAACACATTTGTTTTCAACACAATTGTGGTATTTCTTGTATGTTTACCTTGCAATTTATTCTGTTTAAAATAATTAAATACATTCCAAATTATTTCTCGCGATTCCTGCAAAACAATATGCCGTTGCTTAGCGGGTGTTCCCTCGCGTTCGTTTGACATTCTAAAGAACAATTAATAATTCATTGCAAAACTGAGAAAATGATTTTACTTACGTATTTGTATAATATGCAAATTTAAAATAGTTTTGAAAAACTTGGGAGTGAATTCAAAGCAAAAGCAGAAAGAACGATAAAAAATAATGAAGACCAAAAGACAGTAGAAATATAAACAAACAACTATGGCGATTGACACAGTCGATATTCGTAGAACGATCTGTTACTACAGATCGTGATACTTCTCGATCTCACTTATATTATTATATATATGTATCTTAAAATGACCAATATGCGTCTGTGCGCCGGTGTCTTCACATTCGACGTGAGCTATACCCCTAGTTATTGTGGTGTTTATTATATTTTTTCCGGTTCTGTTCTCTTTCGAGGTATCACTTTAATTTGCCGCGTAAATTTTAATCCAGATTTTATAGTGTGTAATTTGGGCTTGGGGTTCGTTCAGAAATTCGTCTCTCTATTTCTGAAACAAGGTATAGTAACACGCGTACAATCCTTATCTTTGTCTCGTTGCGCAATGCGTCTTTATTACGGGAAAGCCCACGAATAAAAGTCACACACTAGAAAAGGTAAGAGAGAAGAATAGAAAACGTGAGATGACGTCAGTCTTCACTCCTTGTCTTTCGCCAGCAAAGAAGAGCGGAAGGAAAGAGAAAGAAGAATACATAGATATATAGTTCTAAGGATATTACGATCTGAAGTGTCCCGTTTTTATTATGTTTAATCCTTTTCCAGGAACCCGCGATAAAGAGCTTTGTTCTAAAAAGATTAGTTCGAAAATACTTAATAAAATATTAAAAATAAATTGCTTGAAAGGAAGAGGTTTAAATTAACGCGCGAAAGCACCGGCGACATCTCTCGATATGAATACGAAACATTCTCTTAGTAATAAATTATTTCTATTGCTACATGTAAAATTGACGAAGAATGTACAATCAAATTTCGAAAAATTATAATAAATGTGAGTTTACCATTTACAATAAACAAAATAAAACTAACCTCTTCTTATTTAGTTTTCCAAAAGAATTGCATGAAGATTCAACCATGATGTATTTGAGTAGAAAAGATGCCTTGTCGGTGACGCTCTCTTGCATTTCTCGTAATTTGCAGTTTTCCTGCTTAAAAATCGATTTATCACATAAAAGCGATTCATACATACTTAGTGTAAGCTCCAACTTATCTCGCGATATATTCATACGATCGAAATTCGCGGACTCGCAGTGAGAATACATAGATGGACATAGTGGATGCATAGCCCAAAACGCCGATTTGAAAACTGGAAAAGAACGGAGAAAAGCGCGTTGGTCTTGTTGATTTTTCAATATCACTTCTCAATAATGGGTTCAAAGAGAATATATGGAGCATGGACGTCCGATGACATGAGGAATGCAATTACAGCCTGCAGAAGTGGAAAATGCGGCCTAAATGAAGTTTTTAGAAATTTTAATATTCCAAACCCTACTTTAAAAAGACACACACATTTAAGCTCAAAAAATGTTCGAGCAAATGAGTGTCACAATATTTGGTCGGAATACCACTTTACCAGAATTTATTGAAGAACAGTTAGTAGATCATATATTAAAATTACAAGAGTGCCTCTTTGGTATAACTATAACAGAAGTTCGTAAATTGGCTGACCAAATAGCTGAGAGAAATTAAATTAATCATAATTTTAATCGACAGAAGCAAATGGCGGGTAAAGATTGGTATTATGGTTTTCTAAAGCGTCATCCAAACCTCAGTCTACGTCAGCCTGGATCAATTTCAATAGCAAGAACCAAAGGTTTTAACAAACAACGGGTCTCTCAGTTTTTCGATATTCTTGAAAAGATATATGACGAGTATAATTTGGAAGCTACAAAAATTTATAATGTTGATGAATCGGGGTACTCAACAGTACAAAGGAAAAGCGGCCACCATTGAAAATGCTATTAGTGGATTTCGGGGAAGTGGAATCTGGAATGTTGATCGCCGTGTTTTTAAAGAACACCAGTTGTGAGCATCTGAACTGTTTACCAACGATGAAGATTATGCAACGGAAATACAATCGAAAAATGTAGAAAACCGTGAAAATGTACAACTATGAGTATAATAGGAGTATAACATAAAAAAGGGTACCCAACCTGCTGTTATACTAACAAGTACCCCCTACAAAGATTATTTGGATAACCTAAAAGACTGGCAAACTTCAAAAAACCATATCAAGCAAAAGGCGGTTAAGAAACAGCTTAAATCAATTTCCAAATCAATAGAAACTAAAAAGACCAATCTATTAGACGCTTTAGCTTCAACATCAAAATCGGTCGAAATAGTAATAAATATAAAAGAATGGTACTGTGAAATATGCGACGAATGTTCGTTAGAAGATATAATTCAATGTGCAAATAAAAAGTGTAAAAAGCGGTTTCACGAAAAATGTGCGATTCTTGTACTAGATTATAAAAATTCACTTGTTTGCAATTATTTACTACCTTTCTATTTGTGGTACGAATTATCTGACCTTATCCTCATAGACAGGAACGATTTACCTATCTGATGGTACGATTTGCCAGACAGATTGGTTAATTTGTGCCGCTGAACAAAAGAAGTCATTTTAAGTTTTTAACAAGTAAATCAATGTATATACATTTTTAAGCTTCTGTATCCCATAAAAAATACATCAATAAACTGTCTATCCAAATGTTTTTAAAAATATTGCCCTAATAACGTTGTTATTAGCGTTTTTATAAACCCGGTACAATTTACCCAACTTTACCCTACAACATTTTTTGATTTCCACCAAATGATGCTGTTAGTTTATTACCGAATTCTGTCCACGCTTTATTCTTACTATTTTAACCAATTCTTTGTTCTTTTTTCGTTTCTCTTTATATTTCTCATAGTTTTCTTGTTTTCTGTTTGCTAAATAGTTTTCCGTAGTTGCTTCTTCTCCTTCAGAGCATTTTTATTTCGCTTGTCCACCACGCTGTTCGTTTTTCGATTCATTGCTTACTCTTGCGATTCCACAGCTTCTTTGCTGCCTCCATTGTGCTCTTGGTAGTTTGTACTCTTCCTCTTATATTTGTTTAAGTATTCTTGATATACTCTTTTTTCACATTTTCACGAATTTTAAAGTGGAATAAAATAATTCACATAAGTACGTTGTTCCGAATATTGAAATAATTCGACAAGCAGCCTTTTTAATTCAGGATACTTCGATTCTGGTACAAATTTCCAAAATTCAGTAATCGGCGTCGACTTTTATTTTAATTGTAGAGCTTGATCTTCTTGCATCTCTATTAATTCTAATTCTCCAGATGTTTTTGGGTCATAATTATATTGGAAATGGAAAACTGATCTAGAATTATGTTAATTTCAAATGGATTCAGAAGAAAAACAAGAGACGATTTAAAATATTTCAAGTCTTGAAATCTATTTTGGAAGTAAAATAAAAATATGCCACAAATACGCAGTAATCTAAGCATCATCGGAAAGATGGATTGCCAGACTGCAAAGAAAGACTACTGCGATTCCACTGCCACTGTTTATGTTCGTTCGCGCAGTTTTCGATGAGTCATATTATTTTTAACTTGAACGGAAATGAAATTTGTTACAACCAACGTTGCACTTAGTCTTTCATATTTCCAGTTTCCAGTTGTCAGTAATTTAAAAGGCATTTTGAAACATACGGAACGATAATAATTTTTAAAAATATAAGAACACAAAAATGAAAAGGGAATTCGAGTACATTTATCGAGAGCCACAAATAATCCTTCAAAGAGCCGCAGGTTGCCACCCCTCCCCTCCCCCCAACGGTTATATTATCACGGTTTTGATAATTCTTGCCTCGTGCTAGCCAAGTGTCACCGAATTTATTCTGAAACAATTGTGTGGTGAAGGAATTGCCGATGAGAAATAGTATCAGTAAATACGCCACAATCCTTGGCTATCACTATCATTTCTTTCATATTCTCGTCTTTAAGCCCATAGCTTCTTTGCATTGTTATTTTTCTTTTTCTCTTCTTCTTGTAGCTCTCTTTCCCTTTTTAACATCGTTCTAAGTACTGGTCACTTCCTATCTCTGCACTCATCTTCACATTAATAGTTTTAGCTAATTTCCATATTTCTGAACTAATTAGAAAATAAACTATGATTGACCGTTTGCACCGGTTTCTTTCCTCTCTTGTATACGTCCTTGCGGGTAAATTTTGTGTTCCCGATAATTTAGTTATTTTCAATACGTAGATTTAAAAGCCTTATTCCATTATCATTAAAGGAATTAAATTAATAAAATTATTAGGAAATACTATAATATAGTCTGATAGGGATATCGATGTAAATATTGATAAAGTAATATACAAGTATATAATAATATACAAGTAATACTTGTATAGTATAATACAAGTATTTTATCACGAACACCATTATCATAATGCATATGAGCGTTCCAAATGATATATCAGAAGCATATTTATAAAAAGTGAAAATAAAAGACGTTAAAAAGAATGAGGGTCCCCCATTATTTATTTTTACCGGAAATAATTCGCATCTGCCTTTGAGCTTATGTAATATACTCTAAATTATATTTAGTTTTTATAATTTATATATATATATATAAAAGTTGGTTACACATCCTCTATATCAAGAAATCCTAGTCATTAGTTATTTTGTTGATAGTCCCAAATAAAAACAAAAGTTTGTTTATATATTTATCTAGTTATATTTTCACTGACGAAGGTGTTCCGAAAACGTTTGTAAACGTTCTGAAAATATAACTATCGTTCAAACCAGCCTTGTTTTATTGACCTATTAGTGGATCTTAGTGGATTAGAGATCTATCATATAAGATAAGTATAAGAAGGTCACGAAATATATATATATATATACATTCTACAAAAGGAAAAGAAGAAATCTGTTATAGTTTCCGAGATATTTACAAAAATTAAAAAATTTCAAATCTTTGGAGGGGGCTGTATCCCGAAATCGATGAATTCTTATACCAAAGTCGTAAATTTTTTGAAATTAATTGCATCTTTTTCCCTGTGTATTGCTTTTTAATAAAAGATAATGGTGCTATTTCTTTCTTAACTTAACCGGATACAGCCGAGGGCGAGAAGGATAAAGTCTTGGATCGAAACGTATCGAATTCGTTATTCTTTCCATTCTCCGAACGCACCTTCCCCCTTTCAAGTTAAAATTACTACTTTTACATCAATTCTTTGCATCTATCTTTATTTCTAATAACAGCAGTAAACTCAATTCATAATCAGTAAGGTTTGATAAAAGAGTGGATGACGTGTCATTAAGTAGTGTAAACCGGATTGAAGCCCTTCTCCGAATTTTAATTTCACGCCTTACGCGTAAGTGGAAAGACCGGTTTACACTACTTAACGATAACACATGTGATCCACTCTTTAATCAATCCCCAAATTATCATTCCTTGTGTCCTCTCCTTATTTTCCTAACCATTTTTCTATTCCAATATTTTGGTTGTCCACTCTTCCGTTCAAATCCCCCATTACCACAACATTATTGTTTTCCGTTGTATGTATAGCTTTTTTGTAATATTAATTTTTTTCATCTTTATTAGTATCTGTTGGCGCATATATCACGATAAAGTTATACCTTTCCATAGCTATTTTCACTTCTATTACGATAGTTCTTTCGCTTATCAATCTCACATCTATTATTTTATTAAAATATTTTGGACTCATCATCACTGCTACCCCCACCTGTGCCGTCTTATTTTTCTCAACTGCCAAGCACCACATAATAGAGCCTTCCGTTATCTCTATCCTTTCCTTTGTTTCTGTAATCCCCAATATATCAATTCCTTGTTTTTTTAATTCCTTTCACTGTCTTTTCTTCTTTTTCGTTAATTTGTCTTACTTAACAACTTTCTGTGAGAGTTACGTAACAAACGAACCTCTATGATAGGTCGTTTATTGGAGAGTGGTGCAGATGTTCTACTTTTTTATGCATTTATACTTTTGACTCTCTCAAGTATCTCTTTGAAACTAGTTTTGTATCTGAATTTTCTAGAAAATTCAAAGGAAAAATTGTCAAAGTTTTGCTTTTTAGTCTTCTCATATTTGGACTTTTAATGGTGCAGGATTATGGGATTATGGGTTCTAAATAAGAAAATATTTACATTTTTTTGCAATTAACTTCAAGTTCACAAGTTATTTTTAATTATTATTTTAAAAGTCTTATCGTTTACAAAGTTGTTTCTTTAGGAAATTGTATTTACTTTTAGTGAGTTTTGAACTAGCCCATACCAATAGGGGCGTTACCAAGTAGGGATGGGGCGTGGTGACCCGCCTCTCCCCCGCTAGAGATTCAATAAAAATTTAAACCTTCCCAAAATGTATAATTGTATATACCTACAATTCATATTTCACCCAACCTCTATCTATTATCTTGCGCCTTCCCCCTTGCTCCATTGGCTATCCAAGCTCTTGCTTACCGATCAAGTTAAGTGCATTTTGTAGATCAAAAATTAACTGTAAATAGCTTACCGTGAAACAATAAAATAGGTAAAGATTTCAATTGGGTCAATAAACTTGAAACAGGGACGGGGAAAGGAAAGAAAATAGCAAAAACGATTCATATACAAAGACATTTATTACTTAGTAATAGTTTCGATATTTCGTATAATCATTTCATTAATATAAACAACTATATTTACAATGCAACATGGTACAATATGATTACATACACCATTATCCTTGGCGCGATAAAATTTGTTTTAATTTCTCAATATAGTTTACATATTTCTATGTCAATAATCCAATTGAAAATAACAACTCTATCACACGGGCGTATCGGATACCGTTTTCCGTCGACAGTTCGCGCGCGCTTTCACTCATAAACTCCATTATAGATTAGAAAACGATGTCCGGGGATATCGTAGAGTGATATATTAGTTAATTAATTAATTACATAGTTAATAATTAATTTTGATTCGTCGATGAACTTAAAATAGTTAACTGTGTCCGTTCTTATTTATTTATTTTTATTTTTTCTTCTCTTTATTTCCTCTTATAAAGCGTGCACTGAGCTTTCGGATGTGATTCGATACTAAAATCTATTCAAAAATTTTTTCGGCTTCACACGCTAATCGATGCGCCGAAGAAAGTAAACTATTTTTGGACGAACCGTGTAGGAGGGGTGCATTGCCGCATTTACCGCATGTTTTTTTTTTTTGTTTTGTTTTCACTTAATTTGTTTAGTGCCATGGACTAACTCTACGCTCATTATTACGATCCTATTTTATTTTACAATTGTTTTACTTGATTTCTTATACAGACTATAAAGATGGTGTTCTATAGCTCACAGCATTATCTATAACGTAAATTCACTATCGCATGAAGTAAAATAAAATAATAGTAATAATAATAATAATAATAATAATAATAAGAGTAATAATAATAACAGTAATAACTACGTTTACGTCTCTGCGATATTAGGCCTTATAACAGCGCGCGTGTGTGTGTGTCTATACGTAAGTAAATAATTAGAAAAAATATATATGCGCAACGGAGTTTTTTTTTATTATATGAAACCGTCGAAATAAATATGGTGAATTTCGTAAATATATCAATAAATCAATAATAATAAAGAAAAAGAAAATGTGCCCCTCGAAATACGTACGGAACAAAATTATCATTTACGCTATACACTATAATGCTCAAGCATTTATTCTTTTCGCCCTTTTTGGCACGATAGAACAAAAAAATTTTTATACGCAGGATGAATGGATTGTTCAATACGTTTTCATCGTTTTCCACAATCATTTTGGTTTGTTCCAAAAGGAAAAGGAAATATAGTCTTTATCAGAATTCGAAAAGTCGAAAATTCATGTAGGATGATGTTCCCGATACGATGGATTAATAAAATTTTGTAATTACGAAAAATTGCCTTAAGGTATTATAATATTCATAATATCATATTGTCATAATCATATTTACTAGTATTAATCAAAGAGGGTTCAAATATATAAAATTGCAAAATCAATTGATTTTTAATTGATTGTCAATGGTTCGACTTCGTGTTAGATGCTCTCCGATATGCAAAAAGTATTTATAGTTTTAACCTTCCATTATATTCCGCGATTATTGAAATTGAGGTTATACAAGGTGTAAATTAAGTCACATTTTATGAGAAAAAGTTCAGATAAACATGTGCCCTAACTTGCTTCGTTTGTTCTAGCGTGCAAACACAATCATATCCTGCGAAGTAAATATGAAACAACGTCAAATTAGCTCAAATGCATTTCCTTTACGAGCTTGCAGATGGAAATCCTGCAGGAGCCCGTCGAATTTATCAAGAACGGTATCCTAACAGATAGATTTTAAAGTGCGAAGAATAAGCTTTTTATTTCATTCTCGAAAACTCTAGTGACAAGAAAGTTGTATTTTTATTGTTCAATCTAATAAAAATATCAAATGTGGAAAAAACAGTGCCGTACAATGATTTTTAGAATAAAAATCACACAGGGAACCTTCTGCTACGCCACTGGAATTATTACTTTAAATCTAATTACATCAAAAGAACCCCCTTGTTATTGCCAACGGACAAACCAAATTTTATCGAAATCGTCGAAAAGGCTTTTGAGTGATTAATTAAAAATAACCGATTTTGCATTAAAACTTCAACAAAACTTTGTTTCTCGAAAACGAAGCAAGTTAAGACATATGTTTGTATAAACTTTTCCTCATAAAACGCGACAAGGAATCATCCTCTGAAATTAAAGTCATCACTTAATTGACATTTTGTATATATGTACGTTGGCGTCATAAGATACACATCCGAAGCTTGGACGTTGCTTCAAATTATAACAGATTTCAGATAACTTTTCGAACGTACCATATGAAGAAAAAATATTAACTCTTATATGTTACCTTCAAGAAAATAATATCTATCTAAAAAATTATTTATTTATTATTTACTTCTATCATCTGCGAAACGGTAGTTTGGTGATGTAATTCCTGTTCGGTTGTGCAAGAAGATAACGATCCTAAACATTGGAGTATGCTTTGTGTGTTAGTGTTATTTTGTACTACGAATACTTCAAATACATTTTTTATGAAACCCAAATACGTTTATCTTAATCGTTGTACTTTTAAACAAAACATCTCGTATCTCGGTTAGGAGAAACATGTTATGGAAATGTTTTAGGTTAAATCCAGGGACGTAACAGTTATAAGATAAACGACAAAAACGTCATTTTTAACCATTGATATTGATGAATTTATAAAATCGTTACAATTAACCATTTTTATAAGATATATATTATTTTGGTTATCGTAACCAATTAAAGTGTGAAACATTTTTTTTGGTTATAAGTAACAATTATATCAACCAAAAAATTTTTTTGGTTTCAGATAACCATTATATCAACCAAAAAGATTTGTTGGTTAGAAAAAATTCTTTTTCTGTTATCAGGGATGAAATTGATAATAAAAAATTAATTCATAAAGTTTTAGTGGAAATATTTCTCTCATTTAAAATGTTAAATAGGGATTTCTAAATCCATTAAAATCGTTATTAAAATTGCAATTGACTGTATGTAACCTTTATTAGGTTTTATGTAATGATTTTAAAATATAAAAAAACATACACCGCCTTCAGCTGTGCTTAGTTTTGCTACTACCGCCACAGATTTGTTGTGTTATCTTGTTCATGTGTTGTTGTTGCATTAAATTTATTTCTCATTTGTTGTTCTGTTTGTTAAAATTTTTGTTTTTTTATTTTATGAGGATTTTTGATATTGTTTGATATATTTTGTTTTTTCATAGCTTTTTTATGTTCATTCACTTAAATCTTTTTTTGTTTTTTTCATCCCTGATAACCAAGAAAATAATTTTTTTGTAATGGTTATTTCTAACCAAAAATCTTTTTGGTTGGTACAATGGTTATCTGAAACCAAAAATTATTTTGGTTGATATAATTGTTACTTATAACCAAAAAAATATTTCTCACTTTAATTGGTTACGATAACCAAAATAATATATTTGCAATGATAATGATTAAAAATTCCCAATATTAAATAAAATGAATTTTCTTGTAACCTTTTTATCTGAAATAAAAAAATAACAATTATATTTGGTCCCTGGTTAAATCATCATATTTTAGGCCAAGTATTCTCCAGTTACCATATAGACAATGAATCTCTACCCTTCTTCCCCAAGCGCCCATGTAGGTAAATGATACACATGAAAAATTCATAACTAAATAAAATAATAATAAAAAAAGGCTGTTGTGGGGTCACATGATTTATGATATTAGAAACATTTTCATGGGTCCCAAAATCAACAAAAATAAAGACGTTTGCTTCTACTTCAATGTAAATATTTTTTTATTCTATTTGCTTATGTGGGCATATAAAAGACTAACTTCATATGCCTTAGCCAACAAAATTCTAACCTGTCATTCAATTGTGAATTCAAGCAATATGTAATTTGCATGACGTTGGAAACGAGTTACTTGGGGTAACTGGAGTCGAATGTAGTAGGAAGTGAATTTGGAATTTGAAATATTTCAAGTTCTGGTCGCAATTGATGTCAGATCTGCAGAATTTTTCAGTTTATTCGAATCATTATGTATTTTCAAGAATATTACTTCACTTATAATAATTTTAAGTCGAGAAATTGTTGACCGAAGACGTAGAAGTGGTGCCCTGGAATAGCATAATTGAGTAGTGGTCAAGTTTTCGCAGAATTTTATCCAAATGTTATAAAGGACGACAAAAACTTTCGAAATTTCACAATTTTTCGTCTAAAAGATTTAAAAATAAGAATTTAAGTGTAAAAGTACTTTTTCCGAAATCTTCTCGACAACAGCTTCAATTCGAGGTATTACACGACACCTTTTTTTAAAAATAGATTGAGCATCATTCTATTGTCCAAAAATTCAAAGAAAAAATCTACAAAATCTAAATTTTAGCGAATTTCGTCCAAACTTCGCATGCTTATATTTTCGAGGAGATAGAACGAGATTATATCCTATTGAGACTTATTTACATCGGTCGACGTCTGGCGGTTCCATTTTTCTTTTCCCTTTTTTGTAAATTAGGGAGAAATGGTTTAGTCGCAATTGAGTCATTGATAGATACGCATTTTTAAAAATATTATTTCTAGAAAACTATTTCAACCACAATAATAGTAAGTGATGGCTCACTGAGGGTCCAGAAATGACATTATGCGTCGTAATAATAAAAATGCGGATGGTTAAGCTCAGCATAACCGGCTTGCCGCGAGGGTCGTTTCGCCACCGGGAGATTAAAAATAATTCAGGCTAGTGCATATGATTTGCGCGTCAATTACAGACACATAAGTATGTGGTCTATGCACGATGGTACAACGCCACATTTTTCATTTACAGTCTGACGGTATTTAAATTATTACAATTCATTAAAGGAAATTACCATCTGTTGCTGTCGATATTTCAATGTACTTTCGTGAATATTTCCACGGGAATATGTATTGTAATATGTGTTGTAGTGTATGTTGTTTTATGTTATATCGTCCTGTAACCGAAATGTACAGATGACTTGCGCGCCAACTGCGGACCCACTAGTATGCGGTTTATGCACGATGGTTCAACGCCACATTTTTCAGTGCAAGTCCGACGGTATTTCAATTATTATAATTATTTCAACTAAATTATCAAACGTTGCGGTCGACATTTCAATGTACTATTGCGGCAACAAAAATCGGGACAACTCTTATAGGCTATTTTGATTGTTTTTTAGCTGTATAAACCAGTCGTTTGTCATGTTCACGTCAATCATCTTATCTAATGTCAAAAATAAATTTTAAAATTTAGTTATTTTTTACCACGGTATCAAATGGATTATTCCTTAAAAACTGAATAAGATTTTCTTCTTCCATGAAATTCCGTGCTCATTTACGATCAGAACCACTTTGCCTTTCTACAGTTCCCTGTTGTTGTCATTTATTCTTAATGTTGTGTGCGCTTTTGGGCACTCCAAATCTATTACCTAGTCTTCTTATGGACCATCCTTCCCCAAGTAATGTAATTATTTCCATTTTTACAGTAGCACTTAAATGCGACATAATGACATATGTCAATAATGATTTCAAAATGACATAACTTTTGACAATGCAAAAGCCAGATTTAAACTACATTATTTTAAGTGTCCCATTTTTTGTTGCCGCAATAGTACTTTCCTGAATACTTCCCCGGAGTATGTATTGGCATTTGTCATTACAAAGGTTGTAGTGTATATTGTTCTATTCCTGTAAGTGAAATGTAATTGTTGGGACAATAAAGAGTATTATTACATTATTATAAATGACAATTTCCTTGAAAGTTGCATATGTCGTGGTACTTCAATTACGTGGCGATCGCGTTTTCCTGATTTAAATCCCGATTTTTACTTACGGGGACATCTAAAATCGTACGTTTTTTTATGTGACGGAAGTAAACACTATCAAAGTACTGCAAAATCGGTTCGACTCTGCGTCTGTGACTATAAGACAAACAGATAGAATGCCGAGTCGTGCACGCGGTGAATCATTGTTACGTTGGGCATCGAAACAAGGCGGAAATAACTTGGAATATCTGTTGCGCGATAAGTAAGTGAGTGCATACGAAACAAAATTTTTTCCTTTCTCTTAACACTTATTGCCTTACTTTTACCTCATATAATCTTATAGAATTGCTTTGACACCCAAGTTGTGAAAACCCTGTATATGTTTTATTATTAAAATTAAACATTACGAAGCGATAACGTTGAAAAAATCTGCAGAAACGATTGCATATAAAATAAATAAAATTACCCACTTTTCAGAAATAAATCCAGATACTAGCGGTGATACTGGATTCCTCGTTTTCCATTGAGGATAGCAACTTAGTTGCCCAATACGTATCTGGATTTATTTCCGAAAAGTGTGGTAAGGGCAATTTTATTTATTTTATATATTATTTTAACCACATTATTCACACGTTATTCTTATTAGAAACGATAGTGCTCGAACGAGATATGAATCCCATCATAATATGCAATGAAATGTGCAAAAACACAACACAAATCAATTTTTAACTTGTTAATTTGCTATACATCACAATTTCTACTAATTAATTGATTTGCATTCTCCTTTTTCACAAAAATTTTTCAATCCAATCAACTTCCAAGTCTAATAATATAATTTAATCACCTTTCTCGAAATTATATTGAATACAATTCAGACCCAAATAATGTCATATTACTTGTACATGTCCCTAGTTCTTTTTTTCTGTTAATAGAGAAAGGCCATTTATGGAAAATATGAAAACGTATTGTTACAATCTTTATCGTCATCCGATTCGTATCCATCCTGCATCTACTATATACATTGTAAAATGTACATATATCAATAATTTCAGATTCAATTCGTCTAAGGTCTAACAACAGCATTAATAATAATAGTAATAGTAATAATAATAATGATAATAATCAATACAATAATAATAATAATATAATGATGATAATAATAATAATCGTAATAGTAATAATCAAAAATAAACTTAAAGATAAATCTACACTTCCGCAACTGGTTAACTATAATCTTTTTTTGTTCTTCCCTTATAAGAGTCCTCGCGATGAAATATCCCACTAAGTGTTGTCCGAGACAATAATAAATAACGATACGTACTTGAAATATAAGATTTTCTACGAGAGGCTACTTAAAGGATATCCTACGATAATAGATGATGATAAATGCAAAAATGATGATTATTACACATCTTCTCTCACCATTTCTCTCTTCGCGTCATAAATCCTCTACGAAACGATAACTACTTGTGCCAGCCGGACGAAGGATTCTTCCCAGCTACGTTTACCAATTACTTTTTTAAAACTTTTTCCGCTTATACGATTTTTTTTTTTGTAAATAACTCAGTCCACTGCACAGCAGTGTTACAGCCGCGCTTGACCAGAGACTTAGCTAGAGTCTTAGTAATAATAGTATAATTGAGCACCTTGGAAGGAATGGATCATCTATATATGTGTTCTTTTTTTCTTTTTCATCGTGTGTATGTGTGTGTTTGTGTGATACGAACTCACTACACTATCAATCAATCAGAAATTAATAGCGATTTGTCGAAAATAACGCAGAAGAAGAAATTAATTACCGTAAAGGATTACTTCGAAGTCGATGCCTGAAGAATTCTATTTTTTTTTGTATTCTATATACAAATGGCACGTTTCTTACTACATATTTCTCGTGTTAGAAAAACTAGTGCAAAATTGAAATACCCCGACGAAACCCTTCTCTCGGTTACATCCGCCAGAACCTCAGTAATCTACACTAATATGCATTTTAATGATGACGGCTACAATTAAATGATTAACAAGACTTAATACATCTATATGTATAGTGGCTATGAAATAATACTGTAAATATGTATATTATGCGGAAGGGCTTCGAAGGTATTTTGATATGAAATAGTCGTATACCCTACGATGCATAATAAATTACTTTTTCTTTTGCTAAGTCACGAATTCCTTTCCCCGCAGTTTCGGTTTCCATCCTTAGCGACTACTAACGAGTAAAAACGATGTGGTGGTGGTGGTGGTGGTGGTGTTAGAATCAACATAATAAAAAATTTAAATGATTAATCGGCGAAACGATTGAGTAGCAGTGAAGTAAGACGTAGTGTGAAGCGTGTCGGGATAGCCAGCTAGCTGGTCATTGCTTAGAGTAGATTCCTGAGAAAGGCAATCTGTTTAGGCCTCATTTAATCGCCGAATAATGCTCCGGATACAGATGAACGTCTTTCATGCTGAAGATCGACGTATCTGGAAGAATAGATAACAATTAATCAATTATAAATAATTATCATAAGAGTTGCGCAATTTGTGGCAATAGTATTACAACTATCTGAAGATTGCGCTATACGAATACAGATGGCGTCATACTATACATTGAAACTGAGAACGTGTAATACAGTCGTTTCAGATAGTTATAGTACTATTGGCGTAAATTGAGCAACTCCACTTATCATTCGGATTACCTCCACCACTTTATAGGACAATCAAAGACAAATTTGAAATTTGTCTTCTATTGACAAGAAATTTTTGGAGGCAATTGGAAAATATTTATATCACATAGGTCACGATTATCTTATGTTGCAAAAATGCTAAGATCAAGGTGGTGAAAAATTCAAAATTCAAGTTGGTAGAAAAGAAAATATCCCAATATCCCAATCATCTATAACTGAGAAATGTCAATAGATTAGCTTGTATTTTCGATTTTCGCTTTAGATTGCTTCTTACAGCCTTGTTTGAGTCTAACATTTAAGAATAAGCTCTTTTCAGAAGTAGTAAGGCGCTTTTTAGTGCGATAATGTAAGATAAGGCACTTAATTTTGCTATTCATTGCAGACATTAAATTACCTTTTAGTTCAATTTTAACTAAAAAATAAAATTATAGCGTTTGCATCAGAACGAGATGCCTTTTATTCTACTACGCCATTATCGTACTACAAATTTAAGTGCTGATGGATCTTGGACGTATGACTTGGAGTCTTGCATTCAACAATTTATACAGCAGTTGCCTGATGTAAACATCAATCGGCACAATTTTGTTCATCATAAACATAATATTGTTAGAAAATTTGAAGAAAAGAAATGCATTTGTAAGGGAAAGTCTTCCGGGGATCAAAAAAATTAACAACGGAAACACTGGATGATATTCAACATCGTATAATCAACCCGAAAAATATTTAGGAAAATTATCAATTCAGACAGGTACAATACAATGAAAATTTAAAAAATTTTGATCTCTCGCCATCCGTGGACGTACGTTTCGTGGTTATACTGCTCGTCGGTACGGCTTTGCAAGAGCTGTAAGTTCGTGTACAAATTTTATGTATATATAGTCTGAACATTGATGTTTGTACATATGAGAAAGATTCGATATGAATTCTCTCAATAAATTTGAAATTTGATGTTGAATGCTGCATTTTTAATAATTAATCTAGGGAATTTGTGTTGAATTTATACCAATAATGTACATTTGGTTGCCTATGTTATCATGTCAATCATTTTTGAACATACTTTATGTCTTCGGATTGACATTTGAGAATAGAAACATTTTCCGTTAAAGTAAAATGTCACTTCGATCACTATACGGAAAAATGTTATCGAGAAAAGTTGGTCAGAATATGAAATTATGACTTTATGCAAAATTTTATAAATATCAGATCACTTTGATTAAATCAGTATTTGTTTCTTGCATCCTTCGCATACTTTGACAGAAAATGCTTTTTTTTTCTTAATTGTCATGACGACTTTGATTTTCAAAACATGAAAATGTGCTTGAAAAAAGACCGAAACTAAGGGAACAGATTGAGTCTTTAAAGCAGCGAGCAAGGTTCTGTCAACCTCAATGACAAAAATTTCTAACTTAAAGAAACGAACAATCTTTGGCCTCGTTCTTCCATTTTCAATTTTCAATTCGGTAAAATTATTGTTTGACTTTTTCTTTCTAGCAACTAAAGAATTCAACGAAGAAAAGATGGCAGTTTGTGTACAGTGGGCAAAATGGACAGCACACTAAGCGAAAACAATTTGAAAATGTAGAGGACAAACAAATCTAAGGACGGGGTTCTAATTCAGGCAAGGGAATAACTTCTCGTTTTTTTTTGTCGATAGATAAGGAAATCATATTTTCAAGAAAACAACAGTTTTAAGTAAACTGAGCAAATATGCGATATGATGAGTCATCTGTCATATGTGTAATTTCTGTAATATAATATTACAGAGGACAAAGGACAGTTGACTTATCATACCGCATATTTGCCCAGTCTAGTTATAAGTTTTAGTGCGGTAAGCGAAGAAACCACACATCTCCATGAAATAAAGTTGTACATCTCATCTTTCATCTAGTTTCTGGAAATTCCAGATTTTTCTCGTTAGCAGTTTTGCCTTGAAGAAGAAGAAAGAGGGAGGGAAGAAACCAATATTCCAAGGTAAAAAAGAGTGGAGTTGTGATGTAGTACACACTCACACAAACAAAGGAAAAGTTCCATTTTGCAGGAGACAAAAGAAAGGAAGGTTTAGGAACTCCATTTTTCAACGGAGATTCTAGGCCTCCTTTAACGTATTTATCCAAATTTATATGGTTGTTCGGAAAGTAATTTCGTTTTTTCCAACTGAGGAATTAATTGCTTTTTCACAGCCAACTTCACACTTCAGCCCTATAGTCATTATATATTTTAACAGTTGATATAGCAAGGGTTCCTTGTGAAAAAGTTCGATTGATTTCGACATATTTGACTCTTTTAGTATCGAAAAGATAAAAATTATTTTCAAGCAAGAAAAAAATTATCCGATGTGTATGAAGAAGATGTATTGACAGAACGCCAGTGCCAAAACTGGTTTGCAAATTTCGATCCGGTAATTTTGATGTTGAAGATGCACCACGTTCTTGGAAGGCCAGTTGAAGCTGATGAAGACACAATAAAGGCATTAATTGATGCAAACCGGCGAATAACAACTCGTTAGATCGCTAAGAGATTAAATTTATCGAATTCGACCGCCCGTGATTATTCGAAACGCCTAGGTTTAATCCTCAAAGCTCGACATGTTCTTACGGAAAGAAATTTGTGGCGTTACGTTAAGGTCTCTGATTTGCTTCTCAAACGTCAAGAAAATGATCCATTTTTTAAGCGCATCATCACTGAGGACGACAAATGGGTTGTCTACAACAATGTTAAACGCAAGAGATCATGGAGTAGAACAGATGAACCGGCTCAAAGCACTTCGAAAGCCGATATTCGTCAAAAAAGGTGATGCTGTCTGTTTGCTGGAATTTGAGGGGAATCGTTTTTTTTTTTGAGCTTCTACCGGACAACACAATAATCAATTCTGAAGTGTACTGTCATTAGCTGGACAAATTGAATGATCTACTTTAACAGAAAAGGCCAGAATTGATCAATAGAAAGGGTGTAGTGTTCCACCAAGATGTGAGACCTTATAGAAATTAGGTAACTCGCCAAAAGCTTTTACGGCTTGGAGGGGATGTACTACCACACACACCATATTCTCCAGATCCGGTACCTTCTGATTATTGCTTGTTCCTTTACGAAATTTTTTAGACGGTAAAACCTTTACTGCAAATGAGGAGGTCAGAAATCACCTGGATCAGTTTTTTGCCAACAAAGAACAAACATTTTATGAGCGTGGAACCGTGCTAAATGGGCAACACATAATTCAATAAAATTTTATTCGCTGTAAGCAAATCGTTTCATTTTCAAAAAAAAAAAAAAAAAATTTTTCGGAAATTACTTTCCGAACAACTCAACAGATTACCAAACAACTTTTATTTTTTCCTTTCTTACTCGAGTACCAGTTCAACTATAATTATTTTGTTCTTACCATCCGGCAGTTCAACTAATTCTTTCGGCAGTCCATTGAAATACGAATGGGTCATGGCCTCTTGAGCCCCGAGCCTGTTTTGCGGGTTGAGCTGGAGCAAAGAGGACGCCATGGCCTCCCCTTGGGCGACGTCGTGTAATCGCGTCCAAACGTGCCCCAACTTCCTCAGCTTGTATTGTCCGAGCTTGTGGAGCTTGTATCCGGGCAATCGGGTTACGCCGGGCCAATCCTCTTCGGTCGGTGTACCCAACACCTTAAAAATCTTATCTAGCTGATCGTACGTGTCGCGTAGGCCTGGAAATATCGCCATTCCCGTGATCATCTCGACGAAGATGCAGCCTACGCCCCACATGTCGAGCGAGGTCGAGTACTCCGTGCTGCCGAGGAGGACATCTGGTGGCCGGTACCACAACGTCACGACTTCGTGCGAATAGGTGTGGCTGGGCACCGACTTGGCCCTCGCGAGACCGAAATCGGCGAGCTTGAGCTCGCCGATTTCGCTGATGAGGAGGTTCTGCGGTTTGACGTCTCTGTGCAGAACTCTTCGTTTGTGACAGTAGGCCAGACCTCGCAACAGTTGGAATAAGAACAGTCTGACGTTGCGATAATCCAGACCGCCGCTGTGTCGTTCAAGGTACTGCGATAGGTCGGTGTGCTGGAAAAAGTTGAGCGAGATTAAAAACGAGTTCGTACGTTTTACGGAATTTTCGCTTTATCGATCGGAACTTACCACGTATTCGAAGACAAATGTGAGTGTTTCGTGTGTGTGAACGATGTCATGAAGTGTGACTATGTTCGCGTGTTTCAGTTCTTTAAGTAAGGAAGCCTCTCGGATGGCCGTAAAGGGGCACCTTCCTCTTCTTGTAGTCTAATTTCCTTTAACGCTACCACTTGATTCTTTAAACTGCGAAAAGGAGAAAAAGTTAGGGAATTGACGTAAAATTACTTAGCGGTGGATGCTTACTTGCTATATCCTTTATACACCGTCGCATAAGAACCCTCGCCTAATTGCTCTAACTTAATATACGCTTCCGATTTTCCATATGGTGAATCACCCTGCAAAAGGAAAGCGGATATAAAAATTTTTTTACACATTTGATGCCTATTCGAATAAAAGGTAAAATTCTATAATTGAATAAACAATGTAGAAAGAAAAAGAATTTGATTTCGAAACCGATGGTAAATAAGTTGAAGTCGAATTTGAAGTAAATTCGTGTCCGAATAAGAGCGCCATCTAATGGGGCGCAATCGTGTGTGTGTGCGCGCGAGCGAGAACGAACTAATGAAAGAAGAAAGATAGAAGAAAAGCGTCTATCTGACGATTTCAAGCGTCTCACTTTTTCCCAGTTAACTCTCGCCGCAGAACCTCCCTAGAAGAGCTTCCCTCTAATAAGCAGCTTTTCGCAGTAAACGTCATTTATAATCAGTAAGATTTGATAAAAGAGTGGATGACGTGTTATCATTAAGTAGTGTAAACCGGTCCTTGTCTCCACTTACGTGCAAGGCGCGACATTAAAATTCGGCGAAATTAGGGCGTCAGTCCGATTTACACTACTTAATGATAACACGTCATCCACTCTTTTACAAACCTTACTGATTATGAATGGAGTTCAGTGTTTTTATTAGAAAAAAAAAAGAAGCGAAGAATCGAAGTAAAACTAGTAATTTTAACTTGAAAGGGGAAAGGTGCGTTCGAATAATGGAAAGAATAACGAATTCGATACGTCTACATCCGAGAATTTATCCTTGTCGCTCGCAGTTATACCCGGTTAAGTTAAGAAAGAAATAGCACCATCATCTTTTATTAACAAACAAAACACGGGGAAAAAGATGCAATCAATTTCATTCAAATTTATGACTACCTTGATATAAGAACAACACCATTCCCTTTTTCCGCGGAACCCCGATTTCGAGGTACAGCTCCCTCCAAAATGTTTTAATTTTTGTAAATATCTCGGAAATTATAACAGATGTCTTCTTTTTTATAGAATATAATTTGAAGTATATTACATAAGCTCAAGGATGACGCGAATTATTTTCGGCAAAAATAAATAACGGGGATCGGGTACCCCACACGCCTCATTTTTCTAACGTCTTATTTTTTACAAATATACTTCTGATATATCAGTTGAAACGGCCACCTTATCCATTATCGATATTTACATCGATATCCCCATCAAATTTTGTTATAGTATTTCCTGGAAACGTTATCGAAATAATTAATAATTTCAAGCGCTCGAGATAAATATATATTTACTATATACGTGACAGTGATCTATGTGATCTACAGGTAAGCACTTATAATTAATCGATTTCAATCACATTATATTATAATATTTCTTTAAACCAGTCATGGGCAACCTTTTTTGTAGAAGTTTTATGCTGTGAGTAATCTTGAAAAATATACATTTTTGTACTATCCTTATGATTCATTATGAATTAAGTTTAGACGGGCCGTGCTAATATGCAACGAAAGAATTCAGTAGCGGGCCGGACAAACCTTACTCGAGGGCCGCATGTGGCCCGCGGGCTGGAGGTTGCCCATACCTGCTTTAAACCGTTGTCGAAATAATAAATAATTTACTAGATAAGTATAGATATTTATAACGACAATCCATGACAAGCAAAGTTTCATGATCGTTTTCTTATATGTTTGTTATTAACTGTCTAAATTTGATACACAGCATTGTTTTCTACATAAAACCGATCTTATCTGTTATAAATCAAAATAAAAACCTGTAAAAGAAATGGAGGTTTGGGGTACCCTGTCTCTTGTTTTTAATTTTTCTTAGAAAATAATTTGCGTCATCCTTGACTCTGTGGAATATACTCTATTCGTAAAAAATAAAAATATATAAAAGACGTTAATAATTAATCCATTTAAATCACATTATATTATAATATTTCTTTAAACCGTTATCGAAATAATAAATCATTTCTAGATAAATATACATATATTTATAACGATAATCAATGACAAATGAAGATTTATTATCGTTTCTTTATATTTTTGTTATCAACTGTCTAAATTATATATATATATATATATATATATATATATGTATATGCTACATATAAATTATATATAGCATCATTTTCTACATAAAATGGACATTAGTTGTGATAAATAAAAATAAGGATTTTTAAAAGAAATGGGGATTTGAGGTACCCGGTCCCCTGTTTTTCATTTGTTTAGAAAATAATTCGCGTTATCCTTGGGACTATGTAATATACTTTAAATTATATTCTACAAACGCGAAGAAATCTGTTCTTGTTTCCGAGATATTTACAAAAATTTAAAAATTATTCAAATCTTTGGAGGAGGCTGTACCCCGAAATCGTGGGACTCCGATGAAAAAGAAAATCGCGTTGTTCTTAAACTAAGGTACTCTTTCAGTCTGTGTAGTTTCATTGAAATTCGGAAGTCCGGATTGCCGGCGTTTCCTTGTCAGTACATATCATTAAATCCAAACAAACAAAGTACGCGATAGTTTTCCGAGATTAACGAGAACAAGTTCTGCACTTTAAAAGGAAATAATCTGATGTTCTTTAAGGCGCGAAGCGTTGTTAATGGCAGACATAAAACGTAATGCACTATTTACATCGGCATTAAACATTTTAACGACCATATTTATCAAATCCGTCTTATGCGTCATCCCCGACAAATTATGAACGACGACCTACTCCCGAATTATTATTCTTCCCGAAGGATTTTACGACAAAACCCCGAAAGTAACTCATCTAGATCATCGCAGTTAAGAAAATTCCTTCAAGACATGTTAAATGTATGGGAGAGAAACGGCGATGAAGAATTGGTATGCATGAGAAATCTCGCCCTTTTTGATTATCCGATTCGAAAGGAAATCGAGGCGATCGCTGCGGGAAAGATGAGGTAATAAATTGCCATTGCTGTGTAGCATCGGTAACTAAAGAGGATGCCGGATATGAAATGTTGGATGAAAAAGTAGTAGCGATTCTTTCTAGGGGAATGAACGAGAATTATCGTTTCCGGTTTTGTAAGAAGATGATGGAAAACGGTAGTTTTTAGTAACGTGCAATTTATGGGAACGAACTTTGAAGGGATATGTTGCGCTAAAGATAATAGCAAATCTTGAGTGAAGAATCTGATTAAAATTAGAAACAATTGTAGATTAAAAAATATGCTTCGCCGATGAGTCTAGAAAATTTTTATGATGAAGAAACAGTTAAAAAGATGCGAACAAACGTTAGGTAAAGTTCGTTTCAAACAGGACAATGCTAAATTTAGATTAAGAGTGCGAAAATGAAATTCTATGATTACACATGTGCTTACCACAAATTTATATATATTTTTTAAATTTCAAAAAGATTTCACCTGAAAAGAGTTTCTGATCGCATTAAATGTAAAGTAAGTTTCAAGCAGGAAAACGTCAAATTTTAATTGAGAGTTCGAAAATGAAATTCTATGATCTAAAAATGTGCCTATTACAAATTTATGTTGTCTTAAAACTTCAAACCGGTGCGTACCTTATCTTTGATATTCTCCAATAATATTGTTTCCCAAAATAGAAGCAGGTTTCTGATTCGAATAAATGAAAGGTCCGCTTCAAGCAGGAAAATGTCAAAATTAAGATGTCTAGTTCCAAAACGAATTCTTTACGATTTCAAGTGCAATTTATATTTTTTTAAATTTCAAAAGGTGCCGGATATTAGTTTCTAATGAAATTGGTTCCCTAATTGAAAGGAGTTGTCTGATTTGATCAAATGCTAAAGTCCGTTTCAAGCAGGGCAATGTTCAATTTTAACGAAGAGTTTGAAAATGAAATTCTATGATTTACACATGGGCTTATCACAAATTTATATTTTCTTCAAATTTCGAAAAGTGGTGCTATTTTAATCTCTTTTTCCAATAATATCGTTTCTGATCGCATTGAATATAAAGTCAGATTCAAGCAGGAGAACGTCAAATTTTAATTGAGAGTTCGAAATTCTATGATCTAAAAATAATGTTGTTTTCCAAAATAAAAATAGGTTTCTGATTGCATTCAATAAAAGGTCCGCTTTAGCAAGGAAAATGTCAAACTTTGATGAGTAGTTCGAAAACGAAATTTTACGATTTCCAAAATACAATTTACATTCTCTTAAAACTTCAAAGAGGACCGAACTTTTCATGAAATTGGTTCCCAAATTTAAAGGAATTTTATGATTCGATCTAATATTAAAGTTCGTTTCAAGCAGGCCAATGTTAAACTTTGATTAGGGATTCCAAAATGAAATTATATGATTTATACGTTTATCACAAATTTATATTGTTTTAAAGTTTCAGAGAGAGGGGCTCTCTTGATATCGGTTTCCAATAATATAATTTCTATAATTGAGTTTCTGATCGCATTAAATGTAAAGCCAGCTTGAAGCAGAAAAGTGTCAACATTTTGATGACTAGTTCCAAAATGAAATTCTATGATCTGCAAATGTAGTTTATATTCTTTTAAAACTTCAAAAGGGGCTAGATATTTGATATCAACTACCAATAAGAGATTTCTGATTCGATTAAATGTGAAGGTCCGTTTCAAGCAGGACAACGTTAAATTTTGAGTTCCAAAATGAAATTATAATTTATACAAGGGACGCCTCAAAAGTACACCATTTTTTAAATCTACGCGGTAGACGGGAAAGTCCGGAACTTTTGTTTTGGTGTAGTGACTGCATTGTAAAATTCCTTTGCGTCTGCCTTCACCGCTCGGACAATCACGCGCCAGCAATCATGGAGACTCCACTTGCTCCTACTGTGGATTGCGAAGTTCGTGCTGCTTCTCGTTTTCTCTTTACGGCGAAAAATAAAAGTGCGAATAAAATTCATCGCGAGTTGCGCAGTATGTACGGTGAAGGCGTTATATCAAGGTCAATGGTTTCTTGTTGGCGCCAATTATTCATTCAAGGGAGAACAACGGATGGTCAGCCGATTCGTAGTTCATCGTGTAACGTTGCTGGAAAGTTCTCTGCGACTCCTGGACTTTTCCCGCCTACCGCGCAGATTTGAAAAATAGTGTAACTTACATTTGGGATATCCCTCGCACATGCCCTTACCACAATTTTTTAAATTTCAAAACGAGGCGCACTTTGATATCATTTTCCAATAATATAGTTTCTCTAATAGAATAGAAAAAGTAAACCATTTTGAATATCTGGGAGTCACCATAACAAAGAAAGGACAAGAAAGCAAGGAAATAGAAAGAAGTATTTTAAAAGGTAGCAGAGCGATGGGGGCACTTACAGCAGTGCTGAGATCAAAACATATCAAGAACAGCAAAAATAAGAATATACGAAACCGTTATAAAACCAACAGTTCTGTATGCGTGCGAGACCTGGACCATGACAAAACGGGATGAAGTTAAATTGGAGATGCGGGAGAGAAAAACGTTACGAAAAATTTTTGGAAGCATTCAAATAACAGAAGAACTATGGCGCAGACGAACAAACCAAGAAGTGATGGACATGTACACTAGATCCAAAGTAACGCAAAAGATACGGGCACAGAGAGCCAGATGGTTAGGTCATGTAATGCGATTGCCAGAACAGAGATGGGCAAAAAGAATCGTGTTCGAGGGGGAAGGCGGAAAATGGAGGAGAGGACGACCAAGGAAGAAATGGTTTGCATCTGTTAAAGAGGACGTAGAGGAATTGGGAGGGAGCAACTGGAAAGGAAAGACAAGACACCGGAAGAAATGGAAACAACTAGTTAAGAACATAGAAGCCAGAGGCATACAGGGCCTATAGCGCTGCAATATATATATCATACATATTCCACGCGTTCATGTGATTAGACGTACAAAATCTGATGGTCTGATACCACGTTAATATGTATCTGAGGGCTAGTGATCTACTCTAGTTCATACTCCTGATGAAGTTACCAAACGGTGACGAAATATAGAGGTTGAACAAATGAGACTTTTTATTTCACGGACCGACCACCCCAATAGAGTTTTTCGCTCGATTTTATATATTCTACTCTATACAGTACGGTCGAAATACATTTCTACTATATTTATATATATATATATATATATATATATATATATATATATAGTTCCTCTAAAGGAGTTTATGATCATATTAAATGCAAAGCCAACTACAAGCAGAAAACGTCAAATTTTAATTAAGAGTTCGGAAATGAAATTGTATGATTTACACATGTGCTTATCACAAATTATGTCTTTTTAAAATTTCAACAAGGGATGGCGCATTTTTCATATAATTTTCCAATATAGGTTCTCTAATTGACAGGAGATTCGGGTCGCGTTGGATATAAAGTCAGCTTTAGGCAGGAAAACGTTCAATTTTAAGAGTTCGAAAACGAAATTCTATGATCTAAAAATGTGCATTTTGACAAATGTATGTTCTCGTAAAGCTTCAAAACGTTACATAACCACCTTTGATATTCTCTAATAATATTGATTTCCAAAATAAAAGCCGGTTTCTGATTGGATTAAATAAAATTAAAGGGAGTTGATCCCAGCAGGAAAGTTTCAAATTTTGATGAAGACTTAGAAAATACAATTCTAGGTTTTACACCCCTACAGAGGAAATGTTTTAATCTTCAGTTGTTTGGAGCCATTTTTCTTTCACTTTACCGACCTTTTCATCTTTAGATTTACTATGATATGATCTTTAGCAACATATCCTTTTAAAAGCTCGTTCCCATAAATCGTACCTATTAAAGACCTTTTAATAGAAATAAGGAAAAAAGCACCAAAACCGTGTAGGCGGTCGAATTACGTCTTCACATATAGAACTAATTAAATACGAGCGCACGCGTTTCAGAACGAAACAAACTAAACGCGAGGAAAGGTAATAAATCCAACATTAAAAATAATTGCAGACTCTCGCTATAAATAGGTAATAAAGCGAATTTTGAAAAGAACCACCGGCTAACATGCCAACGAATCATTCAGTAGATTCCGACGGCGTAATTGAACGGGACCGTTACGCCCAACATCTCTTTTTCTAAATTACTAATTAGGAATAGCATACGTAAGTATGTCGTGGATAATTCAAGATTCCCGAGAGAAAAAGAGACGAAGTCCCGCGATTAAAGGAAGAAAAGGAAGATGAAAGTGGAGGGAGATAACGGATAGACGCCTTCCCTTTTGTTTCTTTGAGTAAGTGCGTGAGCGTTTGTTTTTGGGCGCTCATCGGCGACCCCTTAATTAGAATTAGGTTTCCGTGTTCGTTCCGGGGCGTAATTTACGGACTGTAGATGTATCATTAACGTGGCGAGGTAGGAATCGGTTTTAAATTAAGTAGACGCGTTTAATTTTAGACGGGACTACTGCAGCGGGCGAGAAAGTTCGTTTGGGGGCAAAATAGCAGTCATGATTAAATTTTCTGCTCTTCCTCGCTTTTTACGTCACCTTTATGCCTTCATTTTATTAAGAAAATGATTATGAACAGTACCTAAAAAAATTACTATTTCTAAGTATTGCTGATATCATCCAGTAAACAATGTTTTTGCTTAGCATTCAAACTCTCCCAATTGGATGACGAGGTATTTCGTAAAAAATTAATGCCCATCGATTTTTTCCGTTATGTTTTGATTCTCACCCCGAACGCGGAAAACCTTTTCATTCGGCGGTGATCGCTCCCTTGATTGAGGAGGACTTCCGACTTCGGTCTGGGCGGTTTTTTCGGCCTGAGTATGACGCGGGTCTCTTCTCTGATATCCTCGTCCAGCAGCTTGCTGTCCGACGAAACCGACAGCTGCCTCTTGACCCTATCGTGGCCGGACATGTTGTTCCAATCTGGAAATGAAAGGTATTAATTAGATCCAAGATCGATCGAAAGGTTCGGTCGCTCTTCGCGACGTGCGTGACGTCGTTTATAATATCGATTCGAAATGAATCGGACGGTTTCGGTAATGACAGAATCACCAATAACAGGATGACTTTCGCGAATTTGGGCGTAGAATATGTGATATAGTTGGCGTTTCGGTTTCTGTTATAAGCGAGAAATGATGGATAGACGAGGGCGGTTTGATGGAAGAATGCTTTTCGAAGGTTGGCATTACTACTTTCGTTACGGTTATTATTAAGGTTTGATATGAGAGTGAATGACGTCTCATAATTAAGTAGTGTAAACCGGTCTTTGTCTCCACTTACGTCCGGTTTAAACTACTCAATGATAATACGTCATCCACTGTTTTATCAAACCTTAGTGATTATGTCGTTGGCTTCCGCCATGTTTCTGACGTCTGCTGTCAAAATTTCACACAAATCTGACCAGATAGATTATATGTTGTTCTCATTTAAAGAAAACTGGTTTCCCTGTTATGCATAAACATGGAAAAAATTTGGGTGTGAATTAAACATGAATTTTTCCGCGGAAAAACAATTAAAGAAAAATTAGCCTTATGTAGATTACTACGTACAATGAGTCAGATATAGCAACGTACTTCAAGATCAGGTCAGTTTCCACTAGGTAAATGAGGAGCGCTATGGAAACTTATATGTTGCACCTGACCTTGAAGTGCGTTCCTATATTTGACTCACTGTAGTACTGAAGAATAAATCATCTAAAACCTATAACTAACTATGTATAACTAAATATATACATACTAGCTGTTAAGGCTGCCGCTGCCAGGCAGGAAGAAAATGTAAGCTAAAATGTAAAAATTGAATTTTGCCACGCCCCTTTCTCGTCTTAATTCTCCGCCCACAGGCCTAAAATCAAAAATCCGGCTACGTTAGGATTTGGCCTAGGCGTTTTACTATAGGCATGCCAATTTTCAGCTTTCTAGCCCATCAGTGGGCTTCAAAAAGCTCTGGACGGACAAAAAAGAGGAACACACAAATAAGGAAATTATATATATAGACTAGCTGACCCGGCAAACGTTGTTTTGCCATATAAATTATTTCTAGTGAATATTTTGGTACCCAAATGAAAAATATTCTGGAATGTTTTATACAGGTAACACAATGGTTGTTGTTGGCGGGAGCTCGTGACACGTGTTGAAAACTATTGATTTATGTATATGAGATCACTTAATTAACTGAACGTGAGAACTATCTTGAGCAAATGGGAATAAATAATTATAGCACTGGAAACTGATGATACATTTACTATGAGAATATACTTAACATGAGAGTTGCACTGAGCAAGTAAAATGATAAGTATAAGCGTCACTACTACGATCGACGCACAATCAATCATAATGGCCGAAAACGGTTTAGGCCCTAAACTTCAGTGAGTGAGAGAAAGCCTATTGTGTGAGGAAGATAGGAGACTGGCTTCGTTCTCATCCCTACTCTGTGCTGTTCGCGGGGTGAGAAGTGACACCTGACTTGTGACTGATCAACTATCGACCGCCGCGCCGAGAGTAGAAAATTATTAAAGTACCAATATCGCTATTAAAAAATAGGGGTTGGTGGTAGAAGGGTAAAAATTAGCGTTGTATGTATTTTTAATGCCGAATCATTAAAAAATTAAAATAAAATATTTTGTCCAAAAATAAAAAAAAGAATTTTGGGGTGGACCACCCTTATCACTTAGGGGTATGAAAAATAGTTTACGTCCTATTCTCAGACCTACTGAATATACACACAAAATTTCATAAGAATCGGTAAAGCCGCTTCGGAGGAGTCCTTAACATTGCCTATATCTGTTAAAGTAGGTTGCTCATTGAGGATCTCTGTTGGAGTCCCTGGTCGTACACGGAAGTCGGAAACGGATTCAAATAAAACATGCTCTTGTCAACGTTAAATTCGGAATACACGGTATAAAAAAGCACTTCACAGCTGGGATAAATCCAATTCTGGTAACAATGTGCAATAAAGTCGCCTTGTGAATTTTGGGAAACGATAAAGAAGTACCGGTTGCGCAGAACTTCGACTACAATTTCGACTTTTGATCTGAAGATGAACGTGATAAAGGACTTGACGAGCAGTATTATTATATTTAATAATAAAACTTTTTAATTTTCGATAATCAAAAAATGATGACAGCGCGATGACTCCCTCGAAATACGGAATATTTCGGCATGGAAGAACCGTCTTCGTCTTTTCGACCGCAAAAGTTCGAAATCCTTATTAATTAATATTTAATAAATGCGAATAGTGCCTTCCGCGATGTAATGATCCAAAATTAATGCAAGGGAGAATTGGATAAACAAGATGCTAATTTGGGGAATGCCAAATACAAGGCCAAGACTTTACCAATAACGTTCGAGCTTTGAAATTTTCTTCCACAATCCTCGAAATATTTAGATTTTCTTCTGTAATCCTTGAAATTCCTTAATTTTGCTCTACCAGATACTTATTTTTCCAGAGTCTTTGATTCCTTTCTTTTTTCTTTTTCATAATTTTTAGGAGTTTCAATCGATTTTTATTTACGAAATTTTCTCTTTTCCGTAATACTCGAAATTTCTGAATTTGTTTTTACTAGATATTCTCCCCATAATTCTTAATGTTTCTGGTTTTTCACCAAACGTTCCCTTTCATAATCTTTGCAGTTTCGATTTCCTTTCCAGTAATTTTCTTCTCTTGTTCTTGAGACGTCTAGATTCTGATTTTTTTTTACCATACATTCCCCATAATTCTTAGAGTTTCTGATTTTTCACCAAAAGTTCCCTTTCATAGTCTTTTATAATCAGTTTCGATTTCCTTTCCAGTAATTTCCTTCCCTTGTTCTTGAGATTCCTAGATTCTCCTCTGATAATTTTCTTTCGTAGTTGTATTCGAAACTTCTGGATTTTATATGCTGAAACAATTTCTTTCATAATTTTTGAAGTCCACATTATTTTGTTTAGATTTTTTTGATTCTTGGAACTTCAGTTTTTTAAAACAAATTTGCCATCTTTAAAATTTCTATATTTTTTGGGGAAAGTCCTAAAAATTTCGTAATTTCGGTTTTTCAGAGTTTTTCATCCATAATACTTATTATCAAAACGTTTTCATTATGTTTTTTTCGCAGTTCTTGGAACTCAATTTCCCTACGGAAACCTCGGAATATTTTCATTCAACAGATATTTTCTTCCTTGACCATTGCATTTCTTTCCAGTAGTTTCTTTCTGTAGTCCTCGGAAATTCACACATTTTCTTCTGTGGAACTTCTGATTTTTTTATAGCGATTCGTTTTTATGACATTTGGAATTTTGACCACGACCTTTCAAATATGTAAAAAATTTTTCTGATGGTAGTCCTTGGGATTCCTTAGGTTGGTTTTCTTATTTCTATTTCTCTCCATAATCCTTGAAGTTTCTGATCTACCTTCTCTTTCATAATTCTTGGAGTTCCAATCTATTATTTTTTAAGGAAATTTTTTCCCATAATCTTTGAAACCTATTCGGTTTTCTTCGGTAATCTTCGATATTTCTGGATTTTCTGTAATCAGATATTTTTCCTATAATCCTTGGAGTTTCTGATGTTTTTGTTCCAAAAGTTTCCTTTCATAATCGTTTGCAATTTCGATTCTTTTTCCGGGAATTTTTTCGGTTGTCCTTGAGACTTCTGGATTTTCTTCTGACAATTTTCCTTCACTTCTGGATTTTTCACTTTGAAACAATTTCCTCCATAATCTTTGAAGTTTCTAATTTTTTGGTGGAAATTTATTTCGTCATCCTTTAAATTTCTTTTTGGAAATTTTCTATCGCAATCTCTGAAGTAGTTTCTTCTCACTTTTTGTTCTTTTTTTTTCCGTAGTTGTTTTCGAAATGTTTCTTCAATAATCTTTAGAGTTTTGGTAGTTTTCTTTCGAAGTCCTTGGAATTTTTGTTTCTGCAATCCTTGAATTTTACAAAATTTTGAGCGCTTTTGCTTTCATAATCTTTAGTTAATTTCCAGAAATTTAAACTATAATCTTTTCCAGGAATTTTCTTCCGTAGTCCTCGAAATTTCATGATTTTATATATCTGGATACCTTCTATCATAATCCTTGGAGTTTCTGCATTTTTCTATTTTCCATTGACAAGCTCCTACAATCATTTATTCTAAGTGGTGTACACCACAAAAAATTTTGCTACATACGAAAGCGCGAATATTTCAGTGGGATTTTTATTTGGAGAATATCCGCCCAGAACTAGCGAGTGGTAGTCTAAAGTGAACCTTTTTTAAATTGTGTATACACCTTGTGCAAATTAGGTCATAAGATCATAATCCATAGGGAAAAAAACTGAAGAAAAGAAGGAAAACTAAGTGTTGTTCTCGTCAGAGAAATTGGAGATACATATTGATTTCCACAAGAACTATAGAAATTGTTGAGATATTTGGAACTGTGTGTGAAGATTTGGGAATTAATAAATAGGCCTAATAAATAGCATACCTAACGTAAGAAAAGTTTTGGAAACAAATCCGGTAACATTAAGGATCACGCAAGATGGCATGTATTGAGAAGATACATGCCAAAGTTTCCATCCTATCAATTTCCAATTCCTCGACACTCCTTCTCATACCGTAGATAATCGAATGAGTAAGCAAGCAAATTAGCATTGTTGTCGTATAACTATCCCTCGGTGTAAGGAGACGCGATAAGCGAACGACACCGACACCGAAGGATAACAAGAGCAGACGTCGGGAAGGCGATGGGAGATAGCCATCACTTCATAGGACAACGTTTTAGGGGTTACACCGTCGTATGTCCAGCGGCTATCGCTGGTTCAAATTCCAATACGAATTATAATTGGGTTCGATTCGACGTCGGGAAACCACCGATACCGACGTTTGGCAGGAACCCTGATTGTTCTGTTAGAAGTCCAATTTATGCGCGTCGGTTTTCCCCATCCGACGACTTAAAGCAGAACACAAGATTTTAGGATCTGGATTATGTTTGTAAAGAACTAAAATCGAACGTCGTGAAGACCCCCAATTCCCCAGTACTGTTTTTCCCTTAACCTTCCTATACTCACGTCAAAATGAAAGACGTATACTATACTATATAAATCGGTCTCACAGACCGTATGCGTGAGTATAGGAAGGTTAAAACAATTCAATAGGAATGGCTGTTCTTTCAAAGAAAAACTATCTATTCAACCCGTTAGTGGTGAAAGAAGTTGCTACAAAGATGATTAACGATATCGTGCACAAAACCAATACGAATCGTCCTGAATAAACAGCCATCAAAGTTCGTATTTTCAACGCCATTCTCTCTCTCTCATCCGCTTTTTTTGTCTCCTCTAACTCTGATTCCATTATAGCCTTTTGCGAACGGAACAAGAAGCAATTCGGCAAAAGGATGGACCGCCGCGTCGCATTAAACTTGGAAGAGGTCGAACTTGGACGGCGAAACGACGCCAGCCAATTAGTCCGCCCGTCCGACGTCGAATTATCGAAAAGGGAGAGGAAACGCGGGGACGAGAACGACGGCGGTTTTAACTGAAAAAGACACTCGAAAACGGCCCTCTCCCAACTCACCCCCGCGCCAACTACGTCCTCTATAGAAAGCGAAATTCGCTACTACTTTGATTTTAATTCGTCGGTTTTAATGTTCATTATGACGACGAACGACGAGAGAGGGTTCCCTCCGGTTTTCAATTGAATTTACCTTACGCTCCGCCGGGGAAAGCTTTGACTGACAGTCCGCGCTAAAAACGTTTAAAAAGTCGGAGGTTTGTTGAACTTGCAGGGTCGTAACTGAAAGATTTGGAATGTTTAATAAAAAGCCAAGGCATTAGGAAACGACAAAATTGCATGTTTTATATCTTTCAAAAATGTTGTCTAAATCGATTGTACACTGTCCCCAAGAACGGTGAATTAAATGAGAAAATGAAGAATCATTGTTGAGATTTTCGAAAGGGGTTTTGATAGGGACTGAAAAACAATTTCTGGGATCATGGAAGAATATTTGAAAAAGATAGAAATTCAGAGACACCCAAGATTATGGACGTGGATTTCTGGGAACGAATGAAAAAGCTCCCAGGATTATGGAAGCAAATGTCTGAATAAAAATCAGGAAGTTCATAAAAGAAAGTTTCTGGGGAAAAGAAAACTCGGAAGTTCTAAGGACCATAATCGAAAAGTTTTGTGGAAACTCCCGAGATTGTAGAAGAAATTTCTGAAAAAAAAATCAACACACTCTTAAGACCATGAAAGGTAGCTTTCTGTGAACACAAAATAACGAAAATGTATAAGTATAGAAAGTATATCAAAAAACTTTCTAGATTATGCAAGAAAATATCTTGAGAAATTCAAACACTTCAAAGGAATACGGAAAAAGAAATTTCTGAGTATTCCGGGGATTTCGAACTTCGAACTTCGATGGACTATCGAAGGCGTAGGGCCAAGGGTGAAAATATCTTTTTGAACTATACATTTGGAATGCCTAAAATAGTTATGCAGAAAAAAACGATGTAATATCCAACAACCAATAACTACTTTCAATTTTTTTATCAAAACGTTCGCGGCTTAAATACGAAAACTCAAATTTTTATAAGAATATGCTTGAGTCTATGGATTATGATATTATTATGATTAGTGAGACTTGGACTAATGAAGGTCTACTTAGCTCCGAACTTTTTCCGGATGAGTATCTTGTGTTTAGAACTGACAGGCAAACGCGCGGCGGTGGTGTACTTATGGCATTTAAATGTGGTATTCCATGTCGTGAACTGGATACTGGCTCTGTCGGGGATTTCGGTGATTACAGAATTGAATTGCTTTGTGTACAAACACGTTATATCCATTTGGTGATTAATTTTATTTTAATTTATATACCCCCGACTTTCCTGCTTGTGTGTATGATGAACTATTTGATAAGCTTGGGATGCTGGGTTTGTTTGATACCCTATTTGTTTTTGCTGGGGATTTCAATATCCCTGAGTTGGAATAAGCCGGCCGTGCGAGATCTATCAGTGTTAGTAACTTTCTTACTAGTACGAAAAGTTTTCAGATAAATACTATTTTGAATCGCAATAATCGCTTCCTCGATTTGGTTTTCTGTTCTGATGGTTGTCGGACCAATGTTGAACATGCTGAGCTGCCACTTGTAGATGAGGATCCTGACCATCCTCCGCTTTCATTTACTATTACTTGGGACGCACCAACTAATAATCTATTTCAAACCTCAGATGCCCCTTCTTACAATTTTAAGGCTGCTAATTTTGTTGAATTGTATAGCTTGATTTTAGATAGTGATTTGGTGACTGTCGTGCAACATAATGATGTTAATTTAGCATGTAGTAGGCTTTATGAAATACTGTATAATTGTTTTAATTTTTGTGTACCGCTTCATGCGAAGCACAAGACATCATTTCCAAGTTGGTTTTCGACTACTACTAAAATCCATATAAAAACTAAAAGACATTATCTAAATATGTTTAAGAAGACAAGTTTACAGTATTATAGAGACAAGTTCAGGGAGTTTAGAAAATTGGTTAGAACAAGCATTGGCACGGATCGTCAGACTAGCTTGAATATTATTGAGGCAAACATAAAAAGTGACCCCAAAGAAATTGTTTGATTTCATAAACTCTTTGAAAAACCAGACTCGTATCCCGGGATCCTTGTTGAGTGCTGAGAACAATATTGTTGATTCTCCTGCTGATATTACTAATGCTTTTGCTTCTCATTTTCGATCTGTTTTCTCAGACTCCAACATACAGAGCTCTCCTGGCGTGTCCTCGTCGATTGATTATCCACACTTGGTACTCAGGGCTTTTGATGAAGCGGATGTGCTCTGTGCTATTAACTCTTTAAAAATTCTTTCACAATGGGTGCAGACTCGATACCAGCTTTTTAATTAAGGATTGCCGAAATGTTTTGATTACACCTTTGCTGCATATTTACAACTTAGCACTAAAATCTAAAACTTTTCCTAATCTCTGGAAACTTTCTCGAATTACACCTGTTTATAAATCTGGTGGTAAAAATAACATATTAAATTACCGACCCATATCGATAATATCAAATTTCTCTAAAATATTTGAAACAATGTTATTTAAATACATCTCTAATCATGTCTCTAACAAGTTGTCCATCACTCAGCATGGTTTCATTAGGGAAAATCGACAGTTACGAATTTATGCACATTTGTTAATTATGGTTCAGATATTTTGGATGGTCGTGGGCAACTTGATACCATATATACTGACTTTTCAAAGGCCTTTGATCAAGTGCCGCATTCACTTATTCTTCGTAAAATGCATGATTTTGGATTGTCTAATGATTTGATTTCTTTACTTCATTCATATCTGACAGAGAGGAGGAACTTTGTCGAATATAATGGATTTCGTTCATTTACATATACTTGTGGTAGCGGTGTGCCTCAAGGCTCTGTCCTTGGACCACTTTTATTTAATATATTCATCAATCATGTTTCCTCAGTTATTGACTCGAAATCACTTATTTATGCAGACGACTTAAAATTGTTTAGGTCTATTGAAACTCATAATGATTGTGTTCTCTTCATGAAAATAATTATGATTCACTTGAAATTCGTCGTGTACGAGCACAAATTTTATTTATTTATAAATTAATTCAAGGTACTGTATCAGATGCTAACTTGCTGTCCCTATTAGCTTTTAATCTGCCTAGGTCAAATAGCAGAACACGACAAACTTTTTATATTCCGTCTTCTAATACGCTTCACCATTCAAATGCCCCACTGATATCAATGTGCAGAAGTGTGAATATGTACTGTGCTAATGTGGACTTCTTTAACACAACATAATTGCCTTAAAGAGTCTTTTGCAAAATAAGTTACTTTGATTCTTGTAATAAAATTATTATTATTATTTATTATTATTTTTTTAATTCTCTCTCTTTAAGTTAGTGCATATTAGTTTAAGGACCCTCTCATATATATTTCCCATTAAAATAAAATTATCCTGTAATTAGTTTAGTTTAAGCTGTTGGATAATAAATCATTATTATTATTATTATTATTATTATTATTATTTCTAGAATTAAGGAAGAAAATTTCAGCGAAAGAAACGTCGAGGTTAAGGAAATTTCTGAAACAAAAACCTAGAAATCGCGAGGATTTTGGAAAAAATAAAAAACAAATATGAAGAATTTTGAAGAAAAATTTCTACAAACAAAATTGAAGAAGAAAATATTCAGAAATTTCGAGAACAACGGAAGAAAATTTCTGGAAAATCTAAACTGAAGACCGTCAGAAATTTTTGGAAAAAATCTAAGGATTATGGCTTTCCATGACGGAAAAATTTACAAACTCAAAAGGTTATGGAAAAAAGTGTTTCAAAACAGAAAATTACATATATGAATGTCTCGTAAAACAAAATCTAGAAAATTAAGGAAGGAACCCGACCAAGTTGCAAAGGTTAAGCAAGAAAATTGTTCTTCGAAATTTCTTCGTAAATGAAAAATAGATCGAACTCCAATAATTATGGAAAAAAATATCCACAAATATGAAATCCAGAAATTTTGAGGGGTACGGAGGAAAAATCTTGAAAAATTTAGTCTACAGATTATATGAGAGAAACTTTCTTAAACAAGAACTAGAGGTTAGGGAAGAAAAAGAATTGCTGGAAAGTATCTAGAAAATTTAACGATTGCAGAAGTAAATTCCCGAAAAAAAAAATCGAAAATTTCAAGAATTACGAACACAATTTCTGCAAAAGATGAACAAACTCCAAAAATTACATATTAATATATAAAATCCAGAATACACATACACATAAAAACCGAAGAAAATTGTCAGAAGAAAATCTAGAAATTACAAGCGCAACGGAAGAAAATTATTGGAGAAAATATCGAAACCCAAGCAAAATGGTAAAAATATGTTTGGTAACACAAAATCTAGAAATTTCGAAGATAAAGGAGGATATAAAAGAAAATTTCATAAGTAAAGAATTTCTTCAGGAATTATGAAGGAAAAGTAAGATCCCAAATTTGAAAGATTACGGAAAGAAATATCTGGAAAAACAAAATTTCGGAATTCCAAGGTCTGCGGAAAAAATATTTTGAGGGTTGTGGACGAAAATTTTTAAAGCGCAATCAGATTCCAATAGTAACAGAAAAAATCGGAAACACCACAGAAGGAAAAGTGTGGAAATATAAAATCCTGTATTTCCTAGGACTACAGAAGAAAACTAGGGGAAATACATGTTCCTGGAAGAAAATATCTGGAAAATCAAATAATTCCGAGGGTTACGTAAAGGAATTGAATAAGTTCCAAAAATTTCGTAAAAGAAATGAATCGAGACTCGTAAAATTTTGAAATTCCAAGCATTATGGAGGAAAAATCTGAAAAATCAAAATTAAAAATTCCTAGGACTGCCGAAGAAAATTTCTTAAAAAAACAAAAATTTCAGGAACTAAAAAACACTTAAAAAGTGGAAATCCAAAACATTTCTGGGTGGAAAGAGATTTTAGTCGAATGACGATAGAGGCCGTAAACGGTTATTTTGGGAACCTCGAAGAAAGTCACTGCCGGGAGGGAATCGAGAAGCTAACGAAACGTTGGATCAAGTGTGTCGAGCTTAAATAAATTAAAATATAACTTGAATTCGTATTATTTTGTTTTCATTGTCATTCTGGAAATTAAAATATTTTGCAGAATATAAAAGGAACTAACGTGGTCACTGGACCTGATTACGTCCCTGCCCGCAAACTGCAGGAACGAAAGCGATAATTCGGGAAGCTTTTTCTTCCTTCATAAACAACGTCAGCCCCTTTAATGCGGTATTCCGATCATTTCAATACGTTTTTGTTCCGAACTTTTATAAGCTTTTCCAGTGGAATTTCGAAAGAGGGGTAGGGTAATCGACACTTCCCGCCGAAGCAAAAACTCGAGTGTACGAGTGTATTGGGGGATAATACGCATACCTTTTGAAAATGGTAAAGTAAGTAAACTGCTCGAAGGATTTTTCTTTTGTATTTGTGCGACCCCTCGGTAAGGAAATGACGTGGAATGTTATATAAATAGCCTCTCCAGTATCTCGAGGTTTAATGCGGACATAAATTACAGGGTGGTGAAGTAAGGGAAATGCTAGGTAATACTGATGGTGGCGTTGACGTTTGTATAAGCGGCGACTTCATCTTTCTTAGTTTCTGTTGTCAGGATACAAAATAGGGGGTATACATCACAATGAGGGTAGCAGGTGCATGAAGGAAATGTTGAAATCGTCTGGTAGATGTGTACGTAACGTACAACGAGAATACGAGGGCCGTTGGAAATGTTTCTGCTACAAACGGGTACTGCTATCAATGTCAAAGTTGCGCCAGTAATAAATTCGTAAAATATAATATTTTTACCCAATAACGATGCTGACGTATGAACAGGCATAAAAGTGAAATTGTTGTTGAAATTCTCCGTATTCGTCAAGGGATTTTTTCGATTAGCAAAAATACGATGCGTGGTGAGTTTTATTCATCGTCTGAAACAGCCGTCGAGACAATTATATAATTAATCTTTAAGACGTAAAGTTCAGATCGGGACAGAAATGTTTGGAGAATGCTCAGTTTGAGGGCATGAATTAGGTGATAAATTTTTGGTGAAAATAACTTTGACCAGTGTTTTGTTTTAACTATTTGATAAAACTCTATTTCAATACTTCGGAGAAATTATGTCTTAATGCAGTGGTGGCGAACCTATGACCCGTGGGTCAGACGCTGACCCACGCAGGCTTTTTAAATGACCCACGTGTTGATTTTTATAAAGCTATTTTTTATATCATAAAAGAGAGAACAGACAATCAAAAATATAAAAAAAAAAAAATTAAGTATACACCTAATTCTGTTTTTACACGCTCTTTTTTTACACGGTTTGAAAATAAAATATTTTAAATTTTTTACACGATTTTATTCCATTTAGCACGATTCAAAATATTCGGTTTTCTTTTGTGTATACATACATACAAGCAAATTTACTGGTCAGAGCAATTGTAAATAGCACAAATTTAGGGGAATTCCCTTTCTGTGCATACAAGCAAATTAACTTGTCAGAGCAATTGTAAATAGCACAAATTTAGGGGAATTCCCTTTTTGTGCATACAACCTATACCTATTCCTTTTGTTAACAACATAACTGTTTTACATACAATCGTAATTGTTTTTAGTTCCTGAACTTGTCATACATTTTTATTACATTACATACTTTTAAGCTTAGAGTGCATATCTTTTTTCTTTATAACTATGCTTGTGTAAATACACATTATATACAATGTGACTTAATAAAATAAACATGAATACTTGTTCTTAAAAAATCCTTGTCTTTCACTAATTTTAATAGGTTTTAGAGATAAGGAACCAATCACCTATTTTTGCATACAATCAATGTCTTTTTACACGTTTTTTACACGGCTTTTTCTGGAACCAATCTACCGTGTAGAAACAGAATTAGGTGTATCTGATGTAGAATTTATAAAAAAATTCCAAGAAGACATTGGCTAGCTGATTTCTGAATGAAAAAAACAATAGTTTTAACGAATTTTGAATTATAGGTTTGTTAAATGATTTAATGTTAAGCGACATCACCCAGCATTTTGATGAACTGAATAAAAAAGTTCAAGGAGATGGAGAAATTGCTTTAGTGATGTTCGAAAATATTAAAATATTTATGTCGAAAGTTGATATCTGTTAGGTCTTATTTCATATTTCGAACACATTGTAGAAATTACGAATAGATTTTAGAATTTCTGTGTAAATCTGTTTAACTAACAATAGGTTGTAAAACAAGGGCTTTGGTTTGCATTCACACTTCATGAAACATTTGGTCAAAATATTTCCTCCGTTTATTGCGCGTCCCGATTTATTAGGGTGCGAGCCGAATCATAAATGCCGGACTTAAGAAACACGAAAAGGGAAATCATCCCTGTTTGTAAATGTACAATTCTAAGAAAGGTCAAAATAGTAAAAGTCGAAGGACTCCCAACAATGATTCGTTAAAAGGTAAAATTCTAACGCCCCTATTTTGAGTAGTGTTGACCAATAACCGCTTAACAAATAAGTTACCAGAAAAGTAAAATAACAATTACAATTCATTCATTCAAAGGCATTCAATCAGAACAGTCAAGCAATAACATTCAATCAGTAACATTCAATCAATAACAGTTAAACAAATCAATAAGTGTGCGGTAGCATTTATATATCAGTTAACCAAAGGGCTGTAACTATAAATCACGTTCACAAGTTGTACTTGTTTGTAACATAGTGTATATAATTCAATAAATAAGTGTGCCGCCAATCTGTTGTATTAATTAATAATAACAAGACGTGCCACCAATAAATCATTTTGGAACCGTCTAGGAGCACAAGCCGCACCAATATCTTTACTAAGGATTTGAAAATGAAAACTATGAAATATTTTTTCAATTACAAAAACATTTTCTAAAGACAATAATTTGTGAAAATACGCTTGACATTCCAGAAAATGCAATTAAAAAATATTTAATGATTATACAGGAAATAAAACAAGCTATTGAGAAGATATTTGGTCAATTTAAAAGTTTGGAAAATACATTTCACTTTATTTTATTCCCATACACAACGGAATATTGTCCTCGATTGTTGTGCAGACGCGTAGGTTGTTATGATTTCTCAAAAACTTAAACTCGTAATAGCTTTAGCTATAGTTGGATCAGCAATTAAAGTTTTAGACGATAGAAATCAAAAATCGTAGGAAATTCTGGGTGCGGAAATGTATAGAGCGTTAAGACACGAAGGAAAGAACACTATCTTTGGTCCATAATTAACTTAAATTTAACGTAAACTAGTGTTAACCAATGCTAAAAAGTTGAAAACATTTTCTGGCCCAGCTAAGTTATTTATCTCCAGGGACTTGACTGTTAGGGAGATGGATGCTAAAAATAAAACTATGTTGGACTATCGAAGGCGTAGGGCCAATGGTGAAAATATTTTTTGAAATATACATTTGGAATGCCTAAAATAGTTATGCAGGAAAAAAACGATGTAATTTCCAACAACCAATAACTACTTTTAATTTTTTTATCAAAACGTTCGCGGCTTAAATACGAAAACTCAAATTTTTTATAAGAATATGCTTGAGTCTATGGATTATGATATTATTATGATTAGTGAGACTTGGGCTAATGAAGGTCTACTTAGCTCCGAACTTTTTCCGGATGAGTATCTTGTGTTTAGAACTGATAGGCAAACGCGCGGCGATAGTGTACTTATGGCATTTAAATGTGGTATTCCATGTCGTGAACTGGATACTGACTCTGTCCGGGATTTCGGTGATTACAGAATTGAATTGCTTTGTGTACAAACACGTTATATCCATTTGGTGATTAATTTTATTTTAATTTATATACCTCCCGATGTTCCTGCTTGTGTGTATGATGAACTATTTGATAAGCTTGAGATGCTGGGTTTGTTGGATACCCTGTTGGTTTTTGCTGGGGATTTCAATATCCCTGAGTTGGAATATGCCGGCCGTGCGAGATCTATTAGTGTTAGTAACTTTCTTACTAGTACGAAAAGTTTTCAGATAAATACTATTTTGAATCGCAATAATCGCTTCCTCGATTTGGTTTTCTGTTCCGATGGTTGTCGGACCAATGTTGAACGTGCTGAGCTGCCACTTGTAGAAGAGGATCCTGACCATCCTCCGCTTTCATTTACTATTACTTGGGACGCACCAACTAATAATCTATTTCAAACCTCAGATGGCCCTTCTTACAATTTTAAGGCTACTAATTTTGTTGAATTGTATAGCTTGATTTTAGATAGTGATTTGATGACTGTCGTGCAATATAATGATGTTAATTTAGCATGTAGTAGGCTTTATGAAATACTGTATAATTGTTTTAATTCTTGTGCACCGCTTCATGCGAAGCACAAGACATCATTTCCAAGTTGGTTTTCGACTACTACTAAAATCCATATAAAAACTAAAAGACATTATCTAAATATGTTTAAGAAAACAGGTTTACAATATTATAGAGACAAGTTCAGGGAGTTTAGAAAATTGGTTAGAACAAGCATTGGCACGGATCGTCAGACTAGCTTGAATATTATTGAGGCAAACATAAAAAGTGATCCGAAGAAATTATTTGATTTCATAAACTCTTTGAAAAACCAAACTCGTATCCCGGGATCCATGTTGAGTGCTGAGAACAATATTGTTGATTCTCCTGCTGATATTACTAATGCTTTTGCTTCTCATTTTCGATCTGTTTTCTCAGACTCCAACATACAGAGCTCTCCTGGCGTGTCCTCGTCGATTGATTATCCACACTTGGTACTAAGGGCCTTTGATGAAGCGGATGTGCTCTGTGCTATCAACTCTTTAAAATATTCTTTCACAATGGGTGCAGACTCGATACCAGCTTTTTTAATTAAGGATTGCCGAAGTGTTTTGATTACACCTTTGCTGCATATTTACAACTTAGCACTAAAATCTAAAACTTTTCCTAATCTCTGGAAACTTTCTCGAATTACACCTGTTTATAAATCTGGTGGTAAAAATAACATATTAAATTACCGACCCATACTGATAATATCAAATTTCTCTAAAATATTTGAAACAATGTTATTTAAATACATCTCTAATCATGTCTCTAACAAATTGTCCATCACTCAGCATGGTTTCATTAGGGGAAAATTGACAGTTACGAATTTATGCACATTTGTTAATTGTGCTTCGGATATTTTGGATGGTCGTGGCCAACTTGATACCATATATACTGACTTTTCAAAGGCCTTTGATCAAGTGCCGCATTCACTTATTCTTCGTAAAATGGTTTTGGATTGTCTAACGATTTGATTTCTTTACTCCATTCATATCTGACAGAGAGGAGGAACTTTGTCGAATATAATGGATTTCGTTCATTTACATATACTTCTGGTAGCGGTGTGCCACAAGGCTCTGTCTTTGGACCACTTTTATTTAATATATTCATCAATCATGTTTCCTCAGTTATTGACTCGAAATCACTTATTTATGCAGACGACTTAAAATTGTTTAGGTCTATTGAAACTCATAATGATTGTGTTCTCTTACAAAAGGACCTTGATGCAATTGTTTTGTGGAGTCAAAGAAATTCTTTAAAATTAAATATTGATAAATGTAAAATTGTAACCTATTGTCGTAAACCCCGTTACATAAGCGTTAATTATACTATCAACAATGCTTCCTTGGAACGTTGTGAATGTATTAGGGATCTTGGGGTATTGTTTGATCAGAAACTCACCTTTAACCCTCATGTTGTGAGCATTTGTACTGATGCCTTAAAGTTGCTTGGTTTTCTTACACGCAACACTAAGCAATTTAGTGGTAATGATGCGTTAATTAGTTTTTACAATGCTTTCATTGTGCCCAAACTTGAGTATGCCTCTGTAGTCTGGAGTCCTGTATACAGTACATATAAGAACATGATTGAAAAAGTCCAACGTAAATTTTTAAAAATTTTGCACTTCCGTAGGTATAAAACATTCTTACCTCACGACTATAGTTATGAGATCTTACTTCATGAAAATAATTATGATTCACTTGAAATGCGTCGTGTACGAGCACAAATTTTATTTATTTATAAATTAATTCAAGGTACTGTATCAGATGCTAACTTGCTGTCCCAATTAGCTTTTTAATCTGCCTAGGTCAAATAGCAGAACACGACAAACTTTTTATATTCCGTCTTCTAATACGCTTCACCATTCAAATGCCCCACTGATATCAATGTGCAGAAGTGTGAATATGTACTGTGCTGATGTGGACTTCTTTAACACAACATATATTGCCTTAAAGAGTCTTTTGCAAAATAAGTTACTTTGATTCTTGTAATAAAATTATTATTATTATTTATTATTGTTTTCTTATTTTTTTATTTTTAAAAAAATTCTCTCTCTTTAAGTTAGTGCATATTAGTTTAAGGACCCTCTCATATATATTTCCTATTAAAATAAAATTTATCCTGTAATTAGTTTAGTTTAAGCTGTTGGATAATAAATCATTATTATTATTATTATTATTATTATTATTATTATTAAATTTGAAGATATACCGATAACGAAATTAATAGGTACAATCTTCAACGTGCGATATTCAACCTTAATAGGCAAAATACAAAACTGTCATTCAAAGAACCATCAAACTACTTGAAATGGACTTGACTGAACCAAGCCACTATTTCAATTTTTTTTTTTAGTTGCCAACCTGTCTTTTCTCAAATGTGCATGTGCAACTTGTTACTTGTACAAAATCATGTAAAGAAAATACAACAGGCACCAGTTTTACTGGCAAAGTTTCAGGTTAAAAGTCGGACTTCTACATTGCAACTATCTCCCTTTAACCCGTGTAATTGTTTGAGAGAGAAAACTTGTGTAAGAATGTCTTGTCAGTGTCCATCGGCCTGATAAGGCAACGAAGAGAATAAAGGAAAAAAGAATAAGAGCATATGAGATATGCTATGCAGATGATTTGGTTATAATTTCAAAGGACGAAGAAACATTTAATATGAACACACAGACTTACAAGAAAACATTGGAAGAAATATACATGAATATCAATATAGAGAAGACTAAGACAATGATAGTGGGAAAGAATCTACAAAAGCACACAATAAAAGTAAGAGAAGAAATACTAGACCAAGTAAAGAAATTTAAATACCTGTTCTCAATACTATCAGAGGATGGCAAGATAGAGGAATAAATAAAACAAGGAACAACAGCAATGGAGTTAACCGAATTTTTGTGGCTAGGTATCCATGATTTACAAATGGAATTCCGAAATAGAAAGAATGATCCCACACTAAAAATTAAATGTATGGGATTCTTTACCAAATAATTTTGTATCAATGAAGAATCTTGCTCATTGCTCTGTTAATGATATTTGATATTTTCACCTACTTTGTGGAAAATAGTTTTCTTAAAATGAATTTTGTAAAATCTGTATATATAAAAATGGATCGTGGTTTGTTCGGATGCTTAAAATTTGAAAACGACTAGACCAAATTGGATACTTCCTTCTGCGGGTTTGTTCGTAATTGCTACGCGAAGGTTTAGGAACAAAGAAAAGTCGAAAAAATTGCATCACCTAGTCTAAAAATTATTTCTATTTGGAAATGAATACGAAATATAAACTTACTATTAAAAAACTATCTGAAAATAAACAATAGATTTCTCATTAAATATACTTTACAACTTTATTATTTTAGATGATTTTAAAAATGAGAACAAAAAATATTTTTAACAATCCTCTCCTCCCCCTTTCCAAGTGACGCTCCTGACTTAGTGACCCACGAGCTAATACTAAAAAAAATAATGAATCAAATTTGACCCACTTCTCAAAAAGGTTCGCCGTCACTGCCTTAATGCATAAAAGAATTTTCAAGAACTAAAGATTCTATTGGTAGTTTCTAATTTATAATAGTCATACACAACGCATTTAATGAATTGTGGGGGCACTATCTCTCTATGAAAAATCACTACAAACATTACAAACCCATCCACGCTCATTTTCTTCGGTAGTTGTTCCAGATAACAGGTGCATATTTAATACGCATTATCGGTGACCTAAATTTTAGCACCGCGAATATGGAAATTCGCTCTACTCACGAGTGGTCGAGTGGTTCTTACCGCGAAATATATTCAAGTCGGGCACGCGATTTTCGAATATTAACACCACGCCCTGAAAAGGCCTTCGCGAGTTCGTGAGTTTCCGCTCGTAGATCATGAAATAATCGTTTCAATTATTCTTTTCTTATTTCTTTTTTCCAACTTCGTATTGCGTCAGAACGATTGATATTAAAGGCATTTCGCACGTTTTACCAACACAAAATCCTTTTACTTGCTTTATTTTTAAAATAGTGCCCCAAGCACAAAATTTAACTTGGTCAATGTGGTAGGATGAAATCGAGTCTAAATTTATCGATCGTCGGTAGTACTTTACTTAGTACTTAGTACTTTACTTATTCGACATATTTTTCGTATGAACATCGGGTTATTTTTATAAAAAAATATAGTAGACGATTTTCTGGGCAATTTAGATTGTACGATTACCGATGCTTCGTTAAATATAACAAAATAAATATTACCTAAGTAGGGATTAATGCTTTTTCCAAGAAATTTATGTTTCTACATTTTTCTAAGAAATTGTTAATCGCTTTTAAGCTTCCAAACGAAATATCATGTTCAATACCGAAGAGTAAATATTATTTTGTTACGGCTTCGAAGAATAAAAATCGGAAATTAAACGAATAAAGGTGAGTTCTGATTGGTTAAAATTAATTAGGTAGGGGGTGCATACGTTTTTGCATCTATCATTTAAAAATTTTGATCATTTACAAACACCGAATAAAGTGAAGTGTTAGCGAGTGTTATCTAAAAATCCCAAAAGTGGAAAGCGATTTAGTAGCCTCCTGGATCAAGACCGTTCCAGAATTACTTTTGAACGAAGAAAAAGTATTCTGCAAAGCGTGCGGTTCGGATTATCTCATTACCCACCCATTATTGCTATAGTTACGAAATTATTACACCCATTTATCTCATGGCACCATTAACTATATAGATTTTCGTTGCCATCTTTCATAAAGGTGATATAGGAGGGCGGGGTCGGTCGCCCTAGCACCGTTTCTATACTGATGAATCGCGAGCGATAAATACTCGACTAATTGACAGTGTTAAAGCTTTTAGTTACCGCGGACCGGTATCGAATTCGAGACGATGTGGGTAACTAACAACGCCCGCGACCGCGTTGCACTCGATTATTCTTCGTCGAAATATAATCTGCAGGGGATCAAAGGATATCTAACACTAAATTTACCACAACGCACGTCGCCATACACAAGCTGGACGGCGAAACATTACGGGATAGCATCAAGTGGATTTAGTTGATAAGATCGGACAATGTCGCCAAAACTACGTATCACGCGTTGATGTACGAGTACTGTACCTAAAAACGCTAGGAATGTAGCGTCGGAAAATAACGAACTCGTTGATGAAATCGATTAGGAACGAAGGAAATGGACTGCCTAGTAGTAATAATCGAACTAGCACCACCCGTACGCTCCATACATCGGTGTGTGGTTCGAGCTATGTCAATTACGTACCTAATTTCCTATCAGGTGAGTGGTATCATGCGGCAGCTAATTCAATTTCCATTAACAATGACGCGAAGGGTTCGGTATATTTAAAGAGGCGAACGCGGATATCGATTCGGAGCGAAATGCTAGATAGGTTCGGATGTGTACGGAGTCCGGGAGAACTGGCACTTTTCGATTACCACCCTCAAGGCGAATAATAATTAGGACGCCGATGAAAGCTTTTCGTGAATAAATTTCCATTATTTTCGTGTAGAGCCTAAGCTACTAACAAATCAAGGTAAACTTAGTCGAGATAGGACCGACCAAAATATATTTTTGAAGGAATTTGCAACGCAAGTTTTGGCGTTCTCTTTTAAGGATGCTCAGTATTTATTTTTCCTTTAGTTTTTCTACATTGAGACATGTTTCATGTTGCAAAACAAATGGTTTACTCTTATTTATATCTTGCTAATTCATTTAGTTTTTAGAAAAAGTCAATAATAACACATGAAATTTGACGTCTTTGCGGCGAAGCTTACAGACGAACGAGTGAACGAAAGAATTTTTGTTAAATGGAAATTAAAAGATCTATTCGAGAAGTGGAGCGTACAGATCTCCAATTTTTCCAACAAAACTCAATTCAGCTGTAAATTGGATTTTAAAAATGAATTTTTTAAATATAATTTTTATACTTTTAATTAGGAAAATCGTCATTTCCACGATCGGTATGCTGTAGGTATTAAGAATGTCTACACATATGCACGATAAAAAAATAAAAATTGTTTTAAATTAGGGTGGAAGTAATGCCGAAAGTAATTTGGCACCGCTCCTCAGCTAATCCTTCCTATGAATTAGTATTCAACCTATAAGGATCATTTTTTATGTCTTTACCTGGCAACAAACGTAACCGTTTGTTGTTAGTATTATGAGTAGTATTCGGGAAAGTTTTACCGGAAGTAATAATTACAAAATAAGATCTCAATTTATTTTGTAACTGCCACCAATATGTTAATGTATATTTACAAAGCTAAGTTCAAGGAAACCTTCACAGTCAAACGGCGGTAATTACGAAATAAATTACGACAGCCTATATACACAGAACTACCCGCATACAGCGTACTGACTAGAGCGAAGAGTTTTGGCGATGCTGTCGTAACTTTTGGTTTCTTTTTCATTTATTTTGAGTATCATTTTCCGTCCTTCCTCGATTAATTCTGCAAACATTTTGTTATTTTGTTGTTGTTTTTTTGTTTTTGTAATAAGCAACAAGATCGTTCGCATACATTACTAATCTGCCCCCTTCTTGTTCTCAGTGTTATTCTCTTCACTTTTCGCAATACTACAATGCCAAGTTAAACAGTGTTGCTGTCTCAGTTCTTTAACTACTTCGAAAGTCTCAAGTTTCCCTTTTTACGTTTCGACAATTGTACTCTTCATGGTCATCCATATCATCCTTCTTAGTTTTTGATGTATTTCCAGTCCTTTCAGTACTTCTTTTTAATTGGTTTCTTTTAATGTTGTGCGAAGCATGCTGGAAATCAATGGAAAGTCATTCTATTTCTATTTCGTATTGATGAGCCTTCTCCATTACTTGTTTAACCCTTTGCGGCACACATTTTTGGAACAAACGGTTTCTCATGAAAATTAGCAAATGAGGGTTTTCGGGGTCGCTGATTACGAATCTGACTTTAGATTTTGGAAACTCAAGATGGCGAATCCAAGATGGCGGACAAAAATTTGAAATATCACTGCATTTCATTGAAAATTATTATACAGGGGTTTTTTGGATCGCTTATCACGAATCTGACTTCATATTTCGGAATTTCCGAACGGTGGATCCAATATAATGACTACAGATTTGAAATCTCACGGATGGTTTTAGTAATCTTGATATAATTTATCAAAATTCATTGCTGAAATTTATGTGAGTGCAGCCATTTGGTAACTTCATTCTTCTAATCTATTGATTTTGTCTTTACATCTAGAGTTCAAAAAATATTTTTATTGTCTATCTCTTGAAATGGAAATTACTGTCTATAGATGGACTTGGCTGATTCAGATAGTGACGATAATGAGTCGAATCTTATTTATGTAGAAAATGATTGTGAGGATGTTTGTACGGATGATTCAGACGAAGATGAAGAAGAATGTTCTGGTAATGAAATATGGACCAACAAAGGGAACGAGAGAACAGACAGACCATTTACTGCTGATTTTGGACCAAACATCCCAGATAATGTGAAATCCCCTTCAGAAATCTTTTCATGTCTTTTCCCACAAGATATTTTAGATGTAATAGTTCAGCAGACAAATATTTATATAGAAAGCAAATCACGTAATGCGACATTGATAACGAGAGATGAATTACGTACTTTTTAGGAATCAATATTCTGATGGGGATAAAAAAATTACCTTCATATCGTGATTATTGGTCATGTGATTCAAAATTGAATGATTCATTTATAAGTTCGTTGATGCCTGTTGTTCGTTTTGGATTCATATTAGTAATGTACACATTTCTGATAATCGGACAGAACCTAAGAAAGATCAACCGAACTATGATAAATTATATAAGTTGAGGCCACTACTGGATAGACTTGAAGAAACTTTCAAAACATATTGGAAACCAAGTAAATATCAATCAATTGATGAGTCTATGATAAAATTCAAAGGTCGTAGTCTCAAGCAATATTTGCCAGCGAAACCGATAAAACGTGGGTATAAATGTTGGGTTCGAGCAGATGAATCTAGTTTTGTTTGTGAGTTTCAAATTTACACTGGTAAAACGGAAAGTTCTGAAAAACAGTTAGGAACACGTGTTGTGAAGGATCTGACCCGTGAACTTGTTGGCAAGAATTATCACGTGTATTTTGACAATTTCTTTACTGGCATTGACTTATTGATTTCACTGAAAGAAGAAAAAATATTCGCTTGTACGATCTAATCGAACTGGATTACCAAAATCTGTAATGCTTGACAAACAAATGGAACATGGACAATATGATTTTCGAACATCCAAGACTGGTATTTGTTGGATAAAATGGATGGATAAAAAGGTGTATATTTTCTATCAAAATACCATGATCCATCTGAAGTTACCACTGCAAATCGGAGGCAAAAGATGGCACTTCAGTGAAAGTAGATTGTCCTGTTATGTGCTCTGATTACAATAAATACATGGGTTTTGTTGATAACGCAGATCGCTTGATATCCACGTATAAAATTGATCGAAAATCCAAGAAATGATGGCACAAAATATTTTGGCACTTTATTGATGTGGCGGTTGTAAATTCTCTTATCATATATACGAAAATGAACACCGGTAACTGTATGACATTGAAAAGTTTAGACTGCTAGTAGTAAATGAATTGGTTTCTCGTACAAGTCCAACGAAAAAGGAAGGAAGCGTCAGTCTTCAATTATCGGTTCTCATAAACCACAAGTATCTATTGAAAAAGGCACTTTCAATCAGCTCGTATGCCAGTATACATTGAAAATAAAAGACGACGTGTACTTTGCAGTACAAAAACGAATAATAAACGAACTCAGTGGATGTGTAATACATGCAACGTACCATTATGTTTACAATTTGAGAGAAACTGCTTCTCAAAGTATCATTCTTGAAATGGTAAAATAAATAATGAAAAATTAACTAGAAACTAAGAAGAATAAAATGATAGAATGAGTAAGACTTGAAAAAGAAAAAAATTAAAAATACAAAGAAGAAAAAAAAACAAAAAAACAAAAAAGATGGAGATAATAACCGCTACGTCCTCGTTCGTATCTCCGGGTTCGGCTGAAAGCGGCTCTCTTTTTGATTTTATCATCCCGGATTTCTGACAACTATAAATATCCTTTCACAAAAGTCTGAGTTCAGATTCGTAACCATCAAGTCTGAATACTTCCATTCCGCAAATTTTTTGAGCACCCGGTGAAATTCACAATCTTATGTTGCCACCTTGGATCCGCCATCTTGAATTTCCAAAATCTAAAGTCAGATTCGTGATGAGCGATCCAAAAGCCCCTGTATAATAATTTTCAATGAAATCCAGTGATATTTCAAATTTTTGCCCGCCATCTTGGATCCGCCATCTTGAATTTCCAAAATCTAAAGTCAGATTCGTAATTAGCGACCCCGCAAACCCCTGTATAATAATTTTCAATGAAATCCAGTGATATTTCAAATTTTCGCCCGCCATCTTGGAAGCGCCATCTTGAATTTCCAAAATCTAAAGTCAGATTCGTAATCAGCGATCCCGAAAAACTCTGTATGAACTTTTCTGTGAGGAAACGCTCAGAAATTTCTGCAATAATGAATTTTTTCAAAAAGGAGCTGTTTCTTCGAAATTGTTTATGATTATAAATAAATAAATAAACAAATTCCTACCTTTGTGCATGAATTCTGATTCTGTAACATCCCATCATCATAAGATACCAAAAAATATTGATTGAATCGAATTAAGACTACCTCAAAATCTCAAACAACTGTTCTAAAAAGGTGGCACCTCAGAGTGCCACTGTGCCGCAAAGGGTTAACTGTATGCATTGCATCGATTGTTGATCTGAATGAAATTGGTACTGCTCCACTATATCTTTGTCTTTTATTTTGTATGCGAAACCCATTCCATGCTGTAAACTGTTCGTGCAAAAATTCTCTAGCGAGTACACGGATTTAGACTCACGCTTGCTTCGTTACCGTTGAAGCAACCCTGATTTTCGAAATTGCAGAGAACAGTCAACTTTCATCCAAATGATGGAAGAGCGATAAACAGATTTCAAAAGTACTACTCAGCAAATACGGTATCGGTTCGCACATGTAAATGGGCGCACTTTTAAAATTCTACCAAAAAGTGCAAAGGTATTGAGGAAAAATGTAGAAATTTTGTCTTTAAAGAATTGATGGAAAAAACTAGGTAAGAATGGAAGCCACGATAAAATTTTTCTCTTCTTCGTGCCTTCTTTATATGTCCCGAAAATATACGATTGATTGATGATAACAGTCCTCAGCATAACCAACCGTGTTTAGCCGATCGAAACCAAATGCGGTTGATGATAGTGACCACGCTTGAAACGAAACGCATGTTATCACATCTTCAGGTCTTCACACACATTTTTTATGCGATTGTTAAAAATGTTCTGTTTCTTTGCGGTTTCCTCGGTAATGAGTTCGGATCGTCAAGACGCGTCAATCGGCATAAGAACGAATCTTCTAAATCCGATAGCAAACAAGACGGGTATGCGATTTTGGCCAATTTAAGAAATGTTGCTGTTCTCTGTGTTTTCTCGGCAACCGGTTGGAATAATCTTAATAAATCACATTCTAGTGAAATCAGCTCGTCGAGACGTATCGATTGGCGTGGGATTGAACGCGATCATATAAATTTTTCCAGCTTCACGAGATTGGATACTTCCGATTGTCCTAGCGAATTCAAACTCGGTTAACCAAAAGTACTTGAGCAGCTGATTCAAACTAAACAAACCGCAATTATTTACGACTAATGGTTCCGAAGATATAGTAGATTATAGTTTGAAATAATTTCATACTTGAAATTACCATAATTTTGCTCAAACACGAAAACTATTAGAGACAATGCGTTCGTTCTTCTTCCGTTCGATTCTTGTTCAAAATTTGGTTCTAGGAAGCCCTACTCGATCGCGATCTTGCCATAAATAAAATAGTGAGATCGATTTGAAATTGCGGCGAAAACGAAAATCGTATGTAACATTTTCATTCTGTTACCCAGTTGTATTCGATGCTCGTATATATTACCCTCAAGGCGATCCACCGTAACAACGAAACGTAATCGCCGCAAACAGACTCTAACACCGTCGAGCACTTATAGCGCTCGACGCCCTCCTCATCTATATACATAGATCCGATTCGGAAAAAGCGATTGAATGTAAATTTCATTCATTTTCAATAAACCGAGCGCCGGCAATAACGTGAATTGAAAATTGCTACTTTCCAGATGTGCCTGCGGGCCGGATCGGATCGTTTATTTAAATTTTACGTATCCACTCGAAGTTCGGGATGAGGTATGTATCTCGAGATATTCCCGCTAATAGACTGCGGAGGTTAGTTGGGGAATTTTCTACCACTCACTTGTTTGTAATAACACGATAAAAATCTATATCGTTAAGGGAATAGCAACTGGCGATTATGGTGTTAATTTACTAATTAAGAAGTTTTTAATAAATTTCGTAACTTCTAACAGGAGGAATAGGAAAAAGTTATCGGATCGAAAAATATATACGACGATGGAATGAAATGTTTCCCGCCCAAGAAAAATACAAGAATTTTCAAATGAACGGTTGTTGCCATGTGCTTCACCGGCCGACATGTTTTCGTAGGACTGTCAGGGGTGTTTTAATTTCGGACAAATTTAATTTAAGATATTTTCAAAAGAAGTTTATTGTGATGAATTTTTCAAAAATATTTGCATTTTCATTGGAAAATTGGAATAGTGACGTGGTGTGACAATGGGATTCCTCTCACGTCATCGAAATTAACGGACATTGAGAATGAGGAGAAGATAGCCTCGAAACGTCTTTCACATGTTTTATCTCTAGACCAGGTATGGGCAACCTCCGGCCCGCGGGCCACATGCGGCCCTCGAGTAAGATTTGCCCGGCCCGCTACTGAATTCTTTCGTTGCATATTAGCACGGCCCGTCTAAACTTAATTCATAATGAATCATAAGGATACTACAAAAATGTATATTTTTCAAGATTACTCCCAGCATAAAACTTCTACAAAAAAGGTTGCCCATGCCTGCTGTAAACTATTAATTAAAAAATATATTGACCCTCTACTCAGATAATTTTTCTTGCATACAATACTTTCAAAAGAGTCCATCTCATATTGCATAATTATCCAACAACAAAACAAAATTGTCCAATATGAGTCAAAATACAAAAGCGTTAAAATAAATAGTGTGGGGTAATCTCCTCGAAACTCTTGGAAAGAGAGTCTACTATATGAGAATGTTACATCATATCTACCATACGTACGATATTACACAATATGGCGTCACTTATCTACAATCCATCGTGTAATATGCACCGTTTCCCGCAACTTATGTTTCAAATTAAAGCAAATTTCAAACAAAATTTGTAAGGGAAAATATTATCCTATCACAGGAAATCCGTACTTTTATTATTTTTAATATTAAAGTTTTGCACGACATATTTTCAGAACGCCGATTTAGTACTTGACGCCATACGAGGTCGGAGTTACGATGTTTTTAGACATAGCAAAAAACACTAGTAGTGGTTTGGACCATATCTTTAACAACCACGAGTTTACCTCAACATTACGATAAGATGCATGGAACCCAACTTTGGGTCTTTTAAGTCATTATCAAGTCGTATGTTACGTTAAATAAGTACAATGTAAGCAATGTAAACGCTAGTAAAAATCGGGTCATACGTTAGCAGATTCGAGTGAATATTCAGTTTCAAGCAATTAAGGCGTCTATTCTCGAATCGTTTCAACGTATCTACGACCGTATTATGAAAGGATTGATCGCATTCCTGCCAACGTACGGTCGCACCGAAAACGAGCAACTCGTCAGGTAGAATGTTAACGTTTACCTGATATGATTTTATAAATAAATTTGACGAATGCCTCGTGTAAAATTCTGGCATTTTACATAACTTATGCATCAATTTAAAACAGAAGAAAGATCGTAACAATTGAAACAAAATTTCTAAGAGAAAATGTATTCTTGCTATTTCGGGAAAGCCGCATTTTTGAAGTTTCGGAAGGAAATTTTTACATGTAAATAGGGTAAAATAAAGGCGCATGCTTACTGTTTAGACAAAGAAATGTAAACCTTAGTAAAATTAAGTCAATATGTTAAGAAATGATGAAGACGAAGATAGGGCATTTCTACGGGCAACACATCTAGCGCCGAGTGCGATAAATAAACCAGCGGTCCGAAAACTAAACTGATTTGCTAATATTTTGTTTAAATAGAAATAGTAAGCTATTTTCGGAACCCAAAATCTCAATAAAAGAAAATCTGGATTACTATCCATATAGAAACCTAATTAAATTAGGTACGGTAAGGGGGCAGCTACCAAATAGCTGTGCAAAAGCTCACTAAGTAAGCACAATGTGCATATCCAAATGATCCGTGAACTTAATTTTCCTCCTAGGTCGTTATACGGAGAGTCATCCAGATTTTATTTTATTAACATCTTGTTTGTTTTAATATTCCTTTCTTTTACACTCAGCAACTTACTTTTACTTCATATAATCTTATAAATCTAAGTTGCTTTAGTCAATATATTTCGGAGTGTTTGGATAAACGGGGACAAGTTGACGTCATATATACCGACTTCGAAAAGGCCTTCGACCAGATAGACTACCACGTTCTACTCAGTAAGCTGTCAGCGGTGGGATTCTCTCCAACTCTTCTGCGTTTCTTTGAATCATACTTGACCTGCAGAAAGCAGTATGTCGAGTATCGGGGTCATAAATCAAAAATGTTCTCTCCCACATCTGGCGTGCCTCAAGGTTGAAATTTGGTACCTATTCTCTTCTTAGTATATATAAATGATATAGTGAATAATTTGCAGTGTGAGTCGTTGTTATTTGCTGATGACTTGAAGATTTTCCTTAAAATTGAAAAGATAGAGGATTGTCTTACTTTACAAAAAGATCTGGACAGTCTAAGTTCTTGGTGCATGGAAAACCACTTGCAACTTAATGTGAACAAATGCAAAACTATAACTTACACTAGGAAACACCAAATAATTTATTATGATTATACTATGAATGATATCAATTTACAACGTTGTACGTCTATAAAAGACTTGGGTATACTTTTTGACGCCGGCTTTTATTTTGTAGATCATATAAATGAAATCATAGCAAGCTCTTATCGAACTTTTGGTTTTATTTACCGAAACTGTAGAGATTTTACTAATACGGATTGTTTAAGTTTATTATACAACGCCTTCATCAGGTCAAAGCTAGAATATGGTTGGATTATTTGGTACCCCGTATATGCCGTACATATAAAAACTTAGAACAGGTTCAACGACGGTTCCTAAAGTACTTAGTGTATATTAATGACCATGTGTACCCAGAAAGGGGATATGATTATGCATTGCTACTCAATAGATTTAACTACACTTCCTTACAAACCAGGCGGACTGTTGCTAGCATCAAATTGCTCCTTAACTTGTTAAATAATAAAATTGATTGTCCGTGGTTACTTGGAAAAATCAATTTTAATGTGCCCAGACTATCTGCAGGACATTCATCCATTTTTTACCTGGATGGCATAAGAACAAATGCGATGCTTAAAGCACCCATCTATATAATGTGCCATAATTTTGATTTGTTTTGTAGCAATGCTGATCTGCATTTTGATCGGTTTACGGATATTATCAGTAGTATTGTTAGTTTGTAATATTGTTATATACTCTTATTTACTTGTAGAATAGCTTTTTTATTATTGTGTACAAATTTTGTTAGTGGCAGTAAGCTCTTTATTATTGGTTTTTTATTGTTACGAACGTATTCGCATATATATTTTCTTTTTCGTGTATTAATTTTCCTGTACTTGGGTGTTACCCGTTGGAAATAAATGATTATTATTATTATTATTATTATTATTATAAATAATTTTGGCGCATTAGTCGTGAAATGCATTGTATAATCCAAGCGCAAAACGTCTCATGCGCATTAAAATGTGACGCGAAGGTACAGCTCAATCAGATGGCGGAGGCAGACGGTAAAACCCGAAAGTTTCTATCATTAATGGTTGTCGTGAAAACCTGCATTTCCAAAGAAAGTTAATAGTTAATACGCAAAACAACAAAACTTATATAGATAGAGTAAAAGCATTTTTTAGAATACGATTTTTTGAAGCGGATCGAGAAAGATAAAAGGGTGATTGATATAGGTTACTGTGCGTTGAGAACCAGGTATGTTTGGGATGAGGCGCCTAGCTTAGACTATGAAGAATAGATGGTCGCTTCAAATGCGATGTCTCGCGCAGACCGTTTATTTCCATTTATCTCTTTATTATATTTCTTTTGCAGTTATATACTTGTAATGTGTCACCTAACTTGAAAAATATTCTATTCTATTCTATTTACGTGATCCTTATCTCATATATACTGTGTGTCCTTTATGCATTACTACCCTATTCATCCGTCGCCATAAAGTTCTAGGAAGTTGTTGAGTACAGTTCCGCGAAGATTACGGGCATAGTGGCATCAACGAATTCCCAATCAATTTATTTAATCAACGTTTTCCAAGAAAGAAACGCCATGAATTTCCATACGTGTAATACTGATCCTACGCTCGGTGGCGCGCGCGTGTCGAATATTTTTGGCATAGTACATATATCCTACGATAGGTGGTGCACATGTATACAAATTCAATTCAATTGAATGTAAATAATGACTAATGATCACGCGTGACGAGTAAGCTAGTAGCTTATAAAAACTCACACCCAATTTTGAAATTACCTATTCCGTATATCGCAGAAAGCAGTCTATCAAATAACGCCAAGATTTCTTTTTCTAAGTTCAGTCATCCTGTATATTACAAACGAAAATGTCTCCTTTGATTACGTTCGCTAGTAGATCGCGAAATTAATTGCCGCATAACCAAGGGCGCGCCCTAAACCGTCTATCCTCGGAAATTACTACGGGGTTGCTCACCCTATATCACATATTCGAATCGGACACACGTACATTCCAACCCGCATAACTTCGCATTTGTGTGCATGATATACGAGTACGTATGTATATATGAGCGGCGTCATGCAGATTAGTAATTGTTTACGCGTCGTCGACGACGACGACGATAACAATTAAGGTGTGTCCGTAATTGGGTCACACGGGACGGCGGGTATTTATTGGGGTCGAGGGTAAAAAGATAGTAGCGTGTTCGAGTTCGAATTAAAATTCGAGCACCTACCGTATCTAATACCGTCCTTTCCGGCCGGGATATTACCGTTAGGCTCCAGTCTATCGAGGAATTCATCGCTGTATCCGTTGTAGGGTAGCTTGCCGTGGGTTTGGTCCTCCTGTTCTTCCTTCGATACCGCTGAAATTGAAAAGAAAATAATTGTAATAGAGCTAACATTTGGTCGAATTGAACGAATGCGAAAGATAAATTTATGATATGGTACAGAATAGGGCTGATCGTTCTCTTTTAGTTATAAGCTAGTTGACAAAGGGATTGAAAGTTCGTGCTAAGAATCTAGTAAAATCGTTAAAGACTCGTTTATGGTGATCTGAAACCGATATCTGGATACAACTAATACAAATTAATAATAATACAAACTAATTACAAAGCGCCTACCAGCTAGGTGTAAGTTAAGTTTAGTTAGTTAGTTAAGTTTAGTTTTTATTTTTGTTTGTCTGAATTTTGTATTTAGTTCTGATAAACTTCTGTGACATGATTTATGTGGAAATGAAGCATGGCAATAAAGGTTCTATATATACAACTAATATATCACTAGAGAAAGGTTATTTCCAGATATGTGGAAAACTTCAACTATTACACCTATACGGACAGTGAACAACACAATATTGTGTAAAGAGTATCGGCCTATACATGTACTATCGCCCTATGAAAAAAATGATAGAAGATCTTGTGAAAAAACAATTAACGGAATGGCACCTTTCACGCATGAAAAAGCTCTTGGGACTTTTATTGTATTTCACAGCAAATTGCCTGGGCCCGTAACCGAAACTACCGCTTAAAAGTATTTCCCCACCCCAACAAATGAATGTTGTTTTGATTTAAAAAGAAGCCATCGATTTAACGAGTCCAGAATACAGGAAAGAGTCTTTGAACCAAATAAAAACCATACAAATAAAAATACAGTATACAGTATCCCATGCAAAGATTGCAATAAAATATACATAGGGCAATCAATGCAACACTTAGATGACAGGCCGAAGGGACACAAATGCTCAAAAAATAGCACAGTTTTCTTCTTCTTCTTCTTCTTATCTATCTATTTTCTTCTGATTAAATGGACACCCAAACAACTACAACCCGTACAAAAACAGTGCGGGTTACTGAATTACAACTATAGTAGTTGTAGTGGTCATTATTTTTAATCATTTGGAAAATTCCATGAATTGATTCCTTTAGTGGAGAGTAGTAATTAATATCCACCCCGTCAAATGCAATATCATGACATCCAGTCATTTGCTTTACACGTGAATTTACTTTCGATAAGAGTTGTGCACTAGTCATTTGTAGTAAGTCTATTCCCAATCATATTACGATTATATTTGCATGAATCTTAAAGCTAGAAAAGCGTCTAGTGACGATTTCAAGCGTCTCACATCGAAGCGTCTTTCAGACCTTTTCCCAGTTAACTCTCGCCGCAGAATTTGAGTAAAAGAACTTCGCTCTAAAAAGTCCCAAACACATTCATTTCCCAAGATCCTCCCGAGAACACCTTTTGAAATCCCCAGGGGACGTCAAAACAAGACGTCTAACCAGCGCGTCGGAACGCTACCGCTTGATGGATGTCTTTCTTTAAATAATTTCACCGAGATTACACCACACCGCACCGAAGAATTAATCTCCCGGTTTTGCGGCCGTCGTCGTCGCCGCGGTAATATTTTTAGCGTGACCGCCCCCGGGACACTTACATCCCGCTTAATTAGACGGTGAAGCGCCGCCCGTTGCGAGGTGCGCGTTCCAATTAAGGGCGTTTTAAGAATATTAAAGCGTCGTCGTGTATAGTAATGAAACGAGGTCGTCGCGGTGCGATGACGACGGCGATAACTTCTTCTTTCTTTTAAGAATCGCGCGCGTCGTTTGGGACGCTCGGTGGCGCGGTTTATTATCGTTTAAGTGAAAATAACTTAAACAACTCGCGATGTGAAGGAAAGGGAACGCGGAATTGTTGTTATTATTAGTGTGGAAATTTATTTTTATCGCGTCGGTAATGTCGTCGGATCGCACGTTTATTAATAGTTTCGTATATTTAACGGGACGGAGGACGTCGCATTCTTGAAATTTTTTGAAGCCGTCGTCATTCCGAAATGGTTACATCTATAGTGGAAGTATAGGGAAAAAGGATGATAGTACAGTACATTATTACTTCTTTTACTTTATCATCTTAGGGATATCAATGGCATCTCACAGGCACGGAAAATCTTGTATTTCATAGCAAATTGCCTGGGCCCATAACCTACACTACCGGTTCAAAATATTTCCCCATCACGAAAATTGAATATTGTGGAAGATTACAAAAAATCTTCTGATGAGTAGTATTTATAGTGCATTGGAAGTAAGTAAAAATTATCAAAAACGATATATATATATTGTCGCGGTTGTATTGCACTGAGTAGTTTCTTGGACGTTGGACATACGCCAGCAAGCTCCAGATGAAGATTGAGATGTCGAGAAGTCAGTTCCTATAAAAACAAAAACGACATGTGGAAGAACGCGCGAGAAAGTGCTCTACTGTGTGTATAAACACACTCCTGTTCACGCAAGTTGGAACAGTTAAATGTTCTGGACCAGAAGTGTTGTACTTGCATAAAACTAACCATAAAAATTATTTTGATACAGCAAAATATAGTTTTATTGACATAAAATGGTAGAAAATAATTGTATTTATCCAATAAAAATACTACACATTATCTAAAAATCCACTTTTTGCATTCAAGACTGCCCCAACAATTATCGGTATCCTTTAGACGAAGTTTTGACAGAGTGTTGGCCTGCAAACTGTCTCACTGCCGTATCTCAAAGATGTTGTTTGGTAGTTGGAGCCGCTGTTCGTTCATCCAGATTATCCGACAAGAGCTCAATAGCGTTAGGATCGTGACTGTGTGGAAGGCACGACATTTTTTGAAAGACGTACACATCTGCTTCTTGTGCATTCTAATAATTCTTACACAATAATGCCGTGTGTTTAGGATCATTATCCTGCATAACAATGGCATTATCCCCTATCAATCAGTTTTATAGTGCTCTTTTCTCATGATACCTTTAATCTGTACCAAATCTCCTACTCTTGGGTATGAGAAGCAACCCCACACCATTACAGAACTAGCATCGTGTTTTACAGTGGGCGCTACACATTAAGGAAGCAATTTTTCTGCCTTCGACTTTCGAACGTAAATTCTTCTGTTTGTCCAAAAACTTGTGTTCTGGCTCTTTCACTATGTGTGTTGTTCCTAACACTTTCTTCAGTTTTCAATTTCTTCGCGTCATAGTCAACTGCTCTTTCACCACTTTTATGATAACCAATTATTATAGAGGGCATTTCACTTGAAAGTTCATTCATTTTCGGCATATTTACGATTCACACAACAAAGTTCAAGGTCGTGTCGTATACATAATTAATTTGAATTAGTTAATGTTTTCTTTATGCAAAAACCAAACATACGCTAAAAATTCGTCGCATTCTTAACTAAAGTGCAGTATATCGTTTTCTGATAATAAAAAAATAGATCTACACCGGTAAATCCTACCCGAAAGCGGTACAAGATTATTGCCTTAGCTACTGATGTGCCCTTATTTCCAGAAATACCGTAAATTTTATGATCGCGGCTACAATTCTTTTTACAGACAGATTAAAATCATCAACCAAGCGGCTGGTAATGACGATGATGTAAAATTCGTATTAGTTGCGGTAATAAGAATTAGCACTATTGTTTCCAATTTAATTGTATAGCAAATTGCTTGCATGAAAGTCTGTGAGCATACCAGCAGCCCTCAAGAAAGATTACTTTTTACCGCTTAAACAAATTGCCACCAAATGTGTGCTAAATATTATGAAAACCTCAAAGTCATCAGTTTCCTTTCTTGTCAAGGATTATTTTCAAAACTCAAAGCAAAGAAACTATTTCTTAAAAAATTACACTACGAAGCCGGCCAAAATTTAGCTGTTCATTCAGAAATATTTTACACGAACCTCGCGACCAGTCTTTACCACATATGCAAAATTCGTATTAGCTCTAGCATCTTTAACAATTTATATAAATACTTTCCCTAATTCCACATCTGATTGCATATACTGCTTAGTTTTCTCCACCTACTTCTGACATAAAAAGCGAGTTTCTTTAATTTTATAACACAATCCAAAAAAAAAATATGGGTGGGCAAATGCGTTTGAGTGGTAGTGTATGTATACCAATTTTGCAAATCTATGAGAATTTTAGAACTTAATATTCGAACTTTCTCAAAGTCGATCCAAAAGGATCCGCTCAAGTTGTGAGAAAATTCGCATTCGCGTCCACCCTTTTAAGACCAGCATGCATACAATCCGTGTGACACGCGTAAATATTTCCATAACACATTCGAAGGCGATAACTTAACATAAATACTTTTGGCGGGTCCGGAGAGAAGCGGCCCTTGCCGCGACGGAAAAGGAAGAATTTCGCCCGGATCGATAACGGGGTCACAGTCCTGAGCAGAATCTCTAAGCCCGGCTGACGGCTTGCACCCAGATTCGCCGGTATGTAGGTCGTCCGACAATGGCACCGCTCCGGAACGGGGCGCGCATCGCTTCAATAGGTGTTTACGTTTCCGTTATCATTCGGCGAAGGAAGAGGCGGCGGTCGCGGCATAATAAAAATTTTACCGCCTCATGACGAGAAGGCGCGTGTAAAAAGACCGGGGCGAGGATGAAAAATGTATGAGGGAAAAATTTCTTTTGCCCTCGTCGGTTGGTGTAAAAGGATTCGTTTTACGTATGTATATAAATTCTTTGAAGACGATGGACTTAATTTTACCATGGCTACGCCCATTTCCCCTGATCTTGACCCCATTTAACAGTGATCGAAAGAGGGCACTCGAATTTTTCGCCTCAAACAAGAAATTGAAGTTGAACATTTCATCTTGATTATGCCCAGATGTTTCAAATTACGAGGGCTGTTTCGAATGTTCTAGTACATGTGCGTACACCTTATAGATCCCGCTATTAGTTAGAAACAAATTTTGATACACTTACACAGGCTACCTTATTTAGTATTCTTCAACTAATTGACTGCTGATTTTGCAATCCTGGAAGACGCGACTGAATCACATTTTCTTTTCCTTTTTTATATTCAAAATTAAAAATTTCCAAATATATCATAAAAGATCTTTTCACTATTTCTTGTAGTTCCAATTTAGAATTCTTACCATTCCGTTTCTTATCGTACAATTAATTATTTCCAATTGTTACGTTTTCTCTCAGTATCCCTCTTGAACCACCTTAAGATGAGTTATAGGAAGAAGTTACGGTGAGGAAATCTCGATCGTCGTGTGGGCGCGAGTTATTGGCGGAATTAAATCGTGGAACGCGGTTCTTGCGGCACGCCCGTCCCCCCAATTATTGCGATTGTTAGTGTTACGACATCCGAGACGGATCGTTCGTGAGGGTCGAAACGGGCTCGTTGACGGCAATATCGAGAGGAAAATATGGCGTCAATTTCGCAAAAATGTTCGCAAAGATTCGAACGTGTTTCCGCACTTCGTTCCCAATTACGTTCGAGATGATTCTAGGTGAAGCTGTAAGGTATCTAGGAAGTCCTTCTTGTTGGCAGAAAATTTGGTTTATATGTTCTCGTTATTTTAATTTGGCCAACAATACACGATTATACGTACCCACACTTTGTCTGTTTAGAATTTCTACCTACATAAATTTTTGTCCATAGATCTTTGTATCTGAGACGAGCGTAAATCGTGCCCCTAACTTCACCGGTAACACTTGAGAAAGATAGTCAAATGAATAGATTGTCTCTACTCATACGATAAAACAATGACGTAGGTAAAAACTTAAAATAGACAAAGTGTATAGCCAGCATCTTTACTTTTTCATTTATTTGACTGTAAGCTGTAACTGTAGCTATTAAGAAGGTAATACTGAAAGTAAGTCTGATGTATTTTATTCGCGAAGAGCTCTAATTTGATGTACCGCCGAGTAGAGTAGCCGCGTGAACGTTGTACTGGCTCTATACAACTTGTATCACATATATATATATACATATATAGATATAGATATATAGGAAAATGTCATCCGATCGGATTTTGCGTAATGATGAATTACTGATCAAATCTGTAGTCGAAAAATTAGTGTCTCCTGATGAGTTTATGGATTCCTTACGGTCGATTTTAACAAATAAAATCTCGAGTGTCCTTGAAGAGGTCAATAAGAAGGTATTATCCTTGGAATCAAAATTAAATGAAGCCTACGATAAAATCGACGACTTGGAGCAGTGTACTAGAGGTAATAATTTGAGGATCTTTGGTATTTCGGAAACGAAAAACGTTACGCATAAGGTGATTAATATTTTTCAAGAAAAATTAAATGTCCGCGTAAATGAGAATATGATTGACTCCTGTCATCGTTTGTGGTCAAGGGAGAGTACCTCAAGAAATGTAATAGTCAAGTTCTGTTCTAGAGATTTGAGGAATTCCATCTATAATAATAAGAAGAGGCTGAAGGGGTCAAAAATGGTTATAAGAGAAGATTTAACTAAACGTAGAATTCAGCTTTTTAAAGAAGTACAGAAAAAGTTTGACAGCAAGCAGGTTTGGACTAGTAACGCCATTATTTATTGTAAATTTAATAATAAAATTCATAAATTTAAAACATTTTCCGATCTGTCGCAAATAAATACAACATAAACTTTTTTATCTCCTCGCTCTCTGGAGCCGGCCGATGTTCTTGTTGGCAAAAAGTTATATTTTGCTTTTTCTCTTTTCTTGCTTTGGCAGCTGTTTGTATCCATCATTTTTATATTATACCTAAGGCTATTATTATTTCTATATCCTTTATATTTAACATTAATATTAGTTTGCATTTTGTATTGTTATGCTCTATTGAAACATTTGTATCATAATTGCCACTAAATTGCTTCATGTTGGTATCCCAGATAATTCAATACTTATTCCTGGATATAACTTAATTAGACGAGATAGAGCTGGGCGTGGTGGAGGAATTGCAGTCTACATGAGAAGTTATATATTGTTTGTTTTGTTTCAGACTGGGTCTGATATTGAACAAATTTTTTAATTCTACATATATCACATTTCAAAATTGCTCTTGGCGCGGTCTACAAACCACCACTACTGAACTATAAATTCTTTTTGGATTGTATTGAGAATACTATTACAACTATCTTGCCTAAATATGACAGAATTTTGCTTTGTGGGGACTTTAACATAGGCTGCTTGAAGGCCGATGACTACCGAACTACTTACTTGCTTGATTTCTTTGACTCACTGGGTTTTACGCAGTTGGTGGACCAACCGACCAGAACTACGTTGTATACTGCTACTCTTCTTGATCTCTTGTTTGTTACTGATGATGATCTGATTGGTGATAAAAGTGTATTTAATTGCAGCTTCTCTCATCATGATTTTGTTCTCTTTACCATATGTGTCAACTGTGCTAGGCCTTCTCCAACTTTTCATTTGTACAAAAATCTTAGTTCAATTAATCTTCACGACTTTAACTCAGATTTGGTATCCCCTCCGTTGCATCGTTTATTTTTCATGCCTACTGTCGATCATAAAATCAATCTCTTTACTTCCAGTCTTTTATCGCTGTTCGATAAACATGCTTCACTTCTCTTTCGTAAGTTCACCAGGAAACGTGTTCCTTGGCTCACTGACAATTTGAGATTACTAATGTCATTGAGAGATAAGAGCAAGGCCAAATTTCGTAGAACGAGGAATCCACATGATTGGTCTTCATACAAAACTTTAAGAAACTTGACCACAAAAACCTTTAGGCTAGAGCAAAAGAGCATATTTCGATTTCATATCTCGTTCTAATAACTCAGGAGCCATCTGGAATGATCTGCGTGCACTTGGGGTTTCTAAAAGCTGTGATAGTGATATTCCCATGTATTTAAATGATCCTGATGCAGTTAATACTTACTTCATTCAATCATCTGCTCCATTAAATACCGATAGTTCTGATTGGGTCGACTTTTATTACAGAAATTCTAGGCAACCTCCACATTTCTCTTTCAGTACTGTAGATGAACTGGTAATCTCTAAAATAATAACATTTCTTAAGTCTTCTTCTCCGGGCTGTGACGGTCTCTCTGCTGTTATGATTCGGTACTGTTGTCCTACATATATAACGCACATAATTAACACCTGTTTATTAGAAGGAGTATTCCCTGACTGTTGGAAGTGTGCCGTGGTTCGTCCGTTGCCTAAAGTCGGGAATCCCGTTCATTTTCGTGATCTGAGACCTATAAGTTTTCTACCCCGTGCTTTCAAAAATATTGGAAAAAATTATTGCAATGCAATTAACTGAATATCTATCTTCTGCAAATATACTCCCTCCCATTCAATCGGGTTTCCGTGTAGGGTACAGCTGTGAGACAGCACTGTTGAAAGTTACTGACGATCATCTGGAGGCGACGGACAGGGGCTTGGTTTCCTGTCTCATTTTATTGGACTACAGTAAAGCCTTCGATAAAGTTAATCATCGTGTTCTCCTGTCTATTTTGCATAACATTGGTCTTAACAATGTATCTTTATCACTTTTCGAAAATTATTTGGGCAATCGTAAACAGTGTGTTAGAATTGGTAACAGCACATCGGCTCTTCTTGATATTCCCCATGGGGTTCCTCAGGGATCTATTGTTGGGCCTATCCTGTTTACAATATATACTTCTCATTTCTTCTATGGACTTAAACACTGTAAAACACATGTTTATGCAGATGATACACAATTGTATTATTCCTTTCGGCCTACTGATTGGAGACTAGCTGTTGACAGCATTAATAAGGATTTAAGCTATCTACATCGAATTTCTGTGGAACACGGTTTGACGATAAATCCGGATAAATCAAAAGCAATTCTTTTGGGCCCCAGGAAAACATGTTGCAACATCTCTTGTGTTTTTAATACAGAAATTAATAATGTCAAAATTCCACTTGTCGAAAGTGTAAAAAGCCTCGGGCTTATTTTAGATAATACACACAGATATCGGAAACAGATCTCGCTTTATATTCGTAATGCTTATCTTAATTTGAAAAAACTGTTTCCTTATAGGCACGTGTTTAATGAAACTATTAAAAAAATTAGGCGAAACTTTTGTCCTCTCACAATTCGCATACTGTGTACCAATTTATCATTCAGCTCTGGATACTTTTACTCAAAATCGCATACAAAAAGTGCAAAATTCATGTTTGAGGTATATTTATGGCATACGTAAATTTGACCATATTTCCCATAAATTGGACTGGGCCCGATGGCTCAATATGCATGATAGACGGGAATTTCGCTGCCTGGGTTTATATCATAAAATACTATCTTTGAGGTCTCCGCCGTATCTGTATCAAAAGATCACATTTAGGACAGATGTACATAATCTCAATACAAGATTTCGGGACAAAATTTCTCCACCATAACATAAAACGGTACTTTATGAAAGATCCTTCTCATTTCAAATCTATATATTGTACAACAGTTTACCTGTTGAAGTTTCGTGTAGTGCCTCATTTAGTAGCAGTTTGAGGGAATATCTGAGAGATGGGCGGGGTTCTGGTGCACGCAAGTAGTTTCTCATTTTGGTTTACACTTTTTAGACAGGAATGCTATTTACTTTTCTTTAAAAAATGTTAAATATTTTGTTGCTTAAATTGGTATGAATTAGTAGTAGTGCTTTTCTTTTCTTTTTCTTTTATTTTGCCTCTATTTGCATCATCGAAATCTTTTAGATTTAGGCAGTGTATGTGTGTATATGTGTATATGTATATGCATATATTTGGGTGTGCATATATGTATTCTAATATATCAAGGTTGAGTTGCAAAGCAGCATTAGCTGAACTTCGCCTTGAGATTGCGACCTTCACTCTCTCGTGTGTATATGTATCTATATTTTGTAAGAGTTGATGCAATAAAGACATTATTATTATTCTTATTATTATTATTATGTGCAACACGACTAGCTTCTAAATATATTCATTTTTTGATAAAAATTTAGGAAGAGTAACTATTGATTTATACCGCTTATAACTTCAAAATCCGGGACTTTCCAAGCATGATCTTAACTATTTTTAAGTGATGAATGAATACATTTACAAAGAATTAAAATACAATTTTATGGTTCTGTCAGAAACTGCAGTCTACTTTAGCCCAACTGTTTTTAAATGACAGCAATTTACAAATACTAAAATCAAATAGTCTGACCGAAATCTCTGTTGTATATTCATTCCTTTCCTGATACTTTCCTAACATTTTTACGACAATTCCGACCGTTTCCCACTGACGAAAATTTAAGAAATTGACTGCCCAACCGTAATACGTGGTTTTCAACATTAAATTTAAGTAAATCTGACTAAATGTTGAATGATTAGGGCGAATTTTTGTCTGGCTATTAAAAACGATAGCCGCAGCTCCCCGTGAGATTATAACACAAGTTTTTCGGCACGGACCATGGCTATTATATTTGAGCACATCGCAGAAGGGGCAGTATTCAAACTCTTACAAGATTTGCATCTAAGTGATACCGTTTTTGATAGCCATAGCCTGATATGTAAACACATTGTGGCTATCATATTTGATAGCCAAAGCCCAAACGGAAACATCACTGGCTATTAAATATTATAGTCATGGCAGTCAATGTGTTAAATAAATTGAAATGTGGCTTACTGATTTTATTGGAAATTTCAGCTAAAAAACTATTGGATCTATCGGAAAATTCTGTCGCGTTTTCTTGCTTATTTTCCTACACTTTCTCGCAATCATTTTTGGCTATTTCTAAACGACAAACTTAGAGGAAATGAAACGTGATCTGATAAATCTGTCGGATATTGTGGTCCAGTTTAGTCGTTTCGAGTGATCAACGTTGAAAGAAACTCCAAGGTCTGTTGGAAGTTTCTGTCACATTTCGTTCCTTTTGTAACACTTTCCTACTATTTTTACGCCAGTTTTGGCCGTTTCCAAACCTCAAGAACTTCAAGAAAATGTACTTAATAAAATGACAGTAGTTGTGTCGTGTCAGAAACTTTTGACATTTTCGTAATACATAATTCTACGATTATAGTTTTAGATGCTGTAGAGCAGAGCTGGGCAAACGATCGAACGCAGATATTTTAAATAATTTACCAGGTTAATTTGAAATCTTTTAATTTAAAATGTGTACCTAAAATTTTAGCAGACGATGAAACATGAATTTAAAATTAAACACGTACCTATTCTACAACTGACATGATCAATTCCCAAGCAATTAATCCAAAATATTTATCAATAAAGTACCTACATTACACATATAGTAAACACGATGTATTTAATATATTATTATCAATAAAGACCTTAATTAAATTTTTATTTATTTTGAATTTAACCCAGTTGTCGAACTCGAACGCCCATAAATAAGAAAAATTAATGTCGATTATACCAGTATTAAGTTTGCCCATCCCTGCTCTAGAGTGATATAAGCATAAAAAATTGAAGTATGATATGTTGCATTTTTATTTCCTTTTCTGATATTTTTTGGAAATCGTTGCTGTTTTCATGAGTCACCCGCTATGATGAGGTACTAAGAGAACAACATGGGGTGAAAATGAATGCAAACAACACTAAAGTAATGGCAATATCGGTACAAGAAGTGAAAATGAATATCAAGATTGACAAAAAATGAAATAGAGCAAGTCAAACAATATAAATACTTGGGAGTGCCCATACCACCATTCACCATTCTATTCGCTGAATGGAGCAGGGAAAAAGAAATAAAACAAAGTACAAAGATGAAAGTATACAAGGCGATCTACAGATATTTAGTGATACAAATCCGACCGACTACACGGTTTTTGAGCCTCTTTTGACGGATTTATTGCCAGAAAAGCGTTCTGAAGCGATTCTTAACGTAAATCGGACATCGGAAAAAGGTGGTGAAATGTGGATAAACGAGACAAAAAAGCAGAATAAGAGCGGTAGAAATAAAATGCCTAAGACGAACATGTGGAGTGACCCTGCGGGACAAAGTCGGAAGTGAACAAATAAGAGGAAAGTTGAAAATTGGGAGCATGGAAGAATACGTAGAAGGAAGACAATTCGGATGATGGGGACACGTTGAAAGAATGGATTAAACACCACAAGTGAAAGAAGTATACGAAGCTAAAAGGCAAGGGAAAAGAGGAAGAGGGAGACCAAGGAAGAAGTGGGACGACGCTAAGAAGAAGGCAACTAGATTGGCAGGGAATCAAGGAAGACTTGGAAAGAATTCGTGAATGGATAGACAGAATCAACGTGTTTACACCCGAAAGGGTAGAAAGGCCTACATCAACCATCAAATGACAGTGATGGATGGACCTACGCAGAAAGTCATTTCTTAAGCGGTTGCGCAGTGTTGGAATTTTCTAGGATGAAGTATAAGGCATTTTAGACACAAAATACCTGGAAACGTTTGCAATTTCGTATAAACTACTGGAGTACTAGTTACTATTCTGTAATGCTTCGTAAGGTGGTACTGTGAGGTATTGGGTATAGTCCAAGTAAATTCTAATAAAATGAAATAAAGATCAATCACTTACTTTGAGAAATATTACCCATCTATGGCCTATGTATCTCGAATAGCACATACGTAACTGCACAATAGTTCTTGCCGGCGATAGCGCTAAATTATGAATAAGCAGCAACATCTGCACACGTCATTTCCCTTCTAAATTATCCTCCCAATGGTAAAAGTTTCTTTGAATCACCACCATTAAGAAGTGATTAGAATAGTTTTGATAATTTGCAAGAAATGCAACTTCACTTGAATTTATCGATTTATAACGTCTTGAGGAATGTCACTCTAGACTTGATGAGGTCTGCAGTTTCTCAAATCACAATAATCATCAATAATGGATCCGCACTGATTACATGTACGATCACGCACGCAACTTGAACACGCAGGAACGCGTTGCACGTCGAATCGAAACGTCCTGCGAAACCGCCGTATCAACACAATAGCCACGAGAACAATTCAATTAGGCCGTTCAATTAGCCGATAAGAACGGCGAAATTACAACGCAGCACCCCGACCGACGGGCCCCCTAGTCAGGATGGGAGGAATTCCGACATTATTCCAATAATAGGTGCTCGAGCCACCGTTTCTAGACGGCACAGGAGAAAGTGTAATTAGCAACCGTTAGAACAATACAATTACTGCATAATCCGATATTCATCATCGCCGTACCTCCGAGGGGGAATTCCCTACGAGTTGCGTTTCTGGAATTACTAAACAGAAAAAATGGAAAAGCGAATATAAATAATAGACGCTAAAGGCGAGTGTACGCGGGCGCAATTGATATACAACCGTCTCCCGTTGTTTCGAGAGGATAAACCCGGTTGACAGGCGAGATGCGCTTCGATAAATTACGAGGGGGCTTAGCGCGAGAGGTGTCTCGGGTCTACGTAAAATTATCAAATATTGGATTATGCCCTGGGGACGCACGGTGACCGGAGCGCACCCCCTCGTGAACCCGAGTTTCCGTTTTGTCACGTTAAATTTTTGAGCGTTTATTATCGCCTTGTATGTAAATCGATTTGGGGTATTATCCAGTTGTTGTTTCGTACGCGTATGAATATTTATTGCGAATGTTTCTCGTATACAATGGATGGGGTTAAGATTTACATACAAATATGCATTCTAATGCATATCGTGGAAGAAAGCGTATTTAGATTCGATAGAATTGCTTTTATAACATTTTTATACCTTACTTTCGATTTGTTCTTCACACGTAAGGAAACTGCTATTATTATTATTATTATTATTATTTCCTCTACTTCTAGTATTATTTTTACTATTTTTATTATTATTATTCTAATTATTATTATTTACAGTCTACTTAAAAAGATGTTTAGCGCAAAAAGAATCGTTTTTATGATTCCTTAGTTAGTAAAAGCCCAATTGGAAATGTATCTATAGTCGGCTGCTTCCGCTCGTGTCACGGTTACTACACTATTAAATTCACCAAATTTTATATTTTTACCTTATATGTATAGTGGAGTGAGAATTTAGTTAATTTCTTAACAAAATTGCACCGTCCTAGCCCTTAATTAATGATATAAAAGGAATAAATTATAACAAATTGTATTTATAAATTTTGAGAAATATTTAACATAAAATCAAGAAAATTACCTAGTGTTGTGTGTGTGTGAGTGTAATTTCTTTTATTCGATGATGGTTCTTCCTATGTCTCCTCTCTTAACTTCTTTTCTCGATGCAGCTCCATTTTCTATGGATTCTTCCCTCTCTTAACTTCTTTTCTGTGTGGCTCTATTCTCTATGGATTCTTCCTTTCTTTTAATTCTTTTTCTCCGGTGTGGTGAGGTTCTTTTATTCGCTGTTACTTCTTCTTAAAACCCTTTTATTCGAAATATATTTATAGATTTATTTATTGACTTATCTATCCTGTCAATTTTCTTCGTCGTTAACCAAACAAACTTTTTATTATTCTTTCTGGAAACCAGGGCTACACTACATTATTTCTCCGTTGTCCACGACACGAAAACTTTAATTCTGCTTGATTCCAGTTCATCCAGGCATAATACGTTGTTATAGAAGCCTGTATTGAATGTCGATGTATCTTTGGTTATTATCCAGTAATTATAATGCATTCTTGTAACGTAAAAGTGTTGTATGTATGTGTCGGAATGTTTACAATGCTTTTCTATCTTTTAATCGATGCTTTTTATAATCATTATTAATTTTATTTCTAGTTACATTTATTTCTCCCATTAAACGTCTCTGGCTGGAGTTAAAATAAGAAGCTAACACCCGTAGGGTAATAAAATGCTCAAAAGGTGGTGGGCGTGGTGTCGAAAAGGTACAAATAGAACCCCAAAACAAACGGAATGTCAAATGAAGATCATAACCTCAATACTAACTGTGAATTTTAATATATTGAATTGTAATAAATGATGAATTTTCTAATGGTAATTAACCATTCGAGTATTACTATAATACAATAGCTTGGAAAATATGCATTAAAAAATCGCAAAAATTTGCATTCAAATATGCACTAAAACGTTGAGAAGTATGCTCTTAAAAATGCATTTACGCACCTATGCATGCTTTTAAGCCAAAAATACGCAAAAAGTTCACTTTAACGGAATTTGCACTTGTTACTCAGCACAAAAAAATTAAAACATTTTACAAAAATAACGTCACACTTATTTACAATAAACCATCATAGATACATACATAAATTGCACTATCTCATTAAGTTAAAACAATACAATACTAAAACTTTTTCTATATTATCCATTTATTTTATTCTTATTCTATTTTATTGTTTTATTTATTATTGTTGACCATGTCTTTATACAGGTAATAAACATTATTATTATTACTATTATTATTATTACTATTATTATTATTATTGGAAATAGAGCAGGCATGGCAGGGACTGAAGAAAAATATAACCAAAGCAGCTGAAGAAACACTCAAAACAACGAAAAAAAAGGCAGAGACGAAGGAGTGGTTTGATGGAGAATGTGAAAAGGCAAGAAAACGAAAGAATGTAGCCAGAATGGATTGGATTAACACAAAAAAACAGGAGGACAGGAAGACATATGAGACGGAGAGAAACAAAGCAAGCGCGATATATAAAAGCAAAAAGAATGAGTGTATAAATTCGAAACTGGAAGAGATAGAACACTCAAGCCGATGCCATAACACAAGACAATTCTGTAGAAATATGAAACAACTAAATAATAAAGCCGTAAGAACAAGAAGCGTGGAAGATATAAGATATAGGTAAAGCAGAACAGGATCCAGATAAAATAGGAAACATATGGAGAGAATACTACAAAGAGGCCATGTATACGGAAGGAGAAGAAAGTACACAAGAGGATGATGAACAAATAACTGAAAATCAAGACGAGAAAGGAGAACCCCCTAACGAGAAGGAGATACTGCAGGAAATCAGCAGGCTAAGAAACAACAAAGCACCCGGTGAAGATGAAATAGAAGTGGAATTAATCAAGTGCGGAGGACATAAACTACAAACACAAATAAGCGATCTGATTAAGGAAATTTGGAAGCAAAACAGCATGCCCGAAGAATGGTGCACCGGAGTAATAGCGCCTATCTATAAAAAAGGAGATAGAGAAAATTGCAGGAACTACAGACCAATAACGTTGCTAAACGCCACTTACAAAATACTGGCCAATCTGGTAAATACACGATTGAAAGAACAGGCAGAGAAAATCCTTGGTGATTATCAAAATGGGTTCAGACCCAATCGATCGACCATAAATGCTATACACACGGTAGAGCAAATAATCCAGAAGATATGGGAGCATGGCAGAGAAGTATATCTAGTCTTTATTGATTTTCAGGGAGCCTTTGACACCGTCAACAGGAATGAAATGATAGAGGCATTGAAATCAATGGGAATATCAGAAAAATTGAGGGCGCTGGTAAGAATGAGTCTTAGAAATACAAAAGCTAAAGTGAGATACATGCGAACAACGACAGACTCGTTCGAAGTAAACAAAGGAGTAAAACAAGGAGACCCGCTATCTCCAACAATATTCAATTTAGTTTTAGAGAGTGCCATTAGAAAAGCCGAATTAGATAAAAAGAATATAATGGTTGATGGAATGCAAATAATAGCGTATGCAGATGATGTCACAATAATTGGTAGCACAAGAACAGGATTAACACTAGCCCTGGAACGTCTGGAGAGGGAAGCACGAAAACTGGGTATGGAAATCAATGAAACTAAAACAAAATATATGAAGATAGGAAGAACTGAAACCAATACGCGAGGCTACCTGAGAACACAGAACCACAAATTTGAGGAAGTTTCATCGTTCAACTACTTAGGTGTAATAATGGACAGGAATGGGAAAGAGAGGGTGAGACAAAGAATATTAAAAGGACTACAAGCGTTTGGACGAAATAGGTCACCACTGAAAAACAAAACACTAACGAAGAAAACCAAGATCAAGATTTACAAGACTTTAATAAGGCCGGTCATCACGTATGCAATGGAGACTACAGCAATCACTAAAAAGAACAAGGAGACCTAAAGATAGCAGAAAGAAAAGTTTTAAGAGCAATATTAGGGCCGCACGTCACAGAACAGGGAGTAATAAGACCGAAAACTAACAAAGAAATAGAGGATCAACTTGGGGAGAAAATATTATAAGATACACTAAAGCTCAACGGCTGCAATGGGCAGGCCACATCATGAGAAGGAAACCAACGGATATGATAAGAAGAATAACCCAGTGGATTCCGATATGGCCCAGAAGGTAAGGGACGACCAAGGAAGAGATGGAGAGATGCCGTGGAGGAAGATGTAAAAATAATGAAGATAACCGATTGGAGATCAAAAGCAAGGGACAGGAAAGAATGGAGGAAAATAACACAGGCCGCCAGGACTCATAGCATGCTTTAAAACACAGGGAGCAAGAGGAGTAGTTCACCCCATCAAAAGAACTTCAAAAACGTCATAACACGTTAGCCATAGCCCAACGGGCTGAAAGGCTTGATGATGATGATTATTATTATTATTACTCATTGCCTGCGGTCACTTAACATGTGTTTGTAAGATGCTAAAATTCGTTCAACATTACAAGATGTTATTGGAGCATATTTAAATTTACAAATTATGCTCAGTTCTATATCATACATTGTTAATAAAATTTCAATTTAGAATATCATTTATTTGATTAAGTTGCTTAAGACCTACATTTTTTCTAAAACTGAACAATATTTCTTTTATATTATTTGTGGCTGGCAACTGATCAATCTGATCCTTTAATAAATTTATAATGGAAATTGATGTATTTAAACTACATCCTTTAGTTTCTAACTTTGTAATTGCAACTGCAATACAAAGAAACTTGCTTTGGATATATGCTAGCTGATCTCTTAATATGGGATTATTAAAAAGATTTACACATTTTTCAATTGCTACATTGTCGCAGTTAAACTCACTAATTACATTTTTTAATCCATTATAATTTTTTGATATAAATTGAACTGCTCGTAACTAAGTGCCCCATCTGGCTAAAACAGGATCAGGGGGCATGATTTCTTTATAAAGTTGCTCACGTAAGGATGCTTTTACGAATACTTTATTAGTATTTCATACTAATCTATTTACAATGGGGAATTCTAAACCAATACTTTCGGTAACTTTCGGTATTTAAGGCAGGAGCTAAACATGTGCAATTAATTAATTTGGAGAATTCTTTTTTAGATTTTGTGCTGCTTTTATCATGTGCGCGGCAGCATCAGTTATCCCTAAAAGTACATTGTTCGTTGAAACTATTTGTGGCAAATAAAAGCTAGATAAGCTCTCACTTACAAATCGCGCAATACACAGTTAAACCATGGCCTGAGGAGTTTGCTTTTTGTCCTTGTGAGTCGCTGATCTACTTGAAATTTTTATCGCACGTAAGTTCCAAAATATAAATTTTGCATATTTTCCGAGCTCTACTTATATGTAATTCATTTGCCACTTTCTAGTTTATTAGTATGCACTTTTATTAGTACGTAAATCCGAAGGGATGTTTCGAATGTTCTAGGAATTCGGCCTTAGTTCGATAGGTTATTGAAACAATTATATAATTAGCTATCTATTTTCTATATAATAACATTTATTTAGGCAAGCAATATTTTATAAATCTTAAATAAAATTAAAATTATTCAAATGTCTCCGACCAACACCGGAGACCTTCCGAATGTGTCCAGGAAGTCCAGTGACGTCACCAGATTTATTTACAAGCATCAGTTCGTTTTCGTTTTACAAGTTTTCGTAAAGAAATAATGTTTTGGAAAGGTTTAATGTGCGTTTAAGTTTTCACTTGAAACTTGGCTGAAATTGCTGAATACTGAATACTGACATGTTTATGTTGGTGGATGAAATAATATATTTGGTACAGAATTAATGATGATATGAGTAATTACAAATGTTGAAGTATCTAATTAATAATCTAATAAGTAATCTAATTAAGTTATAAATAAAAATTATGCGTACACCCTATTGCGTAAAAAATTTTTACTAGCGAAATGAAAATACAGCTAACCCTCTCATATCCAAACTTCCGACATCTAAAACAACTGATCGGGGTTTCCTGTTGTTTATTGTTGTCACTAGCGTTGATGCTGTACGTGATATGATTAAGCGATATTGGCATCGTAAGATAAAGGCAATCTCGAAGATTGATATGAAAGCAATGCAAACCATACCGCACCATTTAAACGTACGGAGGATTTACGATTTAATTTTGGTCAAACTCATTCAAATTTAGTGTACGATATCCTGCTGATGACGAAACTTTGATCTACTTGCACGAGTCAGCAACCAGACAGCAGTCTACTGTCTCGTCGATAGACTCAAACTAAATCTCAACGATTTTCTGGACTCCGTGATCAACGATTACGATCACTGGAAGAAGCAGTCGACGCCTTCAACGAGGAAATTTTTATTATTCCAGCTGGAGACCGGAGTAATTGGCTTAATATCGGAATTGAACGCAAAATTGTATCAATGTTTCTGGAAAGCAATTTCAACAGGAAAACGTGCGATTTTAAAGTTAATCTTCATCATGGTAAATAGAACAGAACGTGTTTCAAGACGATTCATCATTCAGGTATCTTCCTTGATCTCGATTTATTTCTTCCCATCCCTGAATTTGACACTTTGGTTTGGTGAAGAGAAGTTGCTGTACAGGGAGAGATCACCGACTCGAGTTTTTAATTTGACGAAAAACTAAGTTTTTGAAACTAAAAGATGGAACGATGGATAAGGAATCTTCCATTCTTTTAGTCGTTCAATAATTTGGGCCAACCTGCCAAAAACGTGTCGTCGAGGATAAATTCTGCTTGTATTAAGACTCAGACGAGGGAATTATCAGTTTTAAAGAGTTTTGGCGAAAAAGAAAACATTTCCCCGAATAAATCGGAGTTGATGGGGACTAGGAGCGTACAATTTCTAACTAAAACATTTCCATATCTTCCTCATCGGAGCAAAGCTCGCAATTTCCTCTTTCCACCTTTCTCCATCCATACTCCAAAACTAAATCTTCGTTTAACACAACATTAACACACCAACCGAAGTAGATTATCAAGAACCCGAGGTAAAGGCATTACATACGAACCAAGGAGGGCATCGCAGGCGTAAGTTACCACCCCGACGGATTTGCATCTTAAAACGGGGAAAGAACAAAAGCTCGCAATATGGCTTAGTGTCGGTTATTGTTTCCCGCAGTCTTCGCGAAGGAGGGAAAGACACCCTCTAATCCCAACCACGACGACCGACCCGAAGAGGAATACGCACCATCAACGGCAGACGTGCGGAATTTGTTCGCGACTCCGCGCGCCGCAATCGCGTAGTACCTACATAATCGCATTTCGCTCACGACGACGCGAAGGAAAAGCGAATAAGGGCCTAAGGTCTGGTGATGAATACGATGCACTTGGCTGCGACAAACGCGCGCTAGTATTTTACGCCGGTGCGTTCATCTTAACGTCTCTATTCGCCCGAGACGACGGGTCCTCCATACATCCACCCTCGCTTTGTTTCGTCTGCTGTTCTCATAAATAACTTCCGCCATCAACGGTGCGTGCGTTATGTTCGATGAAAGTACAAGATGTCTTCTTATGCGCGTCGTGTCGCGAAGTGTTTTCTGTTTTCTGACGATGACTCGGTGGTAAATGACATGTCAACGGTGATGGTAGATATTCTCCGTATTTACGGAAGTGTCTGGGGGCGCTGTTGTTTTGACGTTATCCGGCGTTAATTCGATTTCGAGATCTCGAAAATTATGAACTTTCCCCTTCTAGACGGGTTGTTGTTTCTCTTGATGCTAGGTTTGCACCATATATGTTTTTTCGAAGTTAATATTTCGTAAGGGACACCTTACCGGCTCGAGCGTAAGCGTAAACATAAACGTAAGAGCGTTAATATTGAACGACCCTTGGCTTCGTGTGAAAAACAAAGAAAATAAGTATGATCTGCGACTGAGAAGCCATGAGCTAGAGAAAGGGTACAGATCTTCAGCACGGCTTTGCACGAACTGTAATTTTCGTCCACAAATTTCCTGTACTATATGAAAAGTGGTTCTGGACGAATCGCTCTAACATCCAAACGAAGGAAATATCACGAGTTTTGACGTCAAAGTCGTATTCTACACCTTCGAAAACATCTGTACACAGAATTTCGTCTAATTTACAACATATTAATGTTTTTCTGAAATTTCAAAGGGGTACCCCTTGAAATTTCGAAGAAAATCGAAATGGTCGGAAGTACGACTTATTACACATCAAATCGAAGCTTTTCTAGTACAGATTAGGGATAAAATAATTTCGGATACGAGAGACCGTTCATTGAGGAAATATTCAATGAGAAAGTGAGAAGTGGTTCCTGACGAATCGCTCTGGTAAGCTCTAACACCCAAACGAAGGAAATATCACGAGTTTTGACGTCAAAGTCGTATTCTACACCTTTGAAAACATCTGTACACAGAATTTCGTCTAATTTAGAACATATTAATTTTTTTCTGAAATTTCAAAGGAGTACCCCTTGAAATTTCGAAGAAAATCGAAATGGTCGGAAGTACGACTTATTACACATCAAATTGAAGCTTTTCTAGTACAGATTAGGGATAAAATAATTTCGGATACGAGAGACCGTTCATTGAGGAAATATTCAATGAGAAAGTAAGAAGTGGTTCTTGACGAATCGCTCTGGTACGCTTTAACACCCAACCGAAGCAAATTTTACGAGTTTTGACGTCAAAGTCGTATTCTACACCTTCGAAAACATTTGTACACAGAATTTCGTCTAATTTAGAACATATTAATTTTTTTCTGAAATTTCAAAGGAGTACCCCTTCAAATTTCGAAGAAAATCGAAATGGTCGGAAGTACGACTTATTACACATCAAATTGAAGCTTTTCTAGTACAGATTAGGGATAAAATAATTTCGGATACGAGAGACCATTCATTGAGGAAATATTCAATGAGAAAGTGGGAAGTGGTTCCTGACGAATCGCTCTGGTAAGCTCTAACACCCAAACGAAGGAAATATCACGAGTTTTGACGTCAAAGTCGTATTCTACACCTTTGAAAACATCTGTACACAGAATTTCGTCTAATTTAGAACATATTAATTTTTTCTGGAATTTCAAAGGAGTACCCCTTGAAATTTCGAAGAAAATCGAAATGGTCGGAAGTACGACTTATTACACATCAAATCGAAGCTTTTCTAGTACAGATTAAGGATAGAATAATTTCGGATACGAGAGACCGTTCATTGAGGAAATATTCAATGAGAAAGTGAGAAGTGGTTCCTGACGAATCGCTCTGGTAAGCTCTAACACCCAAACGAAGGAAATATCACGAGTTTTGACGTCAAAGTCGTATTCTACACCTTCGAAAACATCTGTACACAGAATTTCGTCTAATTTACAACATATTAATGTTTTTCTGAAATTTCAAAGAAAATCGAAATGGTCGGAAGTACGACTTATTACACATCAAATCGAAGCTTTTCTAGTACAGATTAGGGATAAAATAATTTCGGATACGAGAGACCGTTCATTGAGGAAATATTCAATGAGAAAGTGAGAAGTGGTTCCTGACGAATCGCTCTGGTAAGCTCTAACACCCAAACGAAGGAAATATCACGAGCTTTGACGTCAAAGTCGTATTCTACACCTTTGAAAACATCTGTACACAGAATTTCGTCTAATTTAGAACATATTAATTTTTTCTGAAATTTCAAAGGAGTACCCCTTGAAATTTCGAAGAAAATCGAAATGGTCGGAAGTACGACTTATTACACATCAAATCGAAGCTTTTCTAGTACAGATTAGGGATAAAATAATTTCGGATACGAGAGACCGTTCATTGAGGAAATATTCAATGAGAAAGTGAAAAGTGGTTCCTGACGAATCGCTCTGGTAAGCTCTAACACCCAAACGAAGGAAATATCACGAGTTTTGACGTCAAAGTCGTATTCTACACCTTCGAAAACATCTGTACACAGAATTTCGTCTAATTTACAACATATTAATGTTTTTCTGAAATTTCAAAGAAAATCGAAATGGTCGGAAGTACGACTTATTACACATCAAATCGAAGCTTTTCTAGTACAGATTAGGGATAAAATAATTTCGGATACGAGAGACCGTTCATTGAGGAAATATTCAATGAGAAAGTGAGAAGTGGTTCCTGACGAATCGCTCTGGTAAGCTCTAACACCCAAACGAAGGAAATATCACGAGTTTTGACGTCAAAGTCGTATTCTACACCTTTGAAAACATCTGTACACAGAATTTCGTCTAATTTAGAACATATTAATTTTTTCTGAAATTTCAAAGGAGTACCCCTTGAAATTTCGAAGAAAATCGAAATGGTCGGAAGTACGACTTATTACACATCAAATCGAAGCTTTTCTAGTACAGATTAGGGATAAAATAATTTCGGATACGAGAAACCGTTCATTGAGGAAATATTCAATGAGAAAGTGAGAAGTGGTTCTTGACGAATCGCTCTGGTACGCTCTAACACCCAAACGAAGGAAATATCACGAGTTTTGACGTCAAAGTCGTATTCTACACCTTCGAAAACATTTGTACACAGAATTTCGTATAATTTAGAACATATTAACGTTTTTCTGAAATTTCAAAGGGGTACCCCTTGAAATTTCGAAGAAAATCGAAATGGTCGGAAGTACGACTTATTACACATCAAATTGAAGCTTTTCTAGTACAGATTAGGGATAAAATAATTTCGGATACGAGAAACCGTTCATTGAGGAAATATTCAATGAGAAAGTGAGAAGTGGTTCTTGACGAATCGCTCTGGTACGCTCTAACACCCAAACGAAGCAAATTTGACGAGTTTTGACGTCAAAGTCGTATTCTACACCTTCGAAAACATTTGTACACAGAATTTCGTCTAATTTAGAACATATTAATTTTTTCTGAAATTTCAAAGGGGTACCCCGTCAAATTTCGAAGAAAATCGAAATGGTCGGAAGTACGACTTATTACACATCAAATTGAAGCTTTTCTAGTACAGATTAGGGATAAAATAATTTCGGATACGAGAGACCGTTCATTGAGGAAATATTCAATGAGAAAGTGAGAAGTGGTTCCTGACGAATCGCTCTGGTACGCTCTAACACCCAAACGAAGGAAATATCACGAGTTTTGACGTCAAAGTCGTATTCTACACCTTCGAAAACATCTGCACACAGAATTTCGTCTAATTTAGAATATAATAGTTTTTGAAGCGAATACTTCTTACCACGTTTAGTGCCAGGCATAAGTAGATAATTTGTTACTTGTGCGACGTCTACCCATATCTACCCACTATTTATGACATGGCACTGAACGTGTTAAGGGACCAGGAACAACTTGTCAGTAAGCGTAAGACCGTAAGCGTTAAATTTGGGCGGAGTCAGGCGCTTCGCCAATCGGATTCAAGAATCTTTTAGCCCTATCTATCTTCTTACTGTATTCTTAACGTAAACGAAGGATGTACATATAATCGTATATAAATGTATAAATATTTAGAATTTGCTTAAATAGTCGGTTTTTCACAACTAACAATAACTCATCAAGTTTAGAAAACAGGGAGCTTGAACGATACACCTCCTAAGGATGGAAGATGATAGACCACCAAAAAGAATAGTACAAACAAGAACGATGGGAAACCACAGGAGGGATCCACCAAGGGAGAGATGGATTAAAGCGGTGGCGAGTATTGGTAGAGCAAGAGAAAAGCATGCGAGTGAAATTAATATATTGGTTTTAAACAGGGAAGGTTAGAGGGGATGGGCCAAGAAAACAACGGAAAACAATTCAACACCCTAATATCGGGGAAAAAACACAATTCAGTTGCTGGAGGAAATTGCAAAATCCAAATCAAAATTTAATTCATAGTTCACAAAATAGAAAAACAGGCAACTTGAATGGTATGGACACCTCTTAAGGATGGAAGATGATCGACCACGAAAAAGAATATTACAAACGCAAACGATGAATTATGAAGAGACTAAACGCGACAGATAAACGTATTCACTCAATCAGTGCTTAACCACAAGTTGAAGGTACGTCGATATGACGAAACTATAAGTATTTACAATGGAAGAAAAAGCAACATTTATTTGGCATTTGGAGGCTAGAAAGTTTAATGTTTGCATTGCCAAAGAATTTAGGGTTAGTTTTGTTTAATTTCTATAAGAATAATACGCATACAGCAGAACAGCGCTAATCCGACCCTAACCAGGGTATATCGATTTTACCTGAGAAAAAGAATAATTAAACGAAGTAGCATCCAAAGGAAAGCTAACTCTCTCTCTCACACACAATTCACAAACAGCATCCCTTGAATTCAAGACTTAGGGAAATCTCAATCAATTTTATAATTTCCTCTTTTTCTTGATTTTTGCAAAAGCCAAAACTCATTCGATTTTCCACATCTCCTCCTTTATAATTCATTCACAATAAACCCGCGACGTCATCGAACTTTACAACAATACTCCACACTATTCGTCCCAGTTTTCGCGTTTACTATTTCATAAACAATACGATACGACAACAATACAACTCGAGATAAACGTCCTTACACGCTTAACTTTATTTACACGCGCTTCCATCAACTTTGCCATGTCACTTCCCCTCCCACACCATCATCCCCATACTTTCCGTCCTCTCCCCCGATCCATCCGTACTGCACTTTACATAACCCCTAAGGGTAACTGTTTCTGACAAGTGTCCCCTCGAATTCGGCGTTTAGCGACCGAAGAACGCGCGCGAGGATGCTCGAAATTTACGACGACGGTTTATGATTTTCGAAGGGAAAGTTTACCCACTTCGGCAGACTTCCGGATGGAGGCTCGTCGCATCGAAATCGATCTCGAGTAAGACGCGCGGAACGTAGATTTGCATCAGTTAAAAGTACGATGTCGAAATTAAATAAAAGAGGAAAAGGAAGCGAACCGGAGAAAAACATAGGGAGGCGCCGCCGACGTAATTCGTAATCAAAACGCAGCTAATACCTGAAATACGTGATCGAATTAAGAATGCGGGGTTTAAGGAGGAAATTGTAGATTTCCTTCGAACGTGATCGCAATTAATTTTCCGGCATTTTTATTCGGGCATATTTTTAAATCGGAATCTTAATGTTCAATCGGTAATTCGCTACGCTCGCTGGAAATAAAGTGAATGGGAAGAGGAATTGTTTGTGAGACGGAAACTGTTGAATCGGTGCCTGATGTTTACAGCAATGTCGGCGAAAAGGGGGATTAAAAAAATGGGAAAAAACGTTTTGAAATATTAGTGATGGCAGGGTACAATGAGATGAGATCACTCTATTTTCTAATTATATGCGAGGAAAAAATATTAAATATTAGGTGACCCGGCAAAATAGATTCTTTGATTGAATTCATTTTGAGCATTCGCGATTCCACCGAAATTTGTTATTTCGACCGAAAATTAGCGATCGTTAACAGATGACACAATAATATAATTTCAATTATAGATCGAATGAAACACTTTTCGAATTGAATTGAATTCAATCATAAATATAAAAATATAAAAATGGATCGTGGTTTGTTCGGATGCTTAAAACTGTAAATGATTATCACTTTGTATAAATCGTACATAAAGTTTTCACTAATCAATAATTTACCTTTAAAATAGCCAAAATAAAGAAATCAAACGAACGAAAAAAATGCAATTGAAATTTGGAAAAACTGGAAAAACAAAACAAATCTATAAATAATATCACTCAAAAATGGATAACCCACAGATTCGCAATGATACATTTCGTAAATGTAAACTATTTCACTCGAAGAATCATTAAAAAATTATAAAAATATCGGAAAGTCATTTAACTGTGACCGCACAGCTCAAATTATCAAATCGAAGCTAAGAAAGAACATATGCTGAGCTGTCAAATGGAATGACCTGTTGAGAATTTTTCGACTTTTCTCTTTTCCTAAACTTTCGCGTAGCAATTACGAACAAACCCGCAAAGGGAAGTATCCAATTTTTGTCCAGTAGTTTTCAAGTTTTAAGCATCTGAACGAACCACGATCCATTTTCATATCTACATTGATTTTCTTTTTTCCGACAACTAACTGACACTTTTACACCTCATACAACAACTATGAAAAAGAAAAATTTCTGAACGCCTAAAAAAGACAAAAGACAGAAGACAGAAGACATCAAATGTTTCACAGCTAGGAACATTTTCTCTCGGAAAATTAAATTGCCGTTTTTAGTATTTTCCGTTACTTATTATTTATGTTTCTCGCCGTTTAAACCTTGCCTGAACTTCCACAAATATTTCAAGATCAAAATTAGCCGAATCGGTCCAGCCATTATCAAGTTTTAGCGAGACAATCGAACAGCAATTGATTTTTATATATATAGATTAAAATCAGGAAGAGCTGACCAAATTTTAAAGAGGATTTTTTAAATGATTAGAAAATATAGTATAGGGCACTCACCGAAGAAACCCCTTCCAACGAAATTTCGATTTGCTATCTGATTCTGGGAAGCTTTGACTCTAACCTCGACCAATAAAGTAATGCCACAATTAAGAGATTGCAATCATTAATGTGATGTAATATTACTGACATTATATCATATTCGTAAACACCGCTAGCAATGAGGTTGTTTACAAGAACAAAGACGACGGTCCCATAGGTCGGTCGTTACTTTTCGATTTATTATAAGAAAAGTTAAAAAAAAAAAAAAAACCGTATCCATCTCGCCGAGATTTCGACGTATCACCTGGAATTGTTCACTGTGTCACTCGCAGAACGATATACTGTACTGACGAGTCCTAATGAGGACGAAACTAATTAGTCTGCAGTTGCGTTTTGCGATTGACATAGTCAACATTTCCTACAGGATTATTGGCATATGCAAATTGTGCTTACTTTGTAGGTTTTTGCACGGTTACTTGTTAACTGCCCATTAACGAACCTAATTTTATTATTAGGTCGTTTATAGAGAGTCTTCTACATTTAATATATTATATTATATTATATTGTATTGTATTATATTTTAATAAGAAAAGTTAGTTTGTCTTTTGGGCAGATACAGTTTCGTCCGATAATCTTTGTTTAATCCTTTTCTGATAATGCTAACCGCTTCACCGTGTTACAGTTTCGTCCGGGTCGAATTTTTGGGTATTTACGAGTAGGTACAATTTCGTCCGATAATCTTTAAGTACCTAATCCTTTTATATTAATTTAGAGGTGTATCTTCAATATTAGTTTTAGTGGAAATAACATCTTTGTTATGATACTTTAGATATATTGAATACAAAAAGCAGAGTAGGTTATGTGTTGAATCGGAAAAAAAAAAACACAATAAGTTAAAATTTAAGAATTTATTCTATTACAAAAATATATATGTATATATACATATAAAATAACAAATGAAAAAGAAAAGAAATACTTAAATGGTAGAACAATTACAAACTAATATTTTTAAAATTATGTACTTAGAAGGAATAATAATGTGAAACTAATTGTACATATTGCAGTGTCGTCAGTTCTTCGTTATCGTATTGTTCGATTTTCTTCTTGAGAAAATTTTCGCGTTTTTGTGTGTGAGTGTTCACTTGTCTTTGGTTATTTACACTTTGTATTTGAATATAAATTTCAGCTTGATACTGGCGTAAAACTTCTAAAAAGACAAAGATATTTGGATGGTAGAAACTAAAACTTTTATTTAGATGTGAATGAAATGATTCACATGCGTTGGTCGTTCGTGAGCTGCTTGCACATTTAGCCGCCCAAATTTCGGGAGGAAATATTGAAACCTCTTCTATATAAGTTTCCACTAGGTAGTCCATAAATGCTTGTAGGTTATCATTTTCAGGTGCTATGGGCATCAGATCAAATACGAAATAGTTGCCAACGTTGTTGGGTTCTAAGAAGAGCAGACCGAAACAGTATCCAATCCATTTGCCAATGTCTGTTTTTTCTTTATAATGTTTTGTGAGTCCTAGCTATTGTATTTTTCGCCACCAGGCTTGAGAGATATGAAATCGGCAGCCAATTATTTTAATATTCTGGCACATGGAATTGACAGCTTTGTGTATCGACATTTCAAAATCGATTACAAACTCCGCAGGATGGAATTTCAACGAAAATTCTTCGCATTTTTTACTTACAAACTTTAAACAGTGGTTATAGGTTTCTGAACTTTTGTCTTTGAGTAAACAAAACACTAGGGGTATATAGTGCCCGTTATATTGTCCATGAATGGTAAATAACTGAACAAAATATTTCGAGGAATATTTAAAAGTCCCATCCATAAATATCTTTCTGCACTTACACAAATGTTCCAGGTTTGACTTACAAGAGAATATTACTATACAATGGTTGCTGTCGTTCACAATCAAAAATTTTTCTTCTCTGTTCGTATTAATTTCGGATTTCATATTTTCCAAAGTTTCAAACACTTCTTTTATATTTTTGGGTAAACTCGGAAATGTCTTTCTTCTTTCACCATAGATACTTCGTTTCACCGATTTAAAGTCGGCAATCGTTAATTCACTATTGTCGCATTTTGTTAACAGCGACTGCACAATTCGTTTAGGTTGCACATTAAGTTCTTCTGTAGTTTTACGTTTTGCCGCCGCTACAAGAAATTGCTTTTGTACTCCTAAAGCACTTAATTCAGGATGGACATGGTTCAAATTGCAACGGGATATCAAATTGTCTTCACCCATAGTGTAAACAATACCAGTACATTTTGGTGTCCGACATCTCCACTTTCTTTCGCCAGTTGACAGTTGTTCCGCAAAACAGTATCGGAAGTTGTTCACAAACAATACATCTTTACCACGCTTGCTAACACTTTTTCTCACATTTAAATTTTCCATGTTGTTTTTAACATGTAATAATTAACTGAAAAGTAATTTCTCTAAGTAAGTACATAAATAGAAATTTCCATTAGTGGGTGGGGGAAAGTATCGATTCGTTCGATTAGCAGATTTGCACAAATTATAATATTATTGTTTAGAAAAGAGAGATAATGTCTTGATATTTAACGGCTTTAAAGCCATTTTTAATCCTTTCCTTTACCTGCACAATTTTAATCCTCCTTTACCTGCACCTACCGGCCGGACGAAACTGTATATCCCTAATTTGGACCTGTCCTACTGGCCGGACGAAAGTGTATATTGCAATTTATGCAAATCTGCTAATCGGACGAAACTGTAATCGCCGTGTCTTTTGCCTGGGAAAAATGCGAAAAATTGTCCGAAGAATAAATACATGCCATCAACGTACTGACGAGGTTTGAGATGACGTGGGTATCCACTCCCGGAATAATTTTTAATTCTAGTAGGTAGACAAAATATGGTCTTACTCGAATTGCAATCAACGGTAATAAAATTTCCTTAATGATAGTGGGGGTAGTTAATTCTCCGAACAAATTGAAATCGATTCGGTATTTAGACTTCCAAGAGTTTGATTTTAGTTTCTGTATTTTATTATTATTATTATTATAATAATTATTATTATTGTAATACTTTATTTTATTTTTGAAGAATTTTGCTGTTTTGTTCTATTATAAATATTTTCTTCACTGTATCAGATGCATTAAATTACTATCAATATCGTTGTTTTCAAATTTATGATAGAATTGTGCTTCATTTTCTGTATTTTATCATTATTCCTGTTACTTTGTAATATAATAGTTCTATGTTAGTGTTACAAACATACATTTTATAATTTTTATTATTTAGCAGGAAATTTATATTAAATATGTAATGGAGTTACCGCGCTTATGAAAGCTTTCAAGATCTATTTTTCTGGGTGGATCATTCCCATCTTTTTGGTTTATACTTTATGGGCAATATATCTCCATAATTTCCTGTCCGATGTTTTTTGCCGTCAGTTGTTAATTTCTTTCAAAATTTCAAGTGTTAAACATATAAACCTTTTAATTTTTTTGTTACCAGTAAAATTACAACATTCAAAAGACGACGACCACTGGTACCACTAGTTTTCTTTTGTTTTGGTTTATGTCATTAGAGACATTGTATATGCAGTCTTGGCTATTTCTAGTAGACACTCCGTATTATGAATACATTTATATTTACAGATAAATAGTACTCGGAAATGTTTTCAATGAAACTCCTTAATGCATAAGAATTATGGTCCGATGAATCTAATATAGAGGTATGTAAGAATAGCTATTTAAAATATTAGTAAACGAAGATGAGTTGAATTGCCACGTACTTTACGTTAGTCATCGACGGACCAATTTTTGTATTTTCTAGCTCCCCGAAGTGCTTTTTTGTGCTCTGCAGTTAAGTGTGGTTTTCGCCAAGCAAACTCGTCAACCTAAATAACACTAAATCAAAAAAGCAGCAGAATAAGCATATAAATATAAAATATCTTCTTGACACTAAACAATCGTAGTGATGATGTCAAAAAAGTTTTCTTGTGAACGGGTTTACTTTATCGCATTTACTTTTTTGATTACATCACATAATAACATCGTTAGGATGACAAGAATATGTAAAGTAGGCAATACACGTTCAAATTTGTACATGTAAAATACATGAAATATTACAGGTAAAAATTCACGACAATGACCTTAAAACATACAACATTATCTAAATCTGAAATATTTCGTTTAAAAATGGATGTAGAAATACACGGCGACAATACACGGTCAAATTCAAACTTTCTCAATAAATTCATAAAAAAATATGTTAAGGATTTCAATAGACTCTTAAATTAATAGTTTTTCTATATATTAATACTATTCATTTGTTTTAATTTCAATAGATGCTTTTATTTGTATCAATGTGTTAAAATTAATATTCATTTCTGTTTATGTATGTACTAAATTTAGAATAGTTTCTATGTGTAACTTCTTGTAAGTGCTTGTATTATGTATCAAGCATTATCTAAATTCATCGCCAACAAACGATGAACGCTTTCGATAATGCGTACCGAAAATCCTTAACATACAGATAAAAGAAACTTCGTCGATCGGCTCCAGTACGAACGTACAAAGAGTTATTTATCAAGCGTCGACTACATACATGTGGCCCATTACGCAGGCTACGAGTCGAAAAGGACCGACCGGCTTGACCGACTTGAGTAACGTTCCCTGGAATTGTCGCTTACTTAGGTGAGGCCAGCGCGTTAGAAGAAAGTAATATCAGAAACTTAGCATGAAAACCATATCACCCGAACGTCGTCTCGAACTGACCCGCCTCACCGACGACGTTCGTAGCTTTCTTCGTAAACAGCTGCTATGTACGAGATGTACAAAAATATTTGGGCGGGCCGTCCCTAGGTTTAAAAGCAGAGACAGATCATTCGATCTTTGAATACATAGATGCATAGAATATGAAACGTTTGAGACAAACGTATTTTAAAACGTTAAGAACAAGGCAAAGATATATATATAATTGAACTAATTTGAACAAAACGCATTTTGAAACGTTTAGTCACAAACGTGTGTTAAGTGGGAAACACAAGTACAATTCTTTGTCATTATATCAGAAAATAAAGACACAAATAGGAATACACGCCAAGTGCGTGATATTGAATATAATATAAGTGAGTTGCGAACATTGTGTAAGACAAAAATTTGACCTTGAAACAATATATATATACGAATACGTATTTTTATAATTATTTTATTGCTTTTGTAAATATCAATATGATCTGTCTAAATGTGTTATATGTTATACTATATGTCTATCTAAATGTCTTTTATTGTAAAAATATATGTCAATCTATCTATCTATCTATTTTCTTACTTTTTATCCCCACGCAAACGGGTAACTGTTTGGTGCTCTCTCTAAACCAGGAGACCGTAACAAAATACATGTAATTTGTGATCGTGTATTATGGACTTGTCATTTTTATTATCAACATGTTACACTATAAGTTTGTAAAATTATAAAAAAGTACTCCGATTGCATCTGCTTCAATATGTGTCCTTTAAGAGTATATAAGGAACGTATCTAATTGTAAAAGTACACAATTAAATCCGGAAACAGACATGGACGTAAAGCCCAACTATTCCCGTCGCCCAAAGTGACTAAAAGGAACAAATTATTGATAAGTTTAATGCGCAAGAATGAAACGAAATCTCCCATACCTCAGGAACAATTTATGCCAGCTCAGATCTTTGGAAGGGAACAAATATTATGGATTCGTCCGAAAATGCGCCAAAAGTTAAACCGTGAATAAGTTGAATGATTCGTATCCAAAAAATATATCGGATGGCATCAACATTTACAAATGGAATTTTACTGATTCTTCACTTCTATTATTTTCGCTAAAATCGAAAATGAAATTTACGTAAATTAGAGAGTACTGAACCAATTTAATAAATATCCTCCAATGTAATTATAATTTACGAATTAAATTTAAAAAATTATCTCTGTTGTGAATCGACGTACACGCACAATACACGCGTATTTTTAGCGAGGTAGAACATTAATTCATTAAATAAACACACGAGAACACCATTAATTTCCTCAGTAAACATCACTTTTTCGTTGCCTTTTGAACGTACGTGGAAATTATAAAATGTTGCTTTAATTAAAGGGACACGTAGACGTATGTGTATGTGACGGTACACATTTTACCTCAATCCGCTAGTACGTTACTTTTTTACTGGTTTTTATATCAACGGCTCGTCAGAATATTTTGATGGCGTCCGAAACGGAATAAAGCAAAGCATTGTGTAAAAAAATACGTGTATATTTAATTATTTCCTCAGGTTAAGAAGGGGGTGAAAATTCGTTTCGTTATTTCGTTTTTCACTTTATCTGTGGTAATTTTGTCGGATGAAATGTTTTACGGAGTAATTCGCGGTGTAGACTCCCAAGAAGATACAAATCCGTGGTAAAATTGAGGAGGATTTAATAAAATTGTCTAAATCATCAAATTTGGAATTCATGTCCTTTTCTTACTATGGTGAAGCTCGACCAATTTCAGTTTGAGATTCAAATCTCCACCGCTCCAGATGTCCTTGTAATTCGAACAAAATTAAAAGATATAAAGTTTATACGAGGGGCGCCGTTTTATGTTTTTACAAACGACCACTTCGTGGCGTTATTGAGATGGGTCATTGCTATTGAAATTTGACATTTGTATTTTTGGGAAAACAGCGGTAGCTTATAAATTGACCGAATAGTTTGATTACAGTTAAGATTAAAAAAATCAATTTGGTGAAAGAATGGAAATTTCACCAGATTTCCATTGGATGATTTTTATGATTGTAATAAATGCCCACGTCTTCAGCAATGCATAGAATCGCTTCGTTCAACTTTTCCTAATGAAGCAACATCAGAAATACAATTGGTTTGCAGAATTTTGTCGTGGTCGTGCGTTCATCAGTAATGAATGGCGTGAAGGTCAACCACTATCGATTGTTAATCCTAAAAAAACCGCGATGCTATTTGCAACATAATCGAATATCATTATGTGACTAGCAGTGCAGGAAAGCAGGAGGGAGCTGGTGCCTGTTGGGCACAAAGTATAGATAGATAGATAGATAGATAGATAGATAGTTTATTAATCCTGTAGACTATAATAATAGTATAGGACAAGTCATATTTTGTATGTGATGATTTACATTGACAATAAATAAAATATTTACATTTAGATAAGGCTAACATTTATAAACATCACATTTTACATATGCCACACAGTTAACTAAAACAAAATTATTAAAAAATTAAATTACATATAATAACCAGAAGAAAACCATCAGCTCAGGTTATCGCTTAAGAACTCAGTCAATGAATAGTAGCACCTCTGTAGTAACAATCTTTTGATATTATATTTAAAAAGATGCTCCGCTCCAGTTCTAAGGGTTTGCGGCTTTTATAGCAAGATAACGCGGATTCTGTTCGTAGAAAGATAGTTTATGACTGGGAATTTCTAGTACGGATCTGTTGCGTGTGTTGTATGCATGACAACTACCTAGTCTGTTCAGTACATTAATGTTTTGCTTAGCATGCAGCAATAATTGCATGATGTAGATACACGGCAGAGGCAATATACCCATAGAGGTGAAATGCTCCTTGCAACTTTCTCTATAGCCAAGACCCTTCATAGCCCGTATTGCACGTTTTTGTATTTTAAAGACTCTGTTAAACTCGGGTGACGATCCCCATGCTATAGTTGCATATGACAACACAGAGTGAAACCGACCAAAATATAGGGTTAAGAGTACATTGAAACTAACCTCTGCCTTGAGTCTTCTGAGTACATGACACAAGGGCAACAATTTACCGCATGTGTTATTGATATGTTCTCTCCATCTGCATTTGTAATCGAGTGTGAACCCCAAGAATTTAATAGTATCGACTTGGGCTATACTACTGCCATTATATTTCAATAAAATCGATTCACGTCTATCATAGGTGGTCGTTCTAAACTCTATAAATGCTGTTTTCTTGGAATTTATTATTAGGTCATTTTTTTGTGTATAATTCTTAATTGCTTCCAAAGTATATTCGGCAGCTTCTATTAGATCTGATTTTTGCGGTACTCACTATGAAAGAAGTATCATCGGCAAACATAACACTTTTACTCAGTTTCAGATCATTCACATACAGTACGTACAACAATGGCCCAAGAACACTCCCCTACGGCACCCCTCTATTCAGTATCAATTTTTTGGAAGATATACCATTCACATACACATAATGCTCCCGACCATTAAGATAGCTTTCGAACCATTCTAATATATTTCCTCGTATCCCGTAAAGATACAACTTGTTAAGTAACATTTCATGATTTACTTAGTCGAAAGCTTTACTAAGGTCCAAGAATATTCCAATACATGAGTTTCTCGCATTCATATCGTTGTACAATAGGTCGAGAAAAGATACTATCGCAGCTGAAGTGCCAAGACCCCTGCGGAAGCCAAACTGTTGGTCATTCAGTAGATTATTTTTTTCTAAAAATTTAAGAGTCTATTTGCCATTGTTTTTTCAAATACTTTTGAGATCGAGTTTAATAGAGATATTGGTCGATAGTTAGTAATAGATTGCTCGTCACTGTCTTTCCGAACAGGTACAATTTTTGCAGTTTTTAATCTTTTAGGAAACTTACCACCTATTACGGAGTTATTTATAATTTGCGTTAGTGGGATGACTATTTCATCTACACAAAGTTTCAATATATTTGTACTAATTTGGTCATCACCAGATGAAGTCGAATTTTTTAGTTGAAGGATAACATTTTTACTTCACGTTCACAAACAGGTTCAAAGAAGAATGATTTCACGGAAATAAAGTTATTCACCTGATGTGGTGGTAGAGTTTGTTTAACTGACGGAAGTAAATAGTCTGCAATTTCATTAAAATAACAATTAAAATGTTCCGCAATTTCTGTCGGATCCGTAATATTTTCATTGTTAGCAGTTAGCACAGGCATGCCCTTTGGCTCCCGATTTGACTTAGTCGACCCATTTACAATTGACCATGCGGTTTTCGTTTTATTCAATGATTGGTACATAAGTCTATTATTATGCAGTAATTTAGCATTAGCAATTACTTTTCTATATATGCCTTTATATTGTTTATAGTATTCTATATGTTCGATATTGCCAGTCAGGGTACTTTTATATAATTCCTTAAGCTTAACTGAGGAAACTTTTATTCCAGTCGTGATCCATGCATTTCTAGGTGTCCTGTTGCTAGTCGTCTTACGAATCATTGGAAATGCGAATTCAAAACTACTTTTAACTTTTTCAATGAAATTATTATATTGTTGATCAATATCCGTATAGACGTTGATATTGTTCCAGTTTTCTTCCCTTAGCAATTCCCTGAATATTTCGATATTTCCCCTATTATTTAATTGCCTATATGATTTATTTATAGCTTTCGGAATTTCTTTGAACATTATTGGTAACTCGAGTGATTGGGCCGAATAGTCCGACAAGCCATTATGAATAACAAGTGACTTGAATTCTGAAATATTTGAACTAATACAGATATTGTCCAAGCAATTATTCTTTCTTGTTGGTTCGTTTACGGTGATAATAAAATTATATGAGGATAGCAGATCCTTGAAGCCGTCTAACTCTTTGGAAGGAGATGAAAAGTTTATATTAAAATCACCGCAGAGAACAATGGAATATTCTTTGTAGCTTTGTAAAATATCCAACATTTCATTAATTTTGCCCAAAAAAGTGAAAAGTTACCCCGACTGCTCCTATAGATCGCCGCTACCAGTAATTTCAAACATTTTAGACACAACACACTCAAAATGCATTTCAATAGAAATATGCTTAAAAATGTCCACGCCATTACTGAACTCAGCCTTGTCACTACGTACGAATATAGCTACGCCCCCATGCTTATGGTTTTCCCTACTAAAATGATCTATCAAGCAAAAGCCATTTAGCTTGATTTCTTTAATATCTCCCCTAAGCACCAATGTTCAGAGACACAAAACACATCACAGTGGTCTTCCAGGAACACCTCAAGCTCACCTATCTTGTTACCAATACACTGAACATTTTGGTGAACAATCAACATGTTTACTGAATCCCGTCGGCACCCATCACTGCTACTTCTAAAAAAGTAGAGCCTCACTTGTGATAGTTGATGACTAATATAATTTTTTGTACGGTGTTTCAAATGAATGCCATCTCCAAGGTAGTCCTTCGTATATATTAAGTTAATAATACAGAAAACATTTACATGACTGAATTTACCAGCCATATTATATATTCTGTGGTTAATATGCTCTATGATTTTATTAAAATGTCTGCTATATAACATAAATGGAATGGTACTTATTATTATGTTAGTTGTTTCAGTATTTTCCATTAACTTCTGATACATATCTAACAAACTTTGTATTTGAACACTATCAAAACAGTCCTGTATGTCGTTTGTTCCTCCCATTATTATTATAAAATCAGATTTTGTCAGATTTTCAAGAGCATTTTCGACGTATGCAATGCAATTATGTAAATTTGCGCCAGGTTTAATTATCCCTGTTACGGAATAAATGTCTTTTAGTTTTGGTTTTAGTAATTGGCTGTAAGATCTCCCTGGCTATCAGCGAATAATAGTACCTTTTTATGATTATGTCTACTTTGATTTTCTATTTTAGGTGCTAGATTTTGTTTGCATTCTTGTTTCCGGTTTTTTCGACAACAGTCCACTTTACTATTTCTCTCCAGGCTTTTATCACTCGTCTGTGCATTGGTTGTGTTGGAATTTCTTAGATGATGCGTTACAAGGTCAGTTTGAGTCCACCTGTCCTGACAGTCAGAGATATCCATGGTTTGAGTTGCTGCTTCATTGTGAACTTTATGATTTTGCGATAGCTTTTCAATTATATTGTTTTGTTGTTTAATTATCATTTTGCAATTGGTCAATTCGCTCTGAATTTCCTGTATTTTCTCTGTGAGATTACTCTTCATTTCCAGGAGTATGTGTTTTTCATTATCTACTTCCGCTAATTTGTTGCGTAAATCCATAATAATATTACTTAAGTCACATTTTTTATCCGAAGCATCATCGTGATTAATACTAATGTAACTATTATTTAAAGTTTCAAATTTTTCCAGAGTGGATGTTTTACTCTTTGTAACTGCTAATTTGCTTTTTTGTTGTTTAAGTCGTGTGTTCATTTTCGAAAGAATAACTGAGATCGAATACGGACCTGTATCAAGGATGAATGTTTATGTATAAGACATAAACGGATTTCTTGTAGTCGTATAAATAAAAGTGTAAAAAAGTAGACAGTGTTTAGCTTACGGTTTGTAAGCATGTTATTTTTACACTTATTTCTTGTATTTCGCGTACAATACACTCACAGGAAGAACCGTCACAAGTTTCTGATCAAGATGATGTAACATTCACAATTAACTCTTGTCCTTAACTATACTAAAATATAACTTAATACAGAATAGGAGTTGACACACCACTTGAAGTCAATACGTAATCAATCAGTCAATACGTATAGATAAGATGATAGATAAGATAAGCTTTTCGTGGATAACAAGGAATACTACGTAAATAAACGGGATCGAGAACAGGCAAAGCAGAAGAATGATGGAGACATAGCTAGGCTAAACAAGCGAACCGCTAGCGAACGATCACCGATGGCAACGACTATCGACGAACGGCTCAGGAAGATAACAAGAACTAGGTGGCAACCAAGTCCTCAAAACACGAATAAAAAATAAAAACGGGGACGGAAGAAAACGACGACAACAGCAATAATTAAGGAAACGTATTACGTTAACTAAAAGGAAAGAACACACGAGAGGAATCATCAAAAAAAAAAAAAAATTATTCTCGCAACGTAGAACGTAAGAAGAACTTACTCAATTGGAAAGATGGAGGAGATTGCGGCAGAAATACAAAAAATACAAAATAGACGTAATGACGATCCAAGAAACGAAACAATTAGGCCATGAAGTAGCAAAAATGAAGGAAGCCATCTTTTGTAAAAAGTGGAAGAAAGCAGAGAAGGCATAAGGAATAATGAACTTTCGGCCAGTGACAGAATTATTGGGTGTTATAAGGCCAAAAAAAACGAAAAACGAAATATTAGTATAATAAATATTCACGCACCTACAGAACAAAAAACCAGGAAAAAATAGATAGGTGCGGTGCTGCGAGAAACTAATAACCGAATATGAAAAATTACCAAGACAAGATATAAAAATAGTGATGGGAGATTGCAATACCAAAATAGGTAAAAAGGAAATATAGCGGGAAATAGCAGGGAGGCACAGTAAATATGAGGAAATGAACGAGAATGGGCAAAAACTCGTAAACCAGGCCATGGAAAAAGATTTGATGATTAGAAGAAAGCGGCTCCAACGATAAGATATTAATAAAGGGACCTGGATATCTGCAACTGGAGAAACGATCAACCAAATAGATCACGTATTGGTAGAAAAAATCACGGTCTTATCAAAAAAAGTTAGAATTTTGAGGGGAACAGATTGCGGATTAGACAACTTTTTGGCGAGAGCAACATGTCAAACGAAGAGGGAAGAGAAAAAAAATAAAAAATCGGGAAATAAGGAAACTCTAGGATGTAAAGCCTTTGGAAAATGAAAGAACCAATGAAAGTAAAATAAGCGCACAGATACCGGAGGAAAAGGGAAAATGAGTAACTAATAAACAACTATAACAAGTGTAAATTTCGAGCTAATAAAAAGAGCAGATAAGGCAAAAAAGCAGAAGAATGGTTCAACGATGAAAGACTGAAGATGCTGCCACATACGAGCGAGGAAAACAGGCGGGAGTACTTGGAAATAAGAACAGAATTCAAAGGCATCGGCAAAAAGTTAAGAGATAGTACATTGAGTCAAGATTAAGAATCACTGAAGAAAAATTCTTATAATAAAGAAAGTGGAGCTTTCTATCAGAAAGTAAAACAAGCTGGAAATGTTACCAGAGCGGATTTATCTGGCATAAAGAACGAGGGCAGTGAGATGTTAAGTAGTCCAAGGGAAATTATGAAAGAGTAGGAAAACTTTTTCCAAACCTTCCATAATGAAAGAGAAGTCTGAAGAGAAGGCGAAAACTAACCTATAAAAGACAAAATCTTCCAACAAAAGCCAAGAAGAAATCGGCAAAATAATAATACGGCCAAAGAATAATATAAACTTGCTTGGAGAGGCGTAAAGCCGCAAGAGCAGAAATCACATTTTCCAAAGAAACTAAGAATATCGGCGAAAAAGAAGTAGAATCCAATATAAACCACTTTTTTCGAAACCCACGCAAGGAGGTAGCCGAAGACTAGCTGTTACAAAATTGCTTGTAAAGAGTGATTTAAATACCAACTTTTGCCCAATTAGACTGTTTCTAAAACTCCAAGATAAAAGAGGAAAAGCCACCAGCTGCCGACTACTTCGACTCCAAATCCACATTGGATAATCATCGGAAATTGGTTCAAAAACAGTCCCGGAGGAGTGAATGAGATATCAGCCTGGACAAAAAAAAAACAACCAGTAAAGTTAGGTTTTAAAGCGACCAAGAAAATCACAAGTCACTCACATAGGGCCATCGCTCTATCAAAACTGGCCAAAGCGGAGTTTCAGAACAAAATCTAATATAAATTACAGGCCATTCTAATGCGAAGTCAGTATCCAGCTACTTGCAAATGGACGAAGGCCATCATAAAGAATGAATTGGAAAAATGAGGGAACACGGAACGGAATTTGCAGCAGAACGTTTAGTTTAGTTGTCGCATTTACATTCGTAATTTAACATTTCCAATTGAAACCTTGTTTTTTACAATGTTACCTCTCTTCAGTATAACCTGAGTGTTGTTCCCATTTCATGATTTCTTTAAGTTTTAAAGTAGTCATCTTCGACCACAATATTTAACACAGTTTGGGGAATTTTAGGTACCTATTCTGAATTAATTTCCTGCATATTAGATAACAAAATTGTTAATTTCTTTCGTAGGCAGATCGATATATCGAAGAAGTTCACATTTTCGTTACCCGATATCGAGAAAATCAATTTAGAATACCGAAAATTCGCCAAAATTAATTCGCATATTTGCTTTCGATACTTTTCCGAGTCGTCCCCTGCGGGAATCGCCTAAAATTCGGGCCTCGACCGAAACGGAACGCGAAATCGTTTAATTTCGTCCCGGTTTCGGGTATCCCGGAGCAAAATTAATTTAAGGACATTATTTGTTTGGTGTAGACAAATCCGGGTCTCGGTTTACGAAATCGTCCGTCCTACGTACGCAATGTTTACCGTCGGTTAAGTGGGATGAATCCGGGATCTAGGGCTCGACTAATTGGGATTAAAGAGCGCGACCGGCATCATCGAAGTTTTCGATTTCGGAGATAAATTGGAAAATATTCTCTCGGCAAAATCCGCTTTCGTTCGGGGATTCTACGAGAATTAGGCTGGAAATTTTTTGTGATTTCGTCGATTATCATCAAAATTACAAGTTCTTCAGTATAATTTTCGTTCAATTGAACAAACTTATCTCAACGTGAAATTAATGCTCTTAAGCCGTTCTCGAGGAATTCTTTCGAAATTCGTTGCGGGTTTACGTCATCTAAGGTCTCAAATCGAGAACCCCGTAGTGGTTCCTTCAAATTTTGGAATTTGGTGAATATGGTGGATGTGGTTACAGTCCCCAGCAAAAAAAAAAAACAGTACGAGAAAATTACAAACTGGAGGCGTATAATGTGGCGGTGTGTCATCGTGTTGATACCATTTCGGATATACCGCAACAAAAACGTTACGTTACATAGATGAGGAAATCATTTTAATCTCTGATGCGGCATAGTGCTTGGATTTTGGAAAATAAAAGTCTGATGCAAGTAAGCATCAGTCTGTGTCTTAACAAGTTACAACCTGTCGCACAGCAAAGAAGCTGCGCCATGTTATGATTTAACAAGAATAAGCACTTTAACCTAATAAGTACTGCCAGCAGATTACAAGTTTGTATAATTTAATTGTTTCGATCTCTTTACTGTATTCTTTCCTCGGTATACAAAATAAATAAAATTGCACTTACCACAACTTTCGGGAAAAGAAAAACAACAATAACAGTGTTTTGGTGTGTTTCGCGCCTTCAGTGTGTGATGTTCATTGTGCAGGCATTAGTGTTGCACAATGTTCGTCTGGGACATTTGCCAGATTCGCTGGTGATATTGAATTCCCCCAGTTTTCCACTGAGGATGGCAACTTAGTTGAAGAAACGCGTATCTGGATTTTTTCCGAAAGGTGTGGTAAGGGTAATTTTATTTATTTTATATATTACTTTAGTCACAGTCTCCTTATTCTTGTTTGTTATTTCTTCAGCTTAGCATTCATATTTATTTCCACTGGAGTGTAAATATTAGCACCCTTGTGTTATTCAGCTGAATACAATCAAGGTTTAGTTTTATTTTAACTTTTTTAACAATGAACCCATTATCATCCGAAATTTATATTTTCCCACGTGATTTACAAGAATATTAACCATTTATCGAATAAGTTTGAAAATGTTAAAATATGTCCGTTTTGAAAAATTTGAAGTAGCTTATTTTTTAAAATTTCAACAAAACATCTTTGAATTAGTCTACAGTACGTTGTATATTACAGGAAAGGGCATGGAAAACGCTGTAAAATGATACCTATACGAACTTTCTAGCTTAATCAAGGGAGCTTGTAGAGGCAATTCAAAAAATTTTCTTTTTGCTTTTTTGGCCAAATATTACAACAGCTGTAATTCATGAACGAGTTGACATATCTCGATGAAATGTGGTATTTTTCGAACTCCATATGAATGGTACACCTGTGCCAAATTTAATGAGAATCTGAAGTGACGAGGAAAATTTTGTTTTTAAAATTGCATCGATTGGGCCTGGAACGACTTCGACGTGTATCAGTCAAGCAGCTGAAGTATACTAATGAATATTGCACGGTGTGACTACGTAAATGTGTCAAGACTTATCTATGAGGGATAGCACGGTCTATAAGATTTACGCAATTGAACTGGAGCCAAATTTCTAGGACATTCTAAATATCCATTATATGAATCGGTCAATATTTCTGTCATCGAATGTACATACGTCATTCGATTCACCTACGTTTCGAGTGGAAATATCAAATTGCTCGCAGGATACGCAGGCGGATATTTCGCGCTTATCGAATCGTATTAATTTCATTATACGCGAACAAAACCGATATTCACAACTCGGTACGATCGCTTGTATAACATCGGAGTGTATGAATTCGGATAAATAACCACAATGTTAATTTATTGCCGAAACGGGAGGGAACGAGTAACATATTTCGTGATGGAAAAGTATTATAATAATACGTACATATTTGTTCCTAATTATAGCACAGTCACGTTACACCGGCGGCAATCAATTAAATCGAGCCGGTTCGTTTTTATTGCCCGTAATTCTATCTTCGCATTAACGTAATGAATTGCTCGCATTCGATTAAAATAATTGATAATTTTATTGAATTATAAAACTGGCTAAAACTATCCGACTAATAAATCTGCGACTGACGTAAATGTTTAAATCGACTGGCGTACGAACAAAGTACAATTTATAACGGAATTAAAATTAAATTATGGACGCGAATGACGTATCGAGGAAAAAATAATAAAAAGGACGAACGGATGAACAGGAATCGAGGGAGGAAAATTGAAATCGCTCTTCCTCCCTTCGACCGCGCGATTTCAAAAACTAATTATGAACCGCTCGTAATGGATATGCGTTCCCCAAACAAAGCGCAATTAGTTCGAAATATTATTCGCCTTAATTACCGCGTAGCGGGGACGAAGTTAAATTTACCTTCGGCGAGGGATTTTTTCGCGTGGATTCGCCGACGACGGATTAGCACAAAAGCCGACTTGTTCGCGCCAAGTTTCGGGAAAGATTCCGGTGGGAAAAGCGCTTTCGTAATTTAAAGACGGCGGTTTACGCGAAACAAAGATGTTTGGAGCTTTAATCCCGGATAAGTCTTAGTTATAGCTTCGCGTTTAATTACGGCGCTAATACGATTTATAATTGAAGCAAGCGTTTTTTGACTTGGCGTTGGAGAATTAACGGCGTTCGTTGGAGGTAACGTTCGTCTCGATAATAATAATAATGCTTTTGTGACGGATAATTGAAAAGTGGTTGAAGATACTACCCTCCCCCCCCACCCAACGATTCGTTTGTGACCAAAAATGTTGGTGAAATATACGCGTGTTTCGCTCCGCTTAGACTCATCTTTAATAAATTGCTTTACAGTTAAAATTTTTCGTATTCGGGGATTGCTAAGGGATTATTTCCATTATCACAACAGGAGCGTCCAAGATTCCATACCCTACGAAGAACGAAGAATATTTTAAACGAATTCCGCTAGGAACTGGTTCCATATCAACCCTATTCGTCAGATATCGCCTCTAGTGATTTTCGTTTGTTTCGAAATTTGAAGGAACCACTACGGGGAGCCCGGTGAAGTTGGAACCTCCAAATGCGAATTTTTGGAAAAACAATACGTCATTCGTTCGTCCATCTTTATTGGAAAGTTATTTAAAACAATTCTTTTCACGAGAAAAAAGGAAATTTGCCCTTTTATCACACTACTTCCTTTGTCCAACCTTAATCCAGGATTGTCCACGGCTGCAATGGCGTCTTCATTCGACGAAAACCACTTTCCACGAAGAAATTGTTTCAAATTTCTGAAGAGGTAATAGTTGGAGGGGGCCAAATCTGGTGAATACGGTGGGTGTTCAAGCAATTCGTACTTTAATTCGAATGAACACCTGCATTCTCTTGATGAAAAATGATTGTTTTCTTCCGTAAGCCGGGTCTTTTTTCACGAACATTTTTATCCAACTGGTCCAAAAGGTTGCAATAATTAAGTTAATTGTTTTACCTTTTTGAAGATAATCAATCAACAAAACCCCTTCTGCATCCCAGAAAAGTGATGCCATCACCTTTTTGCCGATCGTTCTGACTTGACTTATTTTGGAGCTGAACAACCAGCTTCAGTCCACTGTAAATGTTCTTGTTTCGGTTTAGGATCATGATGGTAGATTCAAGTCTTAAGAGTCTCAAGTTTTATTCTGCTTAATATCCTTCAAATTACGCTGAGAAAGAATTTTCGGCTTTTTCCATTCTAGCAGAACACACTGACACGTCAACTTCAAATGACTTGTAAACAAAGAATGAATTGACAGATCGAAATGAACTTTTGTGTGGGTTCAAATGGAAGACGTAATATTAAAATGGCGTATAAATTTTAATTCCTCTACTGGTTAATAGGCGTCGCTGTCAAAACTTTTCAACCAACCTGTAGCATTTCGATAATCGATTCCTTAAAACTTTATTGTATTTATGCTTATAATATTTCTCGTAGACGAAGGCGAATGGTTCCCCAGTTTATCATTATTGCAAAATTTCTTTCGAATATACATCATTGAAACGGTTTTCTTTATTTTTCCCCACTTTTTTCATTCAGTGTCTGGACTTTTCACATACACATACACTAAACTCTCAGCGTTAATAGCCGATGTTTCTTTCCCTCGGATTTTCTTAGGTATCCTCTCCAAGTCATTCTTCTCGAGCCATGTGCCTGTCAAGTTCCTGCAATATCCCTGGTTTGTGGTAAATAACATCCCCTAGAATGTATTCGACGTCTTCTACCTTGATTCTTTCGGGAATGTCAGACAATGGAATTTGACCATTGCATCTCCATTTGTTCGTTGTTAAAAAGATGGGTGTATGGATGAAAAGATACGAACCCTCCTTTACTGTTAGTGTTTTTTGGGACGAGCATCTTTTACACTTTTCTTACCTATACTCCAGAATCTGGCGAAGAATTTTTTTTTAGATATGCACCTCAAGCCTTGGTCGAACACGTCCATATCCAAAATATTTTCGATTTTGAGCCCCTCTACGCAGTTCTTGCATTTCATGACCACTTCAAAATGTTGAATGTTGGCAAATAAATCAGCTATTCCAGCATATGCGCTTCCATAACAGTTAAGAAAGCCATTATCAATTTTGAAGACCATTGATAGAAGTTCAGCCCCGAAATTATACAGTGATGAGCTGATCCCTTCATTCGCATATTTAATGAGCATCTTCGGATTCGAATCGACAAAATCTTTGAATTACAATAGCAATTGGCTGGTATTTCCATCATCGAGTCAAAAGCGGACGTATTTTGAATATAAACTCTATTTCCATCTATGAACGCAAGATTGCGCTTATTCCCATTTTATAGGGCTTCACAGTTGCGCTTTTCTAGCCGTTTTTCCCAGTAAAGAATTATTTCTGGGAACGGTTTCAAGTATTTCCTCTTTGTTTCCTTCTTTGTTTCCATTTTTGAGTAATGGTGTTCCGTGGTGTGTGTCATGGCCTTTTCATTATTTTCTTTATTTTCAAGAGTGGACGAAAGATTTGTATCTGGAGTTTGTGTTTCTCGAAAGCGCTAGAATCGTCTATGAAGTCAACTTTTTTGATAGTTGCAGAATCCGAAATTGGAGAAACTTCAGATGTTTTTCGCTGTATTCCTGGAACTTGCATTCTACATTGAACAACATCATTGAAACCATTTCGAACAATAGCGATAGATGCTGCGTTGTCAAAAGAAAGCGATGACTTGTCTAGAATATTTTGTTCCATAGTGTTCGCGTCGATTATTTACAAGGAGGGGCAAATACATTCTCCTCACATTAGACCCTTCAAGCTTTATATAGATTCAAGACAATATATTGTCCATCCGCCGAATTCGTTTGTCCATGCTTTATTTATATTAGAAAAGTGTTCAAACAATAATTATATGACAATAGAGGTACCCCCAAGTACTGTTTTTTCATTGTACGAGCCTCTTTGTACATGTACAAAAATCGGAAAAAATCTTTGTACGAGAGATTTTTAGTTTGTACAACATAATAATGGTAACTGAACTACCCAACTTTGTACAATGTACAAAGACGCTAAAAATTCTTTGTACGGAGCCAAGACTCGTACAAAAAAGAAAAACAGTGCCTCCAGGGTAAATATTGTTGTAACAAACTGAAGTTTTTCATGTTTCATTGGTTATTTTGTTTATCTATCCTCCGAATTCGTTTGTGCATGATTTATTTTGATTTTCTAGTCAATAATATTTGAAGAAAGTTGAAATTTTTTTCAGTAAATAATTTTTCGCAGGTGGGCAAACGATTTGCTGGACAATCCTGGACTAACGTTGGACAAACGAATTAGCGTGATAAAGGGGCAAATTTGCTGTTTTTTTAATTTCCCGGAAATTTTTTCTAAACTTTCCAACAAAGGGTGGACAAACATGGAGAAACAACTGACGTATGGTTTTTTTCTTCAAAATTTGCATTTGGAGGTTGCAACTTCACAGAGCTTAGTCTTCCTGAAACAATTCCAGAGTAATTGGCAAAAAAGATCCCAACATTGGGGAAGTTTTGCACCCCTTCAAAGGCGCTACTGGCAGAAACAGAAACCGGATCTTTACATAATTTAACCAGCTCTACATAATTACCAAGTTTCATGGAAATCGGTGGGCGTGGAATGGGTAATATTTTTAAGAATAAGGGTTATCGCTTCAGGTATGCTCTTGAAGCGTTAGAGCAGGGGCACTCTCCCTTCGAAGGCATTAATCGCAGAAACAGAAACCGGCGAAGTTCACGAACAGTGATTTCTGTCTTTCGTCCTTTTCTCCACTTGGGACTTGCCGAAGGAGTTAAACATGGCTTCGATTTCGACTAATATGGTATTCCAAAATTGTAATTTATAATTTTCTAATTCTCGTCAATTTTCATCAAAATTACGACATAGTTGTTCACTATAATTTCCATGTAATTGAATGCACTTATCCCACCGTGCCCTTGTTAGTTGTTGGAAATTTGCACTTAAGGTCGTAAGGTACTAATTTTCAAGATCGCTTAAAGTTATTATTTTTTGGTCGATTCGAAAACTATTTCGAAAGCTGTATATTTTAGCTTTAAAAGATATATGTATAACGATAAAATACTAATTGTTTACAATTTTAAGAGCTCAGACAGGTCTAATCTTTTGTCAATCATAAGTGAAGCACCAGCAGGTTTGTACGATTGAAACTTTGAATACCACATATTCGATACGGTAGTTAAGAGGTTAGACTGGTGTTAAATTTTCAAAAAATCGAAGAAATTTTTTTATTTAGAAAATAGTTTGAAGCCTGTAGAATACGGACCTGAAGGTCCCAAGTATAAATTCTAATTAGTTTCTGAGTTATAGAGCCAACAGACTCGTACTCGCGCGCCAGTCGCTCGAGATAGGCCGTGCGCCCAGAACGAGTCTGTTGTGGGCCTGAGTATTACGAACTTGCTATTAGGAGAGAGAAATGAAAACTGCAATATGGGCAACGTTACAGCACAAATCGTCAACTGACGTAAAACCCCAACATAAAAACTGTCCGGCCGGGCCAAATTCTTGGTGTTCCTGGCAGGTGGCAAAGGCGACAAGTAAATTAAGTGAATACTCACAACTCTGCTCTTCATCTTAATGTTATAGAGGCAATCGCTCCTATCTACAAGGAACTTAGCAACAATGATTTGTTGGAGTGCTGCTCAGGTGCTTACACTCAAAATTCGAACGAGGGTCTGGACGCGTTAATTTGGATCTTCGCTCCAAAAATAACATTTAGTAGTGTAGTAACTAGATGCGTTAAAACTGCTGTTAAAATTGCTAGCAGTGTATTCAATAATGGTTATTCAAGCATTCTTTTAATGATGAATACCACAAATATAGTCATCGGGCCGGTTACAGCAAGCATTTGCGAAGTCTTGGACGAAGCACGCATTTCGATCGCTGAGGCAAGTATGTTCGAAGCATCTAAAGAAGGTCGTATTTTAAGGCGGCAGAGCAAAGCAGGAAATGACGATTAGGGAGATGATCATTACGAAGCCGGCATGGCAGATTAACCATAAAAACAAAACAGTTTGCACCATATAATGAAGAAAATGTATTGTAAAACTTTAAATGCGTTTTTCTCAAAACTACGTTTTTCAAACTGGTGTTGAAGGTTTCTCGGGATTTAGTTAACGGATTAACTTGAAGTTTGGTTTTATATTATCCTTATAGTTTTCTCTAAGCATTAACCGAGGATTTTTACAATATCATTGTTATTTTCCAAAATATTAACAAAGTAATTCCCAATATTGCAGCCAAAAATCAAACCAAAAGTTCAAAAATTTTTTATTCAGTCAAATTTCAATAAAACCTGAAAAAGCTCGGTCAATTCTTAGGGAATACAATATATTTAACTAATATTTTTTGTTTTTCTGGTTCAGAGGTTCCGCTATGGCGGAATCATCGACACCGATAAACGCTGCGAAAAAGAAGTACTTTTTGTAACCTGTTAGTAAGTGGTATTAAAATTATTATTTTTCTTTTGATTTTATATATTTTATATCGTCATAGTGTACTTAACGAAACTACCAAATTGCAAGTCTACAGCTTTCTTATTTCTTTGGCAATCCACACTTGAAAATTACCTACTTTGACGGCCGGTCACACCGGTCTAACCCCTTAAGACTTGTCAAAGAGCATTTGTTTGTACATTCCTTTGTTATCGTTGCCTTCTTGAAGTCCAACGAAGTTGTGGAAAAATGACGGTAAGCCCATGGTCATTCTTCTATTCGTTAATTAAGGTTAAATTCAACAACAACCAACGAATTTACAAAGGAGCTCGTGGACACGTCGTAGCTATCGTAACGAATACACGGTATGCAAAATTTGGAGCCCGTAAACTTACTGATTCTTCACTTATTATAAAAAAAAAAAAATTAAAGCTAGTAGTAGATACTCTTAACATTGTAAAAAACTAGTATTTCATCGTTACACACACTACTTTTAAAGGCCAGATTTACAATTTTCAAAACAGTTTTGGAACCAATAAAAATTTTGGGTTTAACCGATCTTGAAAGAAACTTCCTTACAACCTTAAAGGTATCGAGATTGGTGTTTCTAACGAGTGTACGTTCCTGATGCTCTGCCTCAGTTATCTACATATTATTCATTGATTTGTAAGTTTAGCATCTGGACATCATTGTACAGATTTTGTACTTAATTAAATATTATTCCGGCATATTTTACTATACGCCCGTTCGCAAACTCCGACATTCCTCTCTTTCTCTCAACGTTAAAAGGAGAAAAACTTTCATTTCCGCGAACGACGAGAAAGGAAAAAAAAAAGCGAGGCCAAGATGCTAAAAGCGCTAATGGCATGCAAATTCCTCCTTTATCATCCTGTGCGAACAACGGAATTTCCAATTCCCAACCGCTACCGCTACCTACTTTACTTACCCGTTTTTGTTATTATTACTGCTCGATGGGAATCTTAATTCATTAGCGTCTGCCTCTGCAAGATCTTAACGAGGAGGATCTCATCGGAACATCGGCATCGCGCGTTCTCGTTCCCCTCGCCGCGTTTCTCCTCCCCGAATAAAAGAGCACACGAAAAACAAATGAAGATATCAAAACGGGGGACGGCGGCGGCGCGGCGCGAGCGATAAATTTTCGACATTCCGTTTTAAGTATTCGTCGGTAAATTAATAATTACCGCCCTCGGGCGAGCGCGTTATTTAAATTAATCGCCTAAATCATTCCTCGTTTCCTCACTTTCCCTTGCTCTTTCGGCGCTGCGTCCTCGGACGGCATCGCTCGAATCTGTTTCTTTCTTTTTTGGGGGCGCTCCCGCGAATCCACATCTAAATTACTGTAATTTGCGCGCGTACGTAGTCACGTTTCGCCTTCTTCTTCGCCAGTTCCTCCTTCATTTCTTTTTCGTTTTACATTTTGTACGGTGATTATTCGAGAGTGACGTCCCGAATATAATTAATGCTAAGAAGAAGAAGAAGAAGAAGAAGAAGAAAGTAAGATGTGGGGCGTGGACTGTCTAAGAGCGTCGTTTTATTCCTTTGAAGTATCGTTATTATTTTTGATTTTAATATTCCTTATCTTGACACGTCGCCTTCATTTCAATATCGGAGACTGTCGAGCTGGAGAATATGTCCAGAAAATAAAATAAAAAAATAAAATAAAATACTGTAACGTTTCCTTATTTTCTTTCCTTTTTGACGACGAAAGTATCAAATTCACATTTACACAAAGATACCAAACGCAAAGTAAATTTTAATTACACAACCGGACTAATCTTCGACCCCGGCATCCGTTATTTATCCAAGCTTTTCGGGGTGGCCGTCGCTTTCGCCGTTTTCGTGACCGCAAAGCCCTTCGGTCCTGGTCGAATCCGAGTAGCGTGCGACGAGACCGAATTGCAAAGCGTTTAATTCGACAAAAAGCGAAGGGGACAACCGAGCTTCGGGATCTTGGACCGCTAATTAGAAAGCGTGTGGTAATACGTTTGCGGCGACGAACTTCGCGAGCGGGAACATTGAATTCGAGCACGAACGATTTGAGAGTTACGCCGTCGGTCGCGGGATAAGTTTGTAGTAAGAGGATTTAATCGGGTATGTTTCTGGAAGTGATTTGAAGAATTTCACACGATGTGGAGTTGGGTGGGATGGGGGATAATAGTTTAAAAGCCCGTTTTACATCATTATATTAAATTGTACCAAACAATTGAATATTATTTTATAGTATAATGTAAAACGCTTTACCAGTGTTTTGTACAAGATTATTGTATGAATTTAGACTCCATCATTCGTCAGGGCTATTACATATGTATTATGAACTTGTAGAAAAATTCTGTTAATGATTCTGTGCCATGCTGCCATCCTCGTTTCAAATTGTACACCAGTATCACACAGTATTTACAAATATTTCTCATAACCTCCAAAAATATTAACATTATGCTTTGCTAATAACAGTAATATTTTTAGTATAACGCCCAACAAAAACATTTGCTGACACGATCACAGTATAATGTAAAAACTTCCGTTTATTTTATACTGTAACAGGACTGGACAATACGTAAACATAAGAAAATGAGGTTAGATTAGAATACGTGCAACGCGGACTAGTGAGCAGGCGCAACTCACAACATTTTGTATAAAAATAGGACAGGTTCCAATTTCATACAATGATTTTGCACAGAAATATAGTACAGTGTTTTATATTGTACTATAGAATAGTACCTATTCAACTTTTAGGCCGGATTCAATATCATAATGTAAAACGGGCTTAAGACCGTTGGTGTTGTGCAAAATTATTTGCAATTAGTAAGAGTTAGACATATTCAGCAGTTTCCTTAAGAACCAACCCCCAAGACGGTATGAAGAAGAAATTTCTCGCCAATGAATACGGCCAGTAGAAGCAAAAGAACGGAGAATAGAAGGCTAGATACTTTTTAAACGATGAAATATTTGTAATGGTAACTCGAACAACATATATTTCAGGTAACGCTTTGTCCTCCTTAGCCCTTAATTACTTTTGTTATTTTTGGGCAACGTTAGTGCTTTCGCGGGGTAAATTCTTAGCCCATTACAGTTCTTTTGTAACCTTCGTATACTCACGCATACGGTCTGTGAGACCGACTTATATAGTATAGTATACGTCTTTCATTTTGACGTGAGTATAGGAAGGTTAATGAAAGAAAACAACATCTCTCCCCAGAATACTTTATTCAATAACTTTGTTTTAACAAGAATGGAATATATTCAAAGTAGACCCAAAACAAGAACGGTGAAAAAGTTATAAAGTTATCGACGAAAATATTAGATGTGAGGTAAAAATTTATCCCACGAATGTAATTCAGTGGTTAATTGAAACTGTCGTTGCCTCAATGGTTCATAGAAAGAAAATAGCGAAAAATTTTGACAACAATTATATTATCGATAAATCTCACGCTTTTGCGAGAGAGCTGTTTTCTCCACGAAAAGATTTCAACCGATTGATCGAGGAGGATGAGAAAAGAAAAATAAATATGCAATCTGAGATTATATCTACATCAACATTAGCTGTAGCACCTCCTTCTGAAGAATCGGAGAAACATTCAGAAACATGCTTAACACCTACATAACAACAATGAAACAGCCTATAGAAGCAAAAGAATGGAGGATAGGCGTCCTTTGCATTTTCCTCCTTAATGGAGACAGTCGTTCTCTCAACGATTTATAGAAGGAAAATAGCGAATGTCTTCGATAATTATTATTATCGATAAATTTGAAGCACTGGGCCTAATTTTACGAAAAACTATTCTCCACGAAAAGGTTTCGTGGAGATGAGAAGAGAAATTAAAAATATGCTATCTGAGATTATATTTACATCTACATTAGCTCTAGCACATTATAGTGAACAGAACAAATATTCAGTAGAATACGTAACACCGAGATAATATAAAGAAGAACCTAACTTTTCATCAACGAATACAGCCTGTAGAAGCAAAAGAAAGAGGGGATAGGAGACTCCTTGATGACAGGATATTTGTAGTGATAACATATGTTTCAGCTAGAGCTTGATTCTGAAGTCTTTTCCATTTACGTCTTTAATTGAAACGGGTTGACCTCCACGGCTTACAGAAGAAAAGGCATAGGAATAGGTATTATCGATAAATCTGATGATTTTGGCCTAATTTGGCTGCAAACTTTTGCTCCATGAAAAGATTTCGATTGATTGGTTGCCTCGCTCGCTGGGGATGAGAAAAGAAAAGAAAAATAGGCGATTTGAGATTATAACTACATCTACTTTAACTTTAGAACCTTCTTCTGAAAAATCAAAGAAATATTCAAATATTCAGTAGAACCCGTAACAAACAACCCTGAGATGATGAGAAAAAGGAACTAACTTTTCGTCAACGAATACAGCCTGTAGGAACAGAAAAAAGAGGGGATAGGAGACTAGAGACTCTTCGATGACCGGATATTTGTAGTGGTAACTCGAACAACATATGGTATGTTTCAGGTACGGCTTGATCTTCAAGTCTTTTGCCTCTTCGCACTTAATTGAAACAGCCTTCAAAGACTTATAGAAGGAAAACTGTGAATGTTTTCGATAACACTTATTATCAATAAATCTGATGATTTGGGCCTAGTTTTGTGGCAGACTTTTTCTCCACGAAAGAAAATATAAATATGTGATCTAAAATTATTTATACATCTAGATTAGCTCTAGCGACTTCTTCTGAAGAAGTGCTCTGAAGTGTTCAGTGAAATGCGTAATAACCAACCCTGAGATGATATAAAGAAGAAACTAATTTTTCTCTTTTTTCTTGTGGTGACGGGATATTTGTAGTGGTAACTCGAACAGCATATGTTTCAGCCAGGGCTTGGTCCTGAAGTTTCTTCGAAAATTCGATAGGTTGGTGGCGCGGCCTTCGGGGAATAAGGAAAGAAAAAGAAAAATATGCGATCTAAGACTATATCTACATCTACATTAGCTCTAGCGCGTTCTACTGAAGAATAAAATCAAAATACGGTAAAAAATGTAACAACCAACCCCGAAATAATATAAAGAAGGAACTAACTTTCCGTCAATGAATACAGCCTGCAGAAGCAAGAAAAATGGAGGATGATAGAAGGCTAGGGGCAAAATCTGTTTCAATGAGGGCTAGATCCTGAAAAATTTTGCCTTTTCGTCTTTAACTGAAACAGCTTTTCCCACAATGGTTTATAAAAGGAAAACGGCGAAAATTATTATCGATAAATCTGAAGTTTTGGACCTAACTTTGCGGGAAATCTTGCAAACGCGCCCCGGGTTTTTCTTCATTAAACAGATAAACGGGTAAATGAAACTAACTTTTGTCCAGAACTGTATACGGGAAATGCCTCGGGCGCCAACGTGGTTTTATGGTGACCGCCTAAGCTAAGGAATATCAAAGTCAATGAGTGCTATACAACAAAATTAACAAAAGGAATTGAAAGGATTTCACACTAACCACGGGGTCAAGGCTTTAAGGCGAAGAAGGTAGGTACAAAAATAACGATAATTAAAGGCTTTCAAATGACAACACTTTACTTCGTTAAATCAACGATAGATTCAAATAGGAGAAATTATTCACTTCAAAGTACAACACCAGTGGAATAAAAGCCTGCACTGCATAACAGTCTAATTTCCAAAAGATAATAGTACAATTTCAAAGGAAACGATCAAGGATCATTAGCTAACAAAGTTTATCAAATTAGTCATCCAATATAAATGAAAGGAATATAAATATTCTTCGCAAACAAATATCAATCGAAGTACATAGTAAATTAATAAATCAAATATCATTAGAAATCATCAAAGGAAAGTAACACTTGAATAATCCCCAATGCAGTGAAATATATGAAAATTAAACTAATAAATCAAATTAATACAACACTAAATCGGATTTAGCACTTAGAAAGATTTTAAACATTTCCAACACAGGCTAAGGAATATAAAGAAGGGATCTTTATAATAAGGTTCGGAGACCGACTAATTATAAATATCAAATAATTGTGAACTTAGCGACAAACTTCATAACCAGATAAGATAATCTATAAAAGAACATCCGGTAGCCATTATCTCAATTAATACAGACTGGAAATGCAACAACAACGCAATCGAGGATGACGAACGACATTGAAATCTGAAATACAGAAAACGGCGAGGATGGTATGCCTATCTGCAACGATACTCGAAGAAAATGCAACCTCAGAAACTACGTACACGAAGCGGTCGAATAATTCCTGCACGTACACGTGCTCAACGATTATACGGAATACAATTAATAAAAAGGAAGTAACATTTGAAAATAGTAAAGAAAAGAAATGCAGTTTTGTGCTGTACCATTGATTCTCTGAGATTGTGCCATACGCGAATTTAACCAACACAACGGCAAACACTACTTTGAAAACTTTAGCACAGTGTCGACTAAGGAAACGGTCGAAAACTGTGGCGCGGATAGAAAAGCAAGAGATCGAGGATTGCTTTCCGCGCGCTTCTATAGTCATGGCTCAGATTGTTCTCTCCTGACGTATAGAATCGGCAAGGAGATGAAAGAAATTGCCCAAACGAACATCGCCCTTTGTGTAATGGACTTCTTTTACGTGAAGCGAGCTAAACTTCGATGAAAATTTAACGATTTAGATTTGAAATTAGAAATGGAAATCTATCCGGCTTTCAACTTGAAGTCCGAAACGATTGCGACTGCTAGGTTGCCCCACTCTTGGAGAATGAGAAAAAGTCTTAAATTACATATTCGTTTCCTCTTCGTTCTCAATTACATTTAATTTTGTAATAGGAAAACTTACATATATCCTTTCAACATATTCCAAACATGAAATCACGATCAATTAAACTTACTTACGTACTAAGCAGAGTAGGAATTACGCTAACGCACCTTCTTCCTTCGTAACTCATCGGTTTCCTGTCCGTGTACGATAATTTAAATTCGAAGGTCGTCGAACGAGAAACTCATAATCTATTCGATGATAATTATTCGTACCTTGACCGCCGTTTTAATAATATCATAATAGAAAATATGATTTATCGCGCGTGAAATGATAGTTTCGAATTAGATGCACGAGCGCGAATTTGCATCGACGAGCCGCTACTGAATCTACAGCCGTGAATCTTGATGAGGTAACGTACATAAGCGTAATCGTATGGTAGTTAAGTTATCATTAATGTGGTAGATAAATGACGACAATGTAGATACGTAATCGATGTATGTTTGTGCATAAATAAAGGAACAAATCGATGATGAGTTATGATACAAGCCGGAATCTATCTTCGTAAAAAGTTAATATTTAAAGCGTCTTCCATTAAAATACAACAAAAATTGCGAGCGATGCAATATTTTGAACTAATTTATTGCAAAATCATCGTTTTTTAAAGCTCTGCCAGTCTTTCCTCTACTAATTTTTGTTAATCGCAACTGTAGTTACTAATTGGGTAACATTCTTTTGTGACACTAACGTAATGCAAAATTTAGAACAACTTCGTTAAAATTTTGCGGCGATATTTTGGCTAGATTACCATCCTAAACGCTTGGCCAGATTATTTTTTCATAAAATTTTGGCCAGACTATAATTCAGCTGTAATGGCACTAAATTTTTGATTCCCTTCCAAAAATTTGATTTTCCTCACTACATCGGAGTATTAAACTAATTCCATCGAATAGGGCAGAGGAGATCTTTCAAACTCGTTGGAGGAAGCTGCAACGTGTTTCCGGGATCACTTCTGAGGACGATGGTATTTGTAACGTGCAAGATTTATTTTCGAAAGCTCACAAACTGCAAAAGAAAATTTGGAACTTTGCGTTATAGCAACTTCGTTCTAGTTTCGAGGACTCGACCGTCAATTTTCGCTGGTTCTGATATCAGGAGATGAATTCCGATAAAAGCTGCTCATCTAATAACCTTAAGCTGAACACAGGTAAAACACATTTGTTATCTTTTGGTGTCGCTGCGGAGGATTTGGAGGTTGTGTGTGATGGAGAAATTCTAGAATGTGTGGATCATGTTCGATTTCTTGGTGTTACGGTCGATCTATCTTTGTCATGGAAACCCCATATTGAGGAGCTCGCGAAGAAGCTGAGTGGTTTTTGCTACAGCTTGAACGTTATTTCTCGGAACGTAAGTGCTGACACCGCTTTAAGTGTTTACTTCGCGTGTGTTCAGTCTTGGTTGCAGTATGGTGTGGTGTTCTGGGGTAATGTTTCAGACGTTGGTAGAATTTTCGTTCTACAGAAAGAGTGTATACGAGCAGTGTTCCAATTAAAATCTAGGGATACATGTAGACCTATATTTAAAAATACAAACATACTCACCTTACCATCTATTTACATTTTGGAGTCAGCAACCTTCGTCAAGAACTACTACAGTGAATTCTTCGAAAACATGAGTTGGAGCATACTCGCAACACCAGAGGTAAGGATAAGTGTTGGCTGCTTCCGCCTCCCACTCACTTAACTAAAGTACAAAAACAGGCGGTATGGCAGTGCGTTCGCATATACAATCACTTGCCCCAAAGCTTGAAACAACTGCCATTACCGAAATTCAAAAGAAAATTAAAAAACTTTCTAGCCACTAAGGTGCTCTACGGCATTGATGAATTTTATGCAGCACCTTGTGTAGTATAGTGCTATCTTTAAAAAATAGATTTCAGTGTTAGTTCGTCATTTATTTGTGTCTTCACTGTTTGTCATTTATCTTTTACTATGTATGTATTCTACTTTTTTGTTGACGTATTCTATGCTTTTTGTAATATGGAATAAACTGATATTATTATTATTATTATGCGAGCCAAAATTCGGATCGGAATATACGTACACACTCGATCCGTCCTTGCAACTTGCCACCGCTTCCGATTAAATTTCGATGTTGACAAAAAGCAAGGTTCTATGGCTCGCGCGAACAGCTCTAATTCCGATCAAGTTGAAAACGTTATATTTGGATTTCAGTGACAGATTGTGCAGTTCCGATAATGTTTGCAATAGTTATTATTGATCCTAAATGAGTGCAAGTTACAAAATTATGAGGCGATGTGTCAACAACATTCAGTCAATTTGAACTCTAAATTCTTCTCCCGACATGACTTTTACGCTGGATTCAGTGTGAGAACCTATTTTTGACGCGAAATGGACCAAAAGCACTTGAAAAACTTGAGAAATGGCGGATTTACCTAAAACAGATTGCAAAAATAAACTTCCCCCGATATGACTTTTACATTCGATACAGTTTGAAAACGTATTTCCGACGCAAAAGCCCCAAAAGACGCTTTAAAAGCTGATAACTGACGGATTCGTCTCAAACCGATGGCACAAGAGATTTAAGAGATTCACGAATTCGACGTGCTCGATGTTGAAATATATTACTTCTAGCCAGGAATTTCTTAAAATTCTCAAATTAGGGATGAATTTAGACGGAAACGATCAATGGGTGGTAATTTAAATTTCAGAATGTAAGCTGACGATGATGCTTTCAAGACGAAATGGGGATCAAATTCGTAAATTTTGTTTGTTGGAACTAACCCCCTTGAGTCCTTGTGAAAAAGTCGAGATATCTAAAATCAGGTTGTGCTATCCCTCATCAAAGTGAAGCTCTCCGTGTGTAGATTACTTAACTAAGTTACCATCATTGGTAGACTTCAAATATTCAATAGAAGAAGGAGATACATGTGGAAACTTCATTATAAGAGATAAAGAAAGGTAAAATGTTAAAAGTTTCAAATATTTATTGTAAAAAAATACAATAAAAACCATTTCTCCGGTTCACCACTACTGCTAGACTTCAAATATTCAATAGAAGAACGAGATACATCTTGAAACTCCTTTTTAAGAGATAAAGAAACGTAAAATGTTAAAAGTTACAAATATTTATTGCAAAAAAAACTATTTGAAACTTTTAACGTATTGAGAGGAATGTTTTTGTACTTTTAGATCTGTTCGTCGGCATTTGAAAGTTTTCAAATTCTAAACAAACACTTTGTTGTACTGGAATTTGCGTTTTTTGAAGCAATCGACATAATATTAACCAAACTGCAAGAGCGGTTTAATGAAAAAGTCTACTTATAAATTTACTTCAGGCAGCCGAAGATTTGGGGTAACGGTATTGGTTATTTATTTTCGTTTGAGATTTTGTTGTCTCCCCATGGTCAAAAACTTTCTAAATGGTATTGAATCTCCAGAAAACGTATTTGAACATATACACAAAAAAAAATGGCTTCTAATAACTTATAAAATGCTAGCAACAGAAAAGATACTTGTGAATACAAGTTTTTGGTTCTAACTAAAATTAACAGAGTGCAACACTTATTTATGGTCCATCAAAAATTAGGCAACTTAGTATTCTTAGCATTAAAAAAGAGAATTGAAATGTTGGATATGCAGAAGTTCGTATTGACGCAAACAGATCTGGTTTTGACTTTATACGGTTTTGATAATGCTTACCTCGTGCTAGCGAACCACGTGTCAGCGAATTTATTATGAAACAATTGTGCCAGTAAATATACCACAGTCCTGTCAATCACTATAAAAAAATCCTTTACAGAAATATAATAATAAATAATTAAAATAATTTTCTGTGTTCCTATTCAACGTGTTTCTTCTTGCCCCTCAAAGAAAATTAAGTTGTCTCAAATCATTCGTTTAACATTTTCTTTTACTTTTTTATTCCTTGGTAAGTTCTATGGATCATTATTTCTTCTTCCAATACATACAGTATATAATATTTACTTAATAAGAATTAAATGTTATGTTCAAGATAATTTGCAATTTTATAAGTACTAGGATCGCCCGATGGTGGAAATTCGACCACAACATGTATATATTAATACGCAGTCAAATACAAACAATCACACCTGATTTACATTGAATCTTTATTGTATTTTCGAGTAAAATAAAATAAAAATCACGCTCTACTTTTTGAGAAAATCGTTGAAAAAGGAATTGAAGTTTCCTATTTGTCTCTTATATCGTTAATTTTAAGTGCTGTTCAACGAAGAGATCGTAGCTCGGTGGATAGGATCTAGGTTTTACACCCCTGGGAATGCGTGTTCAAGTTCTGCAATCTATTTTCCGAATAAATTACCACGGCGAAATATATTATTTTTGAATAATTTTCCATGAAATGAAATATATTTGTTAATATTGTGCACGAAGAGATTGAAAAAAAGGACATGAGGAGGACTTGAACACTGCACTACGATCGCTTCGTTAAACAACACTTAAAATTACCGATATAAGGAACAAATAGGAACTTCAATTCCTTTTTCAACGTTTTTCTCAAAAAATAAAGCACGTTAGGACAAAAAGCTCATACCTAGATATATAAGACCCATGAAAATCGTGGTGTTGCGCTTGTTAGCGACCAATACACAAATGTAAATGCTTGACACCAACGGATGAGTTGAACATACAATTATTTTACTCACGCGCAATGTATTGAGACGCCAACTTAATCCACTTAGTCCGCTTTTGTGCAATCAATATTATGCCACACAATGTTTGTCCATTTCTCGAACGTATTTACTATAATAATATGTCATTACTTGACGTGGTTGACGTCATGTTGACGTATATCACGTTGCGTGTGTCAGATGGTTTGATACCTGTCACTTAAGCTCATTTACAATATGTAATATATGCAATATGTTACAGACTCTCACCTGAGTTCCACTGCACGCATCGCGATGGAACATACATTCGACAAATCTGCATTGTAATACGAAAACAACGATATATGTACCATCGCAATACATGGAGGGAACACTCTAAAATATGTACGAGAAGACGTACTGCGTATTAATATATATATATATTATATTACATGAAAAGTTTGTGTAACTTTTTGTATGTGATATGGGTTTCAAAGGTTTCGCTATAAACTATATTTTGGCAATAAATACTGATTTACAATATTCATAATGATAATTGTTAATTTTGTATTCTATTTATTTTGTGTGTTCCTATTCAACGTGTTTCTTCTTGCCCCTCCTAGAAATATGTTAGTCCCCTCCGTCCCCCTTATGAATATCATCTAGCTGCGGCTCTGACACACTATTCACCCGCCTTGGTTCCTTCGAACTTCACTATATTTTCAAACCTCAAAAAGATCCTAGCCAGTAAAAAGTGGGGATTCGATTCCAAAAATTATCGCAGCAACGAACGCTGATTTTGCAGACTTGGACGAAAGCGCATACAAAAGGATTCGTACACTGGAACAACGGTGGGGCAAGTGTTTATCTTTAAAAGAAGATTATGGAAAAATAAAGTAAACTTATGGTGTTGTGATTCTTGTATTTTCCTTGTAATTTTCGTACTTCTAGTTTGTTGGGACAATTTGGACTTCAGAATCAAAGTTCCTAACACTGCTTAAGGTACTAGTACCGGTTAGTATTTTGAAAAAAAAAATCAAACATTTGATGAATCCTTACACCTCCAGAAATCACCTCCTAAAATTTTGTAGTGAAATTTGAAAAAATAGGAGAGTTGTAGCAATTTAAATGCGCGCGCGTTTTCGGCGTTCCACCGGCAGTTTGCCCAGTTAGGCAGCTGCTCTTCTCCCCTCTACTATATACCGCCTGTTCTACGTGCTTCTATTAAACTAACCTGCGTCTTGATGCCGTTATAGTGTTGGCTTGTTCTCACGTGGTCAGTTCGAATTTCGAAGTGCACAGAAGCATTAAAAATGGGTAAAAATCCATACGGAAGAGGCCGCAGAAAATCGCAAACTTTAAAGGCGTTTTACTCAAATTAGCATTTTTTCAAACTGCGCTGACTTATTCTCCGCAACCACTAGATGGATTTTTCTCAATCTTGGTTCATTTGTTTATTTTGATCTCCTCTACCGTAATTCACCAGAAAATTGCAGAAAAATTGCTAAAAGAAATTTGGCAAGGGAAAAAAAAAGTGCAAAAAACGTGATTTTTATATCTCTTTTTTACAAAGCCGCCATTCTGTTTTTTTTTTTTAATTTAAAGGCAAAAGCTTGTATGAAACAAGAAAAGAAAAGTTTAAATATGGGTCATTTTTTGAAGTTTGGCTTAAACTGAAGCATATTGCAAAATATTTTCGAACTGCACTACTATACACATCGCTTTTGACGATGGCAACGTTTCTATTCACTTTTTCACGCTTCTGAGCTATCCACTGGCTGTAATTCCCGAGTACTCCGCCACAAAACACAAAACACGTGCAGAAAGAGGACGTGTCGAAATATGCGACGGAGCTCGTAATGAGAACGGCGGAAGGTATTTATAAACTGCGCGCAGACTTCGGATGAGCCGTCGTCGACGATTTACTACTGCGAATGAAGCGGTTCGTCTGATTGTACCGTGAAAATCGCCAGTCAGCGGAATTCCATGATGAGATGAGTGCTTCTTCTACTACTACGTCGTCTCGACTTTGTTTGGTGAGAATTGCACCGCCACCGATATCACCTTAGTTAGTCGTCAAGTTCGGTGATGAACGTCGCCGGAATATTGATTAGGTTACAGATCTCGAATCGGAATACTAAAATCCTCTTGGAGAATTGTCATGATATAAATTCTCACGTCATTTTCACTTTCCCCGGTGGAGTTTTTGTAACGGAAATTTTGATGTTTTCGGGGAGAGATAAGTTGTTTCAGCTAAGTCTTTCAAGATGACGAACATTCCTATCAATTCCAAATATTTTCGATCTAACATACAACTACACTTAAAATAAAAACTTCGAGCGGCATTTTTTTCCTAGGCGAAATTTGGATGAGCTTCGTACATATCAATTTTGTTCCAGCAGAAATCACGAACTAGTCAGAGACGATTTGATTGACAAAGAGAAATCATAAACCCATTCCCAACTGATTTCACTGCATTTGATTGGACCCGGCTAGTTCGTGACTTCCGCTGGAAGACAGCTATTATTGTAGGTATTTTGGGTGGAAATTTGAAATGCAGCAAACGCTCGATAACGTAAAAGCATTGTAAGTTCGATAATTCGATAACGTAAACAGATCTACGAAGATCGAATTTAATCGGGACGGATCGAGTGTCTTCGCAATTTCCGATTGTCTACCAATAATTTCGAGCGCTGCAAGTTGTCTATGCAACGCACAGTGGTTCCAAATGCCCAGAAAGCTGGCCAAAAATAAAAAAACAATTTTCGATTTCGATGTGTTTTTTATGTTAGTTCCATACAGAGGGCTCTCGTGCATTTAGTTAAAAAGAAGACAGCATTGAATATCGAGTTTTCTATCTTGTGCTTCAACGCGAAGTCGTTGTTTATTGCACACGTGTTGTTCTGCCGTTCCAAAGCGTTCATTTCAAACAGTGATACATAGTATTAAAAAGTAATTATAATCAAAAATTAACATCGTTTAAGATATATGGCTCTTCCTCGGGTAAGTTGATAACTTCAAATGTACTTTGCTACAGAGTACCATGTATTTTCACGTGTATCATGTCAATTTCGCCATGTGGCATAAAAATCCGCCAAACCGTAGAGCTACGAAAAAACTACCAGGTACTACCACTTTCAGTGCTTCGTATAATTGTTAGTCATTACATCAACTAAGTGCATGCCAAAAACTAGCTGCCGGTAGGCGCCCGTTTAATTGTTACCGATATTTTTGTAAACCATGAGCACGGCCATCGAGAGCGGGCTACTCGCGTCCACCTAAAACCAGTCTATTTTCTCAAACTCCCCTTGAGAGACGTCGTGCATATATAGGGATATTCATTAATTACAGAAAATCGATTTATTATTCTAGGCCATGAGGACGAGGTGAAAATTACACGCCTGGAAATTTTCAACCTCACGAAGGAAGTCCGTAAATGTGAGCTGAAAGTTCAAATCCAAATATTGGAAAACGCGCTATCGAAGAAAATCGGAGTGCTTTTTCAAATCATCATTGTTCTTATACATGGGTACGCCATTATCAATGCAGCTGCTTTACCCATTGGACAACTATCCGAAGATGCTTAAAAAGCCCAAAACAAAGACATTAAAAACTGTCGAGAAAACTTTGCACGAAAATCATCAAGACTGAAAGCGATGGAAGACGGTTTCAAGAGGCTCCTGGTATCTTCGGATCCAGTTATGTCAAGTTTGCAAAAAATGCGTCCTAAAGAAAGCAACTCCAAAAATTTTGGAACTGCTTGTTTCGTCGTACGCCTGTAGGCCGATGATTCATTTCAATGTAGACTGCGATTCAAAATACTCAGATGAAGAAAAATAAAATTATTATAATTTGGCGACCATCTTGTTCCTGTTCTTCGTTTTAAAAAAGGTTAACACACGATTCTGATTCCTCGACTCTAAAATCCTATGTACATCAACTTTTACGATAATAAAACAATTTTTGGTCAAATTTGGTCGCCATCTTATGTCAGCCATTTTGTTTTTTAAAAGTTTGACGCCTGGTTCAGATTCCCTGACCCAAAAAACATAATAAACCTTAAATAATGAACCTTAGGTATTTTGATAGATGATTTGATTTTTGGCCAGCTTTTTGGGCACTTGGAACCACTGTGCAACGTCCAGTTTGATAAATTCCCGAGTTACCCAATTATGTATGTACGGGAGTCCCCGATTTATGTAGAATAAATCCATATATGAAGTTAAATGTACACAGTTTTGATTTTGCAAAAGTAGTCTTAATTACAACTTTGTTGACCGCGGTTCGTTCTTTAATATACGATAATAAAACGCTATTTTGATTATAAAAATCTTGTTCGAATATTTTTTGTATTTTTATTTTGTCGTATTAAAAGTTTCTTTTAATAATTTGTTTGTTAATAACCACCTTCGCTAATCTAAACATTTCGATAATGTGAAACACCCTTGGTCTGAATTAGTTCACGTTATCGAGGGTTTGCTGTATAATATATAGAAATATTGAGATTAGACAGTGTTAATGTTTTAAGAATGCAGTTCTACTTGAACAGCCACGAACTGCACAAACTGCACGGTTTCTACATTGACACTCATATATGCGCATATAAGGTTCTTAAAACCACATTCTAAAATACTGGGTCTTCAAATATGTTTGCAAGTCACCTGACCAAACGATATACGCAACCAAGATGGTACTGTAATGCATTATATAGGTACATTAAAATGACTATCAAGTCTTGGAACAGTTATCAGTTAACAATTATCTTCGATACTTTCAAAGCCATTCCTTTTTTTTTTTTTTTGGAAATGGGCATGTATATATAGTTAATATTATGTAATTTAGCAATTATGTTTTAATTTTTTTGCACTTCCAGATTCGTCGAAAGTTAATTTTTCTCAAATGGAATACCCTGTACATTTCTTAATTTTATCTTCATTAAATTAAACGTGTGAAATCTAAATGCATTTGAAGACGCACATAGTCTCAATCTGCGCTGTTCAGCATGTTTTTCGTTAAAAAATCTGAATGAAAAAATATTCGTCATTGTGCATCCAAAGTGCGAAATTAGTAAGTCTATGAGATGCAGAGTATGTAAGTAATTCGAAGCATGAATTTCGACTTTATTTGAATTTCCCTTTTAAAATGGAGAAAAAGAAATCCATTATGTTTACGTTTATTTCAAGATTATTTAACATGGTTCGGATTGTCCGATTCGGGTCAAATATGCACAGGTTTTGATTTTGCCATTTTAAAGGCAAACCCCATAATGCCTTTCTCATAGAAGCCCTGGTCTCTTGTGGCGAAAAACTCGACTAAGTGATTTTCACAGTCTTCCCTTGATGCCAATTTCTTATCACTAAGAAAGTTTTGCAATGATCGAAAAAGAATTCGGCCGAGTAAGCCGTGATCCTCTCGTGGATTCCAAAATCACGAGGAAAGCAATTTTGGAGATTCTGATCGAAGCGAATTGGGCGTTGCTAATTCAAAAAACAGGCAACAGAAAGGTTGTAGACTACACGAGGGGTACTTGGTCCGATTGTATTCGTCGCTGGGCTTGCAACTCACCGCAGTTTGCGCAGATGGCTCTTTCGAACTTGTGGAATCGAAAACAATGATTTATTCGAGACTTGGAATAGTCAATAACGAGAATGCGTTCGAAAACGAGAGAAGTTTACGTAAAACTTTAAATGTATATATATATATATTTCGTGACCTTTTATACTTAAAACTTTAACGTATTCTGCAGGGAAAAAATATTTTTCTAATATGCATTCCGGGTATTGCCTACGTTTTTAATTACGTACACTTTCCCTTTTACTGTAGTTTCATGCAAATGTGGGAACGTAAAGATGATTTACGCCTACAATATGGGGACCGAGACGATGTTGGGATAAGAACGTGACTGAAAATTGTAAATGGGATTTATACGTGGAGAGAAGTGATACTTTTTGAACTGAACAGTAATAGACACTGGATAGCGTTTATAACAACATGTGATATAACGATATATCGGTTCTTGCGACGAAATTTCAAAATAAACATGAAAATGTGCGAGGAAAAAACAAAAAATATGTTAATTAGCAAGGAGGAAAAGAAACAGAAAGAAATTTTTCACAGGCTAAAAATTTCAAATATTTAGAGACAATTCTAACAGAAGATGGGAAGTTTGATGAGGAGATGAAGAGTAGAAACGAAGCAACAGGAAAATATTTTAACAGCATCAAAAATGGTTTCCTGAACAAAAAAGAAATACCAAAACCCATTAAAACAGAAATTTTTACGAAAATAGCTGTACCAATACTCACACACGGATCTGAGGTATAGACAACAAGAACGAATTAAAAATAAAAAACACGAAGCATTGAAATGAGATTCCTCAGAAAGACAGATAGAGAAAACAAGACTAGATAAAGTAAGGAATTGTACAATCAGAGAAAACTTAAAAATAGAGCCCATTCAAAACAAGATAGAAGAAGCATAACTCAGATGGCTAGGACATGTTATGAAAATGATAGAAGATAAACTGGTAAGAAGAGCTTTCGAAGCCAGAACAAACAAAGGAAAACTAAAACGAAGACGAAGAAAGTTTGGATGGACGAAGTAAGGGAAGCGGTGGAGAAATTAACAATAAATTGGAAGGAAATTCGAAGACAAGTGCAAAATAGGAAAACATGGCGAAAGGCATGGAAACGTGATTCAACCCCACGAACTTGTTACTGTTTTAATTTGATGCATACTGTTTCAAATGAGTAGTCTCGGCAAACAGCGGTAACAGCGTACAATTACAAAATAAGTTACGACAGCATCGCCGACTCCCCACTCCAGTCAGTACGCTGTATGCGAATAGTTCTGTATATATGTAGGCTGTCGTAACTTATTTCGTAATTATCGCTGATTGCCCAGACTAAAAATCAGTTTTTTGAAGTACTTCGTCGCTAAAGCTGAGTCTCCAAATTGTAAGTGACCTGGAAAGTTCATACTACAAAAATTAGTTTTCTGGCAATTCAATTGGAACAAACAAGCATCGGGAGTTCTAACTTGTTCTTCGTCCCGGAAATATTGATTGAATTGTTCGAATGCTGTTGAAGATGCCGCTCCGATTAGAAACGAAACGCACGCTCGGAATGCACGAAGTGGTTTCTTCTTTCTCCATTATCTGCGAGTTGCAATTAAATTGCCAATTCTGTTCCGAAAGTAACAGGATTGATGAATAAATAAATGCGCGACAAGCGATATAAAAGCTTTTACGAATGAACTCCAATTTACAGTTTACCCCCACCTCGTCCCTAACCTCGTTACCAACAATTCCAACCTTTGTTAAAATACGACCGGAACCCAGTTACATACGAAGCTACTTGGCGTATTTTATCGAATTCCATTCGGTTCACTGGTCTAAATATTTTAAACTTTCAAGAATCTATCGACTTCCTCTCTGCTAGGGGGCTACCCGAACGACGTCGGAAACCCGTACACGACGAATTTCGATAGATTTCTCTCCGTACGTCGGATCGGAAGTTAACAAATGGTTATCGGAAAAGTTTGAATAGCGTCGAAAACAAAAGCGACAAAAACGAGGGGGATAAAAAATTGAAACATATTTCCATTTCCATTTTCCATTTAAATCGGGGCTTCGATTTTGCGCGAAACAGCTTTTCGGAAAGCGTTCGAGTAATCGACCGTTTTCCGATTCCATTGTCCGAAGTGCGACGGAGGTAATCAGCAATCTGCTTCTATAATTAAATACGTAGAACGCGACGTAATAACCATAAATTCCTGTCGGTAAGCGCCGGTAGCCGAGTAGTCCGGTTATTATTTCATGACACGGTGTTGCTGCAGCCGCGTATTAGACAACGTGAATGCAAATAGCTGCTATGCATACATGAGAGGGCGTAAGCGCATTAACGCTAAATTAAATTTCTTTTACTGCGTTTAGGGCGAGATTAACGTGAGTAATTAATTGGATTTCGTCTGGCGTGCGGTTTTGGGCATTTTGGAGGATTTCTGAGGATTTAGGAAAGCGTTTCCGAAACGTTACAATTCGTCTGTAAAATTTTAGATTTATGGTTTTGAAATCGCTAACACACGGTGTATGTCGCCTGGAGCTACCAAGACAGAGGCTTAGTATCAATGTTGGAATAATTTAAATTTTGATTTGTGTCAATTGATAGTATGTATACTACCGTTCAAAACCATTTCAAACCATCTTACATACTTATAGGCAGATTTATTTTGAAAAATAACCTGAATATTACTTTAATTGATACGCCAAGTCTGTTTGTCTTCAAACTTACGGAATTACTAGAAATAAGGATGCATAAGTACCTAATACAAAAGTGTACCGTCTTCGGATGGGATTTCCCGAAGTAGATAATACATTTTTTATTATTATCAGAAAACGATACTGCACCAAAACTTGCCTAATAATAATAATAATAATAATAATAATATTTTATTTCGTGCCCAACAGTACAAAACCACAACGGACACATACAATCAAGCTAAATACACTAAGCAAAGAACAATATGCAACAATTGAACGAAGAGATACACCCGTCCTCATATTAATGTACTTCTATAACTATACATAGGTACATACATATATGTGCTACCTTATATATACGTAATATTAAACTAACTCCTCACAAAAAATTGGTGAGATGTATAGTGAGGATACCATATGATCGCTGCATATTCTAATTCACTCCAAACTAATCCATAATAAAGAGTTTTAATAGCAGCGCAATCAGTAAATGTTCGTGTGTTACGAAGAATGAAACCGAGAAGTTTGTACGCACTATTCCACACTGATATAACTTGTTGACCAAAACAAAGTTTATCATAAAACAATATTCCAAGATCTCTTACAGTATCCGATGAGGACAGGAGTTGGCAATGGAGACTGCAGTCATAGATAATCTCCGATACCTTTCGGGTATACCTGACGACGCAGCATTTATCAACATTAAGGTGAAGTTTATTGTGGATACACCAACCGCTAATAATTGCTAGATTCTCTTGTAGAAGCCTGGCATCATGAAGGGATTCAATTTTATGAAATATTTTTAAATCATCTGCAAACACTACACAACGGCACGTCAATGTTTGCAAGAGCTCATCCATAAATACCAAAAACAGCAGCGGCCCTAAATTGGGCCCTGCGGGACGTCAGATGTTCTTAAATATTGCTTGGAGGAGAAGCCGTTGTAAGTTACATAGTTGATTCTGCCAGTCAGGTAAGATGCCATTAATTGCAGCAATGAAGCGGAAAAGCCGATAGCACTCAACTTCTGAATCAATAAGGAAAAATCAATAGAATCAAAAGCTCTCGTGAAGTAGGTATAGATGACGTCCAACTGTGAGCGCTGATCAATAGTCTCGCAAATCGTTTGTGTTACGCAAGCTAGATTAGTAACCGTTGACCTACCCTTCATGTAACCATGTTGGTGCCAAGACAATTTGATTTTGATACTACTGTAAATGGAGTCATATAAAATTTGTTCAAAAACCTTTGAGAAATTACTCAGTACAGAAATTGATCGATAGTTGGTGATTATCACTGGTTTGCCGTTTTTGAAAACTGGCATAATTCTAGCAATCTTCCAAACCATTGGAAAGACACCGAATTTTATACATAAGTTATAGATAGCGCATAGCGGGATAGCTAGAACCATACCACAGTCTCTTAGGAAGAATGAAGGAATTTGATCCTCACCGGCAATAGAACCACTTTTAAGCTTAACGATGCTGTTAACAACCTCTGTCTGAATAATAGTTTGTATACAAAAAGAATCGTGAGGGGAGCAAGTATCAGAAATACGGATCTCGTTGCTAGGTATAAAATTTTTAGCAAATGCATCGGCAAATGCATAAACTATAGTTTGTGGTTCGTTGAACTTTGTATCACCATGAAACAACTGCCCTGGAATGCGTGACTGACTCCTTTTTGTATTGATATACTGCCAAAATGCTTTAGGGTCAGACCTCAGATTAGTTTGAATTTTATTGAGGTAGGCTGCATGCCTAGAAATATTATGAATTAATGAATCTAAATGAAAGTACAAGATCAAAATTGAATATACTAAATTACTTACATTGATTCATAAATAGAATAAAATTTTGTGTACTTAAATTAATCGTTCTCGTATTTAACATGCTTTAATTTTAATATTTTGTTCGGCCTCTGAAAAAGTAATTTTTCCAATACGACCCGAGGGCAAAAACTATTGAGCACCCCTGACTCGGGGCTACTTGTAAGGTGTTAGTAGCAGTAGTGAGCCATTAAAAAAACAATCTGTTGGATGGCGATGTCATCTAGGCAGATGACTGACAGACTGTCCAGGTCTCAAGAACGATACCGGTGGAAATGGAGACCGTGGATGCTCGATTTCACGGATTTGTATTAGGTGCAGAAGTATCTGTCAGGTAAATACCTCTTCATAAGCCTAACCATTGAGGAGTTAATTTAGAAGACGATCAATTTGTAGATCAACCCATCCTCGCAGGTTGTACCAAAAGCGCTTGTAGAATGGAATTCGTCAAATTTTTAGTTTATCTTTAGCTCTTACCGAGAAAACATTATTTCAAATTTACGCTGTCTGCGACGTAACCTTGCTTAAGAATTTCGTTATGTGGATTGTAAATATGCCGAAAACGATGGAACCTTCAATTGAAATGCGCCCTACAATAATTCGTTGTCACAAAAGTAGCAAAGGTAATTGCCAGATTTCGCGGGAACTGAAAGTACCAAGCAGAACAGTTGAATAGGACGCGAAGAAATTGAAGACCGAAGACTTCAAGAAGAAGACCTTCATGGCCGAGTACCTGTAAGAACCGTTGTTATGCACCGTCAATAAGATAAAACGCTTGCACTGGGCTGAGCAATAAAATATCGGACACTTGGAAAATGGAAAGAAGCTTTGTGGAGTGATGATTCTAAATTCGAACTTCTTGGATCGAGATGAAGGGTTTTTGTGCTAAGATCAGCAGAAGAACGGACATCTGATCAATGTTTAGTGTTTAGGGGAGAAATAGATTGGCGGTTCTGTTACGATATGGGACAGTTTTAGTGGACACAGAATCGGCAATATATCCAAAAATCTAAGGAATAATGTGGAAAGAGAAGTACCGGAATTTGGACTGTGCACTTTTCGACATGAATTCACATTTCAACACGACAATGATCTAAAGCACTCTTCAAAGCTATGCAGAGGACACTTGGACAAATTATGAGCTGAGGGAATGCTTAATATTGTGGTTTGGCCATCACAGTCCCTTGATGTCAAGTCCATTGAGCTCTTGTAGGACGAGCTTGACAGAAACGTTAGCAAAGTTTGCTCTACTTCTGCTGAACACTTGTGGAATAATTTGCAAGCAGAATGGAACAAAATTGGAATCATCACTGAGTAATCAACACTGTCAACATTTTGATGACCGTAATAATACATTTAATTTGTAAGGATTATTTCGAATTTTTCGACATTCGTCTTGCAGGATCGCTGTTATTACTGAGAATGAATACTGCTTTCAGTGTTCTTTTCTCTGATTTACTGTGTTACGGTTGATTTATCGGGTTTTCTGTGTTAATATTTTTATCTCTGGCGCCCCGCTTTCGTAAGTTTTGACACAATTCGCGCCTTTGGACGCACGTGTCACTGATTTTGTTTGGTAACGTTAAGTTGAACAGATCGATTTCCGTGCCTAAGTTCGCTTTTATACCTCGTTTCGAGGATATATACGGAAATTCGCCGTTGAGATGTAAATAGTATCGTTGAGTTTGGCTGTTCAAACTAATAGTCCATGTTGCTTTTCCTTCAATTGGGCGTGAGTGTTCCTTTCTTGTTAACTACATGTCGTCATCGTATCTTTTACGTTGTTGTAGGGAACTAATAAAGGCTGGTATGTGTACTATAAGCTGGCATAACTAGTATAAGCTAGTATTAACGAGTATAGAATTATCGTAGGAGCTAGAAGCTAGTTTCTTCCGACATCTTTTCTTCACGTGCGAGAAAGCTCGCCATCTTGGGACACTTCCGTCCAATATCGAATGCCACGCCATGCAAAGTCGACAACGGGAAACCACATTACCCTAAGTTCCGTTCTTATTTGCTTTATTTATATGGTTGAGTTTTTGGGAAAAATTCCCTAGAATCTGATAATTAATTTTAAGTTAGGAAATTGGGGATTTGTGTACATACAGGGGTTTCTCTACGTTTGTAAACATTCAATTATTTTAGTATTTTGGGAGGTGGAGCTGTAAGGTGCCTGTAAGGCCGCTGGAATTCCACCAGTTAACGAAGCGTGTGAACTAGCTTAACTGATATTCTTTTCTTTTCTTGTTTTATACACCTCAAGTGACAATAAAGTGCTGATAAACGTCAATTGCTCGCCTCAGTTCAATTTTTATTTCGCTTATGTTAATTCTAAATAGCAATTCATTTAGTATAGAAAGTTTGGATAACCTCGTACCATCTACTATGGAGGGTCTCTTCGACTCATTTAGAGGTGAGCCAGTTTCACAATTGGAGAGTGGCGCCTTGTTACTATTTCTCGAACCTTAACCTACGCCGTTTTCACTGGGTTAGCACGGGCTGGATCTCCTTCGTTATCACCAACGATGTGGGTTATCCGCATTGTAACGGTATCGGTCACATTTCTGACGTTCCACTTATTCCTTTATTATTATTCTTTTTACTTTTAACAAAAGCTCTAAAACCTAGTAACAACTGGGTTGCCGATGCGATTTTGTTATTGGTACTGGTGCGGAGCAAGGATGGGAGAGCATCTTGAATATTTTAAATAGCACAGAATCGATGCACGAGTTTCGACGTCGGCCAGGGACCTCAAAGTCTACAATGGCACATGAAATGGATGACGTGTGCCAGACGTCATTGTATACCAAAATCAGTCCTCACTCTCGCCGTTGTCGCTAAAGTTCCGTGTGCTGTACAGCGCTGCCACCCCTCTCACGCATTCACGAGTGCACGAGTATTTTAAAACTAACCGCATGTTTCTATTGTTTCCAGTCCTGAGAGAAGAAAACCGGAGGTGTTATAACTTGAGTGCACCTTGTATGTGTGCGCATCGTGCGAAGTCACATTTAATCGGTATGATCAAAATTCGTTCTCGTAGGAATCCACTGACGATATTCACTGTGTGTTCTACGTGAGATTCAGTATGCCTGAAGAAGCCGATAGCATGGACAGCAAAACGTCATTAACTGGTGACATACGGTAAGGCTGGTTGGTTGGTTGGTCAGTTTCTAACTGGTCAATTTTTAGATCAGATCGCGAACTAATAAAAAGCGACTAAAAGGCCAGGAAAAGCGATATTCCACATTTAATCAAAATCACACCGGCATAAATCATCGTCCCGTCGGACAAGAAAAAGACTTTTTCTCCTCTGTCGTCCAACGACCGGATAAATCGACCCTTCAACGTTCCCTTTATTAAATTACGATCCGTCTCTTTTCTTTTCGCGTCGATAACGACGACATCATCGTCGCGTCGCGAATCCGCCGCCGATATAACGAAGGAAGCGAGACGGGACGACGCGACGCTTCCGACGCCACGCCGTCGGGCGAAAATTCTCACGAAGGGGGACAAAGGAGGGAGCGCTTTTTACTTTCGTTTTAAAAGTTCCGAAAACCGTTTTTACCTCGTCGCTTTTATTGCTTTTCCCGTATATGCGAGGAGAGTCGGCGAGAAAGTGAAAGAAACCGGGCCGCGAGCGACAGCTCGCCCGTCGAGCATCACGTCCTCCTCTTCACGACGGGCGGGCGGGTCGCCCTCTCGAAAAGGTCTGACAACCCATATCCTTTATTCTCGTTGTGTTTAGGGCGACTTTTATGCTCCGATTTCAATTAGGAGGAAGCGTCGGCTGCCGTAGTTTTCTCCTCTCTCCTTTACGAGAAGGGATCGTATTTACTTTATAAATTCTGGCCCCGCAGCGATCGTAAATACACGGCGGGGAATATTTAGCGATAAACCTAAAGTGGGAAGAATTGTCTCTTATCATAAAATTGGCGATTCCTCACTTGCTCCTTATGTCTCGTTACACTATCGAGAATTGTAGAGGTAATTCCGGTACGTTACGACAGATACGTACAAATCAAATTCTTCAAAACGTTCTGTACTGGTGCTCCTGAAAATTATTGCCCATTCTATTTAGTGCTGATCAAAGCAAGACCAAAATCAAGACTCTGATGGTCTTGGTCTTGGACCTTACTCTCTAGTATCTCTGCGTCAACACAGTTCAATGCCTGGCCGGTCCACTGTAACCAATCTTTTATGTATTACTCAATTTATCAGTGAAACTCTAGATGCCCGTGGGATGGTTGAAGTGTCAAAAGCACTACAAAAAAACAGTTAACAGTGATTTACCTCAGATTGCTCCTCCATAAAGTCAGGTTTTCGCCTTTGACCAGTATATTTCATGGCCCGGAAGTTCGTTTCTGTGTTGGGGAAGAATCTCACAACTCCGTTGTCCACTAGGGCATTCTCATCGGTTTCGAATCCAACTAGTACGCATTTATTTTCAGTCTTCATCGAGACGTTCAGCTCAGGAAATAAGGCCAATGCCACAGCATATATGATCGGTAAGACGGCTGCATATGCAAAATCGCGCCCAATAATAATAGTTATTCTTCTCCCCCAACAAGTACTGAGCACTTAGGACAGGCATGGTCAACATACGGCCCACGGGTCGAATGCGACTCGCGTAATGAGTTCATGCAGCTCACGATTAACCCTTCAATATTTACCTATTTAACTTAAAATAATTACTTACATTGATTCATAAACAAATTCCAGAATAAAATTTTGTTTACTTAAATTAATCGTTCTCGTATTTAACATGTTTTAATTTTAATATTTTGTTCGGCCTCTGAAAAAAGTATCTTTTTCAATACGACCCGAAGGCAAAAACTATTGACCGCGCCTGACTCGGGGCTACTTGTAAGGTGTTAGTAGCAGTAGTGAGCCATTAAAAAAACAATGTGTTGGATGACGGTGTCATCTGCCTAGACTGTCCAGGTCTCAAGAACGATCCCTGTGGAAATGGAGACCGTGGATGCTCGATTTCACGGATTTGTATTAAGTGCAGAAGTATCTGTCAGCTAAATACCACTTCACAAGCCTAACCATTGAGGGGTTAATTTAGAAGACGATCAATTTGGCCGCACATACATGTATCACATGTCGCGTTCTAATACCGTACGTACCCTACACCTGATGTTTTGTTCTTTTTTTAAATTTTTTCGAAGATATTGAGTAGAATCGTAATAGCTGAGACTTCAAGGACCAGAGTCGATATCAAAACTGTTTCCGGTACTGGACTCTATCATAAATAGTGGTTAGTGACGAATGGTTTATGGGATGATGCAAGTCGAGCGATTGTGTGGCAATGTAGGTTCGCGTCATCCCATAAACCTTTCGCAAAGAAAGTCATAACACGACGAAATAAGGTTAGAAATTACAAACAAGCCGATCACTTTCAGAATTGTAGGCTAAAACCTTTAAAATTGTGGACGTTCGGTCGTAGCGAATTGAAAATTTCACGCTGAAATTTCCTGTTAATACGGTAATGAAGGTCCATCTGAAGGTCGTGATGAAGTGAAAAAATCGACTGATTTCGTAGAATGAGCGGAAAAAGTTATGAATGAAGGTGCAAATTGACCCCTTATCTTCTTAGAGGTGTCCAAGTTATCTTAGGCAGTCACTATTCATAGAAATCTAGAATCTAAATAAAAGACAAAAAGTTCATTCCCCATTTCACACAAGTGCATGCTGTAATGCCATAATTATTCAGGAATACACAAACTGGACTTGGATGAGAAGGAGGATGATTTAATTTAATTTCTCTCGTTGAAGGTTATTTAATTCTTGTTTTTGTTTTTGAGATTAAATTCATTTTTTTTTCCTCTTTCTTTATGTCCGAGAACAGTTCGCAATACGATACACTGTATAAACCGATTTTTTCATGGATACAACAGCGTTTCTCTCTCTGCATGTTGGATGCAATTCTTTCCTTTTTTTCCACAAAAGGTTAAGTTTTTCTAAATCCTACTCTTCTTGCACTTCAAGGATTGTAAGTTCTATTTTCAAGAAAATCATTTTGAGACAATTAAGAGGGCGTTTGCCTAACTAATCAAAATAATAAAACAAGGATATTGTTAAAGACTTAGACATTTGTTTTAGAATTAAGATATATATATATATTTTTTTATATGTAATATTGTTTCAATATTTGCTATATATCAAGATTTGTAATTTTTGTAACTTCATTAACTGTTTCTTTTATTTTTAACTATTATATTTTAAAAAACTATATTCAATTTTTTGTGTTATATGTGTTATAGGTATCGTATATATACCACATTTAAATTTATCTCATGTTTTGACTCTTGTAAGTGCTTATATTGTATCAAACGCTAGCGACAGTGCGTGCGTGTATTTTAACGTACGTTCAGACGTACGAGCATACGTCGGTCTGTTAACCGCGCGAAGATGGAAAGTATCGAATGTCACCATCGGTGAATACAAGTCAATCGTCTGCAGTCCCCGTCTGAAAAGATCGAGCGCCGAGTGAATCATCTTAACCCATTGCATTAGGCCTCGTTTCAAAGGAATCGACGAATCATTCAAATAAACATTCTGTGGCTTCGTCGGTACTATAGGGAAGGCGAAGCACACAGATATGGGTGTAGATATAGCAAAGCAGGGACATGCGAGCTGGGTATAAGACCACCCGAACGTCTTAGAACTGTACCGCCTTCCCAGGCGTTCGATCTACATCTCATAAGTGCTTAAGTACGTTAAGACCAGATACGTACAAATCTCCTAGCGAAACCGTAGAAGATCCGTCCGTCTTCCGTCGTACGATGAACGAAAGTATACGCATCGGCGACCGCTATCCCACTTGCGACTGCATACACGTTTAGGGGCAAACGTATTTTGAAACTATACGAACTTACGTTCCTTCATTTTAGCGTCTAACAGACCTCGGCGACCGCCTGGCCGCATAAAATTTTGTGTAGACTTCGGTCTTCAGTAAATTTAAACGTTTAAGACAAACGTATGTTAACGTTTCCGTCCTAAGAGACATATATGGTACGGCTTCGCCGTTTTTACCGCGCTTAGGCGCAAACGTTTGTGGCTGGCGTCTTTAGAACGTTTAGGACAAACGCAAAGACGAAATACTTGAACTGTTTTGAACGAAACGTATTCTAAAACGTTTAGCCACAAATACAACATGTACACAACACAAATAAATGATGATTTACGATCGTTTCTTTTATTGTGAATGTCGATCATATCTGTGTGTAAAAATGTTACATAGTAACTGTGTCAATTATAGCTATCTGATGAAATGTTCTCTTATTGTGTATTAAATGTATTACTAATCATATCTATCAAATAAATCGGCATAAAACAGAAAAGCCTGTTTTAATTTCTATATCCACACGCAAGCGGGTAACCGCATGGTGCTTTCTCCAAAAGAGGAGACCGTAACAGATATCTAGACCCACTAACAAACATATCTGCAATCTAAACATGTTTTTAATGATCATATATATATTAATAATTAATTCACTTCTTTCCAACGCATTTATCATTATTCTGATGACTTTTAGTGAACAGAAACTTCAGTATCACTGTTTGTTCCAATTCAAATAATCTGTCAAACGCATTTTCTCCAAGTACGAACTTTCTTGTAATAAAATGTCTTCTTCTTCTTCTTCTTTTCCTTCTTCTTCTTCTTCTTCTTAAGCCTGTGCCGATCTACCTTTCGGTGTAAGGCTTAAGTGGAATTCAGTTTTTTATTTTCTGTATAATTTCCTCCACCGTTTTCTGTATTTGGCCTGATCCTTCATTCCTTCCCACTTACTTCCTTTTTCTGCCGTTGCTTCCCTGATGTCGTCATTCTATTTTCTTCTTGGCCTTCCTTCTTTGTTTCTTCCTGTCACTCGTGTCTCATATACTTTCTTTGTTAGTCTATCATCACTCATACGACACACATGACCGAACCATCTTAGCTGATAGTCCTCTATTATTTTCCATATAAGTGCTTCCCTTTTTTTCCAGAAACGTAGTTCCTCGTCGTATTAATCAGTCTTGCCGCTTTTTTCAATCTTGCATCTATTTCTTCCTCCAAATTTTCGACCTGTTCTATTGCCTCTTCTTTGATTTTGATGTTATGTCTTTTCTTTTCTCCTGCAAAATGTTACCCATTTTCCCAAAATGCAAAAAAAAAAGAATTTTTTCCTAACGGGCAATGCAAACAACAAAATTAATGAACGATCGACCATTGTTTTAACCGTACATTTCCATTGAAAAAATGAAAATGGAAAGCACGTACTTATATCATAAAAAGAACATACGCGTCCTTTCACACGGGAAAAACCGCCGAAATAATACCTCCCCGGATGATACAGCGGTTATGTAAAGATCATTCACTTGCCTAGCTTCACTCATTGTGCTAGGAGGATACGTTTGACGGGAATACAAACAGGACAGGATGACAACGGGGGAGGAGGGACGAACGTGATAAAAATGTCATCCATCCGTACAACACGTAAATCTACATACACGCACGCATACCAATTCGAATCGTAGATATCAACGAGATGAGGTGTGGGTGGGTACCGTTAATGCATTCACGCCCTTATTCATCCGCCGTCGCCGTTTCGGCCACCGCCATCGCCGAGGGCTCGGGGGTAATGGAATGAATTGTGCCGTTCGAGGAAGGGTTCGAACGTCGAAACCGAAGCAATTATCTCTTTCGGCCCCGCTCCCTGCTAACACTTCGACACGTACACGTCTTTATATTTATGTATACGTATGCGAGTTTGTCGGGATTCGCTTCGTTCGAGCCGGACTTCCAGCGCGTCCCATTAATAATAATTAGCACAAATGCGAAATCGCTCGGGTCGTATCCGATGAAAGGATCGGCTATTGTTTCGCGCCGCGTTTTGCTTAACGCTTTATTAATTTTAAATGATGCTATCGTATTACATTTTAGGTCGACTTTGTTTTATTTATGGAATCGTTTAATCCCCGGGCCGGAGGATATTTTGGGTACCGGTCAGATGGGATGCCACCATTAGAATCCTTGGCGGTTGTTGGTAATTGATTTCGATAGACTTTGTTGTGAGGGAAAGGTAGATTTGAGTAAAAGTTTGACGCAAAATCGATGAGAACGATGCGTTGTCTGAATGTGTTAAACCTCATGTTTAGCCCGGTACAAATAGTATTTGTCTGCCGTCCATCGCATGAACGATTTAAAGATGAAAATGTGATGTAAATTTCATCCGCGACACTTCAAGCTCAGAAAGGTGGATAAAAGTTGACAGTTACAAGCTCTTTCTCAATTCGAATCAAATAGTTTATCACCCCGCATCAGCCTTCAAGATGGAGCTGTTAGGGCTTATTTCCTAGTTCGAATACATTTCAGCAATTATAAGCAGATTTAAGAATTTCTAGGTAAATCTTTATAACTAAGTTTAAAACGGCGGATTTGTGCATTCCTACTCTATGATACAGTTGGTCTTCAAATATTTACTAAATTTATTGCTCATGCCGATTTATTAGGGTACGAGACGAAGCGAAATCGTAAATGCCTATACCGGACTTAAGAAGCATAATAAAAGAAATCATCCCTCGGCTCTAAAATGTTAAATTCTGAGAACGGTCAAATGGTGAAAATCTAAGGGCTCACAACAATTATTCGTTATTAGTTAAATTCTAACGCCCATTTTTGGGTAGTATTTGACCAATAGCCGAGGAGCAAATAATTCACTAGGAAGGTAAAATAACAATTACAAGAGTCTTGAATTAACAGTCAAGCAACGACATTCCTACAACGACAGTCAAACACAATCTTTCATATAAATCAAGTTCTCGGCAAAATTCAACCAATAAGTGTTCGGTAGCATTTGTATATCATTTATATCATAGCTATAAATTTATAAATCACGATCACGAGTTGTACTATTTGTGTAACATAGTATATATAGTTAACGCATACTGGTCTTTCGCAGTCAAAAACTACAAGACGTGCCACCAATAAACCAGTTTTGAACCGGCCAGGAGCTGCATCCCCGAAAAATAGTGAGGTTGATTTGAAAGACTTTGGAAAAATCTCGGGAAAAACTGTCTGCAGGGTAGAGCCAGATTTCTTCCGAGTTAGGTTATATTTAGTTCCTAATTAATCGTCCTTATATGAAGTTCTAACGTACTACTCAATTTAATAACGAAATTTCATTAGAACCCTGCAAAGTTTCTTTCACAAAATTTTAAAATACTTTCGTTAGTGATTGGTGAAGGTTAAGTGCTGGCTTTTTCTACATTTTTACATATTTTAAATTCTTATGTCATTTATAGTAACAATATGGGACGAAGTGAAGACTTAAGTAACGAAGAAATTGCTCAGATCAAAGCGTTAAAAGGAAGAAACGTTTCGATACGGGGTATAGCAAAAGCAAATTGGGCGGTCACCTCATGTTGTTGTCAAATGATTCAAAACTGGGCCAGAATTATGGAGAAAATAGAAAATTTGGTAAAAAGATGAAAATTAATCGATAGAGACCGGCGCAGAATTCTTCGGAAAATTCGTGGAACGTTCACAACAGCTGAAATATGTACAATAGATTCTGTAATCTGATGAGAATACAATTTATACGAAAAATTGAAGAAATCGCCGATATAACGTCAACATAAATAAGCACTTTTACAGTTTGCACGACAACAAATGAGTTGGGACTGAGGATGGACAAAAGTAATCTAGCGATGAAAAGAAGAAGATATAGGCCGCATTCTCGTCCTGTGGAACGTCAAAAATTGCCTGGATAAACCATCGAATAAATAGAGAAAAGTATATTTAAATTTTAGAGGGTGCTTTGGTGTCCATGATTGAAGAGATTATGTCGGAAGATTATACTTTTCAACAGGACAATTCCCACCGCGCGAGTCGTAAGAAACTGGCTTTCTGAAAAGGAATACCTGTACTTACTTGGTCAGCAAGAAATCCTGATTTTAGCCCCATTGCAAATATATGAAGACTTCTTGCTCGTAACAATACAATAGCGTTAAAGACCTAAAAAGTGCTTGGAATAATTTTTCCTTACGGCAGCTGCAAACTTTAATAGATTTCACCCCCAATAGGCTCTTCGAAGTTATTCGCAGTAATGAAGGAAGAATTATGTATTAACACGCCATATGATTAATTTTTTCACTTACCTTCACTAGAAATATGGGGTGACACTAATGGAATTTCGCCTGGTTTCATGACATTAGTATATCAGTTTTTTATGTTTTATCATCATGTTTATAATCAATTTTTCATTTTGTTATGGTGTTCAGTCCCTACCCATGATTTATGAATACACCGAAGGCTTTATTCGTCTGGCGACAGCTTTAAAACAACAAATTTAGCATAAAATAAGTGTGGCCCTAATGGAATTTCGTCGATTGTAGAAGAGATACGATTTGAAAATGTTAAGTTTTACACCTTTGGTAACGCAGTTTTATTGTCGTTGCTCTCCTCTGATTAACGAACATTGGGGTCAAGTTTGCGAGCTTTGATCGTGTAAACGCTCACGTGTATCCGGGCGCGTGGACTGTGGTCCTTTTGGTAATGCCAAACATCAAGTCGATAGTATTTCTGGAAATTCCGATCAAACTGGATTCGATGTTACTGGTTCAAGAAACATGCAATAGAGAGGTCGAAATTTTAGAAATTCGAAGATGTCCTCGTAGACTTAACGAGGAGATTGATTAGCACGCGACCACGCAATCGGGTGTTAGCGCTGTGTCATTATCAAATTTATAACATTTCACCCTATAATTCATATTTCATATCAAAGGTAATAGCTACGAGCGTGATTTGATGGAAGAGTGACTTTTCAATAATAAAAACAGTTATTTTACTGTAACAAACATATTTCATGTTTCAACACAATTCGCTTGTAACTTTATATACTTAGACCAGCGGTTTTTCCAATTCTTTCAAACCATCCAAAAAGTGATCACGCTGCAAAATATGCATTTGTCACCTCTATCATATCACCTCTTAATTTGTCTGAAATCTGCTTCCATCGCGCCATTTCTTTCTTAATTTGGAAATAAGAAGAAATCACTGAGAACCAGGTCTGGTGAATATGGCGGATGTGGTAGCAAATCATAACGCAACTCGACTAATTTTGTTGTAGTAACAGTGAACGAATGAAACATCGCATTTTCGTTTTGCTGAAATAACACTTTTATCTTCAACAAATACGGTCGCCTTTTTCGGCATCAAAACATGTCAGTAAATCACCATAATATACCTAGCCATCTAATTCGTTGTGCTCTTATCACTGTGCGGTTATATTTGGTTCCTTGTATAGGTCCTCCATTTCGTTATTTGTTCTTCGTCTCCATCCGTCTTCTATATTTATTCCTCCTTCGAACTATTTTCCTCCCTCATTTTACCAATTTCTCTCTTTCCCCTTCTTTCAAAATCCAGCTTTTGCACGCATAGATGGTTGTCGCTCTAATTATTGCCTTATGAAGATTCTCTCTTTGCATTTTCTTGATGCAAATCTCGATTTCACCAGTGACATAAAGATCCCCTATATTTTGGCTTTCTTTTAACATCCGTGGTTCCAACTCCGATTTTTCGTGGACATTTTCTCTTATCTTTACTCTTAAGTATATAAAGTCTTGAACCCTTTCAAATGTTAATGCATGCTCCTCCGTTTCTACTGTTAGTTGTGCGTCCGCGTCAGGTTGCGTTGTGTATCTTTCATTATCATATATTTTGTTTTTTTTTTTTTTTGCTTGGATGATTGTTATTCTAAATTTCTCTCCTTCATTTGCCATTCTTTCTATGGTTTTCTGCAGTCTTTTTGATTTTGCTAATATTGTTGGATCATCAGTCAAGATTATACATTGATGTTCGTTGTTCACTATTGTTCCCCCGATTTCCATCTTGCTTTTTCCAATTATTGTTTTCAGCACAAAATCAAAGAGCGTTGTTGACGTTGAATCTCCTTGTTCTACCTTAAATTCGTTAGGCCTTCCTCCTATCTATACTATTTCATTTTTCATTTCAATGAGGTTAAACAACTTACTGCGTATTTTTAACTCTTCCATGGCGAGGTACATTTGCTTTCTATAGATCTGGTTCTAGGCCTGTTTGAAGTCAACACAAACTAAAAAAAAAGCAACAGTCTTGTTCTCGTAACATTAAAACATACAGCCTTGGCCAAAAGTATTTGCCACCCCTTGGTTTCATAAAAAACAGACAAACAAAATAAAAATACAAATGAAAGATCATTTTTAAATGTAGTTTATTAATCAAATTTAATATTTTGTTGCACCACCTTTACCTTTTATTACAGCTTGTGCCCTTCTTGGCATACTAGCCACAAGATTGTAGCAAACGTCGGAGGAAATCTTCTCCCATTCTTCAAAAATTTTTGTTTTCAAAACGCGTTTGTTAGCATATTTACAATTTGCAACTCGTAACTTTAATATGCGCCACAAATGTTGAATTGGTGATAGATCCGGTGATTGTGGTGGCAACATTCCAACACCTTAACGCGGTTTGTATCAAACCAACGTGTTGCATCACGTGATTTGTGGCAAGGTGCATTGTCCTGTTGAAATAAATAATCTGGAATATCACCTTCAAATAATTTCAACGTAGAAGCCTCCAGAATCTCTTCTAACATTTCAATGTACCGGTGAGTATTCATACGTCGCATAGGTACAATTCACCGCCCTGGAGGATGACATGCATCCCCAAACCATTATGCTACCACCACCGTGCTTCACTGTGGGTATTATGCAATCGGGGTGATAGCTTCTCCCGGTCTACGCCTTACAAATGCTGCACCAGGTTGAGCGAAAAGCTGCATCGAAAATCAATAATTGGCACCAACATTTCAAAATAAAAAAACACTGTACACTAAAGTAAATCAAATATTTTGTGTTTACAATTTATGATAAATATTATTTCTACCTTACCTCTATGTTAGATTCATCAGACCAAAGAATTTTACTCCAGTCGTCAACCGACCAATGTGCGTATTGTTTCGCCCGCGATAACCGTTTTTGTTTGTGTACCTCGGTTAAAAGGGGTTTATGCCGGGCTTTACGGGCACGTAGACCTGCTGATACGAGTCGCCTTCTTACTGTACGTGCTGATACTGCGACTCCATGGCTCTCTAACAATTCGCTAGAGAGATCTTTAGACGATTTTGTCAGACTTCGCAACGCTGACCTTTCCTTTCTTCTCTTGCGGATGTTACACGTTTTCGTCCACTTCTTCGTTTGGCTTTGTAGGTTCTAGAGTCTCGATAACGTTGCACTGTATTTCGTACCGTCCCTCGCAAACATTTCACTATTTTCGCGATGTTAGAAACGCTCTTCTTTTGCGAGCTTAACATAACTATCTGAGCACGTTCAGCTTCTGTTAGTTCTCGCAATTTGGGCATTCTTTGATATTGTTAACTATTAATAAAAATTCAAAAAGTATAATCAATCACAAACGCACTTTACTCACTGAATACAGAAAGTACAATAACTTCTAAATTTAAGAAACACCATTTTATAGTTGAAGACCCTTCTTAAAGTACCTGAATAGCAATAAAACCTCATAGATAAAGTTTTATTGTTATAATCCTCAAATATTGTTCCGAGAAATTCAATAGAAATTATAATATCGGGTTTTCCCAGGGGTGGCAAATACTTATGTCCAAGGCTGTATATTGTTGCTTAAAAATTGCCTTTGAAAAATGTTGACTTATCCGATATCCCTCTTCTTCAAAGCACAAATAGCAAACCATCGAGTTCATCGACCTCACCAGCAGCCTATTGATAAAAGAACTATGCGCTTCCGCTATCTTGTTTTATGTCCTCATTTATTTAACGACGAACGAATCAATTTCATCGCTTTTATGGAAACGGCGACGACACAACTGCAATAACATTAAAAATCTAACAGAGAACAAATACCGAAACAAGTTCGAAGCGGAATCCGTAGTTACGGGATCCGTATCCGGTTTGCGAGGTCATAAATAATGGCGATTTTACGTGCAACGCCGCCGTCCAAAAAGTGCAAATAGAATGTCAAAATGAAACATGGCCGTATCTAAGTTTCGGTAATAAAATATTTATAACGGTTCCGATGTTCGCGGGCAGAAACTCGACGCAGCCGACGTCGTATTGTGTGTAAAAAATGATATCCTGGATGTTCTCTGGTGGAAAGAGTATGGTACCTTCCAGGTTGGATTGAATTATGTTTCTTAAATAATAATAATAATAATAAGAAGAAATTTATTTAGCAAAGCTATTTCTAATTGCATATTACAAAGTGTACTTAGCGTAAGAAAGTTTATAGCTTTATGTGCTCAGTGACAAAAGTATATAATGCACTGTTAATTCTTCTTCTTATAATTATCACACCGTTTCAGGTCCAGTGGTAACGTATTAAAAAGGATCAGTCCGTTCTTGAGTACACTATTCATTGTTCGTGTTGTATTACATTTGTTTTACATAAAAGTTATTACATGAATTTGCTCGTGTAGGAAAATTATGCACATCTCAAACAGATTGGAGGTTATGAGTCAAACAATTCGGCATCATTCCAAGTTTAATTTTTACAATGAAGTCGAAAGTTCTAAATAATATCCTTTGTTTAACATTTAAAAACTCTAATACATTCAATATGGTTCGTACAGGAGTGTATTTAATACATTTGAGTGCTAGTCTCATACTTTTATTTTGTATAATTTGAAACATTTGTATCTGGTTTTCGTGGAGCTTATAGAATATATTAGCACAAAATTCTATATGGAGTTCAATTGAAGCTTTATAGATTCTTATTCTGTTTTCCATGTTTAAAAAGTCATTGCTCCTATTCAATAAGCATAGTTTTTTTGAGATTTTATTACATGTACAGCTAGCGTGTTCAATGAAGTTTAATTTATCATCTATAATAATTCCTAGGTACTTTATTTGTTTTACTCTTTCTAAATTGAAGTTGTCAATTTTTATATCTATATTTAAATGTTCTAGTTTACTTAACACAAATTTTCTTAAGTTTATACACAAATTATTATCACATAACCATTTGTACATGTTATATAAATCTATATTTTATTAGCCTAGTAATTTGATGAGTGCTATTACCGGATATACATAGCATTGTGCCATCGCCAAATAGTTCAATATTACAATATTTAATATGTTTAACAATATCATTAACCCTCCGTCCGACAGATATTCTAATACCTTCGGTCCGACGGATGATGTCTGGCCAGACCCCTATACATTGACATGCATTTCTTTGCATTTTGGTGCGAATTAGTGGTACAAACTTTCATTACAAAATTCATTTTAATAGAAACCAGGTATATATTTTTTATTTCTTACTTTTCTCAGAGTTAAAATCAACGTTGCTTGATGTTTACAAGAACGGATTACAACGTGTTTTTTATTAATTATGATTCGAACTCTCTCATGGATTCTCAGAAGTATAAACAATGCATGAAAAACATGAATATCGAACTTTAGAATGTTGTTGACATACTGGCGCTGAACACATTGAACAGAAAAAACGAGTTTTTCGGCGAACTTTTTCCTCTCCGTGTAAACAAATTTTGCAGTCTCTCTTGGCTGTGAGTGTATCGGCGCCGCTGGCAGGAGTAGCCACAATACTTCTTGGAATGTTTATTGATCTACCGAAGAACGATTCAATAGCCGAACGAACAGTAAAATGCTTCATTACGTGAATATTGTTCATGCGATTTTCAACATTTGGAAGGACCAATGTTCTGGATAAAGTATATAGAAAAGTGCGTCTAGCGTCATTTCTATTGGTCCCATCGACTTCTTTGCAACTGCAATAGACAGCCAATGCCATAACATCCAAAATGCCAAAATCCAAGGTCTGGTTGGCCGTTTTGTTGTAACATGAGTAGCCATTTGGTCCATATAATCGACGCCGGCTTTATTCGCATTGTAAAACAAAATTGCCTCTGGTTTCATTGCCTCGCCTTCACAACATTTCCTATAATCCACAGTGGACAGCAAATTCACAGCCCTGTTCCTTTTCGGCACGCAGCTACAAAGCGAAACCAAGTTTTCATGAAAACCAAACACAGATGACAGCATAGGACCAGGAACATGCTTCTTCACTTCTTCAGGGAGAAATTTTTTATTGGACCGAACAGCACCGACAAAAGCTAGTCCAAGCACGTCTCCGCAAGTGCATCGATGCAGGAGGGGACTATTTCGAAGAATTTTAAACTTTTGTACCGGTAAGATCAATGAATCTATTTTTCCCAAAGAATGCGCATTACTTTCATAACGGACCATGTATATATATACGAGGTCCATATGCGTGAACATAAAAGGAAGTTAGAGTGGATAATTAGAACATAAAAGTGCAAAAAAACCAAGTAGAATCACCAAAATGTATCATATTCCATGAATTTTCATACAAAATGTATGGGAACCAGCCAGATATCATCTGTCAAACCGAAGATGAGATTTCAAAACGTCCATTTTTCGTCCTTCGCGAAGATTAAATCGTTATTGCTATATGTCTACATCGATAGCCAATAAAATTCCAGGAAGGTACCTGGAAGCCCAAGTCGATAGATAAACAAGAAATATACTTAATTAACGATTGAAAATGAAAAAGGTATGGCTGGAACCATTTATAGGACAGAGGGTTAATATACAATACAAACAATAACGGCCTAAGCACCCTTCCCTGCGGAACGCCATGTCTAGTTTCAATTTCTGCTGATATACTATTATACTTAAGATTTTGTGTTCTTTTTGATAAGTAAGATTGAAACCATTTAAGGGCTTCGTCACAAATTCCCATTTTCTGTAATTTATTTAACAAAAAGGGGCCTGCTTGTTACTTCGAATGCTCCCTTAAAATCTAGAAACGCTGCCACAATGATATCATTGTCATCGAATAGAATTAACCAATTTATACTAATATTTACAATCACATATTCACATGAGTGATGTTTTCTAAAACCTGACTGATTATCCACTATCACTTTTTCATTGTCACAGTATTCCGTTAATTGTCATTTCACAATAACTTCTATTATTTTTTCACGGGGCGGTAGTACATTTGTAGGCGGATATTGGCACAATGTTGTGTTGTTTACTTTTCGTACACGTGTAGTAGTTGAAGTTTTCCACATATCTGGAAATATTCCTCCTTCAAGTGTTGTATTAATTATATCCAGGTACCCCATCACCATAAATGAGTCTTTAACGATTTTTGTTGAGATTCTATCACCTGTTGCATTTCTATTAGGCAGTGACTAAAGAACTTGTTTTAGTTCCTTCATTGTTATTGGTTTAAACTTATCAAACTTTTTATGGGTAGTAAGATCGTCTAGATATGCATTACCAGTATTAAACTTTTTGGTATCACGAACAATATCATTAATCGAGGTCACAAAATATTTTTTGAAGGTCTCGGCAATTTCAAGGTTATCACTTACTCATTTATTATTGAATTAGCTGTTAAGCCTGTCCCTGCCAGGCAGGATGAAAATGAAAATCTACTTGGCAGAAAAAAAGCAAAAATTATTTGCCACGCCCCTTTTTCGTCTTAATTCTCCGCCCACAGGACAAAAATCAAAAATCCGGCTACGTTAGGATTTGGCCTAGGCGTTTTACTATATGCATGCCAATTTTCAGCTTTCTAGCCCATAAGTGGGCTTCAAAAAGCTCTTGATAGACAAAAAAGAGGAACACACAAAGAAGGGAATTATATTATAGATTTAATACTAGGTGGGCCAAAAGAAATCACCCTATTGGAAGATGTTCTTATTTTTGCAAATGGCGGCCAATGTCAAATCTGTTTTGACATTTGTGAACTAGACAGATTTAGAATACAAGTGAACAAGCCATGGAGCGATACACTCCCCAAGAACGCGGAATAATCGTGTCTATTTTTTGCGTAACAATTCGTCTGTGGTGTTGGCGCAGCGCGAATTCCGTCGCCGATTCCCCGGTCGTCCGGCACCGACTGCGCAAACACTGCGCCGTTTGGCCGCCAACCTTGAAGAGTATGGGACCACACGAGACGCTGCCAAGAGTGGCCGGCCTCGGAGCGCCCGTTCTGCCGAGAATATCGCCGCTGTTGCCGAGGATGTCGAGCTGCCGCCAGAAACATCGACCAGACGCCGTGCCTCACAATTAGCCATCAGCCGGTCGTCCCTAAGGCGAATCTTGGTCAAAGACCTGCGCATGCTCCCGTACAAAGTCCAGTCCGTGCATCAGCTGCTGCCTGTCGACCGCCAAACGCGTGTAACCTACGCCCAAGCCATTCTCAATCTCGAGGACGAAGTGGACGATTTTTCGACAAAAATCATAATGAGCGATGAGGCTCATTTCCACCTCAGCGGGTACGTGAACAAGCAAAACTATCGCTTCTGGGGCACCGAAAATCCACGAGTGATGCACGAGGAGCCAATACACCCGCTCAAGGTGACTGCATGGTGCGCTGTTCACGCTGGAGGAGTCATCGGCCCATTTTTTCGAGGACGCCGCTGGTCAAACGACAACAGTGGACGGTGCGCGGTATAGGGCCATGTTAACCGAGTTTTTTCTGCCGCAATTAAACGAATTAGGACTGGAGGACATTTGGTTCCAACAAGACGGAGCAACGGCACACACTGCGCGAGCCACAACCGATATTCTGAAGGCGGCGTTCCCGGATCGCCTCATCTCTCGTTTTGGCGATTTACACTGGCCCGCAAGATCGCCCGATTTAACCGTTCCAGACTTTTTCTGTGGGGTTTTTTGAAGTGCCGTGTTTACATGAACAAGCCCGAGACCCTGGAAGCCCTCAAGGACAACATTCGACACGAGTGCGAGAATCTGTCGCCCGAAGTTCTCGCCGAAGTGATGAAAAATGCCATAAAACGAGCCTGTATAGCAATCAATTGTGACGGCGCCCATATGGCCGATATCATCTTCTCGACTTGACCAGTAAAATTCTAAAGGTTCAAATAAACATAATCAAAAAACAGAATCGAAGTTTTTCATGTAGAAAAAATGAGAGCCAAACAACATCGGATGACTTCTTTTGGCCCACCTTGTATATTACTTATGTTTGTTAGGATGGTTTTGAAGAATACTTTTTAGTTCTTTCCAAATTTCTCGCTTGTCTTCATTGTTTAAGATATTCCACATATGCCTTCTTTTAGTTTCTCTCATAATTGTTGTTAATTCGTTCCTTTTGTGCCTATAAGTATAAATCACGAAGCATTGTTATCTCAACTTGACGCTTTTGGTTTTGCCCCTTCGGCACTGAATCTAATACAGTTATATTGAAAAAATCGAATTTGTTGTGTATCTTACAACGGCTTCTACTCGAATGAATTCACTGCAATATCTGGTGTGCCACAAGGGTCAAATTTAGGACCACTCTTATTTTTTCTATACATAAACGATTTGCTGCTTACAGTGACCTGTCCGGTTTTAGCATACGCTGATGATCCAAAAATATATTCTGAAATATCTAATGCTGACGACATTCTCCACCTACAACGTAACTTAGATATTATTGTAGAATGGTGCAATACTTACAAGTTACAACTAAATATTGACAAATATTGTTTTGTTATCTATACTCGTGCTAAGTCAACCAGACCTTCACATTATAAGCTTAATGACATTCCTATTGAAAGGAAAGCTATATTTAAAGATTTGGGAGTGCTTTTTGATTCGGAGCTATCCTTTAGACCTCAACTAGAAAATTTTTGCACCTCCTCTTTCAAAACTCTTGGTTTTATTATGCGTGTAACCGCCCAATTCAAAAATCCAGATTTGCTAAAAGTACTATACTACGCATTTGTAATCAGTAAGATAGATTATGCTGCTATTGTTTGGTGTCCCTTCTATGCTTCACATTGTCTACTCCTTGATCGAATACACCGACGTTTTCTTAAATTTCTATCTTTTAAAATTGATGGAGTTTATCCCGCAATTGGTACCAGCCAGGAGGACTTGTTACTTCGTCATGGCATGCCTTCGCTGTTGGACAGAAGAAATATTAAATGTTCCAGATTTCTGTGGAAATTAGTGAATAATCGGATTGATTGTCAGTTTCTCCTGAACAGAATATCGTTCCACGTGCCCAGGCTTCCGACCAGGTATAGCTGCACCTTCCAGTTACCTGCTGCGAGGACAAATATACTGCAACGCTCTCCCGTTAATGTAATGTGTCGCTGTGCTAATAGACTTGTACCAGATATATTTTTTAATTAGGCTTTATTTTTAGTATTAGTAAATTGAACGGTATTATTTTAGTTTTGTTTAATATTAAATAATTTTTTGTTGAGTTACATCTTTACATATGTATTTATTTTTATGTTCTATTTATGTTCCGTAAATGGGTTTGATCTGTTGGACATTAAAGATTATTATTATTATTATTATTATTATTATTATTATTATTATTATTATTACTATATTCTAACCATATTTCATCGTCATGTCACGCTTATTCATTTTCTCGAGAATTTCAATATTTATCCAGGTGTTTTTGTAGTGCTTGTGTGATATTTCATACGTTAGGGTTGGACAAATTATATCTACGACAGACGAAGCTGTACTTGTTAATGAGTTGCATAATGCATCAACTTTATTATCGTTGCTCCAGTTAGTTTTTAATAGCATATTGTGAAAACCGTCTGCCATATTTCTCATAGTTCCTTTTTGTAGTCTCTATCTTACTACATTTATAATTGATACGATCGTCATGTTATAATTGAATGATCAGCTACTCTAGGGGTTAAATGTATTGTATATTTTAGACATTTATTATTGGTTATAACCAGAGACCGGATTATGTTTTTTGCATATCGATAACTATCAACGGTATAATAGAGCGTTTTAAGATTTACACGCATTAGAGTAAATAAAAGTGTTTAGCACTAATTCAATTTCATTTACCTTAATTCGTGTAGTTCTTAAAGCGTTCAATTGTACCGTAAAAACATATAATCCGATCTCTGGTTATAACAAAGCCAATAAGTGTCTTAGACGTGATTGTAATTCTACTGTAATCTTCCACTACTCTTCGGATACACACGTAGGTTAAAAACATGGAAATTTCATTTGTGCCAAGCTCGTAAATCTCAAACTAATCGAAGTACAACATATTAATCTCGAACCTATACGAAACGATTGAAACCATAACATCCTACCAATTTACTAAAATTTTCCATCTTGAGATTTTAATAGAACCTCAAGATTTAAATTACTCTGTCGAGCGGCGGAAAAAATCACGGTACCTTAAATCGATTAGAACTCCAACATCTCGACCAATTTTCGAGCATAATCTCAACAAAATTGACTCTTTAAAGAGGCAATCATCCGGCGGCGCAAATTCGCACCGCCTTCCCATATTCTCTTCTTACCTACGTACTTCGACGGCTAGGTCCCCCGAAATGAAGCAATTTCGTTTATTAAATTGGGCTCGTATAATGTCTTTACCGACTTCCCACTTTCAATCCGAAGCTAAATTATCGCGGCTCTCGGCTTCGTAGGCTCGCTCGTCTCTACCTATGATGGAGTCTAGGTCGGGTATTCGAGTTTCGAACGCCCTTGACGATGACGGAGGCTGGAATGACGAGATGCAAGTCTCGCTAATTGAAAACGATATCCCTTCCGCCTCAATTAGATGCGGCTTTGCGCGCTGAATATGCATGACGGAGTGTATTAGCATCGCGATGGCGAAGGTAAAAGTGGCGAGCGAGAGGGGATTTTTATGCCCTCGCTTCGAGGCGCGTCTAAAATGAAACGTTTTAACGTTATTGGCATTTTAAGTACGATGTTAGTGTCGGTTTGGTAAGATTGATGTTAAGCATAAATTAAGTTTTCGTTTGTTATTCTTGATACACCTTCAAGTAGAAGAAAGCATCAAATCCTTGACGGTTTGTTTCCAATCTGAGTTTCTGCAACATTTTCTTCATCGTTTCCTGGCGGACTTCGCTTTTGTGCGAACGTAACACATTACTCAATAAGTTCGTAGGATGACTAATAAAAAATCAACTTTTAGGCAAAATTCGAATTTACTCGTTAACATAGTCTCCTTCAAGAGCGATACATGCCTTCCAAACATTTCCCAAACATTTGGATGCCTTTTTACATCTGTACACATAATTTCGTCTAATTCAGAACATATTATTTTTTTCCGAAATTTCAAAGGGGTACCCCTTGAAATTTCGAAGAAAATCGAAATGGTCTGAACTATGACCTACTACACATCAAATTAAAGCTCTTCTAGTGTAGATTAGGGATAAAATAATTTCAGGTACGAAAGACGGTTCATTGAGGAAATATTCAACGAGAAAGTGAAAAGTGGTTCTGGACAAATCGCTCTGGTACGCTCTAACACCCAAACGAAGCAAATTTCACGAGTTTTAACGTCAAAGTCGTATTCTACACCTTCGAAAACATCTGTACACAGAATTTCGTCCAATTTAAAACATATTAATTTTTTTCTGAAATTTCAAAGGGGTACCCCTTGAAATTTTGAAGAAAATCGAAATGGTCTGAAGTACGACTTATTACACATCAAATTAAAGCTCCTCTAATGCAGATTAGGGATAACACTATTTCAGATACGAGAGACGGTTCATTGAGGAAATATTCAATGAGAAAGTGAAAAGTGGTTCTGGACGAATCGCTTTGGTACGCTCTAGCACCCAAACGAAGCAAGTTCCACGAGTCTTGACGTCAAAATCGTATTCTACACTTTCGGAAACATCTGTACACATAATTTCCTCTAATTCAGAACATATTAATTTTTTCTGAAGTTTCAATGGGGTATCCCTTGAAATTTTGAAGAAAATCGAAATGGTCGAAAGTATGATTTATTACACATCAAATCAAAGCTCTTCTAGTGGTAGAAAGACATTAATTTTTAATGATACTGTATCTCCCGTACCTACTTTTGCGCGATACGCTTCTGACGTTGCACTCGATTGTAACACCTTATTTGTTAGTAATAAAACCGGATACAAAGCAACGAAATTACCGTTTATTGGATTAGAAGCACTGGCCACAGTTGTCTACGAAATATAAAAGCGAAGTATCCTTTCGTCTGCTGTCTTGGGTTTTATTCTCTCAGCAAATTTCCAAAATGTCAATATTACTTTATTAGTGATAAAGTCGGATACAAAGATGGGAAATTGCCGTTTATTAGTTTAAAAGCAATGGCCTACGGTTGTCTTCGAAATATCAAAGCCAAGCATACATTCAACTAACGGCTCGCTTTAGCTTACGTCTACTGTTGTAGTTTTGTTTCTCGGCACATAACGACTTCCACTCAGTTTCGTTTGGTTAACATAATTGAAATAAAGTCAGTGAGATATAAAATGTCTGTAAATAAAGAGATGAACGTGAAAGTGTGAAAAATGGTTTGAGTAGCAAAAAGCTCGCCGATTATTGCGGCCTAAGAAAATTTTTAGTTATGTCAATGCCATAATGATTATGTTTATGTGTGTTCGTATGTGTTGTATGTACTTACTAAATCGCCATGCCTAAACCAGCGCAGTGTGTATAAGCTAGGTACCGTAACTTTACGCTAACCGTTAAGCGGCCTTGTCCTATCGATTAAGCGGTAGTTTGCGTTAGTTTTTGCGCCATCAAATTAGGTAGGTGTGGTAATTATAGGTAGGCGTACCTGCAACTAAAAATTTTCGAAATAAGTATCAGAACGATCGCCCCGGGCACCTACTTAACGCATGCCGGTCAATTCGTGTTAGGATCACAAGTGGATGTATGTATGTACAGGAACAAAATGGATGCTTAACATTGACGTGAGATCGATTGGTTAGTCACAAATGGTTAGTTCCATGATACCGACAAATAACATTTCATATCGTAAGCGCTAAATATGTATGCAAACGTTAAAGAAGCATTCATCAGCAATAAGCCAGCAACAAGTTTTTGTGAGGATTAGGTAGATTTTTATTTATATTTCTACTTTTTCTAGGTAATTATAATTCTTTCCATGCTCTTGCGACTATTTTTCTATTAATGGTAATTCCTTTTTTTTCGATAGAACGGAGCACGTAAAAACGATTTGATTCGATTTTCTTAATTTTGGGTGAAAATTATGTTTGTTCATACAATCCGATTCAATATAGGCTTTGCGACAAAATCCAAAAACGAACTCAATACGATTCAACTGCAACGCTCTTACCTTTTACGTACGAAGACAATCCACCCTTTCAATCGATACACGTCCCCCTTCCACGTCGCTCTCCGCGAATAAGGAGAGAAAACAAAGTGTCTGCGATGGTGTCGACATGAATCTACTTAAAGAGGAAGGTATAGAGAAGGGTTTCTTTTCTTTTTCCCGGCCGAGGGAAGGGGAGAAGAAGGGCTTCTTCTTCTCCGACGACCGGTTTGATTTAATTGTTGTTGTCAGAGCCGACCGACGAAAGCTTTTATATCGCTGCGGAAGCTGTGTGGAAAGCAAACAGAATAGCAGGTGAGACACGATGCGAAATTAGTCGAGAGAGTGTGTACCCTAGAGCCGGTGTACATGTAAAGTCCCTTTTATTAAGTTGAAGATTGTTTGGTCAGGAGCCCCGGTCCTATCTCGGGGGAATGTTATCGATGACGAGGGAAACACCAATTAAATTTTCGGACGATTTAAGACCCCCTTCTTCGTGTTGCTATTGGAGTGCGTGGATATTTTATTTAACTCCTCGACATTCACGTTCGTCGTAGTAATTTTATCTAATTGGAGTTTGACACTACATCACATCGGTAAACGCCTCACCACATAATTATTTAATTACATGCTGCAGAAGGATAACATCAAAATCGAAGGAAGGATAATAGAACAGGTTAATAATTACAAATATTTGGGAACAATAATTCAATGGGACGCAAAACGGAGCAAGAAATTAATGAAAGAACGAAAAAGCTCCTGGCTACTCGCGACTGCAACTGCGACATTTTTGACGGGCCTTGAGATTTCAAGATTTAGTGCATAATAAAAATTGAAGTTATCATCAATTATTTGAAACCAAATACAATTATGGTATTTTGGAAGCAGTAGCTTCTTTTATGGGATGTTTTATTCAAATCTATTGGAAGCTTGAAATTATCGATCCGAACAGATTTTAACTCTAATAGAAAAGCTTTCGTAGTTTCAAAAATATAACTATTGCCAAAACTATTTGGTAATTGGGAATAGATCAAATTTTGGTAGTCACGTTGGACTAATTCGCCAAAAATTAGTTGACAACACCAAAAAGAGCATGAAATATGTAATTACTCTAATTCTGAGTGATGAGTATTAAGTACTTTAATAACACGAGGACCTATGGATTGAAACCTTCTTTCTTGCTTGCTCGTTTACCCTTTTACATCGTTGATTGTCGAGGGGGTGAACTTACCAAGTAGCAGTGATAATTGCGGTCTGCACAAATATTGACTTGAACGACTATTGAACAGAAGTTAAAGTTAATACGCCGAATGTTTTTCACGATGAGGACTACGTTTTTGCAAAAAAGAAGGAAGTATCAAAAGAGATCAGCACACAAATAGTGAAAAAAGTGATAAGACCAACAATAACGTATAGCAGAGACATCTGGACAAAGTTAGAAAAGGTCAAATCGCGAGTGAACGCCATGGTTATGAGATTTCTAAGACGAATAACAAACAAGACCAAGAAAGGCAAGATAAGAAGCGAGAAATACTGGAAAACCCAGGGAATTAAACCTATATAGAAAATAATAGAGAGGTGTCAGCTAATATGGTTTGGCCATGTGTGTCGTATGAGTGATGATAGACTAACAAAGAAAGTGTATGAGATACTATTGACAGGAAAAAACAAAAAAGGAAGACCAAGAACAAAATGGAATGACGCCATCAGGGAAGCAGCGGCAGAAAGAGGAATTACGTGGGAAGGAATAAAGGATCAGACGAGAGACAGAAAATGGTGGAGAGAATTGTACAGGAAATAGGAAACTTGACTATGCCCAAACCTTACGCCAAAAGATAGATCGGCACATGGTTAAGTAAGTAAATGTTGAACCATGATTTCGTACATTCTATACATTCAAACTAAACTTTGTTCTCTACAACCTTGGGGCGTATCTTTCTACCTATTCAGATGAAAAAAATATTCCGAGAAGGGTCACCCACGTCATCTCAATTCTCCTAAAAATGTTCCTCTTTACGTTGACAGCATATATGTCTTCTTCGGACAATTTTCCTATGTACTAATAAGTAGTCACGCAAAAGGTAAACCTCCTATTCCCATAATAGATCAAATAGCAACGACCGACCCAGAGAACTGTCGTCTTTGTTTAAAAGATTCGTATTTTTACGTATGTGCGATTAAAATATGGAATATAGAAAAAAACGGCGGACTCAACTGGTTTTCTTAAATACTCTGAAGCGCGTCGGTCTTCGTTTCTAAAAATACACATTCATATGTGCGATTCATCATTCGAGTTTTCTTTGTTTTTGAACAGAAAACTTCTTTAGCACCGCACCGTTGTGATTTGAAACTCGATGAAACGAAAAAGCGACACTAGAAAGGGACAAACATATACATCTATAGGATAGATGTTTAGTAGTAGAATCCGATAGTAATTTTTCACAAACACAACAAAAGAGTGGGCAGAAAATTAGGAACAGGAAGCGTATAATGTGGCAGTGCTCTATCGTGGTGATACCAAAGAGTATCATTTAGGCCATCGAGAGCGTCTTCGTTTTGGGTAAAGTACAGCCAGCGCTGGAATGAGATTATTTTGGAGAAACTCCAAATTTCTTTCTCCGTTAAGCCCGTTTTACATTATCATATTAAATTGTACCAAACAATTGAATACTATTTTATAGTACAATGACAAAACGCATTACCAGTCTTTTGTACAAGATTATTGTATGAATTTAGACTCCATCATTCGTCAGGGCTATTACATATGTATTATGAACTTGTACAAAAATTCTGTTGATGATTCTGCGCCATGCTACATCCTCGTTTCAAATTGTACACCAGTATTACACAATGTTTACAAATATTTCCCATAACCTCCAAAAAGATTAATTTTATGCTTAGCTAATAACACTAATATCTTTAACCTTCCTATACTCACGTCAAAATGAAGGACGTATACTATACTATATAAATCGGTCTCACAGACCGTATGCGTGAGTATAGAAAGGTTAAAAGAACGCACAATAAAAACATTTGCTGACACGACCACAGTATAATGTAAAAACCCACGTTTATTTTATACTGTAACAGGACTGGACAAGACGTAAACATGAGAAAATGAAGTTAGATTGGAATACGTGCAATGCAGATTAGTGAGCAGGCGCAAGTCAAACTGTTTAGTATGACAATAGGACAGGTTCTAATTTCATACAGTGATTCTGCACAGAAAAATAGCACAGTGTTTTATATTGTACTATAAAATAGTATTCAATTTTTACGTACAATTTAATATGATAATGTAAAACGGGCTTTAAGATTTTCCTCGCCGAGAAAAAGGACCTAGAATTCTATTATGTACTGTTTCTGTCCAGACGTTTATTTTTTGTGGATGTCAAATGTGTGTTTCCGCATCCAATGAAGATTTTTCTCACTTCAATAGCTGGCGTTCTGCTGTCCCATTTATACAAAAAGTGTCTTCATCGAAAACAAAGATTTGGTGATAAAAACGTTTGTTAGCATGACGCAAATTGATCATTATAGAATTGTAAGGTTGCTCAGTATCATCATCATTAAGCTCTTCGACTAGTTGGATCTTAACCTTCCTATACTCACGCATACGGTCTGTGAGACCGATTTATATAGTATAGTATACGTCTTTCATTTTGACGTGAGTATAGGAAGGTTAAATAGATTTTTTCCAACAACCTAACAACCTAACCTGCGCACAACCTAAAGAGCGATATCATTTCTTGTTTAGAATCCATTGTACAAGAAATTCTTATTCACATTGATCATGTATATTTAAATCTACAACAGAAACCGCGCTGCACTGAAGCCACCACTCTTGATCAAACGTAATGAGAATTCAAAATGGCTAAAAACTGAACAAAAGCTAAGAATAAAATAAACATTTCCCATTAAGTGCTGTAAAAATGCTAACCATTACCTGCTACTAATTTTCTAGAAGAACAATGGGGATTTTATTCCAATTGTAAAAAAGTTTAATTTATTGCGTGCACTTATTTCCATAATTGTCTTCTTGTGAGGTTTCACTGACCAAGATAAATGAAAATTTCTATATGTTGCATAATTGTTTAAATTAGCCACGATAATTTAATAGAATATTATTAGAATTCTATAATAAGCTACAATAATTATTAAACTGGGCTAATATGCGGTATGATAAGTGATCTGTCCTTTTCACAATGTAATATTATATTACAGAGGACCAAAGGACAGATAACTCATCATACCGCATATTTGCCCAGTCTAATAATTATGTTAAGAGCATTAAAGACTGACAGAATGATTGTGTGAAAGAGTTAGCCAGATTTAAACTTTTTATCAACGTATCTTGGTTATTTAGTACGCTACAAAGATTGTAAGATAGAAACGAAAGGTACTTCAACAAGTAATTTACGTTCCGTTCAGGGTCCGAGTTATTTATTATCTTGGATAATACTAACATTTAATCTAATTTTACGTAGTAGGATTTTAATATGATAATTTAGGATTATTTCCTATTATATACAATAATATCAACATTAAATGTTCAGCTCGATTTTTCTCTAAATTTTTGTTATGCAGCCTCATGCTTTATTTGCATGATCATAAAGGAAAGAAAACTCACTATCGAATTCTACTATTCAAAATCTATATTGTGATTTTGTTGTGATGACGTCAAAACTAAAAAACAAATGAAGCTCGAAAGGAGAATCGCATATACATACGCGTATTTTTAAAAACTAAAACCGACGTCTTGCAGCATTTAAGAAAAAAATACCATTTGAATTCGCTTTTTATTTTAGTGCCCTATAATTTAATCTCACACTGTATATCGCTTCCTAGACATCTAGTTCTGGTGGCGAATTCGCATATTTTATCAATTTTAAATTCTCGATTCTAATATCGTGTTTGGTGTCGTTCATGTTTCCCAACATACCATCTCGAAAATATGTGGCATATTCTTTGAATCGTCTAACTACTGCGCGTCTGGACTGTCCTATGTACGCTTTATCACATTTGTGACACTTAATCTTATAAATCCGCGACCGTTGTTTGAAATTAATTTTGTCTTTCCGGTTTCATAATAAATTCTTTATAGTGTCCTTTGATGCCGAATACGCCTTCATACTTTATTTCCGTAGGATACTACGAATTCCCTTCGAGTTTCTAGTATGAAAATCGATTCAGCAAAGTTGCTATTTGAAGCTATAGAATTCCATACAATAATTAAAGGAACTGTATTGTGAAGGGCGCGATTAAGAGTAATCCTTGATGTCTGCCGACTCCTCCTCGAAGTCTAGCCGGGGAATATTAAGTCGAGTCCTAGTAATCGATAATGACGCGGGAACGGCACGATAATGAAAATTCGACTTGAAACAACCATCTCTCAGCTTTATTAAACGACGAGAGATGATGCGCTTTTATGGAGAGGGGCAGGGGGCACTAAAATTTTACGAGTTCCTGTAATTTCAATTTTATGCAATTATGCAACATCAATATACCGCAGTGCTACACGGTTTCTGTAATCTCGCGGTTACGAAAATTGTACTTGTAAGTTTTGATTGCAATATTAAACAGACAGGTAAAAAAGAAGAAGAAAATGAGTTAACCTCGAATGGTAAGCGTATTTTTAACAGCGACGAAAGTATTTAAACTTCTGTCTTGCGGATGTTTTAAATCCAGATGTAGGGCACGTTACATCTAAGTAAGTCCTACACTCAAGTTTAATATTCAAAACGAAAATAAAGTTGAGGAAGGATCGAGAACTCGCAAAGTTAAACACAGATGAAACCGTTAGAGGCAACATTAACTTATTACGAACATAATTAGTTAAGCATAAAATAAATATGTTTACGTTTTACGTCTCGCGTTCTCAGTCCGAATGGCATATGGATTTACGGTAGAAATTTCCAAGTTAGGAAGCAAACAAAAGCTGTATTTTTCTTTCGAATCGTGGCGTTGCTTGTTTCCTGTTTTCCTTCAAGCGTATATTTTCTTATGACGAAAAGTGGATGTACTGTAGAAGTCAGCAATAAAAAACTAGCAATTGTTTTCTATCTTATTGTACTAATGAAATCTAAACTTGACCTAGGAGTTGAAAATAGTATTTTTTGCCAATATTCCATTATTGGTGTTGCCAGTTTCTTTGATATTTCAGCAATGTAGGGTTCACTTTATTTTCGAACGTAGGCTTGGAAATTGGATTTAGAATTTGAAAGTGGACGAAACCCAAGTCTAAAATCTCGAGAAAATCCGCTTTCTTAATACGAGTTTGAAAATTGGATCAAAAACTTAGAAACGGGCAGAAATCAAATCTAAAGGTTCAAAATAGGTTGCCTCTCAGAGTGTGGTTGAGCGCTACATTTTCGTATCAACAATTTTTTGGAACATGGTTGAAGTTTAACATTTCTGGAAATAAAATCTAAATTTAAAGATTGTTCACTTTCTGGAGTCAGGTTCACGCATTGTTTCCCTATTATCAATTTCCTTCCAGTGCAATTTTGAGATTGGATTTGGGAGTGGACGAAACCTCGAAGAAGTCCGCTTTTTGACGTACAAGTTTGGAAATTGAATAAAAAATGTAGAAACGGGCAGAAATCGAATCTAGGGACTCGAAATAGGTTATCCCTCAGAGTGTGGTTTAGAACTATATTATGGTGTCAGAAATTTTTGTGGAGCACGTTTAAAGTTGAACATTCTTGGACTGCAAGTTTTGAGATCGAATTTTAAAACTGGAAACGAGCAGAAATAAAATTTAAAGCCTGAAGATAGTTCGTTTTCTGGAGACAGGTTCAAGCGAAGTTTTGACACCATCAATGTGCTTGCAGTGCAATTTGGACGAAACTCAAATCCACCAAGGTCGAAGAAGTTTTCTTTTTGGAGTATGAGTTTGGAAATAGTATCAAAAACTTAGAAACGAACAGAAATCGAATCTAAGGGCTAAAAATAGGTTGCCTCTTGGAGTGTGGCTTAGCGCTACTTGTTATTGTTAGCAATTTGTTTGGAGTACGGTTGAAGTTTAACATTTCTGGACTGAAAGTTTGGAGATCGAATTTTAGATTTGGAAACGAGCAGAAATAACATTTAAAGTCTGAAAATGGTTCGCTTTCTGGAGTCGGATTCAAGCAACGTTTTGATAACATCAATTTGGCGGCAGTGCAATTTGGAGACTGGTTTTTGAATTTGGGAGTGGACGAAACTCAAATCTAAAACTTCGAAAAAGTCCGCTTTTGGGCTTGTAAGTTTGAAAATTAGATAAAACAATTGAAAGCGGGCAGAAATCAAATCTGAGGAATCGAAATAGATTGCCTCTCGGAGCGTGCTTTAGAGCTATATTATGGTGTCAGCAATCTTTTGGAAAATGCTTGAAGTTTAACTTTCCTAGACTACAAGTTTGAAGATTGAATTTTAAACCTGGAAACGAGAAGAAATAACATCTAAAATCTGAAGAGGGTTCGCTTCCTGGAGTCAGGTTCAAACATGAATTTCCTGCCGGTGCAGTTTGGAGACTGACGGGTTTTGAATCTGGGAATTGACGAAACTCAAATCTAAAATCTCGAAGAAGTCCGCTTTTTGACGTGTAAGTTTGGAAATTGAATAACAAATTTAGAAACGGACAGAAATCGAATGTTAGGGCTCAAAATAGGTTGCCTCTCGGAATATGGTTTAGCGCTACATTTTGGTGTCAGCCATATTCTTTTTCTGTGGAGGACGGTTGAAGTTTAACATTTCTGGACAGCAAGTTTTGACATTGAATTTTAAATTTGGGAACGAGCAGAAATTAACATCTAAACTTTGAAGGTAGTTCGCCTTCATATTTTGAAAAAGTGTTCGTAAATCTGTTTTCTTTTAATTTACGTTAAAACAACACGAATTCCTTCAAAATTCTTGCGAAAGTGACAACGAAGGAAATGGCAATGTCAGTTTTAATTACTCTCGAAAATCAAAGATGACACGTTTCGATTTTTATTAAAAAAATTTAATCGACAATCAATTTTCCTAAAATGTTTGCGAAAACAACAACCAAACAAATGACAATCGCTAGTTTTAGTTCCTAGCGAAGCCCAAAGACGGTGTACATTTCGATTTCGAAAATTTCAAATCAAAAGGAATTCGTACAAAATTTTTGGCCAAATAACTGAATGTGGAGCACTTTTAAATCTTTAGTTAGAATTTAATTCGGACCAAATATGTATGTACAAAATGTTTCCTAATTTTACTTCATCTCGACACCAAACACTGACGTACTTCACATTTTCGTTAGAATCTTTGACTTAAAGCGAATTTCTACAAAACTTTAGCTAAAATGACATAAATACAAGTACGAATTCCTAATTTAGTCGATTTCCAAGTTCTAAGTTCGTTTAAAGCAAATTTTCGCCAAAATGACAAGCAAAACAATCCGAAAATTACCAAAATGTAGTTGATTTCGATCCCAATAGTATGACACCTTTTGGAGCGACTCCAAAAGACGACGTATTCTTAAACGTTTGATCAGAATCAGAACTTAAAACGAATTTATACAAAACTTTTTTACCAAAGCGACGTAGAAACAAATTCCAAAAGGTGGCGTTTTTGTAAACGTTCGTCAGAATCTTTATATCATCATTTTTTACAAAATTTATAAAAAAAAAAACAAATGAAAACAGCCAATTTTAGTTAATTTTGTAAGCGAAAGGTGGCGTACTTTTTAGATTTTGGTCAGGTTCTTTAATTTAGCACGAATTTCTAGAAAATTTTGCAATGTTTGCGAAGCGACAAGAAAACACATGACAATCACAAGTTGGTGTCTAGCGTTGATTAGCCAGTTAAGTACTTTTGTTTCTCTTTCATTTTCATTTCGCCTTTTTTAATAAATCCCGAGTATTGTAATATTCATCGGTTCTTTTTGTACCTTTTTGTCAAAATCTTCCAGTGCTGGCACTACGAACGGAGTCATCAATAAGAGAAAGTGAAAGCAAAACTCGTTCAGGTAATTTTTGAACAACTCTGTCTGTTTGACGGACGGCTGTACTAAAATCTCGTTCATGTGTAGAAACGCTTAATTTATCCTTTAACGAATCAGTGGCGCCTTCATCTTCTTTTCTTTTCTTTTCTACTAGTATCATCAGCCAGCGTTTATACACTTCGTTGCTGGAAGTTAACTTTGACCAACACCCTATGCTGTACTAGCCGAAAAACGTTTCTGCGTGCCATCACATCTCCTTGAGATAACCTGACCACCACTTGCTTCCGTGCCATGATTCCTTCTTTGCGCGTATTCGTAAGTTTTAAGGACTCGATTATTTCGTTTTTGGGTACTCCCCACCTTTCTGAAAAGCTGGTACAAAAGGAAACAGGATTTCACCTGTAATTAAAAAACTACTTTGACCAATCGCAGACGCGTTTCGCTGTTATACCGCTCATCAGTGCGACTTTGTAATAAGTAGTCTTCATTCTTCATTTAAGGACTATATATGCTAGTACATTTGATGTTTGTACATAGGAGAATTTAATTAAGAAATTCCAGCAGGAGTCTGATTTAATTGAATTCTCATATGCAACATCAGGATTTCGTCTAATTGATTTGAACTTAATTTCGGAAGATTTTCTTCAGAATTTAAAATGGTCCTTTCTGTAGTCGATCGCTCCCAAAGCTTTTCATCTGTTGTGTTACATTTCCAAAAGTTGCTATTTCATCTTCTATTCTTCTTCTATTTTATCCTTCATGGACTACATGGGATTTAGGGTAACGAGAGCTTGCTTACGAAGGTTGATATAGGGCATATTTTCTACCTATTTCACATTCTTAAATTTTGGGTTACAATCTCAAAGTCCTTTTTGCAATTTTGAGAATTTTCAATATTAAGTGGTCACAACTCGATTAGGTCCAGCAAGTAATATTTACTAAAATCCAAACCTAATATTCGGTCAAAATTGGTTAAAAAGCAAAACTAATCACAAGACGTTCAAAAAGATGGGCTTAAAATTGGATGTCATTTCCGATAGAATCATCGCCAAGAAAAATGTAACAATGGAATAAGCAGGCAATGCCTGAAAAGCGGGCAAAACGACGGAAGTGCAAAATATTGTAATGTCGAGAGCAATTCGAAACCAATTACAGACACCACATTTAACGGCGTGAAATATCAAACCCAAAAATTCGTTCATTACTTTCCTACACATTTTCCAAAAACACTAAACAAAACCATTTTATCGCTTATCCCCAATCAGGTACAAAATTACATCTTAACTTACATACTCAAATAAACTAACTGCCCCCTTCCCCTCCTTTAGCACATCTCTGATTTGCATATAAAGCCCACTAAGATCGCCTTAAACGGGGCCACTTTTAGATTTTGGCCAGGGTCTTTATTTTAGCACAAATTTATAGAAATTTTTGCAATTCTTGCAAACCGACAAGAAAACAAGTGACAATCACAAATTTGTGTTTTGTGTGTTAATTACTCAGTTAAGTACTTTTGTTTCTCCCTGATTTTCATTTCGCCTTTTTGAATAAATACCGAGTATGTCAATTTTCTTCGGTTGTTTTTGTGGCTTTAATGAAACTTTTCCAGTCCTGGCACTACGAACGGAGTCATCAATAAAAGGAAGTGAAAGCAAAACTTGTTCAGGTCACTTTTGAACAACCCTCTCAGTTTGACGAACAACTGTAATAAAATCTCGTTGGAGTTCTTGCCGGTGCCACTGGCTTCCGTGGGGTGACTCTTTTACCTATTTTTGAGTCTCAAGGCTCAGTCATTTCGTTTTTGAGTACTCCATTTACTATTTATAGAAAACTACTATTTCTACATTTCAATAATGTGTATGTGTAAGTATGTGCAAAACTTCAAATTCAAAACGCAAAGATTCTTGTATGTTTTATGTTAATATTACTCTTCATAAGATATATATGAAAGTATAATTGTACCTACACAGTCACTTAAGAGTGCTAGATCTTAAATGCCTTAAATAATTGGATAGACATCGAGATATGTTTCTGAAATTTCTCATATTTATTCTTAGTTTAAGACTTGGAGATATCACAAAATTTCGGGCCTCTATTGCTTCGGAAAAAAGGTTGCAATTTAGAAAAGAAAAATTTACAATTGTCCCTGTTCTGTCCGACTAGGGTTAAGAAGAATTGTTCTTAAGCGTTTGAAATGGTTCATTCTATTATAGATTGCTCCCACCACTTTTTATCTATTGTGTGACATTTCTAACAGTTGACAATTTATCGTCTATTCTTCTTCTAATCTCACCTTCATGGACTACATTGGATTTAGGGTAACGAGAGGTTTCTTACGAAGGTTAAATATGGTGGATATTTTTTTACCTATTTCTCTTTCTCTAATTTGGTTTAGAATCCCAAATTAAACGTAAATATTCTGAGGAGGTATATGCTAGGCTACTCATCCTTTCCGAAATTTTAGGACCTTTCAATCTTAAATGCCACATCTCGATTAGATCCGGCAAGTGATATTTACCAGCATCCAAAATAAGATTCTGTCTAAATTGCTAGAAATGCAAAACCTTTAAAAAAATAGGTTCAAAATTTTCATTTTCGACAGAAAAAGACAACTGTACCAATGGAATACACAGGAAATTGTTGAAGATTGAGGAAAAGGAAAAAAGTATAAAACCTTAAGTTGAGAGTAATTCGAAACCAATTACTAAACTGAGCAATTATGCGCTATGATGAGTGATCTCTCCCTTTTACAATGTAAGATTATATTACAGAGGATCAATTACAGACACCACATTCAACGGTGTGAAAAATCAAACCCAGAACTTCGTTTATTGTTTTCTTACACATTTTCCAAGAACACCAAACAAAACCATTTTATCGCTTATCTTCAATCAGGTACAAAATTACATCTTAATTTACATACTCAAATAAATTAACTGCTCCCTTCCCTCCCACACCACATGCCCGATTTGCATATAAAACCAACTTAGATCGCCTTAAACGGGGACCAGGAACCCGAACACGCTGTATACGGCATTAATGCGGCGATTTTCAGCTCGTTTTCCGCTCTAAATGGCAAAAGTAACGCGCCTCTAATTGATATTTCGAGAGAATGTCGAGGACCACCCTACGCCACACAACGTACACACATACACACACACATCGCATTAATGAGGTACACATGCGGAATATTAACGTGTGCATTTTCCGTCGTCGTCGTCGTCGCCGGCTGCGACCGAGGCTCGATTTCCGTGCGGATGCCGCCCTCGCGGGCGGCTATCCCAGGACGTCGAGGCCGGGTCGCGATCGATCGGCTAATTCGCGATGAGTCATCCGAACACGTGGTGGCGGTGGCGGTGACGGTAGAGGTGGTGGGACTGTCGCTGCTGTTGGTGGTCGTCCGAATGTTAGCGTGGAAAACTTCAGACAAAAAATAGGAGGTTTTTTTCGGTGGTTTTTATAGCGTCGGATAAAAGTAGGTTATGAAATATGTCGGGGATTTGTATAGGTAGTTTTTCTTTATAATAGTTCTTTTTATTTGGAACAAAATTGGATATCAATCATTCGGGACATTTTTTCTAAAATTAGGTCAAGTATAATGGACGAGATGTAATCATATTAAAAGTTCATCAATATGAATTGAAATACGGGGTGGTTTTGGAGAGGAATATTTTCGTCTGCGATATGGTATCCTAATAAAATAATTAGGGGATGGGCCCGCGTTTCGGAGGGATTTACGTATTTTGCATTAAAAATATGCCAATTTTGCTTAAGGGGGTCCGACCATCTGGAACGACCAAACAATCGATTTTTTTATTATTTTATTTGACATTAGTTGACCATTGAAGAATATGTGTGCGAAATTTTAGAGCCTCAAGTAAAATATTCTAAAAGATACAGCGTTTAGAACATGGTTGCACAGACTTATGAAGACTAGGGGCCACTCGGGCAAATCATGATGCCCGGGCCGGCCGCCAGAAGTATAGGTAATTAAAAACAATAAAGAATTGATAATAATTTATTAAAATTCAAAAAGAATTTATTAATTTGAAGCGTGGCACTGCATAGTGCTTACAATCTTTTTTATATTTGGCTCAAATTTACTTGTAGCAACACGTAAAACTGCTTCCAAACTTTCATTTGCAAGGCGGTTTCGATTTTTGTTTTATTATTATTTAGTATTGAAAAAGTTTGTTCACATATATAGGTAGAACCAAATAAGCTGGCACATTTCAGAGCGTTTATGCGCAACTTTTCGTACATATTTTTATCAATGCAGCGGTAAAAGTTCAGCAAGTCTCCTTCGTTGAATTTGTTGCGTAAATCTTGATCGTTTTGAATGTCGATAATTTCTAACTGCATTGACTCTGGCGCATTTTCAACTGAAATCGTGAAAGGATTGCTGAATATGTCCAACAGAGGTTTCACTTTTTTAAACTCCGAAAATCTGTCTTGAAAAGATTGAATCAAAATATCTAGCTTTTCTACATAACTGAAATTAATAGCAGTTTTGTTGAATTTTTCAGCCATTTTCTTATAATTCGGAAAATGATTGTAATTTCCAGAATTCAATTGTGATCTGAAAAGTGTCAGCTTGCATTGAATGGATGATACATGAGCGTAGAGCTGGGATATCAGTCGATTTTTGCCTTGAAGCCGTGTGTTCAAGACATTCAAATGATTTGTAATGTCAACTAAAAAAGCCAAATCACCCAACCAATCAGGATTTTTAAGTTCCGGGACATCCCTTTGCTTTTCCGCCAGAAATATTCCAATTTCTTCTATTAAATTTAGAAATCGTTCCAGTGTCAATCCACGGCTTAGCCACCTTACTTCTGTATAATACAGTAAATCTCCGTATTCGCTTTCGATGTCATCAAGGAATTGTTTGAATTGTCTGTGATTGAGTCCTGGTGATTTTATGAAATTTACAGTCGAAACTACCACTTTCATGACATTTTGAAATTCAATTTTTTAGAACAGAGGGTTTCTTGGTGTATAATGCAGTGAAACTGCATGAGATCTTCAGCGTTTATGTTTCCTTGACAGATGCTTTTTCAGTAAAGTAACTAGCCCGGAATTGACACCAATCATCGAAGGAGCACCGTCAGTCGCAACTCCCGATAATTTTGATAAGTCCAAATCAGTTTTTGAACACTCATCCAAAAGTACATTGAGTATATCAACTCCTTTGGTTTGACCTTTCAATGAACACATTCCGAATAACTCTTCTAAGACTTCAAAATCTTGAGTAACACCTCGTATGAATATGAGAAGTTGAGCTGTGGAACTAATATCAGTGGATTCGTCGAGTGCTAATGAAAAAATTCAATGATCTTAGTTTTTTCAATTAATTGTTCCGCAATATTACCTGACAAAGACATAATTCGTCTTTGGATAGTCATACGATTCAGTTGAATTTTCTCAAACTTTTTGCTGCTTCTGGACACATTTTCTTAGCGGCAATTTCTATGCATTCTTTTACAAAATCGCCATCATTGAAGGGGCGACTTCGCTTTGCTATCATTCGAGAAATTTCATAACTAACTTCTGTAGCTGTTTGTGAATCTTGAATGGGTTTTGTAAACATAGCTTGCTGACCACTAAGCTCCCGTTTTAAAGACAACATTTTTGCTTTCTCAATTCGCCTGTAAACTTGGTAAAAGAAGGATGCTGCGTTTCATAGTGCCTTTTTACATTATATTCCTTTGCAATCGCAACAGAATTCTTGCAAATTAAACAAACGACTTTGTTATGCGACCATACAAAAAAGTATTTCTCAGTCCAAATTTCTTGAAACTGCCGATTTTCACCTTTAACCTTACGTTTTTACTAGGTCCTGGCTTCTCCATGTTGCGTTCTAATCCTGGCTAGGATTAACACAGCACCTAAAAACAATTACAGTACCTACTTAAATTACCCATTCTTTTTTAAATTATCAAAAATAATTGATTAAATTCCTCAGAAATTTTAAGATTTTTATACAGATTTTATATCTGAAATAATGACGTAATTAATACAGTTAGAGAAATTCTGATAAAAATAGTAATTTCTTTGTTTGATTTTAATATTTGGCCAACATTAAAGCTAAATTTGATTAAAATTGATTAAATAGGTAGGGAAACACTTATTAATAACTGAGTTTTACTTACGATTTCACAACACAATTATACACGGCACTTGACGGGTTAACAGGAAATCTACGTTGAATGTGGATCAAAATATATGACACCGGCTAGTCGAGTTAAAATCTGCACTAGAACTATTGCCTCCCCAAAACACTATTAAACTGCACTTATTCTCAATCACTTATTACATCGCTTTGTATTTTCGCGCTTATTTCTTGCTGTTGACATTTCACTCAAATTAAAACCGAATTGTCGGTCGCTGCGGTTAGCGTGGCTTTTATACCGCGCATACGACTCTGGAAGCTTCGTGTATCTACTCGTACCTACGCGAGCAATCGGGAATTCGGGACTATTGCTATCTCGCTTGCTCACACCGCGCTAGAAAATTCTTGATTTCTCTACTATTTTGAACTTTATATAAAGGCAGCAAGCGATGTTACTTGACTTAGCATTTTTGGGCGCGAGATTCAAATTACTTTTCAAACATATTTTTTTTTGGTTTTATTCTGGAATAGAATTAAATATTCTTCGAATGTACGAGAGTATTATTTTTGCTGTCGGCGGGCCACCAATATTCGACAGGCGGGCCGCGGTCTGTGCATCCATAGTCTCGTAGGGCGAAACAAACGCTGCGAAACGAGTTTTTCGAGAAAGCTGAGGGGTTGCTGTATGGACCAGGAGTAGTGATTAACTATTTATTGCTGTAAGTTTCGAAAATTTAGATTATGCTCCGTCGAAAAATTCAAAGCACGTTATCTCGAAACCACGTTTTTGAAACTGACAGGCAGGATTGGAGAAACACTGTTCACTGTTATTTTGTAGCTTATCGAAAACTATTCTATGTGAACCTGAAATATCAGTTAAAACATATTTTTTCTACTATTGCAATAAAGCTGATAAAGTAAATATCGATTTTCGCCTATACAACAAAGAAAATTATACTCTTTGTTCGTTTTTGGGAGATTTTCGGGGTTCATCGACGACAAAGAAAAGTATCAGAAATAATAAAAACTTTGTATTTGTGTTTCAAAAAATTATGAACGTATCACGCCCGTCAATTGAAAACTCCCACATGGAAGCAATTCACGGCAGCAGTGTTCATTTTGTTATTTTGAAATTTCTTTCAACCGAAAAATTACATTATGCTGCTTGTATGTTTGTTCAAATACATGTAAAGGTTTTATTAGCTAGATTATTTTCATTGTTAAAAAAATGTTAGAAAAAGCAGCATTTTCCGGCTCTCCAGATGGTCAGGCCCCCTTAAGGGAGGTACCTGAGTAAACGACGAGAAAAAATTGAAAGCTCTATACAAGGAACCAAGCACAAGTTTATCAGGCTTCAAAGGATACGGTGGTTGGACCATATGGAGAGGATGGGCAGGGAAAATGCCAAAAACAGCATTATATAGAAAACCAATTAGTAAGAGAAATAAAGGAAGACCACGAAAAAGATGGTACGACAGTGTGACAGAGGACTTTAGTAGTGTAACTTTGGTGGATTGGAAAGCAAAAGCGCTAGACAGATAGATGTGAAAATCGATAATTCGAACCTTCCATGAGAAGCAAGAAATAGATTAGTCATGTTATGCCTTAATTAAGAATCATATATTAAGTCATGGGAAAAATGCTTAATATTGTATTATTGAGTAAATATTATTGTAGTCCTAGGGCCTTTAAGGCTTGCAAAGCTGTATAATATATATGGTTAAATTATTACAAAAAATTTTCGTAATCATTTTTAACGATGGGGAAGAAGTTAATTTTGAAGGGTTGATTTTATGATTTCTGGTCTCTAAGTTGCGGGCGGTGATTACAACTCAGAGACCAGAAGTCATCTCGACGGAGCAGATGTCCTGGAAGGAACGTCTTTATCTAGGTGTGCCGTTTTTCTGCTTTAATTTTGAAAGGTTAATTTTTATGAAGAGTTTGCAAATTTGAAGTGAGAACCACGATCATAAATTAAGCAGAAGAAGTCATTTCGATGGAACAGATTTCCCTGAAGGGACGTCTTTATTTTGGGGTGCAGTTTTCTGGCTTTGCAGCAAGGAATTTCCGAGAGAATGAGTCGAATAGCTTTTAACAAGGAGAAAATGTTTGTCTAGAACTGATCGTATGACTTTGATAATTATTTTTCGGAGCAACATGATATAGAGCTTTCGCTTTTCGGAAGCAACATATTCAGACGTCCAGCAAAAAAAAATTCGAAAACATTTCTTAACAGAAATTATTCCCCTTTTCAAGGGAATTAGTGTCTCATTTGGGCGACGGTTAGACGAAGTCAAAAACCATTTTGATGATACTGCTTGATTTGAGAGCGTCTTAGGTCCAATATGACTTAGTTTTCTCTTTCTTGTTAGAAGTCTGGATTGAACAATCAAAAGCTGGTGACCAAATTTCAACTAAGTATCGATTTTATAAAACAGTGGAATTCTAGGCGTTTCAGAAAGATAGTGACTTTATTTCGTCTGGTTGAATATTGCGAGTTTCTTTGTCCTTCAAGAAACTTGGATCTTCTGGATATTCTCTTTCCTGCAGAAGTCTGGATTTCACAATCAAGAGCAGATGTCCAAATTGCAATTAAGCAGATTTTCAATAAAATATTATTCGATATTGGCATCCCAGGTTTCTACAAATGTACGTAGATAGTTCAGGAAGTCTCAATTTTCTAAAACAGAAGTTTCAAGAAGACGCTGAGCCGACTTGGCCTGGTTCAACTTTGGGAGTTTCTGAGATTTCTTTTGGGAACCGCTTCAAACAAATTTAAAATGCATTGTCACGAAATAGCTTGATTTTGGAGTGTTAACTTTTAAGAGACGACTTGCTTTTCCCTTCTTTGTAGGAGTTTGGATTTTGTGATCGAGAGGAAATAATTAAAATTTAGTGAAGCAGATTTTCAATAAAAATATATTTCATTTTGGCATACCAGTTTTCTAGGAATCTGCGTAGAGATTTCGGGAAATTTCAATTTTCTACAACAGAAGGATTTTAAGAAGTGAGATGACTTTCCCCGGTTCAATTTCTGAAGTTTCCTTCTCCTTCAAGAAACTGGGATATCTTTTTACCAACCGGTCGAATGAATATAGTATAAATTTTCCCGAAACAGCTTGATTTTGGGGTGTTAACTACTAGGAGATGAATTAGTTTTCCTCCTCTTGTAGAAATTTGGATTACGCATTCAAGAGCAGATGATCAAATTCGACTTAAGCAGATTTTCAATAAAAAATGATTTCATTTTGGCATCCCAGTTTTGTAGAAACGTGCGTAGATATTTCGAGAAGGTTAAGTTTCAACTGTCTAAAACGGTGATATTTTAAGAAGACAATGACTTGACTTTGCCTAACTTTAATTTTTGGAGTTTCGTCCCTTTTCAAGCAACTGAAATCTCTGTTGGGAACCGATAGGACGAATTTAAAAATTATTTTCAGGAAACGATTTGATTCGGTGGTGTTAATTTTTTACATGTAACTTTTCCTTCCTCATAAAATTCTGGATTCCACGGCCCAGAACAGGTGACTCAATTTCTACTAATCACATTCTAAAGAAGAGACGACTCCACTTGCGTATGCTAGTTTTCTGGAAAGTCGAGAGTTTGAAATAGAAAATTTTCTAAAACGGCGAGATTTCAAGCAGACAGTTCCTAGCGTCTGATTGATTCATTTGCAGGGTGCTTCTTTCTCTTCACGACCACACGATTTCTATTGGGAACAGCTCGCACAAATTTTTTGGTGATTTCGTCTAAATTTAGATAATTGACGTTCTAGATATGACTTGCTTTTCTTACCGAGCACAGGTCTGTAGGTATATGGTAGAGCGAGTAACTCAACTTCAGTAAAGCCGATTTTATAATGACGAGGGTAGATTGCCTGCAGGTGCAAAGGCATTTGGAGTACACTTTTCATTCTTGAGGTGTATTTCCAAAAATAACGGAAATGAAGCATTTACTTAAATTTGATGGGTTCCATATTCTTTCGTTCCAGGAAGGTTAGAGGCCATTCTTGTAATAGACCGATTCCAATAACGCTGATTTACTTCTGGAAAAAGATGGGGGGTGGTCTCGGTTTGAGAAATTGATCTTTTGTGGGGTCGCTTAAATTTGGCCACAGAATAGACAGACAGAAGCGACAAAGTCAGAAAATCTTGTGGTCAATTTTGTATGCGCATGTCAGGCAGCCATGTCATAAATACGACACTTTCTAAATTTTGGCTAGTTTTATGAGTGTTATTGTTTGGAGGTTGTGTGTGCATATTATAATAAAAATATATTTTGAAACTTTTTGCTGGTGGTTAGTATTTATTAGTGGTTTTAATAATTTTCCAGATTGTTCAGTAAGTTCCTAATTTGACAATTACTTACTTCTAAATAATACCTAATTTCAATCTGTTTCAGGACATTTTCTAGCTTTAATTGTGTATAGTACTATAAGTTTAGTGATTAAATCTGTATTCCGCATCCACTCCTCTATTATGAAGAAATCACGTCCTTCTCATTACTGTGCTGCAGAGAATTGCAAAGTAAATTCTGTTAGAAATGAAGGTTTCGGCATTTTTCGCCTTCCCAAAAATAGGGAACAGTAGGTTCTATAAACTTCAAAAGCTATATCTAATCTATACATGTTTTTAGACTTTTAACATGGATCTTCAATTCTACGCGTTTTGATTTATTAGAGAAGAATCTGGAGGAAATATGGAAACGAACTTTTATTTGTGGAAAACATTTTTGAGGAAACTATGTTTTTAAATGATTTAAAGAATAGATTAAAAACCGATGCTATTCCGACAATTTTTATGACATTTCGGCACTAGGTAAAGGATGCTTATTTGGAGGCAGTTTCCTTTTGTTATAATAGTCTGCCTTTTTCACAGAATACAAGCCCACCTCGATATATCATTGCCATCCACATCCATTGGTATTACTCATGAAGCATTAGTTCAAAAGTCATTTTCTTCTGAAAGTAAGTTACCAGTATAATGAATTATCAAACATTTATTTGTCCTGCTTCAGGTATGAAAGACTCAGATTATACACTACCTAAAGTGCAAAGAAAATCAACATATTGCAAGATATGTTAACATTTCCCCATGAAAGAAAACATTCCAAGTAAGTTTCAAAAATAACAAGAACATGATGTGTAGCATATGAGGTATATAAACATAAGTTTAATACTTTTCATTGTATTTGTAGATGTAGAGGAAACCAAAATGACTCTAGTAGCAGTGATGTTTCGACTCGAAGTGAAAAGATCTTATCAGCTCACAGTCCTAGAAAGGATAAATTAAAGAAAATGCTGAAAAGAGTACATATGCAGAAATTAAGGTTAGCAAAATCTGCAGTAAAGTGTGAAGATGTAGAAAGTATTGCGAACTATAAAAAGCTATGCACTAAATATCTGCCAAAAGAGTTAGCAGAAATTGTAAAATACACATTATCAAAGGGGAAAAGAAACGTTTACACTGCAGAATATAAACAATTTGCTATGAATATATATTTCCTAGGACCAAATGTGTATAAATATTTATCCAAAATTTTTCAATTGCCACATAAGCGTACACTACAAAGGGTTACTCAAAATTTCCAAATTAAAATTGGTATATGTGAGAATATTTATGCTGCGATTCAATTCAAGACGATGCAATTCAAATCTATAGCTCGACAATGCATTATTTGCATTGATGAAATGGCTTTGAAGGCAAATTTATTCTATAATATCGGATCAGATGAAATAGTAGGTTTCCATAACGTAAACGGAAACGTTCAGTCAAAACCAGCAAAGTATGCTATGGTTCTGCTCTCGCGAAAGGAATCCGTGTGAATTGAAGCAACCTATTGGATATGTTGGATATAATGTTTATTGTCAAAGTGCATGTTGTGGTAATGATTTACGTACAATGATATACAAGAGCATTATAAAAGTGTATGAAATAAACCTACCTGTGAGAGCAGTTATTTCTGATTGTGGCTCCAACTTCTACAAGTTTAATAGAGATGAAAATATTACTCCAGAGAAACCATACTTTTTGTTGATGGCAACAAGATATTTTCCTTTTTTGACACTTGCCATTTAGTGAAGAGCACCCGAAATAATTTCTTTTTGCACGATTTAAAACTCAATGAACTTATCATTAAGAAATGTTATCTAGAGTACTTTTATAAGAGAGAGCAAGAACTCTCTATAAGGTTAGCTCCAAAACTTACGAAGTCACATTTAAATCCATCGAATTTTGAAAAATGAAGGTGAAGTATGCTGTTCAAGTTTTAAGTAATACTGTAGCTGCTGGTATGAATACTTACATAAGTTTTGGAGCCTTATCTGGTGCTGTCATTGCTACAGTGACGTTCATTGAAAAGATGAATAAATTATTTGACATGATTAATTCATCAACTGCAAGCGTTCTGAAATACAATGAACCCTTTAATGGCGAAGACTATCAAGTAGAATTTTTATCTGAAATGAGCCAAATGTTTAACGAAATACAAGTGCTGGATAATCAAGGGAAGACTATTACGAATCAAGTTAGAAGTTTCAAATGTTGGAGAGTAACTATGAGCTCTCTTTTATCAATGTGGAAGTCTTTAGATCGACCTAAATTGTACACTCGAAGATTACAACAGGATGCCTTGGAAAATTTCTTTGGTGCAATAAGACAACAATGTGGAAACGCAAGAAATCCAACACCTATTCAGTTTAAAAGGTCTTTTAAAAAATTATTTTGTGTCAATTCCATAGCGCATATTCAGGGAGCTAATTGTGAAGAAGACTTAGATATTATTCTAAATCAAGTGGAAACCAAGAGTCCAGACAATATTTCGAACTTATTTGAAACAAGTTTTGCGGAAAGGCACGAAATTGTAATTAACACGTCAGATTATAAAACTTTGCCTTTACCCGATCAGAATTGGTTAACCTATGTCGCAGGATATCTATTGAAAAAAGTGCTTAGAAAAACATACGTGTCATGTTTGTAGTCAATACATAAGCATTACTAGTATATGTTCTTCAAATATATTTTGTTATTTTAAATCCTTCGATGGAATGTTCCTTTTTGGAAAATTGATTGTTCCAAATGATACTTTTATAGGGCATGTCATGAAATTAGAAAACATACTTACAGACAAATTTCTAGAATTAGCATGTCATTCTCAAATGGGAAACCATCTCAAAGAGTGTGTAAATATTATAAAATTCAATCACCCTGGTAGTAGTTTCCCGCAAGACTATTTCATCAATTTGTTTGTAAGGCTTTTAAATTTTTTACACACTTAAATTTTTAAACAGGGATATACTATCGCAAAAAGGGAAATGCACTAAGCTAAATATTATAAAGCATCTCTGAATATAGAAATATAAAATGATATAGAAATTATAATTCTATTGGACTTTTTTGGGAAACATTGCAATTAATATTACTTTTTGAAATACATGTAATAATAAATTCTGTCGTGTATAGCAAATAATAGTCAGTAACTTATTTGTAAATCAGTTTTTTTAAGTGAAAAGTGTGCTGTGTTGACTATATATATATATATATATATATATATATATAGTAAAAATGTATTTCGACCGTACTGTATAGAGTAGAATATATAAAATCGAGCGAAAAACTCTATTGGGGTGGTCGGTCCGTGAAATAAAAAGTCTCATTTGTTCAACCTCTATATTTCGTCACCGTTTGGTAACTTCATCAGGAGTATGAACTAGAGTAGATCACTAGCCCTCAGATACATATTAACGTGGTATCAGACCATCACATTCTGTACGTGTAATCACATGAACGCGTAGAATGTGTACATATATATATATATATATATATAATCAGAAACCCTATTACCAATAAGGTGTAGGGGCAATTCCTAGTCTAATTGTAGCCGTGTATCAATTTATGCCAGTCCTTCTTATTCCTTGCTAATATCCTTCCCTCGTTCCATGTCAGTCCTCTTCTTTCCAATATCTTGTTTATCACCTTGTTCCAGGTCTCTTTAGGTTTTCCCCGCTTCATCTCTCTCGTTGTTTTTGCTTCCCATTAATTTTTTTAAAATTGTCTTTGGCTGTTCATTCTCTCGAGGTGTCCCCACCAGCTCAGTTGTCTTCTTTCAATAAATTCCAGGATGGGTTCAACTTCAAGGTCTTCCCTAATTTTCACGCTTCTTAGTCAGTCTCTTTTGGTCACCCCTCGAACTCTTCTCAGATATTTCATTTCCGCGGCTTGTATCTTGTCTTTTTGTCTTTGTGACAATATCCATGTTTCGCATCCATAGGTAATTGTTGGTCGGTAGATAGCTTTGTAAACATTCATCTTTGTTTTTTTTGATACTTCTTTTTTCCTATAAAGTTGTTGTTCATTGCATAATAGAGTTTTATTGAGTTTCCAATTCTCTCATTTATTTCCGGTTCTTGATCGCCTTTTCGGTCTATCAGCACTCCCAGGTATTTGAACTGACTAAGTTGTTCTATTTTGGTGTTCTCAACTGTTATATCTATTGTTTCTTCTTCCTCTCCCAATACCATCACTTTTGTTTTCGTCTTATTTAATTTCAACCCATAATTTAGCAGTTCTTCGTTCCATACTTGTAGGTTCTCCTGCAGGTCATGCTTATTCTTAGCCACTAGCATTATGTCATCTGCGAATGCGCATTCAGAAAGTGATACTTGTTGCAGTTTTCTGTATCCTACGTATATTCTCTTTGTTCTGCCATTACACCTTCTGGCTATTTCATCCATATAGATATTAAACAGTGTGGGGCTCAGTCCTCCTCGTTGTCTTAACCCATTGTATGTTTTAAATGTTTCCGATTTATAATTTCTTCTAATTACATAGTTGGTAGTATTTTTATAAAGACTTTTAATGGCTCCGATCAATTTATTATCAACTCCTATTTCCTGTAAGCTATTCCATAGTCTAGATCTTGTTACCGAGTCGAATGCCTTCTCCACATCTATGAATGCTAGATTCATAACGCCATTAATTAATATATATCTACGATTACTGTTGTGTTTTATTGATTCCACTTTCTAATTGAATCTGTTTAGCAAATACTATTAATAATAATAAAATAAATAAATAAATAAAAATTTTTCGCGCTTTTCGTACTTTTAAAATGACGTTAGCTACCTTTTCAACTATTTCGAGGTCATTCAAATCGATCACACGAACATCAAAGATGCCGACAGAGCTTGTCGCTTCTGTCTATTCTGTGGTTTGGCATATCGACTACGGATTCCGCAAATGTATAACTCGACTTTAATCATGGATTAAATATGTTAGAAAGATCACTATTAAACCTGTCCAAAGTAGGGAGTTTCTTCCCTAGATCTATAAATTGTTGTTAGAACATTTAAATTTTCTAGACATACAGAAAGATAAGATATTAGGTTGTAGTGGTTAAAAAGCATTGCATATCAAAAGCTCATTTACAACGTATGTATAACAAACACAATCTAATCATTGAAGATCTTTGCCGCAGGTTTGTCTTTTTGGTCATTTTAGTTGGAAAATATTTCTAAATTTCTCGAACACCAATCCTAATTTAACGCCAAATCATTAACTTAAGATACTTAAAACACATGTTGTAATAGCAGACATAATTATGCAATAACGTAATCCTCGTTATTGTTTCCAATTTGCGACGCAGAAATTGAGTTACTGAAGGAAACGTCGGATCGTTTAAACGACACGAACGATCGAAAATACGACGTCAAAACTTACGTAATCGCAGCCAGTCAGTCAGTCATTCATCGAAACGTAATTGAATAATATAGAGGTAAATGTATAGGTATACAAAACATACTTAGCGTGCCCGCGGTCGTGGAACGATAGGCAAGACGGAAAACTAATGGCGCTTACCTGAAACAAAAAAAGAGAATAAATTGTTAGTGAGGCGAACGTAAACAATCGTTATGCAATAGATTTTATGATACGTATGTATACATCGATGTACGTGTAGGTATAATTGAGAGAAAAACAAGTTGTTTTGCATGCAATAATGTTTTTTTTTTTGTTTCTAATTGAAAGTTCAAAAATAAGTTTGTTCGTTTGGTTTCTTTTTGTTTTCTGTTTTCTGTTTTATGCCTTGTATGTTGCATGTTGCGTGTTGTATGTTGCATGTTGCCTGTTGTATGTTTTATGTTTTATGTATGTTGTATGTTGCATGTTGCGTGTTACCTGTTGCGTGTTACCTGTTGCGTGGTGAATGTTGCCTACTGCATGTTGTATGTTGCCAGTTTCGTGTGTTGCATGTTGCCTGTTTTATGTTTTATTTTCGTTTTTTTGGTTTGCGTTTTATGTATGTACTATGTTGCATGTTGTGTGTTGCATGTTGTATGTTGTATGTTTTGTTTTGTGTTTTGCGTTTTATGTTTTATAATTATAACTAGAGCAGGTATGGGCAACTTCCGGCCCTCGAGTAAGGTTTGTCCGGCCCGCTACTGAATTATTTCGTTGCATATTAGCACGGCCCGTCTAAACTTAATTCATAATGAATCATAAGGATACTACAAAAATGTATATTTTTCAAGATTACTTACAGCATAAAACTTCTACAAAAAAGGTTGCCCATGCCTGAACTAGAGTTTCTTAACAAGGTGGATGACGTGTTCTCACAAGTAGTGTAAATCTAACTGACTCTGTCACTCCTCCAAATTTTATTATTCACTGACAACTTAACCACTCTTTCATCAAGCGCATTTAATCTCCATCTCCTTTGTTCATAAAAAAGAATATTACTTTTGTAGGCGTTGTTCATTACGTGTAATTGGCGATACGCTCTTGTCTCATAGAATGCACTTCATCATCGAAAACAAATTTTATTCGATTTTAGAATATAATATTCCTAGTTCCTTGATTGTCATTAACAAATTTATCCAACACTTCCCATGGTGATTGCCAAAAATAAGTCGGAAGTTGATAATTAGTTCTTGCATATTAATGAGGATTTCCGGCGTTCATACCTATCTGATTTCACACTTCAGCAAAATCGGATAAAACACGATTATTACTTCAAATTAGAAACAAGATGATTTGGCCAGACTCCAACGCACGCTCGCCATAATCCTCACTTATACGCGTCTCTATAGTTTAGTGGTTAATTATTCTATTTCCGCGCCCTGTATTATTGCGAAATACACCCCAAAGTTATACGTACGTATTTATGTATGTACACGTGCAATTAATTCGATAATGCTGCGGTGACCCACTTGCCAAGTTTAAATTTCCGCGCGAATGCTGAGACGTATCCACATACCTACTACATATATGTGTACAGTGTACGTATGTATTTAGCTTAATAAGAATCCCAAACCAATCCCCGAAATTTACGACTATTATGTAGAATAAGCAGGAGAACTTTCTCATTTAATTAACGAAAACATTCACAATAGATTTGTGCAACGTTAAGCACGAAAATTAGTTCGAGGAACAAAAGGCAATGAAGATTCTTACTTTCGACTTCCATCTTGATAATCTAAGAATGACAAATCTCATTTTAGAGTTGGGATCAAGTTCCTCTGGCCCCATATTCTTCTTTGAATGCAGTTGCTTCGTTTTCTCAAACGCAGAAGAGAAAGAGTGGAAAGGTATACGGAGGAGCAACAGACAAGCAGTAAATACGTGAAAATGTTTAGGCAAAATTTCGAAATTTTAAGGGGTATTCCTTTGACACTTTAGAAAAAATTAATATGTTCTAAATTAGATGAAATTCCGTGTACAGATGTTTTTGAAAGTGTAGAATACGACTTCGACGTCAAAACTCGTGAAATCTGCTTCGTTTGGGTGTTAGAGCGTACCAGAGCGATTCGTCCAGAACCACTTTTCACTTTCTCATTGAATATATCCTCAATGAACCGTCTCTCCTACCCGAAATTATTTTATCCTTAATCTGCACTACAGGAGCTTTCATTTGATGTGTAATAAGTCGTACCTCCTACCATTTCGATTTTCTTCAAAATTTCAAGGGGTATCCCTCAGAAAAAAATTAATATATTCTAAATTGGACCAAATTCTGTGTACAGGTGTTTTCGAAGGTGTAGGATACGATTTTGACGTCAAAACTCGTGGTATTTGCTTCGTTTGGGTGTTAGAGCGTACCAGAATATTTCCTCAACGAACCGTCTCTCGTACCCGAAATTATTTTATCTGTAAGAGCTTTCATTTGATGTGTAATAAGTCGTACTTTCGACCATTCCGATTTTCTTTAAAATTTCAAGTTTCAAAGGGGGTACTTTGAAACTTCAGAAAAACATTACTGTGTTCTAAGTTAGACAAAATTCTGTGTATAGATGTTTTCGAATGTGTAGAATACGGCTTTGACGTTAGTTAGCTTAACTATTGACAGCAGTTGGTACGTATAGGAAGAGGTAAAACGAATAAATAGCGTTGAATCAAAATGGCAGTAGAATAAAAGAAAATGAAAAACGAAGCCTAAAATAAAAATCACAGATCAGTATCGCAGCACCACATTAAAAAAATCAAGTATATCTCAGTCGCTAGGCGGCTTTAAAGTTATATATACATTGCGCCTCGTAACAAAGAAAACGATTCAAAAATAGTAAGCCAAATATCCAAATTACTGGGGATTCCAAATCCGTTTAAGTAAACGACGAATTACCTCTCAATCTTCAATAGTTCTTTGACCTTCAATTAGATGTTTATCAAGTAATTATCAAATAGAACCAAATTAAAGGATTTACAGTTCCCGATAAAATATGTAGATCCGCCTATCAAATACTGACAACAAAATTGAAATCCCTACAATCGATATAGAAATTAAAACGTAACAGCGTGTTAAGTGTTAACACTAGACACTGACTGTGAGTATTGGGCCGTTTTCCAGGTTGTCGCTTTCCTCAAAACCCCTAGAAATCTTTTCTGTCTGGCTTTGCAAAGACTTCGATTTCTTGATGCGTGGACAGAATACACCCTCTGTCCCAAAAGTAACCGCAATAGTTCGAAATAAAGCACGCTATGTATGTTATGTCCACAAAAATCATTGTATTTATTCGAAATATTCTCCATGTGCTACAATACATCGATTTGCACGGTCAACGAGTGCTTCAAACGATTTTTTCATGTCGATCTCTGGGATGGCCTTTAGGATGCCGGTCGTCGATCTTTGAATGGCGTCTACGGATGCATAACGAACTCCTTTCTGCTTCAAATGAAGACGAGGGAACAGGAAATAATCGCATGGGGACAGATCAGGCGAAAACGGTGGGTGCTGTATCGAATATATTTCATTTTTCGCCAAAAATCGGTGACAATCGTTGCTCGATGACACGGTGCGTTATCGTGCAGTAATCTCCAGCTGCCTGGCTCGCGATATTCGGGCCGAACACGACGAATGCGACCCAGCAAACGCCTCATAACATCGAGGTAATATGCACCATTAACCGTTGAGCCGTATGGAACGAACTCCTTATGGATAATTCCCTTCGAATCGTAGAATGAAATCAGCATTGACTTGATTTTCGACTTCTCCATTCGTGATTTTTTCGGATTTCCTTCTTCTGGTGACCTCCACTCTGCGCTTTGACGTTTGCTTTCTGGTTCGTATTGAAAGCACCACGTCTCGTCACCAGTCACAATCGTTTTCAAGAAGTTTTCATCTGCACGGGCTCGTGCAATAATGTCTTTGGAGTGTTCGATTCGAAGCGTTTTTTGGTCGTCGGTCAATTTGTGCGGAACAAACTTCGAATTGACTTTCTTCAAACCAAGGGTTTCAGTCAAAATGCGCTGAATAGTTGTTTTAGGGATGCCAAGCTCCATTTCCATAAATCTCACTGACGATTTCTTCGAAATTTTCACAAATTCGCGCACTTTTTCCACATTTGCCTCGGCCAAAGTTGTCGAAGGACGACCGGCTCTTTCGTCATCGTTAACATCTTCTCTGCCTTTACGAAATCGTCGATGCCACTCGAACACTTGCCTCTTCGACAAACAATCGTCGCCATAAACAATTTGCAGCATTTCATACGTCTCGGTTGCAGTTTTTCCAAGTTTAAAACAAAACTTAATATTGACTCGTTGTTCGTGACTCATTTTCTGACCGTTTACGAAAAACACTCTCACAGGATGCGTGATGTATCAGCTGACTATGCACCAAATGTCATGAAAATTTGTCAGGTTGGTAAGGAAGAGTCCCACTACAATAATCAATCAACTATCAAGAGATGACGCCACTGGTTTCTGATTTATAGACGCATTGCGGTTATTTTTGGGACAGAGGGTGTAGTACCAATTCACCCGCTCCCGATGGGTATTTTCTTATTTTGTAAAAAAGATACTACCCATCTTTTGAGGAAGCGTGAAAATCTGCGAGTTCCAACAAATTCAAATGAAACCATTTCAGAGAAGTAAATAGGTGACGATATGACGTTTTCGATTGTTTTCCACATTACATATTTTCAAAAATCAAGACTATTTAAATCAAATAAAATCAGATCAAATTAAATCAATTTATTCTTGGAACATTATCTACAAAAAAGACGTCATAAAAAATACGTAAAGTTTAGTGCTCATATAAGATACAAGCAATTATTAGGTACATACAAACGAATAACATATTTCTGTAGATCAAAGGTGATTATATGTATATATAGTGAAGTAAATCCGTGGATATACTGTATATTTGAAACAGAAGTAACTTTGGTTAATTTACTATTAATATAAGACGCATTTATTAGTGCAGAGGTAGATTTAACAGTTTATTTATTTTGTTTCAGATTGAGCTTTCAAGTATCGGATTGAGACCCGGTAGACTTCACTCGATAAGCTTTTTACCTATGAAGATAACAATGCACGATTATTTTAAATAAAAGGACGATATGAGCAATAAGCTACTACATCTTAGTGAGCTTCAACGGGTGTAGTTGTACCTCATCAAGATCGTTAATTTTTTTAGTTCTACTATTTACAGAAATACGAATAGTGCAGTAGTGGTCATATAATTACGAACTGTTTGTGCACATGTACACGGTCTTTCATAACTAATGCGTCATATATATATTTATTAGATTGAGGTAAAAGTAAGTCAATGAATGTAAAAGAAAAAAAAGATTAAGGGCCAAAGATAATTTTTTGAACCACCCCAGTGGTGGTCGTTACCGAAACAACAACAAAATTTTCCTAAACGCAAACACCATTTTCATTTTCCGCCTTCGCTTTCTACTCGTCGAGCGTTCGTATCCACGCCAGATTTTATATATCAATATTTAACGGGCAATTTGCAATTTAGATACGCGCGCGCCAAATAAAATTTATAGCTTAGGAGCGATGCAGGCGGACCTGTCTGGCAATTGCATTAGGCTAATTCAGCGGTTAGCAAATTGCGTTTGGGCGTCGGAATTGCTTGCCGAGTTAACTCCGCCGCCTCATCATTTCGCACGTTACATTTGTTGTTTGCGTTTTTCTTTGGCGTCGTTTTTCCAGACAAGTTTTTGTTTTACGACCGCATCGGTCGCTAGACTTTACGTAAGCAATTACACCGCTGTTAGCGGAAACGGTGACGAAGATAAAGTTAAAGAGGGCATATTTCGCTTTAGTAAAAAAATGGTGTGTGCGGTTTACGCACGTCTTAAGTGAATACATCGGTTCGCACAGCATACTCTCTCCGTCTCTCCTTCTGTTGCAGACGAACCAAGCACACTAGTATCCTTTCTCTCGCTCGCACATCACAGTCTCTGTCTCTTGTTTTCTTTGTGTTTCATACGAAGCGACCGTCTGGCTCCGCCCAAATTTAAAGCTCTTACGCTTGCGCTCGAGCTGGTCCGACGTCCCTTGAGAAGTATTCACTTCAATAACAGATAAATTTGGAATTTGAACACGTTGACAAATCGGCGATCCAAACGGAATTATTCGTTTGAATTCTGCGGTGGGTAGTTGGTTAAAAAAGTGGCCATAGTGATCCTGCTGTTCGTTTTGTTTGACATTGTCCAACGACTTTTACACCTTTAACTTTATGTTCTAATTTTATTTATTTATTTTGTATAAATTTTAAACCTGCTTTATATTTTCTTTCTTTTACTTGACTAAAATCAATTATTTTTGTATACTGTACCATACTAGAGAGAGTCAACTCGTAGTTACAGCCATGTAAATTTATCCAAAAACGCAAACACATTTTTTAAAGGTTTTCGTGCCCTTTCCTGTAACATACAAGATACTGTAGAGTAATCGAAATATTTTTTGTCAAAACCTTAATTTGTCAAAAAGTACATCATTTAAAATTTTCAAACTTATTCCATGAATAGTTACTTTTGTTGTAAATCGCGTGGCCAAATATAAATTTGGGATGATAATGGCTTCATTGTTAAAGAAAAATAACACTCCAGTAGAAATAAATGTGAATGTTAACCTGAAGAAAGAATACAGTAAAGAGAATGAAAGAACTAAACTATACAGATTTGTAATCCGCTGGCAATACTTATTAGGTTAAAGAGCTCATTCTTGTTGAATGATAAACCTGACACAGCTTCTTTACGGTGTGACAGGTTGTAGCTTGTGCAGACACGGACTGGTGCTTTCTTGCATAAGACTATCATTCAGTAACTAGACAGAGCCCTTGTTGGCCGGATGTGTTCTCAATTGTACTTCTTACTGATTTCTTCATTATCATTTCACTCTTAAATCATCAAGCGGGTGAAGATATGCCTTAAATTAATAGTTTTAAAGTAAATTGAAATCAGTCGTGTATACTACAAATTGAAAGGGTGTTTTTGGTTTTAATATGGAAATTTATGATTTGTTGAGAATTCGGTGTTGTAATCCATTAATGAAATCCAACCATTTTATTAGAAACAGAAAACAGCTTAGAAATGTCACAGCACTGATGCCTGAATTGTTTCCAGATATAACCAAAGGCTCGAAGATTTCTGATCAGCGCTGGAAAGAAATCACTGTATTAAAAACTGCACAGCCCATCAGTGATAAGAACGACGCTGAAGATTTTTCTGCGTCAGGGACATTCTCGGAGAAAGACCCAGACTTCACAATAAATTCAGAGGTTGTTCAGACACTGAACGCATCTCCTCTCCCATTCATAACAGAAAAGTAAAATTCAAGCACTATACCACGTCAAAGGTTAAAAGATTTCCTCATCTACGCAAACTTTTTGTTACTGCTAAAAATTCTTCATCAGAAAATGATAATGGTATTGGGAAATTTGTTTCTCAAAATCTCAAAAGAACGCGTTGTACGAGTAGGACGAAAAATATAATGCTCCTAGCATGTTTAGCCGAAAATTGGAGTGTTAGAAAGATAATGTGTGTATTCAATGCAATTAACAACATGGACTGGGAGTCGAAAAAAAATAATAAAAAAGGAATTTGCAAAGGTTGGGAAAGGAAAGTGTTAAAATTTCGACACAAACTTAAATTAGAAGGAAACTGGTGGCTCGGGTATATTTTACAGAAAAATGAGGCACTCGATGAAGTAAAAATGACTTTGAAGCCATGAAGCCATTATCGCCCTAAACTTATACTTTGCCACGTGATTTACAACAATGCTACCTATTCATGGAATAAGTTTGTAAGTTTCAAATGATGTAGTTTAAAAAAATCAAAATGCTTATTTTCAAAGATTTTGACAAAACATTTGGATTAGTCTACAGTATATTGTATATCACAGGAAAGGGCATGGAAAATGATGCAAAATAAGCTCTCCCAGCTATCTAGTTTAATTAGGAGATCTTGTAGAGAAATTCAAAAAGTTTCCGTTTAGGGCTTTTGGGCAAATTTACATAGCTGTAATTCAAAAACCAGTTGACATATCATTATAAAATTTTGAATTTTTTCCAAGTCTATATAAAAGTATACCTACATGACCAACACATAATATCATGAAAATCTGAGGTGGTTTGGTTTATACTGCGTGTTGAGTTGACCTGGAGCGACTCAGTTACAGCGAACAATGTGGAATTGTAATAAAGTAAGGGGAAAAATGGGTCTCATTACTTTATTTCCACACCTCGTATATAACACTCTTGAAAAGTTTTTATGGAAATATTTACGAATTTTACTTTAATTTTGCTTCATGTGTTTGATTGAAACTGGACGTTTTGTTTCGATCATTCATCCCAACATCTCAATCAATAATAATAATAATAGTGTGGTGTAGCTCTCGCGACTTTATTGTAAATTCATTGCTAGAACTAGATGCGTATGAAGCGATACACATACATATATACGTTAAAATGCGCATTCTCTAAATAAAAGTACCGGTCCGATTAGTGCCCCATCGTTCTTCGATCTATGGTATGCAGGTAGTTGGTTTTTGCATGTGTATTTAGTAAATAGAAAGTTTGTTATGCTAAGGGATATGTACATCGGCATAAAGAGAATTTTATTGGTGTTCAGAGATGACGTGGAAAAATACAATCCGCTCTGGTAATAGGGCCGGCTATGGACGGTGAGAAGAGTATTTCTCCTGAAACTGGTATCGCACGCTGACGCCGTCAAAATTCACTTCGCGCTAAATTGAATTAGAAGCAGCAAAATTACACCCTATTTCATTGAGCTAGCGTGCGACCCTATTGACAGAGACGAATATGAAAGCGGACGTGAGCCAAAAGTGGGGGCAGCGCTTAACCGAGAATGAGGGGGAAGCGGTCCTGTTGATAGTGGCCCTATTACCAGAGCGCACTGTTTCTCCATTTTGTGTAGCTAGAAATCTATGATTCCGTGTGATTATCTTCCTAAACAAATTCTAGGTTATAATATTAGAATATAATAATAAAGAAATGAAAATAACGGGTAGGATAAACATCAAAAAATTGTACAGGTATGTAGTTCCTAACAAATTACGAGTGTGGTAGCACTATTAGAAAAAAAAAAACGGGACAAATATGGGCTGTCACTAAAAAGGCGGTAGCAAAATCGATACTACGAATGACATATTGCTTATAATAGTTCATTTATTCCTTGATTACCAGCCTTTTGGGACGCCATTATAGCCTCTGACTGCGATGAATATTACTCAAGTAATTGTGAATTTGGCGCACTGTATTTCCAACGTTATCAGCAGTAGTAATTATAGTTTTAATTAGTTTGATATGAGTTTTGGCCAGGGTGCTGTAATAATTTCACATACTGTTATGAAATTTCAATAGCGAGTATACTACTTTTAATCTAGTATTTTGAAGTATACTATCTCGTTTCCTTTCACAAACAAAAGACAGAAATTATTGGTGCAAAGTGTTAAGTCCCTTAAGAACGAAATCGAAGGCAATTGGCAGGTTTAAATTGCTACAAGACCATCCTATACGCGGATGACACGACTTTTTTATTAAGTGAAAGGGACTCACGCTGCAGAAATGATAATGTCAGAGGCTGGAGAATGGTTCGCTGCTAACCAATTAAAACTGAATAATCAAAAAACGCAATCTTTGTTATTTTCGACCTGCTCGAGTAACAAAGAATCGGCAAAATTTCTAGGAGTCATTTTCGACTCAGGACTTACGTGGGAGGACCACCTTGTTGGTTGGCAGAAACAATTGGCCAGTTCGATATATGCAATTCGTAGAATTAGAAGCCCGAGTTGCATATTACGCGGGGTTTCACAGTAGGGCTACTTATGGAATTCTCCTGTGGGGTGGATCGACATCGGGAAGAAGAATTTTCATCCAACAAAGAGAAGCAGTAAGAGCAATTGTTGGAACGCGCTCAAGATCAAGCTGCAGGGATATTTTTAAATGCCAAAAATACCTACATTGCCAGCCTGCTAAATATTGGCAAACCTGCTTCAAGTCCACTCTTCGGATGAATACAGAAAAAATAAAGACAACCACGGTTATAATACCCGCAGCAAAGACACTATCCCCCACCACCGTCTGACCCGATCCCAGACTGGATCGAACTATCTGGCGCTTAAACTTTATAATCATCTTCCACTATTCCGAAAATCCATGCCAACACCAAAATTTAAAAATGTCATTACCAACATCTTACAGTCGAGCAGTATCTACTCCATGGAGGAATATTTCGCGGAAGACCTCAGCCGTTTTGTGTAGCGTCCGATTTGTATGATTTTATACTCTTTTATTTATTTTTTATTTTAATATGACATATTATATATATTTTATATATGAAATTGTGATCTTACATTAGCGACTATTTAAAATATTTTAAAATTTTATTTAAACTAACTAATAGTCCTTATTAATTCCATTCCATTTGCAAGAACAAATATAATGAGAAGGGCACCTGCGTACACGCTTTCTCGTGTAGCTAATGGACTGGGGAACGTGTTTGTGGGGACAGCTTGATCTTCAACTGAGAGCGATATGTATTTTTGGTTTTTTTTTTATATATATGTATACATATTTTATTAATATTAAATGCTTATTTATTTTATTAGGTATGTATTGTATATACACACAAATGTATTTTTCTTAACCCTGTTTTGGGCTTTAAAGCCTGTTGGGAAATAAAGATTATTATTATTATTATTATTATTATTATTATTATTATTAATTGCTCGCTTTTTTCAATTAATTTAACTAACTGTTGACTTGTAGATACTTCATCTATACACTTGTTTTGTCGCCATTGTTTTGACATTTTCTTTTACTGTACAATGTACACTATTTGGAAAAATAAAGTATCTATCTATCTATCTATCTATAATTACCGTGTTCACGTTTCAAAAGTTTAGTTTTTAATTTGTTTGAATAGAATTTACGAAATCGCGGTTCTTTCGGTAACAGGCGGTTTGGAGATGTTTGTCTCGTGGCTATCGAAACACGTGTTATTGTTAAATAATATAATATGATGTTATGGTATCAATAATCATAATAATAATAATAATAATAACAATAAATAATAAATCCCAAACAGAATAACTCGAAACAAGTTTCGGCAATGATTGTCACAAAATTTCACTTCCGAGTTAGTCAAAGCTGCTCATATAATTTCGGAGAGATTTGATAAAACACATTCCGATCTCGGATATCAAAGTCCATCGTTATAGTTCGGTCTATTTTATAGATTCCCTTATGACGAATATGCGCAATAAAAGACGCCGTAAAGCCGGAGTTACACGTCGACGCTTTCGATTAAGATTTTATTGCCGCTTTAATGAATCGCGTTTTGTCCTTCCCCGTCCGAAATTCGCCTCTTATCCCCTCGTTATAAACTAACTCGTATATTGTGTAACGCGAGGCCTCCGACTAACAATAAATGCATTTTTACGACGCTGCCTTCGCGGTCTCCTATTTATCCTGCCAAACGCGTAAAAACTCATTTCGAGCGCATTCGACGTCGTCGTTAGAGAGTAACTAACTGTATCTACGCGACGAAGGTTAACGAACTCCTCGGTTGCTCCGATTTTTATTTAGATCCGCATTGAATGCATCAATAAAACTAACAATCCTATTAATAGTGTCGGAATTACGTTCGTTCGGTCTACATCCACGTCTGTGGTCCGTGTATGTACATATGGTTATGTAGTATTCGCGTAGTGCGATGATCTCGTTTAAATCCCGCTTATAAATCACGCACAAGAGCGGTGCTCGATTTTGTTAACCTTCCTATACTCACGTCAAAATGAAAGACGTATGCTATACTATATAAATCGGTCTCACAGACCGTATGCGTGAGTATAGGAAGGTTAAAGAGCGGCTTAATGCTTCGCTAAAATTGTGCGAATTTCGAGGAACGAATTTCCTGGATGTTTTCAGTTCAATTGGAGGAGTGCTAAATTGAAATTTTCGGGGATGATCAGACTATTCACTGATAAAACTCGAAATATCTGTAATTTAGATTGAAATAAATTACCTCTTCCTCTTAAGGGGTAACACAACTGAAAATTTTTCAGGAAATCGATATTCTTTATTGGCTTAATAGATGCTTTGAACCTTCTAGAATATGGGGCAAAAAGTTCATTGTCCGGTAGAAAGTTTTTCCCTTGAAATTTCGACCTCTTCCCGAAGCGCGTCGGACATCACCGAAACGACTATCGGCGCCAAATAAATACCAGTTGGGAAAGTCTTAGTTTTTGATTTGCAACTCCTTTAATACATTAACAGAGGTCTTTAGAGAGTGTTTATTAAGGATTTTCTAATTCTCAGACCCATTATATATATATATATATATACAGTCGACGCCGGCTAAAATGGACTCGGTTAAAGTGGACTTTCGGCTATAATGGACTTTCTTGCGTGGTCCCAACAAAAATGTCTATTTAACATTAATAATATATCGGTTAATATGGACTTGAACTTCTTTTAATATGGACTTTTGAGAAGTCTATAATTATAAATTTCCAAGTAAAATACATACGGATTTGTACATTATTCTGTAACTTGTTCCTTCAGTTTGAAATTGTTCTCATCGGTGTTCGGTAGTGTTAGAGTTCGGTTTTAAAATGGTTAAGCGAAAAATGTTATCATTAGAAACAAAAGTGAAAATTATACGGGCAGTTGAAAGCGGTATTAAACAAAGTGAAGTAGGTAAGCGTTTTGAGATAAATAAACAGACAGTTAGTGCAATAATAAAAACAAAAGACAAAATTTTGGATGATTTTAAAAAGTGTAGACCAGAGACAAAGAAGGTAAAAAAAATTGAAAGGCAAGATGTCGATACTGTACTATTGAATTGGTTTACTGCGAAGCATGGAATGGGCTTTCCGATCAACGGTCACATTTTATAAGAAAATGCAAATCAACTTGCAAAGATGTTAGAGCCTAATTCAAACTTTGAATGCAGCGATGGTTGGATTCATCGATTCAAACAGCGACATACCATAACCATTGGCAAGATCAGTGGAGAAGCTGGCGCTGTTTCTGAAAACGTAACCGAATCGTGGCTAACGCAAGAGTGGCCTAAATTGTGTGACGGATACAAACAGGAAGACATTTTTAATGCCGATGAAACGGGCCTTTTTATGAACTTTTGCCGTCGCAGACGTATAAATTTAAGGGTGAAAAATGTATTGGGGGAAAACAATCGAAAAACGCATTACCATACTTCTGTGTGCAAACATGAACGGCTCTGAAAAAGAAAGTTGTTGGTCATAGGAAAAGCTATGAAACCCAGATGTTTTAAAAATGTATCGAGACTACCTGTGAAATATAAAAGCAACAGGAAATCTTGGATGACATCCATCATATTTGAGGAAGAGATGACAGATTGGGATCGAGAGCTACGGAGATCTAACCGCAAAATTTTACTGCTGGTTGATAATTGTCCTGCCCATCCAAAATTAGAAAATTTAAAAAACATTAGACTTGTGTTTTTACCACCAAACGTTACGGCCATCCTCCAGGCCATGGACCAGGGTGTTATCAGAACATTTAAGGCACACTACCGAAAACTTTTATTACTAGACATAGTGCAGGCCCTGGACAATGAGAAAGAACCATCTACGACACTTCTTGATGGAATTCAGCTTGCATCAAAGGCATGGAAGCGAGTATCAGCTGCCTGTATTAGAAATTGTTATCGCCATGCTAATATCTCGGATTGTCATAATTTTGAGGAAGAGGTGAGTTGAATTTTATTTTTACATATGTATACATATGCAATCTAAAATAAAAATTTTGTTGTTTCAGGATAATGTACCTATCGCTACTTGGCTAAAAAACAATAATATAACGGAGTATGTTAAAGGTCTAGAAAATGTGGAGGACTTTATTCAAATTGACCGCGATCTTATCACCTACGAAGTACCAGACGAGGTCGGTCTCGTAGAGCACTTTAGAAGGGAACAAGCAACAAACAGTGGTGTAGAAGACGAAGGAGAAGCCTCAGATGACGAAGAGCCAAGATCTGTTCCATCAGCTGCTGATGTGTTACAACACATTAAAGAAATTGCGTTCTACTTGGAAAACATTGGTGATAACGCATCATTGATCCTTGCTGAAAAACTAGAACAAAACCTTGAAACTAACTTTCTTAAAAATAGAAACAAGCAGTGTAAAATAACAGATTTTTTTTTATTAATAAATAATACTTCTTAATCTAAACCTTATATGTTATTTCATTTTAAACTTTCTTTGTGCAAATGTTATGGCCTTCTTGTGTAATGGACTTCTTTTAAAATGGACTAAAAATCATGGTCCCCGCAAGTCCATCTTAGCCGGCGTCGACTGTATTTGTATTTAGTTAAGATTTACATTATTAACTCTTCAATACTTTATATTTTATATAGTTGAATCATATGAATGTTTAAGTGCTTCGGAATGAGGTAATGAGGTTTCGAAAACGTTATTGTGACATTACTGTTCAGTCTGACTAACAAGCTTATGTAGTTAAATGCGACCAAAAACTTACCTCTACTTTTAATTACGTCTTCACTTCCAGGAAGCAATTACATATACTTAATACTTCTTTTTCGTAAGGGAAAGTCTCCCTGTTCAACAAAATCCATCAATTCTAAATTAAACTATTATATAAAAAAGTCTTAAATATAGCGACTGATATTGCTGCGTGCAATTTTAATGATGCTCTGACAAATATTCTACGAATCATGAAAGTATTGGAGATGGATATTGGCGTCCAATCGTACAATTTTTGTGTTGAAGCCGATACTAAGCGAATCAAGCACGCCGAGCTATCTTTGACAGATGCGGTAAAAGAGACGGCTGTAGCATACAATCTTCGAGGAAAGTGAATGAGGAAGAATATTTGAACATGGAAGGGCAGCTTTGTGGTCCTGGGATATCAGATTAATGGTAAAAATTATAAACAGTCGAATTTTTCATTTGTTCATGTCTATAACACATTTGAAAACTTTAAACGCGTTTTTCTCGAAACACGATTTTTCAAAACGGCAATCAGCATAACTACAACAATTTTTATTCTATTCGGTCCAATTTTTGACCATATCTTTAGGATAAGAATATCTAGTGAAATACATATGGGATTTGCGATAAGTTAATTTAAACATTAGTTATACAATTAACAACTGATTGCCCTTTTCTTGGCCGAAAATTGAATGTTTTAATTCCAATACTCGCTAATCGCACAATAATCATTTTTAAAATCCTCTATGTATGTATTGATTAGATGATTTTTTTATTATTCCGAATTCAAATTTGCACTAGTTACACTGCGTGCTGCGGAGCGCCTCAAGTTCAACATGCCTCGCGAGAATGTCTACGGCGCCGCCATTTCTTAATATTTATGGATGATAATTTTTGTTTTCAATACTTAAATATATGATTAATAACTTTCTCGAATATTATTATCATATTCCCTTTTCTTCCATCCAAAATAAATTGTCAAAGAAGCGTCCTTTTTAGACTTTTACGGTGGTGTTACCCCTTAACAGACAGATTTTGGAAAAGTCCAGATGCGTATTTCGACAACCAAGTTGTCATCCTCAGATTCTTCTATCTAATCAACGCTAAAATATTCCTTTCTGGAAAAATTAGACCAAACTGTAGTAATAACAACTTCAGGCAATATTCCGAATCGCACACGCATTTCTTGTTTCCTCTTTTTCCCGTTCTTTCTAATACAGATGGAGAGGAGAAACGTGTAAACGCGGTCACGTGTCCCGCTCTATCATCATCAAATGGTCATTATGCGTATAAGTGTTTAGTCGCGTCGATACCCTTCGCAGATAAAATTCTCGTTACTTTTATCTCGATGGCCGGCCGAACGAGGATAAAATTACCGGCGATGATCGCCGAAATTTACGAGCTTTTCTGAAGGTTCTAGCGATAATGAGTTTTCGCGGGGAATAGCGGCATATCACGCCCGACACCGCAGCATATGTCGGTTTGATTTAGAAGTGGCAGAATTTCATGGTGTAGACCACAATTACGTATGTTGAGGGCGAGAAGTAGATATTCGTTTGGTGATAACTAAGTAATTGCGGATTTTGTTCGACTTTTAAGTTTATTTACGTGTTCGGAATGCAATACCTAGAAGTTGATATCTCATACTTGGTATCCCTTATTGTTTCTGCTACGCATCAATGGAAACAAGAATTTTTGTTATATTTTACTAACAAAGAAAACTATCAAGGTGCCCTCCTCCGATTTTGATGCAACTTGAATACGTTTTAGTTCATAAACATCTAAAGAGCACGTGTTTTTTGTATCGGCTCAAACTGATACTAAACGAGTGAAATTAATCCTTAAAGAAAAACATGTTAGGGGGATCTGGCAGTGCTCCGATGGACGTGAAATCAATTAAACCAAATACAAAATGGTCTTTAAGTCAAATACTAACTAACTTCTCCTGCACCCTGCAAGGAGCTAGAAGATATTGTATTTACTTCAGCAGAAAATGTTTTTTCCTTAATTATCACGAGGGGCTTGATTTTTAAAAAGTAAAAATACGTAAAAGTCCTTTATTATTACATTAAAACGAGATTACAAACTTTTTGATCAATTATAGTTACAGTTAAAGCGGGAACACACTGTATATTGGTACTGTATATGTATACTATATTGTAGTAATAGATTAAATGGTAAAAATAATATTCATTCAATAAAATTAAAAATATTGGATACTTATTTAATACATTTTCCAATCGATAAATGAATTATTTTAATGCAAGCAATTGTGTAAGTAGATAATGGATACTCCTACGTAACAGGGGCATATGTGACGAGTGAGACATGATATTTCCATGGCGTAATATATTTTCCAATTTCTTGAAAAATTTTAAAACGATTTGAACGATTCAAGTGGATGTATCCGAAAATTTCGAATTAAGGGCTGCTTAAATCCTTTGCTGAAGAGTGACCTGCATGGCTAAACCTGTTGCTTATTATTAATTATAGAATGATTTAATGCACTTCAAATAAGATTCCATGATTTAATTATGCGAATACGAGAATTCGGCGTGGAGAGGTGGCTTATCCACTGGTGACAGGATATTGAGAAAGTTTGATATGTTTATCTCTGTAACGACAGATGTTTTTGAAATGATTTGGAGCATTTCTGATCGACTAATAAAGTTTTTATGGAAGACAGAGGTTATGTCACTTCGAACGGTGTTTATCTTTAACATTGGTTTTTCGAGACAAAGGAAAAATAGGTCGATTTTGTCCCTCTTCAATATCGTTTTTGTTCCATCCAAATCAGTTGCAAATGGACTTTGTTACGTTAAAAAAGCTAATTTCGGGGCGCGGTGCATCCCTTTGAAGTGGGAGTGCAAGGCAAAGTATGCAATTTTCAAAAAATTCGAATAGAGATTTTCATGTAATTTGCTGAAATCCGACTTTTTGTTTTGTTTTGAGTATGTCTCGATGCCACGCCTCAAGTAAAACTACGAACCGTGTCTTGAGTTTCACGGTGGTTTGTAACGGGTCAAAGAGAAAAACACTTTCCTCCTAATGCATACTAAAGGCCGGATAATATGCAGTTTACATAAATTTGCGTATTTACATAATATATGCATTTTGTATATTATTTGTATATTTTGTAGTAATTTAGCATATTTGAAGTATCCGAGTTTCATTTATTTATTGGATGTAATTTATTATAGGATAGGCATTACTAGAAATATGTCGTGGTTGTAACAAACAAAGAGTCCAACAGCCCTCTTTAAATTCAAAATAGCCTTCTATGAAGCCTCTTCTCGATACTTTTCCGATAAGCCGTTCCAAAAATTTATTGATGCTGTTCCCATACATCTAGACCGGGACAGAATTCAAGGAAAAGCTAATTCCCTGAAACTTCTAAATAAATACAAAAATACATTTTACCATAAAATTAGGAGCACAGGTGTTTCTTTGTTATTCGGAGAAATTTACTGCCATGTTCGAAAGCAATCTTATTTATTTTAAACGTCATTTTACGTTGGTTTTTCGAAGTGTAAACTTGTGGGTTGTTATTAATTATAATAGCAAAAATGCCGAAAATAGCGACTGTGCCTGGATGGATTGCATCTTATTCAGAATTGCGTATGGATGGAGAAAAATGTTGGGTAACATGCAGCAAGATTGTAAGTAAAATTTAAGTTTATTTCCTCTTACTAATCTATAGTTTTTAAACGATGTTTAACAAAATCACCAATACAACGCTTCGACAAATAATTTAAAATGAGATGAGAATACGGAACATCTGATATTCCGTATTCTGCTGATGATTTTTAAATAATAATCATTTTAAAATAAAATTATTTGTCGAAGCGTTGTGTTGGTTATTTTATTAAATATCGTTTATTCCGATTGCTTCGCAAACTCTTTACACATTAGTTTTTTATTACTCCTTTATCTGTTACTAATACGTACTTTATAAGAAAACTGATGATGTGATATTTTATATGCAAGTTACAAGTGAGAGAAAGTTTCAAGTCGACCAGCATATTAAAACTCCATCTCGTGCTGCAAAACTATCAAATATGAAATTGGCGAAGAAGGGTCAGCAAACATTACCGCAATGTTTGCCATCAACCTCCAAAAAATCGGAACAAGAACAATTTAATGAAGATTTGTGCCTAATGTTTGTGTCGGCAGATATTCCACTACATAAAATAAACAATTTAAATGTCAAGTTATTTTTGCAAAAGTACACCAGCAAATATAATATTCCCGACGAGAGCACCTTAAGAAAAATTATATTCACCGTATCTATGCAGAAACATTGAGTAGCATTAAGAAGGCTGTGTCAAACAGTTACCTTTACATATACGCAGATGAAACTACTGATAGTGTGGGCCGATACATAGTTCATTTAATGATAGGTATCCTTAACGTATCGGTTCCAGCAAAATCTTATTTAATTTCATCCAAACAGTTAGAAAAGGCAAATAATTTGACAATAACAAGGTGTATACAGGAAGAACTGGCAACCTCTTTCTTACCGGAATCGATTCCAACAGAAAAACTTCTATTGTTTTTAACGGATGCCGCACCATACACGGTGAAGGCAGCTTGCAACTTGAAAACCTTTTACCCAAATTTAATTCACACAACTTGCTTGGCGTACGGACTAAATCGGGTTGCAGAAGAAGTAAGAAACCATTTTCCCTTGGTAAATACTTTAATTAGTAATGTTAAGAAAGTGTTTTTAAAGGCTCCATTAAGACTTCAGTTTTCAAACATCTACCCGGTATTCCGCTTCCTCCTCAACCAGTAATCACACGATGGGGAACGTGGTTGGAAGCTGCTATTTTTCATGCAAATCATTATGAAAAATAAAGACAATTATTATGGATCTTGATAGCGAAACACAATCTGTGCTAGACGCCTAAAAGGTGTATTCGAGTAAAGAAATACCTCAACAGTTGGCGTTTATTAAAGCCAATGACAGTTTTATTTCCACTTCTATATTGCAATTGGAAAAACAATTTATGTCGCTAATTGAGAGCGTTGAAATAATAAACAAATTTGAAAAGTTATGTTTTGATGTTAAAGGAAGGGTGGGAAAATCCGTGTATGACAAACTTTTAAGTGTAATAGAAAAAATGAGGGTTTTAAAAGGCTAAAGGATATTGCTAAAATCCTGTATGGTGAGTCAGTAGAAAATATTTAGTTGACAATAGAGGATATTTCTAATTTGAAATATGCTCCTATAACAAGCGTGGACGTAGAACGAACCTTTTCAATATATAAATACATGTTATCAGACAAGAGCCACAATTTTTCTATTGAAAACTTTGAGGAATATGGAAGTGTAAATTGTTTTCATGGTTAATTATGTTGTAAAATGTTATAAATAGACTTGTAGTAAACATAATAGAATTTGTTTTCTATAATATTATATTTTCTAGCATTACTCCCATTTTTTATCTGCATATTTTTCATAAGAAAGTGCATATTTAGGCCAAAACATCTGCACATTTATGCGCATATTTCCACTTTTCTTTTTGAATATAATCCGGCCTCTAGATGTACATTAACCGCCCACTATAATGACCCTTTAAAGGCAAGTCGTTTTTCATGCGTATTTGCTTTTTTAATGGGATGAAAATATGGATATTCAATATTCCGCCTTAAGCGTCGCGTTTAGTTATTCAGAATTATTAAATATGCATAACTTGTGCAGTAGCGGGCATAAACAGGAAGTAACGTTACCCGTTACCGCGTTACTGAATGCGCGGCCAGGTTTTTTATACATTTCTCAAATAGTACCGAATCGCACGTGACCAGCCTGTGTAACGTTTTGAATATGATTAATGGTGGCGAGGAAACTATCGCTTGTGAAGCGGAAAGGGTACTAACAAGATTGTAAACTGCATGGGTAGCATTTCAAAAATGCGATTTAGATCGATGACTATCGTAGCTGAGGTTTCAATGATTGATGCTAAACTTCAAATTGTAACTTTTCTGAATCGATTTGATTACCATATACAGTGTTTTTTTACAATTTATGCATGAAATTAAAATAGAAGAGAGTTCAAACAAAACTAAACAAAAGTTTGTAAGGGAAAATAGATTTCTACTATCGCATGAAACCAGCAATTAAAGTTTCACCTAAAACATTTGTAGTACCTCTGAACTCCGATACCTTTACGTAGGACGTTTGTCGTTTGGACATATCAACTCATTACATGGCAGTATTAAATTCACAAAAGAAGTGGAATTCCATAACAGCATAAATTTTTTAGACCTGACTATTAACAGAGGTAATAATAAATTAGAATTCTCGATTTATATAAAACCATCATATGCCGATTTAACTATTCACAATACATCTAATCACCGACAACAACACAAAATGGCAGCCTATAACAGTATGATACACAGAGCTATCAATACCCCGCTATCAAAAAATAACTTTAATAAAGAAATTAATACCATTAAACAAATTGCAACTAATAATGGTTATGAAGCAAAAATTATAGACAACATATTACATAAAAAACTCTACAAAAAGCCTTGTCATTAGTATACCCGGTAGAAAAAGAAATTAAACAAGAAAGGTACAGGACCATATCATATGTAGGCCCCCTAAGTGATAACATTTCAAAATTTCTAAAGAAAAATAACATAAAAGTAGCATTTAAAGCGAATAACAACTTATCGAAATACATCTTGAATCATAAGGACAAAATCCCTAAAAACAAAAAATCGGATGTCTATAAGCTGACGTGTAGTAGTTGCCCGAAGCTATATATAGGACAAACTGGAAGGACCTTCTCTCGGAACACTTATCAGCTTTCAACAATAAGAAACAAGATTCCACGTATGCTAACCATTTAACAGAAGAACACCATAATTTCAACAACCAATTTGAAGTATTACATGAAGAGAACAAGGGATGGAAACTTAATTTATTGGAATCATTAGAAATAAATAGATATAAGTATACAGGTTATCTATTAAATGATCAAATAGACATTAATAACTCACATCTGTTAAATTTAAATTTGTCTGAATAGGAGATTATATGAGTGTCCATTCCAATTTAAAAATTATTATTTTAGACATTGACTATATACAATTTGTTTAGGTGTATGTATGTATGTATAGATGGTTGTCTTCCTTGTAAAATCAATACAGTATCAGTTCTATCTGAAGAAGCCACTGTGTGGCGAAACATGTCATAGTAGTTGGTAAAATTAAAAGTAGTTAAATTCTAAAATTGTGTATTTGTTCCTAAGTTATATTACGATAACACCCATGGGACCCATAGTTCATTCAACTTCGGGCATTTTATGCTATCAAGTCGTATGTCACGTTAAATAACTCCCAGTGTTTATTGTTTAGACAAAGAAATGTACACACTACATGAAATCGGGTCGTATGTTTAGCAGGTTCAAGCGCGTCTTTTCTCTAATCGTATTTATGATGTAATACCGAGCAATCGCATGTCTCATAACTCGCCAGGTAGAATGTTAGCGATTATGTAGAATAGCACTTACCTTTACCCCATATAATTTTATAAATGAATTTGGCGCATATTCTATAAAAAATCCTGGCCTTTTTCACATTTACGTAACAAATTAAAACAGAAGAAAGTTCATAACGAATAAAACAAAATTTATAAGTGAAAATATATTTCTACGACCACAGCAAAGCCGAAACGAATGTTCAAAGTTTCGGAAAGAAATTATGTTGACATCATTTTTCTTTCACACTCGTTTAATTACGTTTAACTCAATAATCTGGTAAATAAATTTGATGCATTAGTTATGAGTGCTAAATCGGTCTTGTACCGCTCAAAGCATCGGATTAAGTCAGTAATAAAATGAGTAAAATTTCCAACTTTAATTAGAGAAAATTATTAACCTGCTCGTTAACGGTAACTCTTGTAACCTTCTGCAAAATCAACTTCTATTCTCCTCTCTCTAATGGCACAAAAGTGAAGATATTCGGAGATGATATTTTACATAAAGGTGCAAAAGCTTCTTCGAATTTCACATGCTTATAGAGTGATTATTTTTAATATACGCTAAAAACTGCTGCAACTTGGAAGAGGAGATAGCAAGCACAACCGCTAGCGTACAGTATGTCAAACCTATTGGTAACAAAATTATGAAGTTATCAAATGGCTAAAAGTTTGTTGGGCGGAAATTTTCTGTAACTTTGACGTCTTGTCGCACGGCAATGATGTATACCCGGGCGTTGAAAATTCTCTTGGGCAAAAATGTGGTAGCGCACGCACGTCATTGTTAACACTCCAAGGGTTTCAAGTGCCTCCACTTTATACTCTCCTTAATACTACCAGCATCATCAAATTATGCATAGATTAGTTGACATTGAAAATGATCTGGATGTGACTATTAATTCAACTGGCGTACACAAAGTAATTCAAGAGCTTAATGCCCATAAATTCTCTGACCTGCTAATATATGCCGTAACCCTCAAACCTTGCTGTACTACGAGTTGTAACTTTGAAATAAATGTTTATTGTAAAAACCTGAGGAAGCAAAAGAATGTATAAAATACAAATATAATAAATATAATGTGAACGATCTACCAAGACGAGGTCAGAGCACACAATGCTCATTGTCAGTCGTTGAAGACAAAGTTGTTGTGAACTTGTTTATACCAAATGTGTCTTAACGTTCAACGAGGCTCAACGACGACTAGCTAGTCGCAACATCGACATTAGTATAACCACATCCTGTTGTAATGCAGGTTTCAACATGCAGACTGTTTGTTTCCAGAATTATCTGACAACACACGCCAGCAATAACAGGCTGATGGGTCCGGTTAATGTAAATGCAGGACATTGGTGATAAAAAAATTCTAATTTAAAAAATAATTCAAATTATTTGACCCAAGAAAGAAGTGTTTATACCATACCAGAACGCTGGATTAATTTAAACATATTTGGTACAAATTATAAGCAACCAAAAATTATTCCGGGCCTGATAGGTGCGGTTTATGCATCCTAGGGTTAAACATCTCATTAAATCGTTTAGTAACAGTGCGATAAAAGACTTTTTTCGAAATCTTCCGCGGTTTGTGGGATAACAGTTATTCTGTTTGCTTTAATACCCCACTCCATTCTTACGCGCACTGGACTTCAACTGTTTACTTTTTTAACTGTATATCAACAAAATATCTTATTTTATCGGTCATCCTAACTCCTGCCTGTTTTTCTTAGAAAAGTGTCGGTTTCATTAAGAGGCAAATCTACGCCACGACTAGGTAACATAAAAGGCATTCGTCTTACACTGCAGAAACATCACAAACAAACACTTCTTCTCTCGAAAAGAAACAAATTTCGAAAAACGGGATCGGAAGTAACAAATGCACGTCAAAGAAGGGCGTCTGTAACGCATCCGATTGTTTACTCGCGCGTCTTCGAGGCGAACGAACGTTGATAAATGAGAAAGAATTGTATGGCAGGACGGCATAGGCGTAGAGAAAATCACATTTTTCAAACATCAATCGTTTTGATGGATGCGCCACCGATACGAGCGCGATTTGAGATATCACGACAGTTCCGGACTATTTCCGCCGGAAAAATTTCATATTTCGCGTGCACAATTAATTGCGAACGCAAGGGATATCACGCTGGGCTGGGCGTCGTAGGCGTCTCTTTGATCCTGATTGATGCAGGCAAACGTGAAAAATAAATTCAGATCGGAAACGAACGTTACCTGTAATGCGTCGTCTCTTAGCGCTTTCGAATTTGATGTATTACAAATGGTATTCGAGTTGGTGGGAAAGGCGGGATTTACGAAATCGTTTTGATGCTGAAAATTTGGATAAATTTGGTGTTCGGTTGAATTTGCGTTTAGAAAAGGTGGAAAAGAGTATCTACCTTGGGGATCGTTCCAGGTCAACTCAACACACACTATAAACCCAACGATCTCAGATTTTCGTGAAATTATGTAAACACCGCAATTGCTTTACAGGCTTTCCTAATTAAGCTAGAGAGCTGCGAGGGATGTCATTTTGCAGTATTTTCCATGCCCTTTGCTGTGATATACAACATAGCTTAGACTAATCTAAATATGTTTTGTCAAAATCTAAAAAAATAAACAATTTGAAATTTAACGTATTTTAAAATTTTCAAACTTGTTCCATGAATAGTTAGCACTGTTGTAAATCAAGTGGCAAAATATAAATTTGGGACCATAGTGGCTTCCTTGTTAAAAAGAAAATTCAAACTAAGGCTTGATTTTTCATTAATACAACGTAATCAGATGAATAAAGCTTTAGAGGGTGGTGGTCAAGTCGACGCTATTTACACAGATTTCAGCAAGACTTTTGACCGCGTCGATCACGCCCTGCTACTTTGGAAGTTGGAAGCGTATGGTATCAGTGGAGACCTGTGGAGCTGGCTCCGATCATATTTGCGGGGACGTCTTCAAATCGTCCGTGTAGGCGATTTCATGTCTAGTCCCATAGCTGTTCCATCTGGTGTTCCCCAGGGAAGTCACTTAGGTCACATACTGTTCCTGTTGTTTTTAAATGACATAAAAAACCGAATACACTATAGCAGATTTCTTGTCTTTGCTGACGATATAAAAATCTTGGGCCCTGTTGATTTAATGGTTGATTGCCGGGGACTTCAGGCAGATCTCTATAGTATTTTTACTTGGTGCGGGGATAACAACATGTCTTTGAACATCATTAAATGTAACGTCATATCATTTAGCAGGAAGAAAAAAGGAAATTATTAGAGTACCCTTATTCAATAAATGGCAAATCCGTTGACAGAGTGTACCAGGTCAGGGACCTCGGGGTGCTCTTCGATTCATCCCTGAGTTTCCATCCACATATTGATGATATTGTGACCAGGGCGAACAGACTCTGTGGACTTATAAAGCGCCAAACGCGCGATTTCACAAATGTCATAGGAATGGGTATTATTACATTGTATCAAAGCATTGTTCGTCCTATATTAGAGTATTGTGGTTCTGTCTGGTGTCCTTATACGGCCGTCCAGATTGATAGGATTGAGAGTGTAAATTATGTACTCTTCAAGTTGAATATCGATAAAAATGATTATGGATACATCGAGCGTTTATATATAGTGAGTCTTCAGTCTCTCTTCGCTCGTCGTCGAGTCTCTTTGTTGAAGTTTGGCTTTAAGTGTCTGCATAACATGATCGATTGTGCAGAGTTGTTGGGTTTGCTTTCACTTAGGGTATTTCGCATAAATACAAGAACTAACGAATTATTTTTTATCAATTTCCGTAGAACATCCTATGGATATAATTGTCCAATTAACTTAATTGCAAACGAGTTAAATTCAGTTAATAACGATATAGATATTTTTAATATGGATTATGCTCAGTTTATTAGGGTGGTAAGGTCGATGAATTTCGATTCTGTTGTGTAATTTGTCTTAATGTATAAATTTGATGTTTGTACATGTGAGAGGGATTCGATATGAATTCTCTCACAATGCACGTATTACGCATTTTTTACAATTCATATCTAATCCCTCTCACATGTACAAACATCAATGTTCAGACGATATATACATAAAATTTGTATACGAAATTACAGCTCTTGCAAAGCCGTACTGACGAGCGGTATAACCGCGAAACGTACGTCTACGGATGGCAAGAGAAGATCAAAATTTTGTAATTTTAATCTATAAAAGAAAAATTGTTTAGTTATAATTTATTTTGTTTGTTGGTATGATAAGAAAATGGATTTATTTTATTTTTTATATATATTTAGCATCCCTCGCTTCTATTCTATTTTAATTATTTTCTGTAATTTTTATGTATTACTTTGTTACCTATTATGGGATCTTCCCGTAGGTTAAAATAAATAAATAAATAAATAAATAAATATGATAAAAATGCTAATTTTTTACACTTCTGTGAAAATAATTATGAATACCAACCTAAAGAAAGTGTAAAGTAATGAGAATAAAGTAAAACTATTTATTAAGTAATGGGGTATGTTTTCATTTGAAGTTGTTATACACCACTTTCAAGTAGAACATAACTTCTTCCAGTAGAAGTCACAGGGTTCACTTTTGTCAGAACCTCCACTACTGTAATCCATAGAACATCAGCGTTTCTTGGATATGAGAATGACGTAGATGGCCCAGATGGATGTAAAAAGGTATTTTTACTTCACCAAATTCCTCATTTTTCTGTAAAATATACCTGAGCCCCCAGCGGTGGCGTAGCCTGATTTGTCTTCTAATCTAAGTTTGTTTGGAGATTTTGACAATTTCTTTTCCCAACCTTACAAATTCCTTTTTCACTCAGATTTGTTTTTCACTGACAATGAAGTTAAGTGCATTAAATTCACACATCATCTTTCTAACAATCCAACAATCGTCCTACTCCGACAACTCGAAAAGTTACTTTTGAGATTTCGAAGAACTGATTTGTCAATATCATTATCATTTTCTGATGAAGTATTTTCAGCAGTTTACGTTTCATAGATGAGCAAATCTTTTTAACCTTTGATGTGGCATAGTGCTTGGATTTTACTTTTCTGTTATATATGGGGATCTCGCCTAATTCTTGAGGAGATGTGTCTGAGCAACCCCTGAATTTATTGTAAAGTATGGGTTTTTGTCCGAGAATGTCTCCGAGCCAGAAGAATCCTCAGCTTCGTTTTCATCGCTGATCGGGTGTGCATTTTTTAATACAGTAATTTATTTCCTACACTTATCACAAATGTTTGAGGCTTTGGCTATTTCTGGAGACAATTCAGGCATCAATGCTGTCACATTTCTAAACTGTTTTCTGTTTCTAATAAAATGGTTTGACTGGATCAATGGATTACAACACTGAATTCTCAACAAATCATTAGTTTCCATATTGAAAGAAAAACACTCGAACACCCTTTCAATTTATACTATAACTGACGGATGTCAATTTACTTTAAGACTATTAATTTAAGACATATTTTCACTCGTTTGATGATTTAAGAGTAAAATAATAATGAAGAAAACAGTATGAAGCACAATAATTAACCTTCCTATACTCACGTCAAAATGAAAGACGTATACTGTACTATATAAGTCGGTCTCACAGACCGTATGCGTGAGTATAGGAAGGTTAAGAACGCATCACACTCAGCAAGGGCTCTGTCTAGTTGAAATGAATTACAGTCTGAAGCAAGCAAGCACCACTCCGTGCCTGAACAAGTTACAACCTGTCACACCGCAAAGACGCTGTGCCATGTTATGATTTAACAAGAATAAGCACTTTGACCTAATAGGTATTGACAGCAGATTACAAATCTGTCTAATTTTATTGTTTTGTTCTCTTTACTGTATTACTTTCTTCAGTTTAGTATTCATATTTATTTCCACTGAAGTGTAAATATGTATTAGCATTCTTATGTTATTCAGGGAATTAATGTAAAATCAAGCTCTAGTGTATTAAGCAAGTAGCTTTATTTCTAACCAGTTTCCCACTAATATAACTTACACCTGTGGAAAATTAAATCTTTTAGATTTAAGAATCTGAAATGGTGAAGTAAATTTTGTTTTAAAATTGTGTTGATTTGACCTGGAATGACTCTTTGATGTTACGAGAACTTGGTGTGTAGAGAGTTACCTGTAAAACGAAGAGATTTTCAACACGCTAATGAGATCAATAGAAATAAAATAAGAATGGGCAGATGTTTAACTCTCAATTGAACGAAATTAAACAGAGGTTCGTTACTTGGGCACCTCCCCGAGAAAATTGTTTAATGACTTGTAGCCCAAGAACAAATGATATAAGCCAACAAATATTACGTAGGGGATTGCGCTTATTGATCGTGTTCATCAGATGGAGCCATTAGTTGTGGTGAAATCCATTAATAGGATAAACTATTGTAACTCATCACACTTTCCGGAATGGCTTTATCAATCACACAAAGCTATACCGTACTGAAGAGCGCTAATAAGGACGAAACTAGTCTATGGTTGCAGTCTACGATTAATAAAGCACAATTCCCTACATAACATTTGTTGGCATATGTAATTTGTTCTTGCGTTGCAAGTCATTACACAGTGTTCTTGGAAAGCTGCACAAGTAACGAATTTCTGTTTAAGTTCGTTTAATTCAGAGTTAAACCTCTATTTATTCTTCTTTCACTTTTATTAGCAATACTGACTCTCTAAGCAACTCATTGAAACTGGCTTTCTATTACTTTTGTTATAGATCAATAAAAAATGTATGCTTATGGTTATTGCAAGTCACATTCACCTCCTTGTCACCGGAATTGTTAAAAAATTTGCTACTTTGTTGAAGTTTCATTATAGTATCAACACTAATTAGTAAGAAAATTAGGGAAAATAATCGCCTAATTACTCCTGGATACTATTAACACAGAATATCGGAAACTCAGCTTTCCCGCGAAAACGAAATTGCCATCTTCAAATGGAAACGATTCCCTATGTTAGACTCGGATGTGTTACAATAGGAAAAATAGTTATAATGTAGGCAACCGTCATGTTTTCACGTAAATGCGTTGCATGGTATATCTGTATGACTTATTTGTGCTATTACCGTCCGAATTTTCCCAGCGATTTAACACATTTCGAAATAAACAAATTCGAACGCACAAATACAAGCGCCATACAAAAACTTTATGACGCAAATCCTGTAAGAACCGTAGCACTTATCGTTTCTGCACAAGCGTATATGTGTATATACACGCGCCATAATTGCCGTAATTAGTGCATAACACCGCAAACAGTTTCAAGTACACACACGTACCGTGTAAGTATATAGGAACGTATAAACACGCACGTCTACAACGTCGCCGACCGCCTTTAGAGCAACGGTAGGAGGCGGTATTTACCTAACTGCTTAACGTAAATGTAGCTTTAAAAGCGCATTCTACTCGTCTCGAGGTAATAGCTACACATTCGTCGCAAAACCCTCCTCCCTGCTGGTATTTCGAGGAGATTAAAGACTCGACTAAGTTGACGGATAAATCGCGCCAAGTTAAGGCGAACGAAGGATCGAAATCGACTTACATGCATGAATGGGCAGCAGGCACGCTTGATCGGCGATAATTCGTTTTCAGATGTGTAGGAAGAAGGCGTAAGATATGTTATGGTTGAAACTGTTGTGAGTTCTGATCGGAAATTTTATTGTAAGTCAATAGAAATCGGTGACAATGTTGAAGTTATATGGAATGTCGTTTTAGTAGATTCAAGAGAGGAAAATATGGGAATAAATTTGAAACGTTTCAGCCGCTGGTAATTTCCCTCCGTTTTATACACAACGAAACTTTTCCCATTTTGGTAGAAATCGCGAAGTTACACAATACTTCTGTTAAGAACTAAAAAGTCGAAATTGCATGTTTTTACAGTGCCTGGGTCGTCAACAGAGCGAAATCCATCTTAACTTCAACTGATTGTACAGGGCAGGATTTTAAAGAAGCTTTTTCCCCAATGTATGAGGTTTTTCATACATTTCTGCTATGGGTAGCTCATTCAAAGGTCACCTGAGGTTTTCCTCGATAACAAATTTCGTTTCAGTATGAGTCCACCGGTTACAGTTTAAATTCAATTTTTAGCGTTAGAAAGTTGCTTCAAATGGTGTGGCTTTTAAGGGTACCGGGAATTCACTCGTACCGGTCGAAATCCCGTAGACGCCCTAAGACGGCTTTTCGGTAGTTAAATGCAATAATTACGTGAAGTAAGTACCGTTCGCGGACTCCAAACGAAGAGGGTCGAATTATATAGAATGTTTTCCCCGTTTATTCCTGATTCGTAACATCAAATTTGGAGAAGTTCGCTCTCCCTCCTTTGTGAGAATATGTTTCGAGGCTGTCCAGGCTGCAAGGACGAATCGGATATCGACATCGATTCGACCGCGTGTTAAAGGAAGTGAGGAGGATTCAACTCACGCCAACAACCACCTGTAAGAAATCTCGCATCCCCAACGATAGGGACTATTTTACGCCGTTATTTGAACGAATTAAACTTCGTTCGCCTGAAGCTGGTAGAACGGAAAGCGTCAGATTACGATGCGAGTGCGCAATAGTTCCTTTGCGCAGATCGGTCATCGCATTTTATTCATGCTTAAGTTAATGTACATTTTCCTCCCCGTCCCGCTTTCATTTTCTAGAGATTAATATGAAGATTCATCTTTGAAGGTCGACAATTCAGTTTCTTGGTAACTGGTTCTTTTATTGTTTCGGATTCATTACTATATTTTCCACCTTCTTGTGCATTGACTGTTTTCTTGCTATTTATTTGATAGGATTTAAAAAGCTGTTCATGAGATTTTTGTCGCATTAGTTATCATTAAGGTTTGACAGACAAGTGCATGATAAGTTGTGCAAACCGGATTGACGCTGTCACTCCTCCGAATTGTAATGTCGCGCCTTGCGCGTAAGTGGGGACAAGGGGGATAGTGCCAATCCGGTTGACACTAGTTAAAGATAACTTACAATGCACTCGTTTGTCGAATCATGATTTTCATTCAGGTTTGATGAAAGAGTGGATGACGTGTTATTATTAAGTAGTGTAAACCAGACTGACGCCCTTACTTCGCCGATTTCTAATGTCGCGCCTTTCATGTAAGTGGACCGGTTTACACTACTTAATGATAACACGTCATCCACTCTTTTATAAAACCTTAATTATCGCCCTTGTAATTCGAAACGCATCTGCCATGTATACCAATCAACATATAAACTTTCTTAACTCAATATACTTTGTATTTATCGATCCCACTCAATATTTTCATTTCTTATTTCTCTTGCGTGTTTTATCCCGCTTCTTGCCTCAAGGCAGAATCTTCCAAAGGAGAGGGAAGGTAAGTAAATTTTCGTTCGGTTTTGTTGTACGAAATATCCTGTCTGCTTGACGTATCGTGGTAGTAACAATCTGATCCTTGTTCTCACAGAAGTAGAATCACTGTGGGTAACCCAATAAATTAGTGGCGCCCTTTTTAATTGTTCTACCATCAGCCAGCGTTATAACACCGATTTATCGTCTAAAGATTCAGTTTGACCCCACGACTTTGCGCTGTTTTTAACTGAATTCGTTTCTGCGTATCATCAGCAGAACTCCCCGAGATATTCTGACGGTCACCTGCTTCCTTATCGGGGTGTTCCTACCCTAGCATCATCTTCAGGAGTCTCGAGAACTCGTTTTGGTTTCTTTTAGGTACTTAACCCTATAGAATATAAAGTACGCGAGGGACCACCTAGCCACACTATATACATCAAAGAGGTTGTGCCAAGAATAAGTTATCAAATACTGAATTCCGGTTTCTTGAGAAAATGTTGTACTTTCAGGATTTCTTCAAATATCTTAATTTTGTTTAAGTTGTAACACAGATATTCTGGCAATTATGTTTAATGTATTGTTGGCTATGCCAACTATTCCTCCCTAAACACCTGTACCAGCCCACAGATGCTCACCTGTGAACAGTTCGGAAAAGAGACACATGTAAGCTAATAACCTTTCCGATTTTGCTGGCGCAATCCGCTTTTTAAACTGTAATAATAATAATAATAATGTTTATTGCCCAACAGGAGAACCCAATTACAGGACAAAATACAATTGCATACAATGTACATATATATATATATATATATAGTATGTAAAAAGGAAAATTAACTATGAAATTTTATATTAAAATAAAAATTTATGTAATTTAATATAGTAAACCAATTGATATTTCAAGAATATAGAATGAAACAACAAAAAATCAAAGATTAAATTGAACCAATGAAGATGCCATCATAAAGTCTATCAGCATTCGGTGACATATGTGTTAATGGAGCTCTCCACATGATGTTAGTCTTCGGCGTGCTGTATGTGAATGATGGGCATTGTCGAGCTGTTGTCCTCGGCACATAAAAATTAACACGTGAAAGCAGCTCTGGGCAATCAATCCTACCAATAACTAATTTATGCAAGAAACGGGCACTATGAAGAGATCTTCGGTTTGCCAACGAACGGACATCATGTTGTTCCAGTAAAATGTCGTAATCAATCCCTTGTTCCGGATAAATTCCAGTAGTTTTGAAAGTAAGGAATTTCAAGAAACGACGTTGCGTCTTCTCCACAGCAGATATTTGAATATTATAATAGGGGTACCAAATAACGGACCCATATTCCAATTTGCTGACGACCAGCGAAAAGTATAATGATTTCAGTAAATGGATATTGTTGAAGTACTTCGACGATCTAATAATAAAGCCAAGAACTTTAGCTGCCGAAACACATGTATTCTGAACGTGATGACTGAAGTTGAGCGCCGGATCAAATGTCACTCCAAGATCCTTTATCATATTAATTTAACTAAGAGAACGACCATTCATAGAGTATGAAGTTGGAATAGGCGTCAGTTTACGTGTGAAGGACATGGTAAAACATTTATCAATATTCAAGAGCAACCGGTTTGTTACAGACCAGTCCACTACAACATCAATACACTCCTGCAGGAAGGTGGCATGATCATCATTAGAAATGTTTGAGTATATTTTTAGGTGATCAGCGTAACCCAAAGTGTAACAAGGCAAATTAAAAAGTACATCGTTTATAAAAACTATAAAAAGTAGGGGACCAAGATTAGAGTCTTGGGGAACGCCGGAAGTGGAGATAAATATGTTGGAACTGAAACCGTTATAAAAAAACGAAATTCGTTCTATTGTGCAGATAAGACTTCATAAGACTCAAAAGACTCAAAAGACGCGGTGCAAATCCATATGAAGACAGCTTCCTGAACAGAATAGCATGCATCAATAGTGTCAAATACACCGGAGAAGTCAGTATATATGCAGTCCACCTGACCTTGACCATCAATAACTTCAGTAACACATTGCGTAAATGTCGCAAGGTTGGTGACAGTCGATCTACCCGGTAGGAAACCATGCTGATTTGAAGAAATGTGCGGACGAATATTATAAAATATGCAGTGATACAAATATTGTTCAAAAATTTTTGTGAAGTTTGAAAGGATTGCAATAGGCCGATAATTACATATGTCAAATTTATCGCCTTTTTAAAGACAGGGACGATTCTAGCACGCTTCCATAGTCGAGGAAAGGTTGAGGATGAAATGGCCATGTTAATAATTTTTTGCAATGGCACAGCAAGGGCTTGACGTGCGTCTTTTATAAGAAAGCTGGGTACTAAGTCGTCACCCGCGGTAAATTTGTCAGAAAAATGAGACATGATTTCCCTAACGCAGAAGTAGTGACTGGCCCAAGCCAAAAGAAGGGAAGTCCACAGAAGCATCCCGACACACATGTGCGTCAGATGGCATAGTATATACACCTGAGAAGAGATCAGCGAAAGAGTTAACAATTTCCTGAGGACCATTCAAATGTATTAAGTCACGATGCATTTTCCCAGGTATACGAATAGAACCTTGTTTACTGCGCAAAAATGACCATAAAGACGAGGATTAGACTGAATTGACTGCTCAATACTCTCCATGTATGATTTATATGAATCGGATATCAGCTGTTTTGTAAGAGAACGAAATGATTTAAATCGATCATAGTAATGGGTACTCCCAGTTGATTTCCATTGTCTGTGGTAATACTGTTTGAATCTTAAATTGGATATTATTTTCTTATTGAACCAGCGCGGATAGGAATAATTGGAAGAGTTAAATTTAGGAACGTAATTATCACACAAGTCGTACAAGGTTTTATAAAATTCTTCTAATGCAAGGTTAACGTCAGTAAAGTTATCAAGAAAAGTCCAGTTGACTCTAGAAAGATCATCATATAGCTTTACCAAATCTGCATTTCTAAAATTATAGTGAGTTTTGGTAGTGGCAGGAAACTGAGGAGTGCAAAGTGCTTTACAGTCAAGGTCAAAACGTACTGTAGGCTAAATCAGAAAACCTTAGGGGCACTAAGAATGTGGGAGAGAATGTGGAACTGTTCTAAAAACTGTAATCAATGATTAGATGATAAAATTGAGGACATGAGGTAGTTTTCTTTATAGATTCGCATTTTTCTTAAACCTGATGAAAGTGGAAACTTTGGAAGAGAATGCAACTTTCCAGTGACAGAAGAGAAATATTTTCTGTTTTTCAGGTGTTCCCGTTTGAAGTCCTTAAGTTTTTCAGGTCTTATGTAGAATCTTATTCGACACTTTTTTTCGTTATTAGCATGGACTTCACACACACACGTTTCTTTTTCACTCATTTTTATTAGAACGATATTCTGGGAACAGGTCTGAATGATTTTTATGGACATTGGAGTGTTGATCTGTCTATCACACCAAAAAATGGCAATATTGTGTATTGTATAATATTGTATTGAAATCATAATATTTATTTTTCCATAAATCGAGTATTGTTAAGCACTTTGATTAGTTCGTAAAATGGGGACATATGCAGAACAGGTGAAGGAAAGAGAGTGGAAAAAATTGACAAAAAAAAAAGCCGTAGACGACAGAATGTGCTAGCAGAAACTACTCTCTATATGTATTTCTAGTTAATGAAAGAATTCTATTTTGTTTCATATATTTCTTTGTCAAAGTTATTTTTCATGTTCATTTGCAAAACCAATGTACTACCAGTAACCGAACGATTAATAAATCGATTAATAACAAGTTTTATTAAAAGAAAAATTAAAATAGTGATTTACCTTGTATTACTGTAAATATATTGTGGACCTGGTGCAAAAACTTTTTTTTACCGAAGAGAGTTAAAATTTCCTATCAGTTCCTGTAAGCGGTTCAGGAATGTAGTGCCGATGAAGTCTTTGTAGTGTACATTTGTAGGTAATTAACTTTCAGATGCTTCTATTGTTTGGCTCCCGTACTACCACTTCACCAAAAACTAGCACTGGAGGGGGTGCAAAGGGGTTGTTTAAGTTTTTGTCTTTTAAGGTGGATGAAGAGTATCGTAGTAAAGGAATTTTCCTACTGTGAGAGTTATTAGTATTACTATCTTCCTGACTAACTATAGTTTAATGTCAATATGTACTCGGGTGTATTCAGTTGTAGAACTGTTAATGTCTAATACATTATTTCGATAACTTCGATCAGTAGAGTTTCTTGTAAAAGGTGGATAACGTGTTATCATTAAGTAGTGTAAATCGGATTGACGCTGTCACTATTGCGAATTTTATTACTCAATGATTGTCATTGATCTGTTATTATCATTGAATAATAAAATTCAGAGGAGTGACAGCATCAGTCCGATTTACACTATTTAATGATAACACGTCGTCCATCCACCTTTTTAACAAATTCAACAAATCCACGTTTTATTCCTGGGCAAAACTTGCAAAACTCCCGAACTCGCTTAGAAGATTTCAGAAAAGCTGTTTTGTTGGTTAATGCATCCACTGCAGGGCAACGCTGTCCAACAACTACAAGACGCACGGCATGCACATAAAATTAAAAAATCTGTTGATAGATTAGCGTAGAACGTTTTCGTTTTAACATCCCCAGTCGTCTTACTCAGATCGACACAGAACTTTCTTATTTTAACATTCCAGACACTTAACTCTCGTTTCAGGAATGGATCCGTTCCAGCACCAGCAGCTTTTCTTTCAACGCGAAAATCAAAAGCAATTATTCCACATGAAGACGGATCGCTTTTGCATTAAAACAGCGACTCCCGTTTCTTTGAAGAAAAACATTTGGATCGTTACCACAACGATGCTAATAACAAACACAATGGGGTCGTTGTTTTCGGGGATAATAACTCTTTCCACCGCTTTTCCAAACTTTAATTAATTCATTGGACAAAGTGAACAGGAGGGCTTACTGTTAACAACGTTCGTCAGCACCGATACATATTCTTCACCGTTCGTCTCTATCAGAGGCACAAACTTCTAATTATCATCGCCGATATTTTAACGCATTCAAGTGTTGCTTCTGAATATTAATTAACGTCGTCTACGTCCTTTCGTCCGCCCACACACCCTAGCGCGTAGCTTTCGCTCGGATACCTCCAACCTCTTTTCATCTATATCTTACAGTTTGCTAACTATCTACTTCCTGGTTAATTTATTAACCGCATATTAGACGTCATAACAACGATCCAAGCGATGTAGTAGCTAGCGTTAAGGTTATTGTAGTGGATCTAGTGGCGTGACTAATAGATGCTGAATCGAGCACTGCACATAAGCACACTCTGCACAACATGAGTGAGATGAAATTTTTCTTTTGTATAATTAATTTCAAAACCTGGTGGTAGTCAACTCGAATAATTAATCTACGAACGTCGTTCTCCTTCCGCCGCGCCCAGTAGAAAATAGATCCAGAATATACTGACAAAACACATTTATTTATATTATATTTATTTATTTATATTTTCAAAGCATTCCCTTTTATAGTTCTTCTTTCTCATCTTAATCCTAACGCTTATACCATTACCGGATATGCCGGATATAGTTGACCTTTTAAATATTTTCTACCACTTTTAGGTCAATTAAACGACAAATTTGTGGTTTGATCTTAAAGTGGTTGATAGTTCATAGCATTTTTGTACTCGCGAAAACCATTCTACATCCGACGCTGAAAGGCATAAGGATTAACGAGAAGAAGAAGAAGAAGAAAATCATTCTACAAAATATTTTTCCTATCTTCCCGTGTTACGTTGCTTAGTTTATTTTTAAACGTGCGGTGGGCGCGATCGGTATAAGCACAGACCCCGGTAACCCCTTATTTACAAGAGGAAACAAAAAGAAATAATTAGTTTTCAGATTTGGAGCACCTGGTCAATGGCCCATCAATGTTTTGGCATTTATATACTCAATCCAACAATATTTATCAAAATGGAAGATGGTTCTAATTTTTGGGTGCCTTTTGCAAACATCTTTAATAATAATAATAATAATAATAATAATAATAATAATAATAATAATAATAATCTTTATTGTTCAGCAGTTTACAAACAAAAAAATCAATTCAAGGAAAATTGTATTAATATACGTATGCAAGGTAATTAATACATAAATAAAAAAATACAATTCTCAGTGCTGAGAGCACAGATTACAAATAAAGATTCATAAAGTCAAAGATTAAAAAATTAAACAGAAATCGAGGTAACACTTACTGATGTAAAGCAATTACAATTAGATTCCAGCGTAAATGGTGTGGATAAGCTAAAAGCGCCAAAAGGTCGTCACAAAAGCATTTACAATAGCTTGTGGGTCTTCATAATATTCGTTATTTTTAAACATTGAGTTTGGTATTCTGCTATTGACTTTCTGCCATCCAATGAAGTTCCAGACCTCCTTAGAATCTATTGTAATAGAATCCTCCATTTTACGAAAATATACTTTGTAAGTTATTCGCATTTATTGTGTAATAAAGGCGCGCTGTAGTCTAAATGCTTGTAGACCATCATTAGAATGTGTTTTCCTGTATTGCTTGTGTATTCTTTGTTTGCGTTTAATGTTGTGAATAATATTAGGTGTATTACCATATTGCATAAATGCGGCTGTTCGTTCTTGCTGAATGACGAATGGAGACGAACTCATCAAACAATCAATAAATAATAGAATAGAAGCCATCATACGCTTCCTCGATACATGAACTTGCTTCGAGTATGGACCAATCAATTTCGCGATCAAAGCGCATCGTATAAGCGAAGAAAATCTACCATGCGGGAATTATATTGCTTCTCAGTATTCGATATCGGAAAGATGCAGTCTGTAATGTTGGAAATGTTAAAAGATATTCTCAAAACGGGGTGATAAGCGTACTCCTCAGGAACGAGGGTTTCTCATCACGTCATCACACGAAATATGACACTCAAAAGTACAAAACGCCAGATACAGAAGAGTACCACTTCAATTATAGACATTATTTAATTGATGCAGATCCAATATCCCCGAAAAGTAGAAAATCATAGTTATGCGATTACAGTTATTATCCGTGTTACAAAAGGTAGAAACATTAAAATCTCCAATAATTAATTTTGTTTGTGCAAAGATGATTTTGGACGAAATAAATAATGCATCAAGGCCATTTTGGAGAACTGGAGAAAAACAAACTGTAGTGAATCATTCAGCACTAACAGTAGAGCGATCCTTCAGTACTATAGTGTAACTCTGCCCAGTAATTCCAAGATGTCGCTCTCAAAGACCGAAACAGGCGGCTGTTGTCATGAAAACATGGGTATATCACCCATGTTTCACCACCTGTAATGATTATGGTTTGATAAAAAAGTGGAGGACGTGTTAGCATTAAGTAATGTAAACCGGACAGACGTCCTTACTTCTCCGAATTTTAACGTCGTGCCTTTCACGTAAATAGAGAGAAAGACCGGTTTACACTACCTAATGATAACGCGTAATCTATTATTTTATCAAGCCGTAGTAATCATGTACGCCAAATTAAACAAACACTATCAAACCGACCGAGTGGACACCTGCACCATTTCACACGATTTCCTTGGACTTACGTCAAATTATGGAGAATCCAGCGAGAACAAAGCTTTCGCACCTCAAACGCTTATATAAAATGGCGTTAATTGCTTCTAGGCCAAACTTTAGATTTTCTTGAATACTCGTTAGAGTAACATGTTAATCCTCTTCACAATTTTCTTTTTGGCAATGACCGTCTTTAGCTTAGGAGATCGATAATTGGCATTGAAAGAAAGACGACCCTAATAAAAAAAAGTACAACATCTACGTAACTCTCCAATCAACGGCCTATTACTGAGGTTGAGAAAGTTGTGCAATAGCTGCACTGCAGACTACACTGCGTATGCCAATAATTGTCACGGAGGGAATAATATTTTTTATTAATCGTAGACTAGTTTCGTCCTTAGGAATCTTCACTACGATGTAACAGTCTGCGATTAACAAAGAGATACCTCATAGCTAGGTGTTACAAGAGTTCATCATATCAATGGATTTCACTAAAAGTAGTAGCTTCACCTGATAAACAGCAGTAATTTTCTGTGAAAGTTGTCCAACAAACAAACCTCAGTGGTAGGTAAACTGGGCAAATATGCGCTATGATGAGATATATGTCCCTTTCACGATGTAGTATTTTATTTTGAGGACAAAGGACATATGACTTATCATACCGCATATTTGAGCCGTCTAGTGATAGGTCACTCATTGGATAGTTACGTAGATGTTGACTGTCACAGTCATTAAATATGTAAATAACTAGCTTAAATGATAAAACAAAATTTGTTGAAAAAGATTATGTTCCCTGGTAGAGAGGGTCAGCGGAAGAAGAACATCCCTCGTATAATCGATAAAACCCAAAAAGTTAGCAAGGATGGGATAGGGATAAAAATAAGCAAACAAAAAAGGAGAGGTGTCGTGGCACACCCGACAAGAGCGAAGTTTTTTACGCATTTGATGCTTATCTATATCTATATATATATACATTCCTCACTCCATGGTTTTCTTGGTCTTTCTCGTCGTATATATATATATATATATATATATAATACAAAAATGTTTCTATGTCCGTTATAGACTTCGAAACTATCCAATCGATATGCCCCAAACCGGTTTCATTTGAAAGGCAATAACGCGTGGATGACTTTAGACCACTAAAAGAATGCATTCGGTCCATTCATGAAGTGGATTTTCGACTTTTCCCATACAATAATTTTTCCGAATGCAGACTGTCAACACAAAAACATTGATCTGACACTGTCATCAGAAAGCTTTATCATTTGTGGTTATCGCGTCGACCATGTCAAATAATTAGAAAATATTAAAAATTTCATAGACAGTAAAAACGAGTCATTTTGGCTCCAAAGAATGATGACGTTAACAAAATAAATCATCAAATTTAATTCAAGCTACCCGATGAAGTTGTCACGAACCAATCAATTGACACAGTTATAGATGAGAAACAAGCTGTCAACTTTCTCATAGAGGTGCTTAACTCTTCGGAACCATCTGGAATGCCGTCACACATCTTAACTTTAAAAGTTGATTCACCGTTGATGCTCATTCGCAACTTAGATCCACCGAAATTGTGCAACGGCAAATGTAGAGGAGAAGATACCACGAATTGCAATGATTTCAACCGATTTGCTCTTCGATTTCAAGCGATCACAGTTTCCAGTGCGTCTGGCTGGCACCATAACCATCAACAAAGCTCAAGGCCAATCGCTAAGTGTTGCTGGTTTAAACTTAAGAAAATTCCTGTTTTTCGCACGGCCAATTATATTTTGCTTGCTCCAGAGTTGGAACGCTGAAAAATCTTTATGTCTACACACCTGCCAAAAACTCAAAATATTGTTTATGCGTTAGCATTAAGATAAAAAAGTTAATAAAGAAACACAAATTCTGTCTTTCCCAACAAATAAACAGCGCTGTAGCACACGCCGGGTATCCGCTAGTTTGGTATAAAAGTAAAATTCTATTTTTGAATAAACAATGTATAGAGAAAAAGTATTTCATTTCGAAACCGATGGTAAATAAGTTGAAGTTAAATTTGAAGTAAATTCGAGTCCGAATAACGAGAGCGCCATCTAAAAGGGGGAGACGCAAACGTGTGTTTGTGTGGGATGGAGAAAGAGCTAATGAAAGAAGAACGACAGAAGAAAAGCGTCTATCTGACGATCTCAAGCGTCTCACTTTTTCCCAGTTAGCTCTCGCCGCAGACCCTCCCTAAAAGAGCTTCGCTCTAAAAATCAGGAGGTGGAAGATTTTCGCGAGCAATACTTCCTAAATGTCTTTTCTTGTTTTCAATTGACTATCATCATTCCCCTCCCTTCGCCATTATACGTACGAATTTTATACCCCCCAATAACTGATTTTTATCCTCTCGAATTTTATGACGACTCCCGCCCAAATTATAAGCACTATCCTATTTTATTCGATATCACGCTTCGCCATCATAACACTATTACCATAGAACGGGGCACTAAACTTTCGATATTTATTTAACGAGATTTACTATCCACTTCGGATTAACTTCGGAACTTTTACTGCCGCCACGCCCACAGCAATAAATATAATTGCAGCCCTCACACACGCTGTTCTCGTCGACCGTAGAGAATCGCCGCTCGTACCCCCGGACTCTCGGGCTCGATTTATTTCTCGTACATGTGGAAGGCGATATTGTACGTCGCGGATAATGAAAATAGACATAATACGGGACAAATTGAAATAAACTAGGTTTGTGCGAGTCGGCCGACCGACTTGAATTATTGCGCACTTGATTTCTAATTGTTTTCAGAAGCGCCGCTGCAATCGTCTTATTTATGCGTTTATTATTCTACGGTTAGGTCTCGGTAAACAACGGTCGCCTCGAAATACGCGCCGTTGTTTATCTCTCCGTGCAAAATGCGCGTTACACGATCGGGAAATCGCGGGCGTCGTTCTTGAAATTGGATACGAAAATAAACGGCCGTAAACATATCTCGCCTGTGTTTTGTCAGTTTAATATTTGGTACGTTGTCCACGAGTTCTCGTAAAATATTTGGAAATGTTACAAATATGTAGGTCCATACTTTATATTAAATAAAATTTTAAGTGGTTGTTTTTGGCAAACTGAAATTAAATTGAAATAACATCTCGCTCTCACAAGCAGAAGGCAATGTAATCGGATTTTTGTAATTTTTGATATTTATGCTACGTGTAGTTTGGACCTTAAATAAGAATATTTTGGAGTAGTTCGACGCAACGTTCTTAAATTACCGAGATAATCGATGTTGAAGTTTCACCCACCATTTAAATCCAGTAGATATAATATGATTGTCAATTGGACTGGTGGCCTAGTCGATAGCGTTTTGGTGTGATACTCACGAGATCACAGGTTCGGGTCTCGTCACGGGACATTTCTTTTTCTTCCATTCAAAATGCACCATATGTTTTTTTCATTCTTCTTCTCATATCAAAAATTATGAACAAACGAAATATATGAACTATATGCAGGAACATTCTTCAAGTACATCATTAAAATGCACAATCGGTTGATAAACAATATTCATTTTAAATTAACAATAAGCTTTCTTCAAAAAAAAAAAAAACGAACAGAGTCAGGTAGGAAATGAAAATTTCTATTATTTTATATCTAGTATGCGACATTTTACGCAGTGTGGCACGAGCCAGAATGATAGTTATCAAAATGAATATTGTTTATCAACCGATTGTGCATTTTAATGATGTACTTGAAGAATGTTCCTGCATATAGTTCATATATTTCGCTTGTTCATAATTTTTGATATGAGAAGAAGAATGAAAAAACATATTGTGCGTTTTGAATGGAAGAAAAAGAAATGTCCCGTGACGAGACCCGAACCAGCGATCTCGTGACTATCGCACCTGATCGCACCAGAACGCTATCGACTAGGCCACGAGTCCAATTGACAACCGTATTATATCTAGTGGATTTAAATGGTGGGTGAAACTTCAACATGGATCATCTTGGTAATTTATGAACGTTGCGTCGAACTACTCCAAAATATGCTTATTTAAGGTCCAACCTACACGTACCATAAATATAAAAATTACAAAAATCCGATTACCTTACCTTCTCCTTGTCAGACTAAGTTTCGAACGTCAAAAGAAAAAGGATCTCTAGGTCTATGTTTCTGTCGTGTTTCACGTAGTATTTGGAAACCTTTCACTCGTTTTCTTTACAATCTTGTCAAAAACAAATCTCAAAGTTCAATTTTGATCACGCTCATAAAATCTCTGTAACTGCTTCCCTCCCGCTTTCAACGGGATGGTACCGTTTATTAAGCCATCGTCTCGTTGTCCCCGATAGATCACGCAGGACACAAAAACGTCCCGTTATCCAAAAATTACAAAATTAAAACAATATCACACTATTCGAGGAAAACCACGGCTTCCACTCAAACGACTGTATGTTAATTCAAATGTGTTTCGAACCTAAATTCCGATGCGCCCGTGCAAAAACGGAAACATAATTACCAATATTTTTGCGCGCAAGCAGGTTTATCTAAAGCCAAGTGTATCTACATTTTCACTGATGCATCAAATCACGCATCTCAAAAAATATTTCCCATTTTGGCCCGTTATTTGCAACCATATAGAGGTGTACAAGTTAAGATACTGGACCTTCAAGAACAACCAGGCGAAACATCGGAAATCATTGTGCAGTATTTGGTGAAAATTTTAAACGTATATCGGAGAAAATAGTGCCCTTTTGTGGAGAACAACACAAACTGTAATTTTGGTGGCCCTCAAAGACGTGGGCGTAAATAATGTTTTTAGTAAGCTGAGTCCAATTCTTAATCGAGAATTGATCGGCATTGGATGCCGTGCTCATATACTTCACGAAAACCACCAAAACAGTCGCAGATTGCCTTCTATTTGACGTCAAATATATTATTGTAAAAATATATTCTTTCTTTTATATTTACACCGTTAGAGCGGAAGCTTTGAGGGACTTTTGTGACGATATTGTTTGCTGAGTTATTAGAATATGGCATGCATTGGAACGGGATTTGAAAAAGAGTCAACCCATAGAAAGCTATTTTTGAGTATTAATAAATGTCCCAATATTTTTCAGAGTCAGAACTTTTCCTTTTCTTATCCAGGCACAAGCAGCTACATTTCATCAGGATATTTAAGAAATCGAGGCACAGAATATTTTTGCGCCGGAGGTTACAAAAGAAATCGAGCAGTTGAAACGGAATTTAATTTTAGAACGAAGGAAGCAAATTCTTCCACACAGTAAGAAAGTTAGTGAAGTACAAGAAAATGATGACGCGAAAGAACGGTATGTGAGCAGCATTGCTTCTGATTTTTATCAAACTTGTCTGGAGTCTTTCGATTAGCTTTGTGTGATTAAAGTACCAGAATGGAAAGACGTTGAAAAAGTGATGGACTTATTGATTGAGAAGGAATTCATTGATTGCAAAAACATATAGAAAGACTTGATGTGTTCTTACTCGTTACCAATTATATTACAACAGGAGCGATTCTGGAGTTGAATAATTCAAATAAACCTAGAGAAAACCGGTTGGTTCAACTATTTAACTACCTTAAAAATAACAATTTCAATCACAAAAACCTTCGCATAATTATTGAATATATTTATATCGTGTCTGCCTGGAAACAATGCACCAGTAGAGAAGATATTCTGTTTAATGAATAAAGTATGAACGAGTGAGAAGACTCAATTACTAGTGCCTCTTTAGTAAGTAACATTAATAATTAAAGCCAACATAAATCAGTCTTGTCCAGTAGTTTTATACGTATTTGACGTATTCACCTGCATTATTAAGAAAAATTGGTTCTTCTGAGAAATATAAATGAGTTTAAAATATTGATATTATATATTTGTTTTTTTTTCTTATTCATTTATGTTATATAAATTATGTATAATATTAATAAACCAATAAGCTCTATGTGCTCTTTGATATTTTGTTAATTACCGGGGTGTGTGATGATAGAGGTGATTAAGGGTGAGGGGGGTGTTTTGATTGCAGGGTGTTGATTTGTAATGAACTTGCTTGACACCTCCCTTACGTAATAACATTAATAAGATTTTGGTGAAGGTGAACGTGGAGAGTGCAAAGGGTTAAAACTAAGCTAAAATAAAACACGTATTTATTTGCTTGGTAAATAAAACGAACACTGTCCTTTGAGAACGTATATTAATTGTATTAATTAAATCGTTAAATAATTAAAGCAAAAGAAAACGATAATTAAATGTCGTTTAAATTTGGAAAATGCGTAGTCGTACGTTTGTGCGTGAATGGGTGAATGAGTGGTGTTGAGTAATAATATGAACGATAAATTAGGTAAATTAGAACGATAGGGCTAACTTACGGCGTGGTACCTGAGTTCGAAGAATGGCGGAGACGAGGGCTCCGATGGTAGTCGTGTGTGTGAGTGTATGAGCACTTACTTAGAGGCACTAAGTGAAGCGTTGAATTTGTGGTTGTCAACGAGTGACTTCCGAAAAATTCGCGCGATTTGTATTTAAATGTCGCTGAAGGGTGTGAGGGGTTACTAACGGTAAGCGACGAAATTAGAAAGTTGGGGTGGTCAGTTTACAAGAATATTCCAGTATGGTAATACTCCATTAGTAAAATTATCAATAAAAGGATGTAAATTTTATAGAAAGCATTCTTTAAGAAATAGAAAAGCGTTGTAAACATTTACCACACGCATACACTTGAAACATTTCAAAATCTAGAATTCCAAATTGCTATAACGACGTGCCGAAAAAAAGAAGTTTGTTTACAAACGACGGTATGGGATGGTCGACGAAAAAAGTTAGATAAAAAGTTATACAAAATACCAGGGTTGAAAAGAAGCAGACCACATCAAAAAAGAAGTTGTTGTCTACAAACGACGAACAGATCAAAGAAAAAGAAATTCGATAAAAGGAAAGGACCAAAGAAAAGAAGTGACGAGAGAATACAAGAGGGAGGGAGAAGTTAAGAATTAGAAAACAAATTACACTGATACACACTAGGTAATATATTTTGATTGTATTGTTCATTATTTTGTTAATATAATACTAAAATTTTTTAATATTAACTGTAATAATTTTGCTTTCTATAAAATTAACTAAAAATTCATACTACAATAACATACTACAATATGCAGGCCTTTTTTACCTACTAAGGGACCGACGGTCGGAAAAAGGATACGAACGCATACTCGCAAACACAAAATTGCAAGAATAATTTTAAATAACTTTCCTTCAACTGAACGGAACACAGATATTGGCTAAAATATTAAGAAAGAAATAATTTAATCGCGTATTTAAAATGACGAGGGAATTATCTTAGTTAACGAAGTGTAACAATTTTATTCACAATAAAACCAATAAAGTATATGTATCGTACAATACTTTATTTTTATTGATTTTTATATATTTTTAAAACACGAATGAATGAAAAATGAACGGTCATTTTAGGTATACTCCGTAATCCCGAATCCTTCATTCATTTTACAAACGGTCCGGTTACTCTGTGTACGTCAAGCGATTCGAAGCAGTGCGCAGTGCTACCTCGGTGCGAAGTTGCAATTTTATAAAATTAGTACTAATTTCAAGCCCTACTATGTCCAAACTTGGCGAGCTTATAAGTAAAACGCACTCGCTCAAGCATTTTATTCCCATTTGGTCATCGAAAGTTTCAAGCAATTGGTGCATGACAATTTGACAAGTAATTCACGCAATTACTTACGCCCGGTATTACCAACATCTTTTAAGGGGTCTACCCTAATTAGAATTTTCGAGAAATCGTTTTTTTTTATTGCATTTTTCGAAAGTACACATATTTAAAAGTATCATACGAAAATTTTATAAAGATCTGAGCAGTCTAAGTGTGCTTTTGAGTGACGTTTGCTTAGCTATCTGAGCGCGCTAATATGCACCGCTCGGAGCGGTACCGCCTATCTGCCTTTGTATACATGAGTAGGTAGTACAAAATGACGTTTTTGGACGGCTTGTTGATAAAATCTTCGTGACTATTTAACCGATACTTACCAAAATTTTACCACATGTTCGTTATGACTATAGCAATAGCGCATATCATACGATTTTTAAAATTTTGAGTTGAAGTATTTTTCTTCGCAAAAAACGATGAAAAAACGTGATTTTTGGTGTTCTTTCGAAAAATGGCCGCCATTTGATCATTTTTGAAAAATCAAAAATCGTATGATATGCGCTATAGCTATTAACCTATTGAATCGAAAACCATTTTTTCCCGATCATCCATTCCAGAGATTTCATCAACAGCGCATACCCATCTTTTTTTGGACCTGTTTTCCCGTCATTTTTCTCTACAAAAACTCACTATAATAAATTGAAAAAAATTTTTTTGTGTGTATTTTAATAGTGTATTTATAAGGCAACACTTTGTATATCAATATTTATAATATAAACCCATAAAAAATTCTTCAAAATAGTCATTTCTTTGCGCGTCTAATTAGGGTAGACCCCTTAAAACGACATTTAATAGAATGAAATGTAGAGGACTCTCTATAAACGGCCTAATAATAAATAAGGTGCGTTAATGGGCAGTTAACAAGTAACCGTGCAAAAGCTTACAAAGTAAGCACAATTTGCATATGCCAATAATCCGTAAGGAAATTTAAGCTTTGTCTAATTAGATTCGTCCTTGTTAGGACTCGTTAGTGCAGTATATCGTTCTGCGACTGACAAACAATAAACTTCCTGTAATACATCCATGGGACAGAAGCATTTGTTGAGAAGAAGAAACACAAAATAAAGTGTACAATTTAGTCGTTGTACGAAGCGCGCAACTCTCAGTTGTTGAAGGTCTACTATGTCGCTTGTCATCGAGACACTTGATATGGTGGCAAACTATTTGGACAATGGAGAAGAAGTGGAACGTGACACACTATAGAACACTATAGAATTAGAAGACTCTAATGTGAGCTCGTGCAATCAAAACAGAAAGCAAGTTGTTGAGTGGAACGGAATAATCTCGACAGTGAGTCCAGTACAACTGGTTTAGTGCAAGGACCCGTACTTGGACCTACCCTCTTCCTCGGAGTGATAGTGATAGCGATTTATTTACTGTCATAACAATCTTATATGATAGATCTCTACCACTAATAGGTCAATAAAACAAGGCTGGTTTGAACGATAGTTATATTTTCAGAACGTTTACAAACGTTTCGGAACACCTTCGTCAGTGAAAATATAACTAGATAAATATATAAACAAACTTTTGTTTTTATTTGGGACTATCAACAAAATAACTAATGACTAGGATTTCTTGATATAGAGGATATTTTCACTGACGAAGGTGTTCCGAAAACGTTTGTAAACGTTCTGAAAATATAACTATCGTTCAAACCAGCCTTGTTTTATTGACCTATTAGTGGTAGAGATCTATCATATAAGATAAGTATAAAAAGGTCACGAAAATATATATATATATATATATATATATATATATACATTGTAATAACAATTACAATAAAAGTCAAAACAATCTAAATAAATATAAAATATAAATAAATTACATCTAGATATATGTATATAAAAGAATTCGAAATTTAGTATTATACGACGTTGAACATTGAAAACACTTAGGACAAACAATAAATACATATATTAATTAATAATTAATTCGTATTTAACAGTTCATCAACAGAATAGAATGTATTGTACCTTACAAAGTTTAAAATGAATTAAAAGAAAAAGAACAAACAGTAGGTACATATAATGACAAACATTGATGTTTATACATGTGAGAGGGATTCGATATGAATTCTCTCACAATGCACGTATTACGCATTTTTTACAGTTATTTTTCTACAGAAGTGGACAACTTGCGTTAGTTGCAGTTAGTTGCAGTAACTGCAGGAGGCTGTGGCAACGCAAGTTGTCCACTTCTGTAGAAAAAATAACTGTAAAAATGCGTAATACGTGCATTGTGAGAGAATTCATATCGAATCCCTCACACATGTACAAACATCAATGTTCAGACCATATATACATAAAATTTGTATACGAAATTACAGCTCTTGCAAAGCCGTACTGACGAGCGGTATAACCGCGAAACGTACGTCTACGGATGGCAAGAGAAGATCAAAATTTTGTATAATGACAAACTACATAAATAGCTCATTCGATTCAAATTTTAGGAGTCTATAAATTCTTCCCGCACACAAAAGCCTCTTCAGTTAAGTTCTTAACGGCGTTACTAAATATAATCACTATCTCTTTGTTTAAAATTTGCTGGAAGTTGATTATATAAAGTTGCTTTCAGTCTGTGATAAGGTGTTCTTAGTGAATCTCTATTTCTCGTTTCATAATTATGTGTATTACCATTTTCAACATCTTTGGTTAACTTTTGGTGGACATACTGTACTGTGGTAAGTATAAAGTCACATGGCATCGTGAGTATTTGTTGTTTAATAAATTCTTGTTTACACGATTCGTTTGCTTTTAAGCCACAAAGAACTCTTATTACTCTCCCTCGTAGAAGAAAAATTCTGTGGGCATCCGAAGACAGTCCCCTAATATATAATAATATATGCTGCTACAACATGAAAATTTGTAAAATATATAGGTCGGGTCGCCTGCTACGTAGCTGTTTGTTTGATTCTTTTTGGCCGTTTACTTTTTTGATATTTGCACTATATGTGCAGACCAACCCAGGCGAAGAACACAATGTTGAATTGTAATATTATTGGAATAAAACAAGTGAATAAAAACTCGGTCTCGTTACTTGATTTACACACCTCGTAAATAAATGATTTATTAGCGAACATCAACGTCGATTCAGTAGTTTTCTGCACAGACGACACCACCACCCTAACAGCATTAAAACAGCTATAAATACTATTAAAATCGACGACGGAAAATAAGCAAAAGAGCAATCGAAGAGTGGTTCAACAGCAACGGGCTTAATCTAAAAGACAACAAAACCCAACACCTAACCATCAACAAAAAATCCGACGAGAAACAGGGTAATTTCTAAGGCAGCATTTAACAGGTAACCTCAGATGAGATATCCACATAGAGTCTCTCCAGAACATCGCACCATATATCTTGTAAGGAGAGTACGTCAGGTGTCGAAGTATAAGGTAGCTAAAGTGGCCTAATTTAATTAAATTTATTTTATTAATTTTATTGTATTAAGATTTTAGCTGTCTAAGATAGATGACTACTTTTATTCGTAGTAAATATCATAATTAATGTCGTTCAAGATCAAATAGTTGTCGAACTTGTTGAAAATAAATTCCAACTGAAAGCTTAAAGGGGCTCAACGAGGACTAGCTAATCGCAACATCAATAGCAGCATAATGACTATACGCGGTCGATTTTGCAAAAACAATATTCCGTGGCAAAGTGTCGAATGCAAACTGCTCTTATCCGGACGTCATATCAAGCAACGTAGACGCTGGGCCGAATAGAATCTCCGCCAAAATTAAGACAATATTATTTCTACTGACAAATTATCATATTGCGATTAATTCTGTATAAAAATGTATGGATAGTTCGCGATAAGAAAATGTTACGAAGAACTGTTAAACACCCACTAACGGTAAAAGTCTGGAGTTGCTTCAGTTCTTTCGATTTTTGACGGTTACACAACTTTAACGTACCAGTAACTTAAACGTACAAGGGATGGTTAAATTTTATAGAAAGTACGATTTACCATCTGTGAAATGATGGTTTGACGATGATAATTCGGGTTGCAAGAGGCCAATCATCTCAAAACCTGGAAGGACGAGAACGCTATCCAAGTATTGGATTGGACTTCGCAATGCGATGGAAAATGTGTGGTCGTTGTTGAAGAATAAACTACGTGCAAAACGTATTTTTAAATTGAAATCGCTATGACGCAAAATTAAGAAGGTATGTGGTATCCGTCAGTTATGGAGAAAAACTAGTTGAGCCATGCATCAACGATGTTAATTAATTATAAGCGTATCTGTTTTCTTCATAAAAAAATTGTTTTTGTAGGATTTGTTCATTATGTGTACTTTGTGATAGACTCTTGTGCTACTTACAATTAGTGTTATTTAGAAGTATACACAAATTGGTGTGATAAGTATAAGAATGACTCCTATTTTATTTGAATATACAGAAGCTCAAGGTTCCACAGATTTTTCGTTCGGAAAAAACGAAATATAAAAACCCAAAAGGCTATTTTTGTCATTCATCTCGACCGAACGTAAGAAAAACGTTCATTATGATGAAACGGGGATAAGAACTTTCCCCTCCCCGAGAAGTCCAGCGTCTACCAGTTTTAAAACGAGCATATCGCCTGAAAACGATTACGTCTTCGATCATCCGGATCGAAATAGAAATCGCGCGGACGAAATCTAATCGACATTTTCCACTCTCGCCCGCTCTCGGCTTTGCGCCCATCGGTCTTTTCTTCAACGACACATAAATTCCATCCGGCTACTAGACGAAAAAATATATATTTTATTTATAAAAGAATACCGCGCCGGCTTAGGCCACATAATGGATGGGAATTCTTCATATACGACCGATCTATTCGGAGGCTTTCACGAAAAAAGAAAACAGGCGGGAATTCCCGCCGTTGTTGTCGGCGTTGCGGAGGCGGCGGCGGAAAAAAATAAAGAAAAGAAAGGGGCGGGATGATGGTTCGCGATTTTGCCGAGCGGAAAAAAGAAACGACGGCGATACGATACAGATATGACGGGCCGTAACAATACCTCGCGCATCAAACGGCGGATTATTGAAATATTTCAACTGAAAACGTCAAAAGGAATGGCCGTTTCGGTTTGAAATATTGTCCGCCTTCGTACAAATTTAATATCTATTTTTAATAACGGCGAGAGGCTGGAAAATGTATCGGAGCGCCGTCAAAAGAAAGGAAAGCTTTATTTCTTTAGGCATGATTTCGTGAAAATGTAATATTCTCCCGGGGAAATTGAAGTACCTACCTGTCGAAAACAATTACTTCTCTCTGGATATGCTTCGGATCGGGACAGACCGTCAGGGGCAAAGCTGAGTGAATTCGACTCCCGTTAATACATCAGAAGTCTAGCATTACCCATTTAATGTGTTTTACTCAATATGCATCTGATCTTCTACACGAACGTTACGAATCAAATTGGTATGACATAGTACAACAATTTCCAAACAGTATTTAAGGGCGCGATTTGAGAGTTTGTGGTTAACAGATGGCACCACAGTTGGAAAACAACACTCATTAACACATTGAGTGCCATGTCGTATGTTTTCGTACGATACCCATCCCGTCGCAGAGTGCCACGTCGTACGATTCCGTACGACAGCGATTGTTTATTTTTAGAGCCTGTTGTTCTTTTATGTACGACACTGAGTGAAATTTGTTGTGAATTTTAAATAAAGAATCCTTTAACTGAAAATTTTTCAAAGGCACTCATTGCTCTAGGATAATTTTATATATATATATATACAGCGTTGGCCATATGTATTAGACACCTCTGTGAAAATGCCGTATTATGAATACATTTATATTTACAGATAGATAGTACTCGGAAATACTTTCGATAAAACTCCTTAATGTAATTTTAACGAGGGTCGTGTGTACTTAAGCAGGTAGTTTTGAAGTAAGGGGTCATTTTACAGTTTTGAGTATCACTTTATTTCCGACACGCTAACGAAAAGGAGTTTGTTGCGAAATTGTATTCATTCATTCAAGTGTGTATTTTTATTATTAGTGTGTATACAGTAAAGTATAAAATAATGCCAAAAGTTCGTGAATTAACGGAAGTGCAGCGCGGCCAGATCCTTCAAGACAAATGAAGTGTTCGCGATGTGCGGTTCGTACCACGCTAAAAAGGTACGAGGAGACAAGATCATTCACTAATCGGCCTAAAGTGGAAGAAAACGCCTAACAACTGCAAGAGAAGATCGAATTTTAGAGAGAACAGCCATACGGAATCGGACAAAAATGTCGAAAGATCTCGCCAGCGAATTAGCCCTGCGTCATGGAATTGATATTTCTGCACGGACAGTTAGGAGAAGGCTTGTGGCAGTTGGTTTACGTGGATGTAGAGCTCGACGAAAACCATACTTAACTGCAGAACACAAGAAAAAGCGACTTCAGTGGGCTAGAAAATATAAAAATTGGTCCGTCGAAAACTGGGCCAAAGTATTATGGTCCGATGAATCTAATATAGAGGTATGTAAGAATAGATATTTATAATGTTAGTAAACGTAGATAAGTTAAATTACCGCTTAAAGTTTTTCAAAAAAAGACAGCCAATTTAAAGTATATTTTATTACTTTATTTTCCAGCTTTTCGGCCAACCTGGGGCGCAGTACATTCGACGACGACGAGGAGAGGCATATCACCCGGATTGTATAGTACCTACAGTAAAACACGGTGGAGGCAGTATTATGATTTGGGGGTGCATGTCTGCATCCGGCGTCGGCGAACTCTTCTTGTGCAAAGGTCGTATGAACAGTGGTGCTTATATTGATATGCTGGGGGAGGTATTGGAGCCGTCGGTATTAAAATTGTTTGATACAGATGTACCTGAATATTATTTTCAACAGGACAATGCGCCTTGCCATAAATCACGGCAAACAATGGGGTGGTTCAACGAAAATAACGTAGAGATTCTAGACTGGCCAGCTCAGTCTCCGGACCTCTCCCCGATTGAACATTTATGGAATATTTTAAAAACTAAGGTGGTAAAACATAAATGCAACAATAAAAACATTCTTAAACAAAGAATAATCGAGGAATGGTCAAAAATATCCAGTGAAATGTGCCATAACCTGGTAGCAAGTATGCCGAGAAGAGTGCGTGCTGTTATAAAAGCAGGTGGAGGTGCTACTAAATATTAAAATAAACTAACATTCTTTAATAAATTACTGACGAATACATTCCTGTTTGTGATTTTGATTTCATTTCTTGATTTTGTACTACGGGTAACAATAATTTAAAGTTTTTCGTACGTAGGACTAAGGTGTCTAATACATATGGCCAACGCTGTATATATATATATATATATATTAAAAAGTGTTTGGCCTCCTGGGAAGGTTTTCGTCAAAACCGCTTGGCACTCAATGTGCTAATAGAGGTGCTCATGCGAGCCATAAAACGTTGATTTTTGTCAAGATCGAAGTTTAATCGGGAGTGGTCGCAAGTTGGAAGGATGGATCGAGTGTGTATATTCCGATCGTCTGCGAATAACTTCCATCTTAACCATTTTGGGCTCGCACGAGCAACTCCACACATTAATAGAATTGTCTGTGTGACCTTCACGCAGAAACTTCGTCAGATCAAAAAACATTTCACTTTTGCACAAAAGGTCATAACAGAGACTGTTGAAAAATGTGAATTTGGAACGATATAACTCAGAGACTTCAGAATCTTTAGTTAAAGCTCGATTATTGGAGTTTTCTAGACAGTTCATGAAAAAATCAAATAACTTTTGAGACAATCTGGTTTGGAGTGACGAAACAATTTCTTTTAACTCAAAAAAAAAAAAAAAAAAAACGACCGAAAAGACAAAACATATTAGGAATAACGGTCGGGAATTAAAAATTGTAAAATTGTAGCGAAAGTGATAAAGCACACATAGGACAGTCCAGATGCGCAATAGCCACATGATTCAAAGAATATGTGGCACATTATCGTTATGGTAGAATAGATTCGTCGATTGTTGCGAAAGATATGGACGACAGGTGACGTGACATTAAAATCAAAAATTGAAAATTGATAAAATATGTAAATTCGCCGTGACAACCAGGTGCGTACGAAGCGATACATATAAGTAAAAATACGAATCTTTTAAACAAAGACGACAGTCTCGTGAGTCGCTCGATTTTTTCTGATTTTTCCTGCAGAGAGAAAGAGAGGTAATTTGCGTTTTGCAAGAATGTTTAACAAATAGAAAAATTGTCCGAAGAAGAGATACGTACAACGTAACAAGGGATGTATTTACGAGTTTCGAAGCGACGTGGGTAGCACTGCCTAGAGGGCTAAAAATCCTTCCCGTCCCTTCCCCGAATGGTAAATGGGGTGGTATGCTGGAATAGAATTTAAGAAATCACTATTTTTTTGATGAGGTACGGTTTGAAGATGGTAGCCTCGTTTCTAGCGAAACGTGTATCACCGGATTTCATTAAATAATTGTGTGGTGAGGAGTTTACTCTAAGGCTAAGGCTCTAGGGCTAAAAATGCTCCCCGCCCCTTCCCCGAATGGGAAATGGGGTGGTATGCTTGAATAGAATTTAAGAAATCACTATTTTTTTGGTGAGGTACGGTTTGAAGATGGTAGCTTCGTTTCTAGCGAAACGTGTATCACCGGATTTCATTAAATAATTGTGTGGTGAGGAGTTTATAGATATCATATAGTGACAATAATATTACACCACAGCCCTTGCAAACACTATCAGTTTAAGCAAACGACTGGTCGAAAGTGTTGCAAGAACGCTTTCTACAGCGAATAGTTAAACACGGTGGAGGAGAGATTTTGCTGTGGAGTTATCATCCCAAGTGAAATATCGGGAATTTGACGGCGACTGCACAGATTCAACAAAATAATCTACAATAGCTTATTAAGAAACAAGTTTGGAAGAATTTATCTTTATACAGGGCAATCACGTTATCAATAAGACGTAATATTTCCAGTAGACAAATATTGAAGTCTTTGGATGTCCGTCTCAGCCACCCGATCTGAAAAAATTGAAGACCTTCGGGTCATCCTTGGTTGAATAATCCACAAACGCCAAGAAGAACTCTAAAACAAATCTTGAACGAAGTTCAAAAGCCATGGAAATCAATAATACAAAATATTTTGGAAAATTTGGTCGATAACTAAAACTGCCTGTTGATAGTAGACATACTAAGAAAAGAAAAAGTAAAGGAAAAATAGAAGAAACTAAAAGTTTGGCGCGCTTGATAATGTTAATAAGAATCAGTTCAGGATGTTATATAAATAAATCCAGCGACCAACTGTCTATACTCTATTGCTATTTTTGGCCGTGCGGATAAAAGGCGCCTTGAAAAGTACGTTAATTCTAGCAGACGATACAAAAAATAAGTCCGAAGATCTATAAGTAAGTCTGGTTCTATAGTAGTCTATAAGTAAGTAAACTTTACATAAGATACTAGTTCCGGCGAGTGAATTCTATTCGTAATAAAGTTTATTAACCTTCCTATACTCACGCATACGGTCTGTGAGACCGATTTATATAGTATACTATACGTCTTTCATTTTGACGTGAGTATAGGAAGGTTAAGAAACTTCTTTACCACAACCTAAAAATAATCAAAATTTTGTATATTAATTATTAGAATATGGTCGTTGCTTTTTAATCCTCGGAATTTTTTCAAACATAAGTACATGACCAATATGTCCCTTGAAATGCAATTTAATCAAAGGAAAACGGAAGAAAATACCTTTGAGACATGTAGATTCTTACGGTCGATGGACACACATACAGTGATGGCAGAAATAATAAGAACGCTGCAGAAAAATGTCATAGCCTTAAATTACGAGTTGATACCTGAACTAAAAAGATAGGTGAATGTTTGACACTGTGCTCTTGTCAACAAAGTTTATTAAAGGAAAGTTCATTTTAGGCCTAATACAAAATAATAGAAGTATAAATTCATGTTCCCAAAAATAAGAACGCTGCAATGGAGGTGAGGAATAGCCACCAAAAAAAGGGAAATGATTCTTTCTGGTGTGTGTTCATCAGTATTTGGTGGCACGATCCTTATTTTTGATAACTTCATTGCACGTTTTATTCATAGAAGCCACCGAATGCTCGCAAGTTGATTCTGGAATACTATACCACGCTTTTTGCACTTTTTGTTGGTGATTTTCTCCTTTGGAAAGGTCTCTTTTAGTGCGTACCAAAGGTTGTCGATTGAAGTTAGATCAGGTGACTGGGCTGGGCAAGTCATAACAGACACCTCATCATCCTAGAACCATTTTTTCACTATTTTAGGCGCATGCTTCGGATCGTTGTCCTGCTGAAAAGTCCATTCTAAAGGCATATCTTCCTTCGCGTAGGGTAAAGTAACGTCATTCAAAATGTCTCGGTAAGTTTCCTTGGTCATGATTTTTAATCCAAAAACAACGGACCAACACCATGGTGGGAAAAACATGCCCAGATCATTATACTACCACCACCAAATTTAACGCTATTTTTTGTGTATTTGGTGTTAAATGCTTCATTCGGAGATCTCCTGACGGACGTTTTGCCGTCAGATCCGAATAAATTAATCTTAGTTTCATCGCTTCAGAGCACGTTCTGCCATTGTTTTTCTTTTCGATCGCCCTCATCGCACTTAAACGTGTGCGTTTGTGCGAATGATAAGCGAACCTTGACGTTCTTTTTGTTCAGCAAGAGAACTTTTCTAGGAGTTCTGGCATTCAAATTTACATCAATCGGCTTTGCTTTTGCGAATTCCAAACGGTCGAAGTTTGGGGTCGTTCTCTTTGGACTACCTCTAATTTCTAAGGAACGGATGTGTTTCAGACCTTGAAATACCATGTATTTCGACCGTTTTATGGATTTAGCGATCCACCCGATAGGATTTCCCCCATTACGGAGCGTTTTAATTAATTTTCTTTCTGCATAAGTACAATGCTTTGATCTACCCATCTTCACGGTCTGCAAACACGTTGAACACCACATTCGACAATCAAAAACACAAAACTGAACCTACTGACATGCAATTGTTCGTTTTGAATGATTAATACTACGTACCCCCTGTGAAAAACACCTAGAACAATGCCCGTTCTTATTATTTTTGCCAACACAATTTCAGCTTGTGTATCAACGTCAGCTTCTATCCAGCTGCGGGAATCATATTGGTGGCCTTGATGTTTACATATTATTTATTATGAAAGTGTTTACTTATCTCAGACATGGAATCATAGCACGACTGCTACGCAAACGGTGGCACGAGACAAAATACGTCGAAAGACCGATCGTTCTTATTATTTCTGCCATCACTGTACAAGCAAAACCATCAAAATTGTATCCCTGTTTCTTATTTTGCGCGCATTAAACAAAGATAATTGCAACTTACACATCGCAACTAATTTTGTCTAATGTATAAGAGACCGAGACACGACTTTGATAATCCTTCTTGTATGTATGTGTTCATTGACCTTTGTAGTTGTTCTCTTAATAACATCCTATACACACTCCCGTTGCGTGTTCTTTTTTCTTACTGAAGATGACAACTTAGTTGTCGAAATACGCATTTAGAAATATCCAAATCCACGTCAGGTAAAAACCGAAACCAAAGATATTCGGTACTTTTTTCACCAAGTTCAAGTAATTGCAAACGGAAGCAATTTATTAACAATCTGGCTTTATATGGCAGTATCGAAATTCGACTAGTCACCGTTCAGAAGGCAAATTACGCACAGTCAGTCGTGTTCATCGGTGTTTACATAAACGTTTCCGGGTCGGCGACGGCGACCGTCGAAGCAAACGCGAAGCACGTCGTCGTTAGGGACGACCTCTCTCCCGACAGGGCGAGCGAAGTCGCCCCGGATTTGATCGTTCAATCTGTCTCCTTCCTCTCAATTACCTCGCCCGGATTAATAATTAACAATTAATCCCGAAATCGGGCTAAAAATCGCCGGGGAAGCATGCGAGCTCTTGATTGCTTTCCACCCACCACGGGGCGAAATCTGTACGGTGTTTTTACCCGGAGGGCCGCCGAATTTGGTCTATTTAATGGAAATTTGTTGTATTTTTCCGATATAATCTAGAGTAAGACGTAATTGATCAGGTACCGTAAGTAACACAAGAGCGTATCGCGAATTATCTCAGCAAGGCCTTCGACAATATTGATCATAGGTTAATTTCGTCCATCTTTAGTTATATTGGCTTCCTCGTCAAGTGTTATCAATGTACTGAACAGTTTTCTTGCGGATACAACACAATCTATCCAAATTACAGATGAGATTTCTGACAAAGCTTCATTAGTTTCTAGTGTCCTTCAGGGTTCAATTTTGGAGCCAATGTTTTTTTTTCTATATACACGTGCAATCTACTAACATCAATAACAGCATCTAAAGTTCAAATCTATGGTGAGGACACGCAGATATACCGTTCGTTTCTTGTAGGTAATTGTGATCATGCTTTAAATGAATTGCAATACGACTTGAATTGTGTTCTGGCTATCTGTTCAAACCATGCATGAACTATAAACTCATCCAAGTCATCAGTACTGTTTCTTTGGTAGTCATCGGGCAAGCGATACTGTGACCATGCGTTTCGATTGTTCATGGGTGGAAGTGTTTTTCCTGTAATGACCCAGGCCAAAAGTTTGGGTTTAAGTTTAAATAATAGCTTTAGGTTTAGGCAGCAAGTTTCAAAAAATATTCAACGTGCGTATTGTAATTTAAAAGTCTGTACCCCCACAGATCATACTTGCCCAAGAAACTTAAAACACTTCTCCGCGATTCCCTGGTCTTATCACATTTTACATATTGTTCGAATGTTTATGGAACTAGTACTGATAGTTCTGACCAAAAAAGAATTCAGAAGGTACGGAACTCCTGTTTGGGGTTTATATATAATATCAGAAAAATTGATCACACTCTTTAGGGTATCATTTAAGTATCATTCCATTGTAAAGGGCGATAAAACTTCGGAATACTTGCATCGGAAACTTAGTTTTAGAACAGATGTACCACACATCAATATTAGAACCAGGGGTCTTATGGCACCACCTTTACATAGTTCAGCACTCTATAAAAGATCCCTTTGTTGTTGTTTTGTGTATACAAGATCTATACCTAACGTAATATCGTAACACTTAAAAGAATTGTCTTTGGCTGGTTTTCGGGCATTGCTACCTACTGAACAAATAGCTTCTCGGTGTACGTTTCGCATGTGGTCAGATCATATATATATATATATACAGGGTGATCATTTGAAAACTTCCCACCTTGAAGAACTCTTTAATTAATAAAATTATCAAAAATCACTAAAACAGGTCAATGTTATTTTGAAGGGGACATTTAATAACCTATTCCAATCAGTTGGGAAACGTTCACCCTCTCTTTCAGCTACCCCCATCCCAAAATTTTAAATGGCACTACCCCATATGTGATACATCATTTTAAAGGGTATAAAATTCTCAATATTTTAAAGCAAAGAAAATTAAAATCGGCCGAGCCGTTCATGAATTAAAGACAAAAATGTATTAAACCGGAAAATTAACTGACAAACGTTGACGATATCGATAACTATCACCTATTTATGAACACAACACTTATTTAATCTACCTGATTATTTAATCTATCTAATTACGTGTCAGATTACGTGTCTTGATAATGCCCATTTTGAGTGGTTGATCAAGCCATCTACCTACGTTTTGCTTTGAAACAAAAGAACGTGCGTCGTACAAGTTCAAAGTGTCAATTGTTGTAGAATTCAGGAATTAAATATCGCCGCTTCAGATAACTTTAGATTCCTTTGATTTGGGGTAGCGTTTGTGCTAATTGTGTCACTAAAATGACATACACTTTAGAAGAGAGAATTGAAATAATTTTCATTTATGGAGCTGAAAGTCAGTGTGCTCGACGAACAGCCAAGGAATTTAATGCAAGACATCCAAATAACCATGTATCCCATCGATACGTTTTAGATTTGGTAGGAAAATTTAAAGAAACTGGATCAGTAGCAAATAAAGAAAGGACACAACCTCGAATTGTGAATGAGGACTCTCAAATAGAAATATTAGGACAATTTGCTGCAAATCATACGAGCTCAATTCGGCAAGTGTGCAACATAACTGGTTTTTCGTATGGGTCTGTTCAGAAAGTTTTAAAGCTTCATAAATGGCATCCATACAAACTTCAAAATCACCAAGCTCTAAATGAAGATGATTTCGATAGACGACTTCAATTTTGTGAACAAATGACTGTGATGATAAATACCACTCCAAATCTAATTCAAAATATTTGCTTCAGTGACGAATGTACTTTTTTTTTGAATGGCTATGTTAATCGTCATAATTGTCGTTATTGGAATGATGAAAACCCGAATCTATTTAGAGAAACGCATACTCAGTGGCCACAAAAAATTAATGTGTGGGCTGGTATACTGGGGGACTCGGTCATTGGTCCGTTATTTATTAATGAAAATTTAAATGGTACTATTTATCTCAATATGTTGGAAGATGTCATAGATCCCTTGATTACGGAAGCAATAGAAAATCAAGTAGACGACGAAGGAAACTTAATTTTGGATGAAAATCAAGTTTATTTTCAGCAAGATGGTGCCCCACCACATTTTGTGGTACCAGTTCGAAACTGGTTGAATAACAAGTTTCTCGAGAGGTGGATTGGAAGAAGAGGAGCAGTAGAGTGGCCAGCAAGATCTCCTGACCTTTCCCCCTCGACTTTTTCCTTTGGGGCCACCTTAAATCCGTCGTCTATAAAACTCCCCAGCCAACATCGACGAACTGAAACAACGAATAACATCCGAATGCCGATTGATTCCGCGGCGAGTTTTCGAAAATGTTAGAAGAGAGTTTGAACATAGGCTTTATCATTGCCTAGCAACCAATGGAGCGCAATTCGAGCATCTATTACGATAAATTTAATTGTTTACGTTTTGAGTTTTAGTTTTAGGTAATTTGTAAACTCTTGTTAATTAATGAAAGTTTATTTTGCATTGTTGTAGTTAATTATTTGCAACTGTTGTGTTCATAAATAGGTGATTGTTATCGATATCGTCAACGCTTGTCAGTTAATTTTCCGGTTTAATACATTTTTGTCTCTAATTCATGAACTGCTCGGCCGATTTTAATTTTCTTTGCTTTAAAATATTGAGAATTTTATACCCTTTAAAATGATGTATCACATATGGGGTAGTGCCATTTAAAATTTTGGGATGGGGGGTAGCTGAAGGGGAGGGTGAACGTTTCCCAACTGATTGGAATAGGTTATTAAATGTCCCCCTTCAAAATAACATTGACCTGTTTTAGTGATTTTTGATAATTTTATTAATTAAAGAGTTCTTCAAGGTGGGAAGTTTTCAAATGATCAGCCTGTATATATATATATATATATGTATATTTTTGCCTTCTTTTAATTGTACGTTTATATCACAGAATATTAGGATAAGTTAGAGATAGGCATCTTATTTTTAGTTTTAGTACTGAAATATTCGAGGTTAAGTGGTGGATTGGCGATTGGTGTTGCATTAAAAGCTAATCTTCACCACGAAATTCTCTCGAAAGGTTCGTTTTCCATCTTTTAATAGAACATAAAGTTCTTATTTTTATATATTTTTCTAATTACACACAATGAACTAAACCTGCAATGGCAACTTTTTTATCAACTAAACAGATGAAGTTTCTAACATATTTCAAGTTCAGTGAGAATGACAATTTAGGAGACCGTTCCAAAACCAAATGAAATTCAGTGCTGGATAAATGATCGTCTCCTAAAAGCAAGGAATTTGCTAGTACAGCATACTTTATCTACACCTACTGAACAGCAGACGAAGCTATTGTTACCCCCAAAACTGCGTTACTATTATCTCTCCGAGATTGCAATAACTGAGGGGAACAATTGGCTAGAGTGTACAAGACGACAAGAACAAAACAAGAAGCGGTACATACGCTTGTCGCAACAGGCTAGCCAATGCCGTGCTCAGCTCAGTTGGAGGTCGTGTCGGTTCTTTTTCAAGCTCTAAATAACGGTCGTTGAATACAACAGGTCTTGTCAGGGAAAAAGATAGTATGAGCGCCAACCATGAACTTTGGGTCAAAGGTCATAAGAACTTACCAGATATATTTTCATGATCAAATAATCGGTACCTTTATATCGATGTAAGAACTGTCTGATGTCGGGAGCGACGAAGATCAGCTGGAAAATGCACGTTGATTCTATATTCTTAGATTCTGTTACGAAAACAAAAAATTCTACTTGAAAAACTACACCCGGTTATTCAAGAACTTGTGTATTTGGCCTTTAGTTAGAATTCATTAAATACATTGAAAAAGTACATGAAATTTGAGATAAAGTTAGCTAAATAATGCGAACAACATAAAACGTGTTATCTAAACTTACTTACTTACTTAATCCTTAAGCCTTTTCTACCCCTGTCCTGGGGTGTAAGGCGTGTGTGAAGCTGAGCCCTCGGGATTAATGTTGCATATTTCCCTCCATCGCTTCCTATCCGCTACGGCTTGCTGAGCTTCTCCCCACGACACTGCCCTTCCGTCCAGTGCATCCATCACGTTCTCTATCCACGTCCGCCTGGGCCTTCCTCTCGATCTCTTCCTCCTCGTCCTGACTTCAAATACCTGCTTAACCACTCTCTGTTCCGGCATCCTCCTCACATGTCCATACCATCTCAACTGTGCTTTTTCAATATTCTCCTCCATTGGTCTGAGTTTCAGGTTATCTCTGAGTGTTATGTTTCTAATTCTGTCTCTTCTTGTTTTATTTACTATTTTTCTCACAAATCTCATTTCTGCAGTTGTTATCTTTCTTTTCTGTTTCTCAGTCATGGTCCATGTTTCCGCACCGTATAAAAGTATTGGCATAGCCACTTTTTTGAATACTTGTACTCTAACCTCCTTCGGTATCTCTTCTTTTCCCAGAAATGTATCTTTTATACAATTAAACAGTCTTCCTCCTGCTGTTGTTCTTTCTTTAATTTCGTCCTCTATCTTTCCGTCCTCTGATAATATTGAGCCTAGGTATTTAAATTTCTTTACTTGGTCTAGTATTTCTTCTCCTACTTTTATGGTGTGTTTTTGCGGATTCTTTCCCACTATCATTGTCTTAGTCTTCTCTATATTGATATTCATGTTTATTTCCTCCAATGTTTCCTTGTAAGTCTGTATATTCATATTAAGTGTTTCTTCGTCCTTTGCAATTATAACTATATCATCCGTATAGCATATCTCCGATATTTTTATATTTTTCATTTTCCAGTAGCCTATTTCATACGCTCTTATTCCTTTCATCTTTACTCTCTTCATTGCCTCATCTAACACCAGTGTAAGGAGCATCGGGCTCAGAATACATCCCTGCCTGAGACCTCTAGTTGTTGCAAACACATCTGATTTCCTCTGTTTTGTTCTTACATAATTTGTTGTTTCTTTATATAAGCTTTGTATTCCTCTTATTATTAATTCCGGTATTTTCCTATTTCTTAGTGTCATCCACATGTCCTCTCTATTAACCTTATCAAAAGCTTTTTGTAGGTCTATCAAGCATAAATGTGCCTCTTTGTCTTCTTTTATTGCCTTTTCTCTTATTTGTCTCATTATAAATATTGCATCATTTACCCCTCTAGCCGGTCGAAATCCAAACTGTGTTTCCTCCAAAGTATATTCCAGTTAATCTCTCATACGTTTTGCTAATATTCTAGTATATACCTTTGATACCGTGCTAGTTAGTGTTATCCCTCTGTAATTGCTACAGTACTTTAAGTCACCTCTTTTGTAAATAGGTGTTATTATACCTGTTGTCCAGTCCCTTGGTGCACTACCTAACAGTATCCTGTTCATCATCATCGTAAGTTCTTGTATCTAAACTTTCACAATATAAACTACAAAATGCGTGATGTTAATTGTTACTGTGAGTTATGCAAAATAAGATACAGGTCTAGTAGGAATTTCGATATATATGTATATGAATATCAATGAATTTAATAAGAAAATACGGCTATCTAGATAATAATGATTTTATAAGCTAGTGAATATTAACGTTGAATTTAGTTGAAATTATTGATACGATATACGAAATATTTGAAACAAAGGGCTTAGCTGTCATGGCTTCCGGGTGATGTCCTCGCATAAGGTTCTACCCTTTGTCTGCCTCGGATGTTGGAGATGGTCTTTCGGATTTGTCCGACGGATTAGACGATCGGTTTTCCTTCGTTTAATACCTTGATGGGGAGGTATAAAGACAATGATGTTCTATTAGGCACGACGATGTGTAGGAGGGTTCGATCTAGCGTTTCTCTTCCTTCGCGAACGCTAGAGGTTTGCTGGCGAATTCCCCACTACAGGGTAAATACTTTCTTGATCATAATTCGATAAACGATACACACACGTACATTTTCTCAGCCATAACCTCTCCCGATCTCGTCACCGGTCTTTTACCACTCGTTACCTAATGCCTAATTCCCTCTTTTTTGTTGTTACTACGCCGAAGCTAAGATTCGCTTCGCGTTCTCGTGATTGGACGAATTCGAAAAACTCAAGGGCAACTAACACGCGGCGATATGATGGGTTCAACGAGAATATCGTTAAGCGATATTAGGAAATAACTATTGTCCGAAAGGAGTAAAATTTGAGCCTATATTTCTAACAAGTTAAATGAAATACGGAACTGAACTAAGTGAAATTTGTGCACGTAACATTATGAAGCTTTTTAATATAAAATAAGTTTTCGAAGAAAGTATGTCACCCCACCACACACGCCGAGCGTTAAAAGCAAGCACAACAACTTTTCGAGAGAAATTTCCTAAATCAATTTCTTGATCGAACAAAACCCTTTGAAAAGGAACATGATGAATTAAAACATTTCCTCTGGAGATATTGGGGAATCGAAAAAATCGTTAATTTCGAATTAGCGCGATTGTTTTTATACATTTTTTTACTCCGGGGAGCTAGATACTAAAATAAACAACCGCAACCCAATTTGGCTAACGCTTACGATTGTGTATAATATCGGGGAAAATGTTTGCTTTGAAACGCAAATAGAAGTCAACAAAAGTGCTTTTATCTAAGCGAAAACTATTAAGTTATTAGCACATTGAAATCGAGGGTTTCACAAACGCTGGAAGAATTCGATCTATTGCCACTCGGTTCCTTTAATCTGAAAGAAGCTTGTGTTTGTGCTGAATTTCCTGTAATCGTGGTGATTGCTACAATATTCAATATTTATCTATTATATCCTAATAACAATTATAATAATAGCGAGTATAGGAGCGCTTACATACACATGTATGTAAAAAAATAGGTCATGCATACTGGAAGAGAAGAAAAAACTTACTTTGGCCTGGTAGTACTACGAAGATTACGATAAACTCGTTTCTCATGTTTAAAAAAACGATGAAAATAATTCACCGGAATTAGCTCTACTGCCTCATGATTTCTCCCTTTTTCCCTCATCCGAAACGTTTCCGTTCTAAAACCTTGATAAACTTCTCGCTTTTCGTTTATTTAATTTTTAATGGAACGCAGATGAATTTTAATCAAGCTGATTACGTCCACGTTCGTAATCCGGTAGTCGTATTTCCGGATTACGCGAGTTTTGCGCGTCATAACCGCCACGCTAAATAATTACCTGTCACGAGCGAGCTCGGCCGTGAAGAAATCGAATTCCAAAACGAAATTAATGATATTTACTTAGGATCGCCCTCGAGCGCTCAGTTGTTTTCGCTTTTCGCCCCTCGAACTCCGAACGACCAGAAAACATTTTTCAAGACGGCCGGCCCCGTTATCGCGACGCTAAACGACGGATATTTATAGAAGTGGCTTTTACCGCCGGACACTCGCCTCGAGCTTACATGCATCATTTCTCCTGGTTTATCGGTCGCCGCTACCCTCTCCCCCACATCGAAAACAACAATATTTGTGTCGTCCCAATGCATCATTCCAAATTGAAACGCGAAAGCCTTTTACTTTGCGGTTGTTATAAATGCGACCGGTTATGAAGATTGATTGCGTTGGGCCGGTGGAAAATGATGGAGAAAAAGAAGTCGCGCGATGGATGCGTTTTGGAACATCACAGATTGTTATTGCCGCGACTTAAAATTGGCGCTTTAGTTGTTCCAACATGTAACTGACGCTTCGCTTTTCGAATAACTAATGTTTTAGATATACCAATAATCTATATATTAATACGCAGTGGGTCGTCTTCTCGTACATATTTTAGAGTGTTCCCTCCATGTATCGCGATGGTACTTATATCGTTGTTTTCGTATTACAATGCAGATTTATCGAATGAATGTTTCATCGCGATACGTGCAGTGGAACGCAGGTGAGAGTCTGTAACATATTCCATATATTACATATTGTAAATGAGCTTAAATGAGAGGTATCAAGCCATCTGTAATCAGAATGATACACGCAACGTGATATACGACAACCACGTCAAGTAATGACATATTATTATAGTAAATACGTTCGAGAAACGGACAAAAATTGTGTGGCACAATATTGATTGCAGAAAAGCAGATTAAGTGGATTAAGTTGGCGTCTGAATACATTGCGAGTGAGTAAAATAAATGTATGTTCAGCTCATCCGTTCGTGCCAAGCATTTACATTTGTGTATTCGTCGCTAACAAGCGGAACACCATGATTTTCATGGGCCTTATATATCTAGGTATGAGCTTTTGTCATAACGTGCTTTATTTTTTGAGAAAATCATTGAAAAAGAATTGAAGTTTCCTATTTGTTCCTTATATCAGTAATGTTGTTGTTCATCGTTGTTTAACGAAGCGATCGTAGTGCAGTGGATAAGGTCTAGGGTTTACACCCGTGGGAGATGTGTGTTCAAATCCTCCTCATGTTCTTTTTTTAATCTCTTCGTGCACAATATTAACAAATATATTTCATATCATGGAAAATTATTCAAAATTAATATATTTCGCCATGGTAATTTATTCCGAAAATTACTACGAGCAGGATTTGAACACACATTCCCAGGGAAGAAAGCACAGAACATTCAACTAACGTCCAGTTTAGTAAAAGAAATTTATAAAATAACTTGATTGGTATACAGCCACTAACACCATGTATATAAACAATAAAAAAGAAAAGAGAATTTAAGCTGAAAAATATAATATAAATTTTAATGTTTGATGTAAAATTAATGCTTCGAACTCTAGTAGGATGTGAAAATTCTTAAGAAACATTTGCTTATCTAAGCCTGTATATGATATTTAACCCTCCGTGGTCACGTGGGGACTATCAGACCCTACTTTTCACTTTGAGCGCAAATTTTAATTAAAAATATCAAAAATTGACGTGATTACGATTTTTTTACTAAAGAAAAAATTAACTTTTGCGACATTTCTGTAATATTTTTTTCATCATCTTGCCATTTGTTTTCTTGCAAATAAACTATTCGTTCTTAACCTAAAATGTTTATTGTATGTTCCAGAATTGTTACATCAATATCGCACGGATAGTCTTTTTGCAATTGTTTATTGAAATGGCTGGAGTCCAATGGACCCCGGTATGACCATCTAGATCCTATATTGAAGTGTGACCACGGAGGGTTAAAATTATATGTGGGAAACAACAATGATTAGACTACCATAAAATTGAAACTATGCACAGTAAATAATTTAGTTAATACTAATGGATCTCAAACCAATTCTATGAGTTCAACACCAAAAGCCGCCTAAAAGCGGATTATAACCGATTAGTTATGTGTAGCTAATATATAGATGATTTCCTTTTAACAAATTAAGAAATTTAATTTAGACGAGTAATGTTTCAAAATGGCGGCCGTACCGTATAAGAACGACGCAAGATATGTAATCCGCAAGTTATTACCTCAGGAAGATATACTATGCAGATTACTCCAACTTTTCTCAAATAACTAGTCCGAGCCAAGCTGGAAAGAAATCCAAATGCACTCCAGAAACCACAAAATGCTACAGCTAATTGAGAAAATTTTCCAGAACCAGGGACGTAACAATTATAAGATAAACGACAAAAAGTCATTTTTAACCATTTATATTGATGAATTTATAAAATCGTTATAATTAACCATTTTTATAAGATATATATTATTTTGGTTATCCTAACCAATTAAAGTGTGAATTTTTTTTTTTTTTGGTTATAAGTAACAATTATATCAACCAAAAAATTTTTTGGTTTCAGATAACTATTATATCAACCAATAATATTTTTTGGTTAGAAATAACCATTACAAGAAAAAATTCTTTTTTTTTTGTTATCAGCGATGAAATTGATAATAAAAAATTAATTCATGAAGTTTTAGTGGGAATATTTCTCTCATTTAAAATGTTGAATAGGGATTTCTAAATCCATTAAAATCGTTATTAAAATTGCAATTGACTGTATGTAACCTTTATTACGTTTTATGTAATGATTTTAAAATATAAAAACATACACCGCCTTCAGCTGTGCTTAGTTTTGCTACTACCGCCACAGATTTGTTGTGTTATCTTGTTCATGTGTTGTTGTTGCATTAAAATTGTTGCTCATTTGTTGTTCTGTTTGTTAAAAATTTTGGTTTTTTATTTTGTGAGGATTTTTGATATTGTTTGATGTATTTTGTTTTTTTCATAGCTTTTTTATGTTCATTCACTTAAATTTTTTTGTTTTTTCATTCCTATTAACCAAGAAAATAATTTTTTGTAATGGTTATTTCTAATCAAAAAGTCTTTTTGGTTGATATAATGGTTATCTGAAACCAAAAAATTATTTTGGTTGATATAATTGTTACTTATAACCAAAAAGAAAAATGTCCTACTTTAATTGGTTACGATAACCAAAGTAATATATTTGCAATGATAATGGTTAAAAATTTCCAATATTAAATAAAATAAATTTTCTTGTAACCTTTTCATCTGAAATAAAAAAATAACAATTAATATTTGGTCCCTGTCCAGAACTGTTGTCGCCTTGCCGATTCGGAGAACATGCGCGAATTGCGAACTTGTTTTCCGTCAGAATTTCTCCATAGCCATCAGTAATTACTTGGCATACATCGGTTCGAACGTGGAACGCATTGGTGTCAAAGAAAACGCCCATTCGAAGGTTGGGGAACAACGCCTAAAATAAGGTCTTTTGCTTCGATTTCGTAAGTAATTTATGGATGAATATTAGCGTTATTTCATCCTGGGAGTTTTTATGTGTGCTCAATAAGCTCGTAAACTTCAGTTTTTCGTACCCAAGTCGGATAGAACTTAAAATAGAGGTAAAATTCAGCAATTTTGCGCGGTTTTTTTGCGATTTCCTCAGCAATCGTTGGAGTAATCGAAGAAACTCGTACGCCTGTGAGTTTGGGTCGTTAAGATGCGTCGATTGACATAAGGACATACCTTATAAATCCAATGGGGGCCGAGACGTGTATGCGATTTTGATTTAAAATATTTCTTGTGATCTTTTTTGGTTTTTTCGGCAATCGATTGAAATAATCTCAATAAATCGCATACCACTGAAAACAGCTCGTTGAGGCGCGTCAGTTGGTGTAGGCTCTAACACAATTAGACGCAAAATACTAAATTTCCGTCGATATCCTAGTAGCGGGTAGAGCTGCTACAGCCATATTTCGAATCTAATAATAATAATGATAATAATTTATTGTCCCAGTTATCATTCTAATAATGTATGGGTTTCGTGACAAAATCGTAGGATAAAAAAATTCATCCGAGTGAGTACCTACTTATCAATCAAATGATTCCTTAACATAAACCTAAACCGAAAAGCGTATTTCCAACGCGTCTCTATTTCTCGATCTGAGACGCACTCGTCTTTTCTTTTGCAATTTTTGGAAGGACAGGGAATTGTATTTTTTCTAGAAAATTAAATCACTTGAAATCTCAAGTATTGCAAATCAAGTTTAACTTATGTAACATGTAGGTAGGTAGGTTTAGGAAACTCACATTTTAAACGACACAATTTCAAACAATTACATTTACTCTGTTCCATCTTAGTGTGTGTGTGAGAGAGGGAGAGAGAGATTACCTTCATCATTAAATCGCATTTTACCTCCAACCAGCAATTCCGCAAGCGATTTTCCTTCTTGAAAAAATAATTAATCCATTCCACTGCCATCAGGTCTCTAATTAGCTCCAAATAGCGCTTATTTCGCTAAATAAATTAGAAAGTTTGTTGACAGACATTCGTTTCAAACAACTCGCTAATTAGTTATCCCCTTCCTCATAACATTTAAAAGGATTTTTCCTCGACGAAAGGTTAATCTCCTTAATAAGAGTCGTAATTAAATGCGAAATATGATCGGTTTACGAATTACCCACGGAAATCGCGGTTGATATAAACGTACGAAACTTCGATTTACCTTACTTTTAAGTAGTCTTAAGTTGTGCTGCTAAAAAGTTGACCGTGGACATAACCTTGTTCCCACGCACAAATGCAGTATACATAGCGCATTGTTAATGGAAATGTCGACGTTGTGGTGTTGCTAAATGCGGAAATTTTAAGATCAACGCTAGGCTAGGCTATTCGTAAATGTGCATGTACGCATGTTTTAGTTTAGTAAAATGCGGTGTATTACGAAAGCGGCCTTGGTTACTAACATATTTACATGCGTAGCTGTTATTTGCAGCGACCGTTTTGTAAATTTCGATACGGAAATGCGCCGGACGATTAATACCGGATTGGTGGTCGGATTCCAGATACATGACCATGAAGCTTTACGTAGGTATTTTATTCTATATAGTGTTTCTTTCGTAACTGGACACATTTGTAGTTTTTTTAAAAACAATGCTTAGGTAAAATTCGAATTTACTCACTAACATATGTTACGACGACAGAATGAACTTTTGGGTCGTCTGGTATTTTTACTATTTTTGTTTGGTTTACTGTTTATTTACCGAATTCTCACCACCTCATCTCATCATATCTTACAGTGCAATGCTATCAATCGTACTACCTAACCTACATAATTCGTCTAATATAGTAAAATACAGGGTTCTATCTTTTTCGTCTTATTGCTCTCTAGCGGAAACTAATCTAGTTATAATGCGTTAACAACATAGTCTCCTTCAAGGGTGATGCGTTCTTTCCAACGCTTCCCTAACATTTCGATGCCTTTTTTGTACAACGATTTATCTTTGGTCTCACCAATCACTTCATTGAAGCCAAATCTCTTTACCTGGAGTATTCTCTTTACGTTTGCAAATAGGTAGTAGTCGCTGGTAGCCAGATCCATGAATAAAATATCGTGCCCATCCCAATATACGGAGGCCAAAACCTTACAAGTAGACATTTGTGTTTTTGGTCGCTTCGAATAATTTTCACCATTTTCTTATCCATTCAGCTGACTGTCGATTTGACGCTGGAGTGTAGTGTAGTTGACGCGTTGTCATGTTTGATCGACTGTGAGCAAACGCAGTACCCATTTCAAATTTTTCTCATGCTCAAATGTTCATGCAAATTAGTGAATACACCTTCTGATATCTGTCAGCTATTTCACGCAACTTCAATTTACGATGGGCCAAAACCATTTTGTGGACTTTTTATGTTTTCGGGAACAACTGTCGAATTTGGGCGACCAAAGCGTTCCGCATCATCGGTGTTTGTATGGCCGCGTTTAAAATCAAAAATCCACTTCTGTACCATTTGTCTAGATCAGGGGTCTCCGAACTTTTCAGCCTCGGGGCCATACTGATTACTTCAGTGAGTTCCAAGGACCAACACCGTTTTAATTTTCAAGTAAATAAATTCGAGTTATTATCATTCTGTGTTTTCTCATCCAACTTATCACAACAACAATAAGCTATTAGATGTCACGGGCCGGATTGTTGACACTGGCGGGCCGGATTTGGCACGCCGGCCGCAGTTTGAAGAGCCCCTGGTCTAGACGGAACAAATTCCGAATAACACATGCCAAGCCATTTCTTTACTTGAACCGTATCTTTTCCTATTAAAAAGAAATGCTTTATCAACACAAGAAATTCAGATTTTCCATTGTTTTAGAAATGACAAAAGTAGCGTTACTAAAACCACTGTAACTGGTGAACTAAACGACAAGTTATCACAAAATTTTGAGACGTATTGTTTGAAAGACGGTACTTCCTAAAAATCATATGCATTTGTCAACAGTAACGCCATCTGTATGTCATATTATGAACTTGAGTGGTGTGTTATATTATATAATAAATATATTGGTATTCGCTAGTTGTTATTATTCTCCCTTGTAAGAAACCTTCCTAAAAGGACTTCATTTTTACACGTTACATAATTTAAATGAGGTTCCTTCCAAAAACTTCTCATTAAATTATCAAAATTAATGTCATATAATTCCCCATTTAAAGTTCATTACGTCTCCATTTTAATATTTTTCCCCACCCTAATTTCCGAGGCGAAAATAAACAATAATAAATAAATTTCAATCAATTTTGACCCTATACTTCAAGTAGTTGAGGGGTGTCGCAGATTAATGGTCCATTATCGATTTCACTGTCGGGCCATTTCCAAAACCTAATCTCATCAAGAGAACGTCGTAAAAACAACGCATCGGAATTTCTCGAATTTTCTGAATTTATCTCAATTTTATACGTGCATATGCATGCATATATACATAGGTATGCATCTACCTATAAACTTTGCGCAACATGAATACAACCAATGAGTTAGTCATAAAATATATTATACTTATCGTACACGATGTGGAATGATAAGCAAGACGGGAAGCTAGCGGCACTTACCTGAAACAAAGAAAGAGAAAAACTTGTTAGTTAGGCGCACGTAAATAGTACAAAATGCAATTGATGATACCGATTGTACAAAAATGACTGAAAACTGTTCTTGATAGTGATTGCAAGGACTGTGGTGTATTTACTGACACCATATCACATCGATGAACACCTCGCTACACGATTGTTTAAATATAAATTCGGTGACACGTATTTCGCTAGCACGAGGCAAGCATTACCCAATCCGAAGTGGAATCTTATTTAAAAGCATATTATTTTTTATAATTTAAGCATAACTAAATGTAATTTTATCTTTTGAAAATAATATCTCGAAAATGCTTTCCAACCTGGCACGAAACATTTTGAAAAACATTCGTAAAAGTTCCTTTCTAAGCGGATTCTATTTCTTGTTGAATTAGCTTCAATTGCTGCAACGTTGTCGGATTATTGGAGTGCCCATAAAACAAAAAAATTAGCGTTTGCGGTTTACGCACGTCCGAAGTGAATACCCATTAATTGTAGTATTTCTTACTTGGAGGCCATCGCGTTTTCGTTCCACGTGTTTTTTAATAATATGGAAATCAATAGCATTAGATTGTAGAAAATCTTCTTCGGATGTTTCATGTATAATGTTTTATTTTATTTGTTCTTATATGTTAAATTAGGATAATTCGAAAGTCATTATGATTAGGTTGTATAAAATCTTTTCAGACGTTTAATGTATATGTATTTTTATATATATCTAAGCCCCTCTGCTCTGACCGCCGGACTCGTCACCTCCCGCTTTGAAATTTCAGAAAAAAATTAGTATGTTCTAAATTAGACGAAATTCTGTGTACATATGTTTTCGACGGTGTAGAATACGACTCTGACGTCAAAACTTGTGGTACTTGCTTCGTTTGGGTGTTAAAGCGTACCAGATCGATTCGTCCAGAACCACTTTTCACTTTCTCATTGAATATTTCCTCAATGAACCGTCTCTCGTACCCCAAATCAATTTATCCGTAATCCGCACGAGAAGAGCTTTCATTTGATGTGTAATAAGTCGCACTTCCGACCATTTCGATTTTCTTCAAAATTTCAAGGGGTCCCCTTTCGAATTTCAGATAAAAAATAATATCTTCTAAATTATACGAAATTCTGTGCACAGATGTTTTCGAAGGTGTAGAATACGATTTTGACTTCAAAACACGCGAAATTTGCTTCGTCTGGGTCTTAGAGTGTTCTGAAGCGATTCGTCCAGAACCACTTTTCACTTTCTCATTGAATATTTCCTCAATGAACCGTCTCTCGTACCCCAAATTAATTTATGCGTAATCTGCACGAGAAGAGCTTTCATTTGATGTGTAATAAGTCGCACTTCCGACCATTTCGATTTTCTTCAAAATTTCAAGGGGTCTCCTTTCGAATTTCAGATAAAAATAATATCTTCTAAATTATACGAAATTCTGTGCACAGATGTTTTCGAAGGTGTAGAATACGATTTTGACCTCAAAACACGCGAACTTTGCTTCGTCTGGGTCTTAGAGTGTACTGAAGCGATTCGTCCAGAACCACTTTTCACTTTCTCATTGAATATTTCCTCAATGAACCGTCTCTCGTACCCCAAATTAATTTATGCGTAATCTGCACGAGAAGAGCTTTCATTTGATGTGTAATAAGTCGCACTTCCGACCATTTCGATTTTCTTCAAAATTTCAAGGGGTACCCCTTTGGAATTTCAGATAAAAAATAATATCTTCTAAATTATACGAAATTCTGTGCACAGATGTTTTCGAAGGTGTAGAATACGATTTTGACCTCAAAACACGCGAAATTTGCTTCGTCTGGGTTTTAGAGTGTACTGAAGCGATTCGTCCAGAACCACTTTTCACTTTCTCATTGAATATTTCCTCAATGAACCGTCTCTCGTACCCGAAATTAATTTATCCGTAATCTGTACGAGAAGAGCTTTCATTTGATATGTAATAAGTCGCACTTCCGACCATTTCGATTTTCTTCAAAATTTCAAGGGTACCCCTTCGGAATTTCAGATAAAAATAATATCTTCTAAATTATACGAAATTCTGTGCACAGATGTTTTCGAAGGTGTAGAATACGATTTTGTCCTCAAAACACGCGAAATTTGCTTCGTCTGGGGGTCTTAGAGTGTACTGAAGCGATTCGCCCAGAACCACTTTTCACTTTCTCATTGAATATTTCCTCAATGAACCGTCTCTCGTACCCCAAATCTATTTATCCGTAATCTGCACGAGAAGAGCTTTCATTTGATGTGTAATAAGTCGCACTTCCGACCATTTCGATTTTCTTCAAAACTTCAAGGGGTACCCCTTCGGAATTTCAGATAAAAACAATATCTTCTAAATTATACGAAATTCTGTGCACAGATGTTTTCGAAGGTGTAGAATACGATTTTGACCTCAAAACACGCGAAATTTGCTTCGTCTGGGTCTTAGAGTGTACTGAAGCGATTCCTCCAGAACCACTTTTCACTTTCTCATTGAATATTTCCTCAATATACCCGAAATTTAGAGGTAGCCCTTTGAAACTTCAGAAAATAAAAAAAAAATTGGCGTGTGCGGTTTACAGACGTCTGAAGTGAATGCCCATTAATTGTCCAATTTCATACTTGGAGGTCATCGCGTTTTCGTTCCACGTGTTTTTTGTAGATTTGGAAATCAGGTTGTAGAAAATATTTTTCGAATGTTTTATGTATAATGTTTTATTTTATTCTTTTTTATGTTTATGTAGTTTCGCCTCCCGCTCGCACATCTACTCTCTAATGTTTGTTATTATAGGTACGCACCTATAAATTTTGCACCTTATATTAACAATTACAACGCTTCGGCTTCGATAATAACGATAATACATTTCACTCTTACAAAATTGATATTCTCTACGCCTTCTCTACTACTCAATTACTCTGAACTTAGCTCTACATGTATGCATTTCTCCTAATATAGAAAATGTCCATATATAGAGTACAATATTAAATGTCCTAAACACAATTTCGTAATTTTTCCACGGTGGGTAGCAGAAATGCGCGACGGCAGTAAGTGATATACATATATACATGAAATTTGTAAAAATTTAGCACCGAATGAGGTAATAGATTTTTTCCAAAATGCACTTCACTTCAAGGACACAATTATACACGAACGTTTCGAAAACAAATACAATCCGTGTCGGTTGTCGCGGTCGTACAGAATCCGCAAGATCGAAACTGATGAACTTGAAACGTGCTCGTATTCGTTCGCGCCGAGTAATATTTCACCCCGGCAACAAGCCACCGCGAAACATTCATCATATTTCTCGAGTCCCTTAGAAAATTATAAGGCGAGGTGCATGAAAAATTCATGACGAGGGGCGAAATCTGTATAAACAGGCCGCAGAAAAAGTAGGCGGAATGTTTGTAGTAGAAAATTTGATTCCGCTTCGCCGGTTCACGTCCGGGCTCCGAGGAGTGCAAGTTCGCGAAAGAGATTCGTACTGATAGAATATCGATCAGATCGGATTTTTCTAGTGTCTTAGTTTACACTATTTGTGTATATTTTGCCGAGTTGTTCACTAGCATCCATATTAGTAATTAGTAATGTAAATTATTAAAAGCCGGATAATATGCAGTTTGCATAAATTTGCATATTTGCATAATATATGCATTTTGTATATTATTTGCATATTTTGTAGTAATTCAGCATATTTGAAGTATCCGAGTTTTATTTATTTATTGGATGTAATTTATTATAGGATAGGCCTTACTAAAGATATGTCGTGTCTATGCAGAAACATTGAGTAGCATGAAGAAGGCTGTGTCAAACAATTACCTTTACATATGCGCAGATGAAACTACTGATAGTGTGGGCCGATACATAGTTCATTTAATGATAGGTATCCTTAACGTATCGGTTCCAGCAAAATCTTATTTAATTTCATCCAAACAGTTGGAAAAGGCAAATAATTTGACAATAACAAGGTTTATACAGGAAGAACTGGCAACATTTTTCTTACCGGAATCGATTCCAACAGAAAAATTCTATTGTTTTTAACGGATGCCGCACCATACATGCTGAAGGCAGCTTGCAACTTGAAAATATTTTACCCAAATTTAATTCACACAACTTGCTTGGCGCACGGACTAAATCGTGTTGCAGAAGAAGTAAGAAACCATTTTCCCTTGGTAAATACTTTAATTAGTAGTGTTAAGAAAGCGTTTTTAAAGGCTCCATTAAGAGTTCAGTTTTACAAAACAACATCTACCCGGTATTCCGCTTCCTCCTCAACCAGTAATCATACGATGGGGAACGTGGTTGGAAGCTGCTATTTTTCATGCAAATCATTATGAAGAAATAAAGACAATTATTATGGATCTTGATAGCGATACACAATCTGTGCTAGACGCCCAAAAGGTGTATTCGAGTAAAGAAATACCTCAACAATTGGTGTTTATTAAAGCCAACTACAGTTTTATTTCCACTTCTATATTGCAATTGGAAAAACAATTTATGTCGCTAATTGAGAGCGTTGAAATAATAAACAAATTTGAAAAGTTATGTTTTGATGTTAAAGGAAGGGTGGGAAAATCCGTGTATGAAATTTTTTAAGTGTAATAGAAAAAAAATGAGGGTTTTAAAAGGCTAAAGGATATTGCTAAAATCTTGTGTGGTGTGTGGTGAGTCAGTAGAAAATATTGGGTTGACAATAGAGGATATTTCTAATTTGAAATATGCTCCTATAACAAGCGTGGACCTAGAACAAACCTTTTCATTATATAAATGTGTTGTTATCATACAAGCGCCACAATTTTGCTATTGAAAATTTTGAGAAATATGTAATTGTAAATTGTTTTCATAGTTAATTATATTGTAAAATGTTATACATAAACTTGTATTAAACATAATAGAATATTCTTTTTCTATAGTATTATATTTTCTAGCATTACTCCTATTTTTTTATCTGCATATTTTTCATAAGAAAGTGCATATTTAGACCAAAACATCTGCATATTTATGCGCATATTTCCACTTTCTTTTGCATATAATCCGGCCTCTATAAATTATATTAAGATAGATAGATAAATTTACTTAATTCAATAGTACAATTAGAATGGGTGGAATGAGTCAATAATTAAAAAAATTAAATAAATATAAAACAAAAGTACAGTACAAAAAACACACACAGACAAACAAAAAATAATAATAGAAACAAAGATAATTAACCCTAGATTGGTATACTTAAATTTACCTCTTTATTGGTAAACTTCGGCCAATCGACGAATATCAAAATTACTTTGATATAATTAAGAAACTATGCATATCTTAAAACGAATTTGTTTTTTAAACTGTTTTCGAAAATAATTACAAACATTTTCTTAAATTTTTGTTTTGTTTGGTTAATTTTTTGAAGAAATCAAAATTAACACAAAATTTGGCCTCGCTTCACAGGTACTGTTATAAAATGACCTTAAATGCAACTTTTTCAATTTTTTCAACAACTAAATATTTTTGTTTAAATAAGTAGGTTAAACAACTTAAAAATAAATAAAGTAATTAATTTGGCAATAAATTTGCAACATGAAATGCAAGCTTCAGTTTTGTGCTCGCCACATATGCTTTTCTTTGGCAGAAATCGCAGGTACTTTTTGTCATTCGGCGCCTTTTACATGGACAAAGCTTATAATTGCTTCTTTTATTGCAAGTTTGATCATTTTCTGATGCTTCTGGAATTTCAAATTGAATTTTTGCTATAAAAACGTTAAAAACAAACAATACATCATACGCGAAAAAATCTACATAAATGGTAAACATCGTCCAAGCTACGAAGTGAGTTCCAAGAATTTAATAAAATAGAACTTACTTGTTAGCATCGAACGGTAACGCATGAGCGCACACAACAAAAACAGACTATCGACTAGAGTTACAGAGCAAGTCGGAGTATTAAGCGTAAAGAGACAAAAGAAACACACAAAAATAAAAACAGTGGTCGTCGTTTCGATGAATGTATACCAATCTAGGGTTAAATAACAAATACAGCTGCCCCTATCATAACGCACAGAAATTCAAATTTCTTGGAGAAGTATAATATAAGTAAGATATTTAACTATTTATGAAGCTTTTATTTATTTTCAAAATTTCTGGGTAATAACAATAACATCATCAAATAATAATTCAAATGACATTTTAAAGGCACTTGTGGAACAAATTTACGATCGCCTTATTATGTTTATTTGCCAGGTAGAAGTATGAGTATGCCTAATAAATAAGCTTAAGAAGTTTACATTACTCTGTCCTAATAGTGCTGCGTATTATAATCAATATTCCAGTTGTTCGACAAACGTGCTTTTGCGAATATCGATAGTAAGTGTGTATTGAAGCAAATAGTTTTATTAAAAGTGTCTAATATGCCGAGGGGAAAGCCAACAAGCCAAGAAAATTGTGCTACTCACACGGAAGGTATTCACTGCGCCAGATTGGAGAAAAGACGCACGCGAACAAGTCAACAGTCAGTGATATCATTAGGAAATATCAACGCAAGGACAGTTCGCAAGTCAAAATTGGGAGGCAAGATAATGGATAAAAGTTGGGTAAAATATAAATTGTAGGTACAATAAATACATTATATTATTATGGCATTAGAGGTACACCACATGGTATCATGGAATCATTCTTGAGCAATAGATATCAGGTTGTGGACATTAATGGAGAAAGATCGAGTTTGCTGCCAATCGCGCGAGGAGTACCACAGGGATCTCTTCTCTTTGTGATATATATAATGTGTTATTAACTTTAGCAGGGTTGAGGAAGTCAATACAGTCAAATAAACTGAAAAGTTTCTCTGTAAAAACAAAGAACAATTTTATTATCAACATTACAAACATTTACATACCTGTAAAAACAAAGAAACAACATTCAATGTTTATTATTCAGGATGTTCCCTTTTACCACTTTAAGTTCAATCTTTATCTGAATTAAATCGTGTTTTTATTTTTATGTTGTGATTTTAGCGACTTCAGGTCACTGCTTTACCGACTTGACATATTTAAAAATGCCTAGAAAAGTCATTCCTTACATATATATAAATGACCTCGTTTGCAATACAACAAGCGACCAGTTCTGCCTATATGCAGATGACACATCTTTTCTTGTGGTTAGGAAAATTGAATAGGAACTAGGAGAAAAATCTGAGGAGTTATTGAACCAAGCAAGATCACTGTTTCAGAGTAACGACCTTTTACTAAACGAGAATAAAACACAACGCCTTATATTTTGTGCAAAAAAACAATAAGCATCGGGTGAAATACCGTGTGTGGGCACCAAGTTAGACAACAAAGTGAGTTGGAACTATCCTGTACCCAATCTTGCTAGAAGATTGACATCTGCTGTATACAGCATAAGAAGAGTAAATAATATAGCAACGCCAGCTGCCAGGACTGCCTTCTTTTCTAGCATTCATAGCAAAAGAAGTTATGGAATTTTGATCTGGGGACCTATTCATCTGCAGAAAGAATTTTTCGGTCGCAGGAAAAAGGCAGGCCGGGCACTTTGCAACTTACGATATAGTGTCAGTTACAGAGAGTATTTCAAGAAAAAAAAGATACTTAGTTTAACATGCATTTATATACTATTACAATAATAAAATACGTCCACCAACATCGTGGAGACTTCGTGACCAACGGAGATCATCACGAGTATAACACAAGAAGAAGGTGTGAGATGCAAATCCCATATCCATCCTTTGCAAACAGTCCAGAGCAGTGTAAATTACTGGGGCCCAAAAATGTTGTAACAAAATGAGGACGCTCTTTTAGTTCAACTTGGAAATCCCAATCCAAACAGTGTTACAACTTTTGTTGGGTAATTGTTTTTATCCCATAGACGAATTTTTGAATTTTGAATGGACCTATTACATTAATTTTTTTATATACAGCAAACGCTCGATAACGTGAATTAATTCAGACCAAGCGTGTTTCACATTATCGAAATATTTACATTAGCGAAGGATTCTAAACACTAGGGATAACAATAGATGAAAATAGCGTTTCATAATCGTGTATTAAAGAACGAACATCAGCCAACAAAGTTGTTATTAAGCCTACTGTTGCAAAATCAAAACTACATATGTATATATACGCAACTAAAACCATATGTTTGCTATAGCAATGAGTTATTCCGGGAATGTACAGAATTAAGTTCAAATATGGATATAAGCTACATAAATCGGGGACTCCCCTACATGATTGGATAATTATTAAATAATGGAATTGATCAAACTGGACTTTTCATAGGTAACTTGTAACGCATTTGTATCGCTCGAAGTTATTCGTAGACGATCGGAAACTGTGCATTGTTTACGTTATCGAGCTATCGAACTTACAATACTTTTACGTTATCGAGCGTTCCGTATAATCCTATACTACGAATTTTGTGTTCACATTAGCGTACTGTTTCCAATATCGGATATTTACGTTATCGAGCGTTAGCCGTATTTGCTTGTTTGTTAATATGTTTACATTTGTATATGTATTCATATATTTTTCTTATATTATGACTTTCGTGTAGTGTTTTCATTATGTGGAATAAAATTTTTTATCATTATTTTTATTAATAAAATGCTCGTAGAACAAATGCTCACAAATTCATTTTTGATGCCTATTAACAGTTCTGATATTTACTTCGTTTTACTTCTTTCTTTCTACGTTACACCCACTAAAATCCGTGTGCGTGTCAACTCAAATATTTCGCTTTGAAATTTACGAACGAAACATAAAATAAAAATCGGATTAGAGCCAAAAAGTGACAACCTAGCCCACGAAAAAACATCGCACTCCCACACCTTTCTTAAACACGGACCGGCATGAGAAACTTCAATCAACTTTTTTTCTCTTTTATTCTAAACGATCTTTTACCGCACCCGCATCATTCGATTTCGCAATCCTCCAAATATATACGTGAAAATCCCGACGTGGACGTGGAGACCGTGATTTTTACACCACCCACGCCGACGCTACACGACCGCCATAAATCTATCGACATCTCTTTTCGAAGGGGGATTATATTGTTTTCGTGAATTCCGTGCGTGCGTGTACGGACGATTATTTGTTTTTGCGGACTCGAATCGTAAATATGCGTATTTTAAAGCGATAGGGCCCCCGCGTATGCACGTATACGTTATAACCGATGATTTGATTTACGAGCGAGTGACCGGCCAAATACCGCCGCAACGACATCACGATCGACGCCGACGAGCGTCAATTCATAAATAGTTGCGGTCAGGACGTTATGGAAATCGGCCATAGCACGTGTTGTAGTTGCCATTCACTAAAACCGGCTGGTCCGACGTAACGGCTGCCAATAATTGGAAGTCGGGTTCGTGTCGAACAACGAACGCACACATCTGGTGATATTATTGTTAGTTTATGATTCGGGAAAGGAGATCTTCCAAAATTATTCTTGATTATACTGCATATAACCAGAAATTTTATAGGCATCTTTGATGAAATAATCGAGGAAGAGAATTTCACGCTATCGTTTGCATTGCAAATCAACACAGATGATGTAAACCGTCGCACGAAAGGGAGAGTGAATGCAAATTTGATTACGAGCAAATATGCGGCCACTGTCGCTATCCAAAGCTGGCCTTTGAGGTGCATATGAATACACATACAGCAGGTTGCCAAATTACACTAGCCGACAATTTCTTTTCTGTTTTTGTAACATAAAGCTGAATAGCATATTGTAGTAGAATGAACCTATCTAAATACGAAAATTGACAATAAAAAGTTGTAACAAATTTTCTTGTTACATTAGACAAACCATATGTAGAACTTTACCATGTAATGTTTATTGAAAAAAATTATTTAACAAGTTTTTTAACCCTGTGTATCTATCACATTTATAATTTTTATTAAGTTGACATCTAAGAAAAAAGCAAACATCAAAAATATTTAGTTGGACAACACTAATTCTATTTTTTCCTTTTATGTGAGGTCACATCTTTTCTCTTCAAAAACCAACAGTAATCATCCATTACGGCTGAATCCCATCGTTCTTGGTACTGAATTTCCACCGTCCTTATATCTTGATGGAATCTTTCACCCTGTTCGTCGCTGAAAGCGGCCCAATTCCTAGGACAAAATGATAAATGGGAATGGAGAAAGTTGATTTTTAATGACATTGGACAACCAAGCGATTTGTACGAGTCTAAAAGTTCATTAACTAGTTTTTCGTAGTTAGCATCCATATCGTTGCCTAAAAATCCGCTCACTACATTTACAAACGAGTATCAAGCTCTGAGTTCTGGCGCGGTGAGCTTTTCTATAAAATTAACAATTTTCTGATTTGTGGTCCAATAAAAATGCCTTCTTTTAATTTGGCTTCACTTAGCTTGCGAAATACTCGCCTCAGGTATTTTAATCCTTCACCCTCTTTATTCACAGCCTTCGCAAAGTTTTTCATCAGTCCAAGTTCAATGTGAGGAACAGGTAACAGAATTCTTTTTGGTCTACAAGAGGCACATACTTAACATTTTGAGCGACAACAGCAATATTTGGTAAATCCTCCCTGAAGTCCCAGTAAAATTGCTCTTAAAACCATATCTTTCCAATTTACAGGCGGCATCGGTAAGTCTGCATTGTGAGGAACAGGTCTTATGGCAGAAGGCAAATTCTAATATTCGATCCTGCGCTTTTCTTTTTGGGAATAACCTTCAGTTTTTCTCATGCAAAAATAGCAATCGTCAAAATGTTTGGAGTTGCAAAAAGCACACTCTCTCTCCCTGTTACAAGAATCGTATCGGCCAGTGTTATTAGGGCAATTCATGAATTTTCTAGTTTGAATGCTATTTTTAAGCAAACGGTTGTTGTTTGTTGAAAATTGCTGTTGTGGTAAGGTCGTATAAACTATTTTCGACTCGCTTTTCCCGAACTTTCTTGTCCGGTATAATTGAAAGATAAGTAATGTTTCTTATTGTATTATTTCTGCTAAATTTCATTTTCGTCCATAATATACAGTGATAACTTTAAAATTTTCTGTTGTAGTATGACCAAGCCTTCCGACACGTCCTAAAGACTATTTAGAGTAATACAAACGTTATTACTTCATTTCACATATTCCCAGAGAGATATAGATATTATTGCAGCTGTTTCGAAGTCTGTCGTTAACCGAATAAAAATAATAATGACAGAACAAGGAATAGGAAAATGTGGCAGATAAAACAATCACAGCTCCTCGTGCCGATCGCAAAATCAGGGATACCTGCCTCGGAAATTTTAAACAGAGTGTGGACCGTCTAACTTACGATGATAAACGTTGAGGAAATGGAAGTTTCCAGAAGAACAGTCAGTCAAGCGACGCCCTGCAAACCAGTTCCATCAGACTACCTTGTGGGGAAGGTTAAACGCCCGGTTAGTGTTATGGTGTTGCACGCCTATACATCCTGGAAGAGACCATGAGCCAAGACGTGTACGAGCTAGTACTAGAAACTCGGCTACTGTCACAACTCGAAGAATGGCTCCCCTTGTGATGAAGAGCACATTTTTATGCACGATTCGACACCATGTCACAAAGCCAAGAGTGTTACTGCTTTCTTGGTCGAAAAATACATTATATAGTTTGGTTAAAGCGTTAAACGAGCATGTCCAATCTGATTTCGATTCTGGACCACGTGTGTTGTACCACGTAATCAGTCGGTCCAGGGCATCCTGAAGACGGATTTCAATTCGTTAGGTTGACGTACGGCATAGTGAAGATATCCAGGTGAAAATGTTCAAGTGAAGCGGAGAAAAGGCAAAATCTTGCGAAACTGGGAACTTCGATTGCGGAGAAAAGCATTCATGATGCGAAGATAACTTACAGAAACGACGGTTCGATACATTTTATAGTTTAGACCCCGTGAAAAGTCGAAGACTTTGGATACATCACGGAAAATGGCACCCTGAAAACTTCGGTTTTTGAAATCACCATTGACATATTCGACGAAGCTGAGAATTTGGAGGGAGAGACTTTGTCTGAGACCAAACCGGATTTTACAGATGAAGACTTTGGAATCTACCTTCTGGACGAGTCGGTGGTGCAGTAATCGTTCTGTTACTGTTCCAAGGACTGCGAGAAGGTTGATGAACGGGCAGTTTGACTGCCAGATGGGCGACTAATCGGTTTTTGAGTTGCCAAACATGTCGGCGCAGTTCTTTCTATTAAGACGGGAAGTGCCATAAATGGGTGAAAGTATTCACTATGATGGTAGAGACGATTTTTACGGCAGGATATTGAGCGCCCCGACACGTTTATTATGGTTGTAATGCTTTATCAAACAGTACACCATCCTTTGCGGACCCTAAAAATCACAGAGGGTTGGTGTGCAAATTCGAACGTATTCAGTACTTCATAAATTAAAAGCAAATACAATCAAATATTGAAACGAACAAAAAAGAGGAATTATAAGAGGTTGGAAAAACGCCATCCACTCGGTATGAAGAGCATAATGCTTGAGTGACCAACCCCAAAAAACAAAGAATGCTGCCCATGAGCAGAAAAGTTAGTAAAACGTAGGAAAATTGAGGGTTAACACATTGCTTGTTCTTCCCGTTTTCTAATATGTAGGTATGTTGGTTTGTAAAAAATGCGCTATGGCTAGCATATACTCGGGTGTAATTCGTTCGACCGGCAATGTGTTACAATAGAATTTATGATGAAACTGCTTCACAAAAACGATCGAAGTGAAGATATTGCGTAAGTGTTGATTTCTAATGTCGTCTAATATAAATACGATCCGAAACACAACAGAACACTGACCCAATTATTTCGAACGATCCGTTATCGAAAGCGCCCACATGTCGCGCGAATTATAAATATCCGGATTTAAGATGACACATTCTGCCCGTTTTACGTCATCATAATCATCATCATCGCCGCCAGCATGACAGCATAACGGGCTTAACTAACAACAATTAGCCTATTCGGCCGTCGCGAAACATCTGGTAGGGTTTCATCAATTTTAATACGCGACACATTGTGTGTCGCGGCGAATGTGCAAAATTTACTCTTCTCCCTCCGACCGTTGCACGAATTGATTGAATCGTTCGTGTGCTTCTATTTATAGAGAGCGCGCGCGATCGAAGCGATTAAATCGTACCGGCTCTATCAACCCGGACTGGATTTATCCGATGCGGTTAATTGGAAGTATTAATTGCTGGCGCAAATTTATGCAGCTGGATAACGGTCGTTAGGACCAAATGAAAAGTGTGATTAGTGTACGATGGTTTTTCGGAACATATGTGCAACGAAACAACGTCGGTGTTTGGTTTTATCCAAACAATTAATTATATTTTCCGCGTCCTAATTCTCCACAACGCATAATTGAAGTCGCGTCTTTTGTGCTCGCACTGATATTTTACAAAAAATGCATCAATGTTAAGATCTCAAATGGGCAAATAACTGCACGCTGATACCGAGTTCGTACGTCCAAATACGGATTTAGACAACGTTGTCGTCCCCAACAGAGACAAAAATAATTGAATAACAGCTAACATCTAAAACAACTGAAATATTGTCGTAACTCTTTTATGATATTTCTTATAATTTCCGAGTTATTGAGTCAAACAGCGAAGGGTTTAGTGTTGGGCTGAGGACGCTGTACACCTCGCTAACGTAAGATTGGGCAGCTGAAAAATTTACCGTCGGCCTATAAACCCACAAAGCTTCATTTAAATAATGGTTGCACAGACTTATGAAAACTATGGGCCACTCGGGCAAATCATGAACTGATGGCGGGCTGGCCGCCAGAAGTATAGGTAATTAAAGACAATAAAGAATTGATAATAATTTATTAAAATTCAAAAAGAATTTATTAATTTGAAGCGTGGCACTGCATAGTGCTTACAATCTTTTTATATTTGGCTCAAATTTACTTGTAGCAACACGTAAAACTGCTTCCAAACTTTCATTTGCAAGGCGGTTTCGATTTTTTGTTTTATTATTATTTAGTATTGAAAAAGTTTGTTCACATATATAGGTAGAACCAAATAAGCTGGCACATTTCAGAGCGTTTATGCGCAACTTTTCGTACATATTTTTATCAATGCAGCGGTAACAGTTCAGCAAGTCTCCTTCGTTGAATTTGTTGCGTAAATCTTGATCGTTTTGAATGTCGATAATTTCTAACTGCATTGACTCTGGCGCATTTTCAACTGAAATCGTGAAAGGATTGCTGAATATGTCCAACAGAGGTTTCACTTTTTTAAACTCCGAAAATCTGTCTTGAAAAGATTGAATCAAAATATCTAGCTTTTCTACATAACTGAAATTAATCGCAGTTTTGTTGAATTTTTCAGCCATTTTCTTATAATTCGGAAAATGATTGTAATTTCCAGAATTCAATTGTGATCTGAAAAGTGTCAGCTTGCATTGAAAGGATGATACATGAGCGTAGAGCTGGGATATCAGTTGATTTTTGCCTTGAAGCCGTGTTCAAGACATTCAAATGATTTGTAATGTCAACTAAAAAAGCCAAATCACACAACCAATCAGGATTTTTAAGTTCCGGGACATCCCTTTGCTTTTCCGCCAGAAATATTCCAATTTCTTCTCTATTAAATTTAGAAATCGTTCCAGTGTCAATCCACGGCTTAGCCACCTTACTTCTGTATAATACAGTAAATCTCCGTATTCGCTTTCGATGTCATCAAGGAATTGTTTGAATTGTCTGTGATTGAGTCCTCGTGATTTTATGAAATTTACAGTCGAAACTACCACTTTCATGACATTTTCAAATTCAATTTTTTAGAACAGAGGGTTTCTTATGTATAATGCAGTGAAACTGCATGAGATCTTCAGCGTTTATGTTTTTTCCTTGCAGATGCTTTTTCAGTAAAGTAACTAGCCCGGAATTGACACCAATCATCGAAGGAGCACCGTCAGTCGCAACTCCCGATAATTTTGATAAGTCCAAATCAGTTTTTGAACACTCATCCAAAAGTACATTGAGTATATCAACTCCTTTGGTTTGACCTTTCAATGAACACATTCCGAATAACTCTTCTAAGACTTCAAAATCTTGAGTAACACCTCGTATGAATATGAGAAGTTGAGCTGTGGAACTAATATCAGTGGATTCGTCGAGTGCTAATGAAAAAAATTCAATGATCTTAGTTTTTTCAATTAATTGTTCCGCAATATTACCTGACAAAGACATAATTCGTCTTTGGATAGTCATACGATTCAGTTGAATTTTCTCAAACTTTTTTGCTGCTTCTGGACACATTTTCTTAGCGGCAATTTCTATGCATTCTTTTACAAAATCGCCATCATTGAAGGGGCGACTTCGCTTTGCTATCATTCGAGAAATTTCATAACTAACTTCTGTAGCTGTTTCTGAATCTTGAATGGGTTTTGTAAACATAGCTTGCCGACCAATAAGCTCCCGTTTTAAAGACAACATTTTTTGCTTTCTTAATTCGCCTGTAAACTTGGTAAAAGAAGGATGCTGCGTTTCATAGTGCCTTTTCACATTATATTCCTTTGCAATCGCAACAGAATTCTTGCAAATTAAACAAACGACTTTGTTATGCGACCATACAAAAAAGTATTTCTCAGTCCAAATTTCTTGAAACTGCCGATTTTCACCTTTAACCTTACGTTTTTATAGAGATGGGACGAATCCAAATTTTCTCGAATCCGAATCCGAATCCGAATCCTAAAGGATTCTCGAATCTCTCGAATCCTTCGAATCTCGAATCTCTCGAATCCATCATATAATTACAATAATAAGAAAGGACAGAGAGGAAAAACAATTTTACAGGAAAATTTTAAAGCTACTTTAATTAAAAACGATACAGTTTTTAAAAATATTTATTAAAAAAGATTTTTTTTTGAACATATTTATATTACAAATGAAATTAAAAAAAAACAAATTACACAATATTAAAAGATAAATTATGTGATTATTATTAAAATACCACAAACATTAGGAAAGCATGCCAGCTTATAAATACTTTGTGGCTGAAAGAACGAGAACCGAAGAGAATCGTCGAGATCTTTCTAGTCAGTGATTCATATGTGTCGTGATTACATGAGTCATCATTATTATTATTATTTTTTTTTGGATTCGAAAGATTCGAATTACGAAAATCGTGCGAAGATTCGAGTTTTCGAATCTCGAATCTTTTTCAGGATTCGATGGATTCGAGGATTCGCGGATTCGAATGTCCCATCTCTAGTTTTTTACTAGGTCCTGGTTTCTCCATGTTGCGTTCTAATCCTGGCTAGGATTAACACAGCACCTAAAAACAATTACAGTACCTACTTAAATTACCCATTCTTTTTAAATTATCAAAAATAATTGATTAAATTCCTCAGAAATTTTAAGATTTTTATACAGATTTTATATCTGAAATAATGACGTAATTATTACAGTTAGAGAAATTCTGATAAAAATAGTAATTTCTTTGTTTTATTTTAATATTTGGCCAACATTAAAGCTAAATTTGATTAAAATTGATTAAATAGGTAGGGAAACACTTATTAATAACTGAGTTTTACTTACGATTTCACAACACAATTATACACGGCACTTGACGGGTTAACAGGAAATCTACGTTGAATGTGGATCAAAATATATGACACCGGCTAGTCGAGTTAAAATCTACACTAGAACTATTGCCTCCCCAAAACACTATTAAACTGCACTTATTCTCAATCACTTATTACTTCGCTTTGTATTTTCACGCTTATTTCTTCCTGTTGACATTTCACTCAAATTAAAACCGAACTGTCGGTCGCTGCGGTTAGCGTGGCTTTTATACCGCGCATACGACTCTGGAAGCTTCGTGTATCTACTCGTACCTACGCGAGCAATCGGGAATTCGGGACTATTGCTATCTCGCTTGCTCACACCGCGCTAGAAAATTCTTGATTTCTCTACTATTTTGAACTTTATATAAAGGCAGCAAGCGATGTTACTTGACTTAGCATTTTTGGGCGCTAGATTCAAATAGCGCGCGCGCAAGATTCAAATTACTTTTCGAACATATTTTTTTGGTTTTATTCTGGAATAGAATTAAATATTCTTCGAATGTACGAGAGTATTAATTTTGCTGTCGGCGGGCCACCAGTATTCGACAGGCGGGCCACCAGTATTCGACAGGCGGGCCGCGGTCTGTGCATCCATGATTTAAATCGACGAAACACACTTATCAGTGTTTCCTTGTTAGTCACGATGGAAATTAGAGAAAAATCAAGGTAGCATGCCAGTAAATCGTAAACCATATAAAACTAGTATTCAGGAAAGAGGGACCGTAAAGAACATTGCATGAGAATGGAAAGAAGTTGGCTTAATTACAGAGAGAATGTCACCTTATGCGCGCTCGGTACTGTTAGTAAAGAAGAAGAAGAAGAAGAAGAAGAAGAAGGGGAAGCGAAAGGCAAGTAAGGCGCAGAAGTTGGTGAAGAAGGAGGTGAAGATAGAGGTAAAGAAGGCGGCGAAACTGAGGGCGAAGAAGGAGGCAAAGAAGAAGACAAGAAGGTAAATAAGGAGGCGAAGCAGAAGGCGAAGAAGTTATTCCCGAACACGGTGAAGGAGACAAAGAAGCACCCGGAGGTGAAGAAGGTGAAAAGATTCTAGAAGGGTGAAGGTGAAGGAGAAATTGAGAGCAGTAAACGAAGAAGGAGGCGAAACTGAAGGCGACGAAGGAGACGAAATTGAAGGCGACGAAAGAGACGAAATTGAAGGCGAAGAAGGAGACGAAATTGAAGGAGAAGAAGGAGACGAAATTGAAGGCGGCGAAGGAGACGAAATTGAAAGCGAAGAAGGAGACGAAATTGAAGGCGAAGAAGGAGACGAAATTGACGGCACAGAAGTTATTCCCGAGCAAGTTGAGAAAGATGAAGTAGCACCTGGAGGTGAGAAAGATGAAGTAGCACCTGGAGGTGAAGAAGATGAAGAGATTCCAGAAGTCGAGGAAGGTAAAGGAGAATTAAGGAAATCCCCGAAGGTGAAGGAGAAATCGAAGATGAAACTAGCAGTGAGAGTGAACAAGGAGAGGAAGGAGAAATTCAAGATGGCGCAGAGGGGAGAGAGAGAGAAACCCGCGGATACAATTACAGAGAGAAAGTGGACGACAACGCCGAAGAATAGAGGGACTTGATGATTATGTGTCATGAATACATTTCCTAATGTATTCATCAAGTGCTTCCGTTTCTTCAACTTCTTCCCCTTTAAATCTTTTGGGTATACGAGTAGCTTGTCGCATGCGCCGGTGCCAAGGTTTACGTATTCATGCTCTTATCGTGTGATGAAGTTGAACGATTAACTTTGCCAAACTTCTTCGTTTCTTCTGCGTTTACTTCACGACTCCTTTTCTAACTCGTAGGAATCTGTTGTAGTGGTTCTGTATCTGCGATCGCTCGCAACAGAAGTGAGGCTTGTGCAATATCTACTAAGTCTGTCCAACCGTCTTCTTCGTCTGCGACGACTGCGTCTAGGACTTACTCTTGATCTTTTGGTCCTTCTACGATACCTCACCACTCTGACATTTGTACTTCGAATTTTCGAACCAGTATCTTTACTTCGGCGTTGAGGATCTAGCAAACAACCTATATTTTCCAATTTTATGCTTGTTACATGCTTCAAAGCTGTTTTCACTTGCACAACTACATTTGTGGGCTTAGCTTTCACATTCCAATTGTTTATGGTTGTATCAACTTGATCCAAGATCTTACACGCGGTGGGACCATCAATGTCCTTCAGATCCGTAACAGCTTGCATAACGTGCGGTAACATACGAGTAGCTCCCCTTGATCGTTTCTTCATTATGTACGGCATTAAATTTTTTAGTTAAATCTCATTCAATAAGTATCTAATAGTTGATCGTTTCCCAACCTTTAAAATCGTTAATATTAACTTCATGATTTATCCATGCTAGACTAAATGATACTGGTACTATATCAAGTTTGATATGTTTATGAATTGAGCCTAGACCAGTAGCTTGTTCTTGTTTATATCAAATGTCAATCTAATTTATTTATGTACGTATGTTTCTCATCACGTTTTTATCATAGAAATCGAATTTTTGTATTGTATACGTAAACTGAACGCACAATTTAATCTTGAGGTCAAGATTAAAGCAGAGTGGCAGGTGCGAGCAATATCCTATAGGCGAGAAAGTATTGAGTAACGGGAGTTTGATGCGTAGAGATAAAACCACAGTGTAGAAAATACGTTGTAAAGCTTGTTATATTTTCGTGAAACTAAACCAAGTGGTAGTTCATAACTACTCTCAAATTTTGAGCGACAACGATAGCAAATTTTCGCCATTCCGAAAAATTGAAAAGAACAAGTTTCGTGCAATAATTTCATTTAATTATAACTAGGAAACTAGTAAAACGCGACGCAAAAGTCGAACCAATTTCGTAAATACATAGATGCAAACATATTTACTTATATTGGTATTTATCTCGGTGATCTAATTGTTAATTAGAGGATGCGTGTAGATATTTATCGAGTAAATAGCGTGCCAGTTTCGCCGAGATAATTTTATTCAGGCTTGTTTGCACACAAATTCCACACCACCAACGGACACAGTTTGTTTTTAATATCGCACATGTAAATAACACAGTATGAAGTACGCACGTGTATGTACAGCATGGCCAACATGAAATCTATCAACAGACTTTTTTAAACTAATTCCGTCAGTCTTTTGTATGGCAGAACGTCAGCTGTTAGGATTTGCACCCACTAACTCTCTCCGATTCCATCAACTCCCTTCAACTCCACCACATTATCATTCTTCAGCAATCATTATTCACTTGTTTCATTCATTCAGTCGTTTCGTATTTCGTATTGTAAGCTTTCTAAACATTAAAAACAAAATACAACGCGCGGTTATTTGCAAATAGGTTCAGTTGTAACATATCTCCACGTTGAGGAACAATGTAAGCTGTAAATAAGAAAAAAAAACAGGCAAATATGCATTGTTAAAAGGACGTATTTTAACGGTGTTGATGGCGAGTACCGATTGCCGGAAATAAATCAAAAATCGCGAAACGGTTGCGATTTGACATGTTCGGCTCGACGATTTTGAAATTCGTTAAGTAACTTCATGCAAAATTACGATTCGTACAATTTCGAAAATACTAACTAGCTTTATTACGTGGTTTAGAAGTTTTACCCTTAACATTCACGTCGCTTTCTACTTGCTTACTATAAATAACAAAAGTATTGAGAAATTAACGTATTTACTAGAAATAAAAATAAATGCCATTTTCTTTTAGTAGATTATTAGATAGAACAAAACTAGATTGAAACTTAGTCCACTTGATTTTGCTGTATATTGAGAATGAGTATACTGAGAATTTAGTTAATTTCTTAAACAAAATTGCACCGGCCTAGCTCTTAATTAATGATAAGAAAAACCATAAATTATAACATATTATATTTACAAATTTTGAGAAATATTTAACATAAAACCAAGAAAATTACCTAGTGCTGTGTCTGTGTGAGTGTAATTTCTTTTATTCGATGATGGTTCTTCTTAACTCCTCTCTCCTCTCTTAACTTCTTTTCTCGATGCAGCTCTATTTTCTATGGATTCTCCCCTCTCTTAACTTCTTTTTCTGTGTGGCTCTATTTTCTATGGATTCTTCCCTTTTTAAATTCTTTCTTCTCCGGTGTGATGAGGTTCTTTTATTCATTTGTACTTCTTCTTAAAACCCTTTTATTCGAAATATATTTATCGACTTATCTATCTTGTCAATTATAGTTAAGCAAAACGAACTTTTTATTTATTTTTGGAAATCAGGACTACACTGCTTTATTTCTCCGTTGTCCATGAAACGAGAACTTTAATTCTTCTTGACTCCAGTTCATCCAGGAATGTCGTTGTTATAGAAACATGTATTGAATGTCGATGTATCCTAGGTTATTCATATCTTCTTCTTTCTTTGATGAATTCTTCTAAAGTATAAATGTTATATGCATGTGTCTGAATGTTTACAATACTTTTCTCTCTTTAATCGATGCTTTTCATAATAATTAATAATTTTATTTCTAGTTACATTTGTTTTTTCCATTAAACGTCTCTGGCTGGAGTTATAATAAGAAGCTAACACCCGTAGGGTAATAAAATGCTCAATAGGTGGTGGGCGTGGTGTCGAAAAGGTACAAATAGATATCCCCAATATTTACTGTAAATTTTGATATATTGAATTGTAATAAATGATAAATTTTCTAATGGTAAATAACCATTCGAGTATTACTATACTACAATATATTGACATTTCGTTTACATCTTCATCTTCTTCAACCTCAGTCCCGCTTTGTTGCGGCGTCGGCTCTTCTGGATCGGGCTCGCCATTTGTCCCGGTCAGGAGCTTGGTCCGGGTGGAGTCGAGCGGCAGTGAGATCTAAGTGCAACGTGTCCAGCCAGCGCTTCTTCGGTCGCCCTTTCTGCCTTCTGCCATCAATGTTGACGTTGACATTTCGTTTACATATCTCTGTTTAATCAGTAGACTTAATGCGCGACAGATTTTCGATTGATTAACAAACTCGCCGTTAAGGTTGTAAGGTACTTAACATTTTTATTGGTTCCAAAACTATTTTGAAAATTGTATATCCGAACATTAAAAGTAACGTGTGTAACGACAAAATACTAGTTTTTGCAATGTTAAGAGCTTCTACAGCTTCCATTTTTTTTTTCAATAATATGTGAAGAACCAGTAAGTTTACAGGCTCGAAATTTTGCGTGTCGTGTATTCGTTACTATAGCTACGACCTATCGACGAGCTTTTTGGTAAATTCCTTGTTTGTTGTTGAATTTAACCTCAATTAAGGAATAGAAAAATGACTATGGGTTTACGGTCTTTTTTTGACTTCAAGAAATCAACGATAACAAAGGAATTCACAAAAATGACCATTGCCAAGTCTTAACTGCCGTATCGAATATGTGGTATTCAAAATTTCAAGCCAGCAAACCTGCTGGTTCTTCACTTACTATTGATAAAAGATTAGGCCTTCCTGAGCTCTTAAAATTGTGAGCAACTAGTATTTTATCGTTATACATACATCTTTTAGAGGTAAAGTATACAGCTTTCGAAATAGTTTTCGAAGCAACCAAAAAAACAAAAAATTAACTTCCTTACCTTACAGCCTTAAAACTCGAGTGCCCGTATCGCATATTAGGCGTTCGATCTTCCCAACCGTTTCTATTTCTACCCATAAATTATAAGCAAACGTAATAGCAGCGGTATTAAAACGTTTCTATGCCCTTTCCTTCTTAAACTGCAAAAAATCAGTTCAGCAGTGAAAAGAAGAAACAATTGATTAAAGAAATTGGGTAAATAAAAGTGTAGTTTTAGAATCACTGAATTATGTCTCATCGAATGTTATTCAAGAGGAAGCCCATGAAAGTAAACAAAACACTATCAAAAGAAACACTTAACCGTGCTTGACTTATGGCCTGGATTTTACTAGCGTTTATATTTCTTTTTTAAATTATTTAAATTATCACCCGCATGATAAAACGAACACGAACCACTTGACCTTGCTCTCGATATGACCTGAATTTTACTAGCATTTACGTTTTTACGTCTAAAACATAAACATCCTACTTTTTCGCATACTGTTAGTGACTATCGACATGTTCTTTATGAAACGTGCGAAATTTAAAGAAAAACTAAGTAAAAACAAATTTAATTGCGGCTCTCCTGTAATAGTAGGAACACATCTCCCCCATACAAATTTTGTTTTACTGTGTTCGAACATTCTAGTTTTAGTTCAGTGCGGAAGTTATGTAAAGCGTAGTCCAATACCTAACCGTCTATAATAGACGTATTGATTAAATAAATAAATAAACCGAAAACTTACGCCCTCCCCCCTCTTCCGATCACTAAACCCACGCGGAAAACTCAACGTCCTAACCGCCAACTCGAAACGATACAGTTACTACTTCGACGAAAATTTATGCTTTTGTGTAACTGTATCGGTGCGTATTTGGCTCGACGATGCGAAAATCGTACGGTACGGTACGTACACGTAAAACCTTCTCCGACTCCGACGACAATCGAGAGTTACGTTCGTTCGCTATAATAATAGATTAATGAATTATTAATTAAAACATTCCGCGCGTATTACAGAGAGGGGAAAAGATCAAAGCGTTGGCATCGCTAATTTGTAGTTGGCCATGACGGCGGCGGCGACGACAACGACTACGGGTACGTGTGGTCTTTAGCCGCGCGTTTGTGTAACGTATATCGCCGAACGAACATTCCTGCATCCCAATTAAACGAAATAAAAACCGAAGAGTAAACCTATACGCGAGCGGTACGTTTTCCTGCGGTCTGAACGCTGGAAAACATAAAAGATACAACATCAAAACAATGGTGGAGCGCGGTTATGTTTTCCATACGATTTTATCGCGGTGACCTTTGCAGTTTAAAAAGAAAACGGAGAAACGAGGAGATAGCTGTTTGCGGTTGGGAATTGTTTGTTTGTGTTTTTAATAAAATGATAATTAACAATTAGTAGCAGAAAGAGTTTATTGTCTAGATCCATTCTTCATTTCTGATCGCACTCATGTTGCGTGGAGTGTATATTGTAGTATAGTAATACTCGAATGGTTAATTACCATTAGAAAATTCATTTATTACAATTCTATATATCAAAATTTACAGTTAATGTTGGGAATTGACATTCGGTTTATTTTGGGGTTTTATCTATAACTTTTCGACACCACGCTCACTAGCATTTGAGCATTTTATTACCCTACGGGTGTTAGCTTCTTATTTTAACTCCAGCCAGAGACGTTTAATGGGTGAAACAAATGTAACTAGAAATAAAATTATTAATTATTATGAAAAGCATCGATTAGAATAGAAAAGCATTGTAAATATTCAGGCACATACATATAACACTTTTACATTACAAGAATTCATTTAAAAAATGTTGGATATGAATAACCTAGGATACATCGACATTCAATACATATTTCTATAACAACGATATGCCTGGATGAACTGGAGTCAAGGAGAATTAAATTTTTCGTGTCGTGGACAACGGAGATATAATGCAGTAGTACTCCTGGTTTCCAAAAATAAATAAAAAGTTTGTTTGGTTAACGACGAAGGAAGTTGACAAGATAGATAAGTCAACAAATAAGTCTATAAATATATTTGGAATAAAAGGGTTTTAAGAAGAAGTACCAATGAATAGAAGAACCTCACCACACCGGAGAAGAATTTAAAAAAGGGAAGAATCCATAGAAAATAGAGTCACACAGAAAAAGAAGTTAAGAGAGGGGAGAATCCATAGAAAATAGGGCTGCATTGAGAAGGGAATTTAAGAGAGGAGACATAAAAAGAACCATCATCGAATAAATAATAATAAATAAAGAAATGAAAAGTTTGTTTGGTTAACGACGAAGAAAATTAACAAGGTAGATAAGTCAACAAAGAAGTCGATAAATATATTTGGAATAAAAGAGTATTAAGAAGAAGTAACATAATAATAAAAGAACCTCACCATACCGGAGAAGATAAAATCTAAGAAGGAGAAGAATCCATAGAAATTAAAGGTGCATCGAGAATAGAAGTTAAGAGAGGAGATATAGGAAGAACCATCTTCAAAAACGAAATTTTTCACTCACACACACACAACACTAGGTAATTATTTTGATTTTATGTTAAATATTTCTCAAAATTTATAAATATAATTTGTTATAATTTACGCTTTTTATATCATTAATTAAGAGTTAGGCCGGTGCAATTTTGTTTAAGAAATTAACTAAATTCTCAGTACAATATACATACTTCTTGTACTACCATCCTATTTTCCTATTGAAAACTTGTTTGAATTTCGAAGAAATGAATTTAATTCTCGTTACTTTTGAAGCGAATATCGTGTATGAAGGATGCGGAATAAGGCAACATAAAACAAAGGTTTATGCGTATGCACGTCCGCGTCGGCGGCGAAGAACCGCCCCGTCGTTATTCAGACGCAATTATTTAAGCATGTTCATAATTCATGGGCGCGTTGTCGAGTCGGCGTTTGGAGATTTGATATTTTAAAACTTTCATAGCTTCGCGCAGACGATGTTTTCATTTATTCCGTTATGTCGGCGTTTTATTGCGAAAGTTGGGCTGCGAATAGAAGTTTTCGCCGCGCAACGCCGGTGTGTTTCAATTATCGGTGGAGAATGGGCAAAATTCTATTCCGAAACGAAACAATTTATTCGGGTGATAAATAATGAAGTGGTTTGATGTTTCATAGATGAAATTGACGATTTACACCATCCATAATGAGATTGGATTCTTATTTTCTCGGCGAAAAAATGTGAAGAATTCAAGTAACTTAAAACACTGGATTGGTGATGTACACTACTGTCCATATTGGTTCGAACACTTGGTAAAATTTCGGCAAGTATTCTTACTGACTGAACTATTACTTAACAATGTAAATTACATTGTGATATTAAACTATTTACGAAGTTTCTAGTTCGCAAAAGAAAACAAATATCTTCAGAATTTCTGGGTAATAACATCATCAAATAATAATTAAAATTTACATTTTAACGGCACTTGTGGAACAAATTTACGATCCATTTATTATGTTTATTTCCGAGGTAGGAGTCTGAGTATGACTAATAAATAAGCTTAAGAAGTTTACATTACTCTGTCCTAACAGTGCTACATATTATAATCAATATTTTAGTTGTTCGACAAATGTGTTTGCGCGTGTATCGATACTAACTGTGTATTGAAGCCAATAGTTTTATTAAAAGTGTCTAAAATGTCTAGGGACAAGCCAACAAACCAAGAAAAACGTGCTATTATACTTGCTTTTTACCAGGAAGGCTATTCATTGCACCAGATTGCGAAAAAGGCGCATGTGAACAAGTCAATAGTAAGTGATGTCATTAGGGTATATCAACACAGGGGCAGTTGTCAAGCTAACGCACGTCCGGGTCCTCCGCGAATAACAACAAGAACGATGAGCGCATAAAATTGTTAAGCAAATGAGATAGAAAGTCAACAGCACCGGAAATTGCTGCACAAATAAACGGTGACCGTGAAACACCAATTTCTGTCACCATAGTAAAGCCGCTATTAAAAAGCTGCAAATCTTCATCGCCGCGTTGCTGTACGAAAACTTTTACTATGTCGAGGTAACAGGAAAAAATGGTTGCAGTAGGCTGAAACACATAGAAACTGAACGTTCGAAGATTTCAAATGAATTTTATGGACTGGTGAATCAAAGTTTGAAGTCTTTGCACAAGGTCGGCGTGTTTTCGTAAGAAGATCCAAGGCTGAAAGAATACTGCCGACTGTGAAGCAAGGAAGGGATTATGTGCTTGTTTGGGCTTGCTTTCCATACCTCGGGACTTTGCGAATTGAAGTCATTCTGAGGAAAGAAAATTATTTAAAAATGTTACAAGAAAATGCAATACCCTCAAGGTTGCCTTTAATTGGTAATAATTTTTTATTCATGCATGACAATAACCGCAAACATACGGCATCGATAGGCAGAAATTACTTAAATAACTAACAAAAGAATATTTTTAAAATGACGTGGCCAACGCAAAGTCTTACCATCAATCCGATTAAGCTGTTGTGGGATGAACTCGACAGAACAATTGACAAGTGGGCCAATGTGCAAAATACAGTGCTTGAAAAGTTAGTGAAACGCATCCCTAGAATTGTTAGTGTCACCCTTCGTGCAAATGGAGGCCTTTTCGACGAAAAGAACATTTAACAAATTTAATATTATACGTTCACAATTATTCCTATTTTTGTCGTATGTTATAAATATGTCTTAATAACAAAGATATTATTACATAAATTTCATTTTGTAGTTTAATCTAATATCAATATTCTACAATTTTGTAAATTTTAGTGTCCGAACTAATATGGCCGGTAGTGTACATAATACTGCCAACACTTAAAGCGTCTCCTATTTTGCCGCTGAATGTTGTTTTCAACGTACGTCACTGTACTGATGTTGATGTTGCGATTAGCTAGTGGTTGTTGAGTCTCCTTTAGCGTTAAGCCGGGATTTCGTTTAAACGAGAACAGTTCAAAAACAAATTTATATTGTATTTATGTATATTGTACTGAGAATTTGGATAATTATATTAACAAAATTGCACCGGCTTTACTTTAAATTAACGATATCATAAAAACATGAATTATAACAAATTGCATGTACAAGATTTTAGAAATATTTGACATAAATTGAATATAAATATCTATTGTGTTGTGCGTGTGTCGATATGTAATTGGATCCCCTCTTAAATTCTTTCTTCGGTGCAGCTCTATTTTCTATGGATTCCCTCTCTTAAATACTTTCTTCTTCGGTGTGGTGAAGCTCTTTTATTTAATGTTGCTTCCTTTAAAACCCTTTTGGTCCAAACATAGTTGAAATTTCTATTTCAATTCACTTTCAACGCAGTAAAAACGTACTTCGATGACTTTTCTGTCTTGTCATCACCGGTCGTCAACCAAACATACCCCTCATTTTTTTCGGAAACCAAGACTACACTACATTATTTCTCCGTTCTCCAGCTGTTTAATATTTACCATGGAAAACACTTCATCATGGCGTGATGTTGTTATAGAAATCTACATTGTTGATGCCATGAGGCATCCATGGTCTTTTATATCCAGTGGTTATTAGGAATCATTGTGATGTGAAAGTGTTGAATGTGTGTGTTTAAATGGTTAGATTGCATCTTTAATCGATGCTTTTCATAATAATTGATAATTTTATTTCTAGCTACATTTTTTTCTCCCATTAAACGTCTCTGGCTGGACTTAAAAGAGAAGCTAACACCCGCAGGGTAATAAAATGCTTAAAAGGTGGCGTGCGTGGTATCGAAAACGTATAAATAGAACCCAACACTAAACCAAATGTCATTTGAACATGAACATCCAAAACTCCAACATTTACTGTGAATTGTAATATAATGATCTGAAATTAAGGCTATTTTATTTAGTGGCAATTAACCATGTGAATATTATTATACTACAATATACAAGTCAATCGTGTGTATACTGTTATGATTTAGCTTAGGAAAAGAAATTAGAAAGGCTATATGTGAGGTTAAGAGAAACACGTCTACTTTACTCACGTACAACAAGCAGAAGTTAGGTATATTTACAATAATGGGCGAGATATAAAAGTGCCGGTAAAATAGGCATCTATGTACATCAGATGGTGCGGAATATGATATTTTAAAATATATAACATATACCTACAAGTCACTTTATTTTATCCTCATGCGTTGCACGTTTCGTATCACGGCTTGGTACATCGTCCGCATTATTTTGTTGATATTTTGCAACCCACTCCTAAACAAATACCTCTGACCTATGGATATACTTTACTCCTGCTTTGAAACACATATGCGGGCTTTTGAATATACCCGTTTATCCTGGAAGAAGGGATATTTTATGAGCTCTTTGCTCTTGCATTACTTGATGTATGTGAATTTGAACTTCTGATATCTGACACGATGCATATTTAATATGCGGTAAATATCAACATCATCGGCTTTTGCGTTTGCGGCAAAAATCTATTGTCCAAGAATATTTTGATTAGGAGAAGAACAAGAAAATCTTAATTGAATTCCTCGTGTTCTCACTTTCCACAAAAAGAACTTACAATCTATTGACTCATACCCGCATCCATCCAAATCCAAATCACCACACGAAACATCTCCGCCAATTAAATCCGAACGGATCAGACTATTTCGGTATTAAAAGTTTCGTTTTAGCTCGGCCCCAACTTCCCTGGCTTACAACGACGGTAGTTCGCATCGATCCCGTTCTTGCGGTTTCTAACTTTTAGACGGCAGGGCGAACGAAACGTTACAGGTTGATTGATCGCGACGTCCGAAAGAAAGTTCTTTGCCCGTCGTAATCCGGCTGTGCGTAGATAAAAGCCTACGGGAACCGGTCGGTATGCGTACGCACTGGCATGTGTAAGCAGATTCGAACGAATGTGCACGACATGCGGATACGTCGGCGGATTTTTTCCGGATACATCGGCCGGCTAGAACCGAGATCGTCTGGAATCCCGTGTGGAATCCGAAAAATGACATCAACATGATTCGGCGGTCGGCAGTTTTCTCGTCGTGTAAAATGTAAGCGATGTTGCTAGCAATTTATCGTAAAACTTTGCTACGGCTCATTGTCAGCGAAATAGAGTGAATTTAAGATGGTTTGCAAGCCACGTGTCTTTTCTCGTGCATACCATGCAGGAGTTAATTTAAACAGTCTGGGATGTATCATTAACAACTGTTGCTACTGCTGTAAATGTTCTTTTAAAAATTGTATCCAATTCTGAAGCAAAATCAATGAATTGTCGAAGACCTCCACGGTTCTCAAATTGCTGTTTCTCATCGTGCCACCTTAGTGATAATTCCAACTTTCCAGAAAATTTTATGCAATTAATTATTCTCCTTAACATAAATTTGTTCGACGTGCAGAAATTACGTGCATTTTTACCCTCTGATTTAAATGTTGAAGGTCTTTAGATCCTGTTACTGACCATGTTTTACTCCTTCAAGTAGTATAAAGAGCAATGGTATTTGACGTTTCACATTCAGAAATCTACGGAAATTTGTGATAAATTTCCTTCGAAAAAATGGCGTGTAAAAGCACTAGTACCGACCTTGTCTTGCTGGGTAAGACTTGGCACCAATGTACACTTATTTACTTTTGCCTTTTCTGCCATCAAACCCGTTTTAAAATGCAATTTCTGAATATTGTTTCTCCGCCACTTTTCGCACAAACAAGTTTACAATAATATGAAATAATCAATTAAATGTACAGTATAACTTCGCTAAACTGGACAGATAGGATTTTCCCCTGTCCGCATTAATGAATTTTATGGATTCTCGAAATATTTAAAACAAATATCTGCATACCTACACAAACAAATCAAGAAAGATATTTTTAATGAATTCTAATCATTTTTATAAACACAAACTAAACCATATTTATACAGAATCATTTGTCTTAAAATAAACACTTCGCGTTGTCTAAAGATTGCTTGGTGGCCTTTTGCTTCAATCTTCTTAACAAAACAACTTGTTTGGAATGTTTATGTAGTATTTTCTTCTGCCCATTGAATGCATTATGAAAATGATCGAACACCATCGCTGTACTTGATTGTATTACAAGAATCTTCTACAAATTCACATTCAGAATCGGTAATACTATTCAACTGATTATAGTCAGCCTTTGAGGCCTCCACAATTTAATCTTTCTATCTCCTCATTTTGCCCAGTTGCCCAATCAAAAACTTCCTCAGAACTAACACGTGGATCAATAGAATTGAACATTTCCATGATGGCTTTTAAATTTCTATTTGCTGATTTACATTCCCACTGTTTTTTCAACTGACCCAAACGAACTTCATCGTCTTTATCCCATTGTCCTGTTGGCCAGAGTAGCGTTCAACTTTTAATGATATTTTTTTCAGTGATAGCTTTCCATGATTCATGCAAGTTCATGACATCTCCCTTCTAGTTGTAGCACTTAAAAGTATTTGTTAAATCATCGTCTTGTGATATTAAGTATGTCAATATTTTTTTCTGTAAGCCACTTTAATATTTTGAATTAAATTTTGATTGGCTGTATTATGGCTGTACAATTGGGATGCTAAACACGTAACTTTGAAATTTCGATCAAAATTTAATATATCTTCTGCTGGATGTGATCTATTAAAAAAGATTACGTGTGTACTTAAACAATTTTTGAACCAGTCCATGAAAATTGCTTGAGTCATTCACCCTTTCTTGCTGGCTCTATACTCGACAGCAACATTAATGTTCTTAAAGCATCTGGAGTGGAGGGATTTGCCAACAACGAGTAGTGTAGCAGTAACTTGTGGGTGCTTGCCGTATTTGAACAATGCTTGAATGTGATTCTATCCTTAAAAATTTTCCTACCGAAAGCTCACTTTTCTCTTTCATGAACTCAAGTGGTAAAGAGTTCAAACACTTTCGTCAGCGTTACCTGGCTTTCTGATAGATTCATTTTGTTAACCAACTGTAGGAATTTTTCTTGCAATGGTGCCACCGCACATGTGTCACTAGCTACTTTTTCAAGCACAAACTTTTAAAAACCGAATTCCATGCCTCTTTTAAATTTATCCAACCAACCGGAGCTTGTTAAGAAATGATCTTTCCTATTTATTTCTCTATAAAGAATCCGTAAAATTTCCGATTTTCTCTGTTGCAAGAACCACGTATACCACCTTAGGATGATCGCCTTGAGGAATAACTTTTTGGAACCATATAAAAGCCCTGTTTTATTTTTCTTTAAATTGATAACTCATAAAACTGTACATATGTACATACATACCTGATCCTTGAAAGGTAGTTGAAATAAACTGTCTAATTTTATTTTTCCTTTGTTTTATATCATATACTGTTGATTTCGGCTCTTTAAATTTTTTGGCGACAAAACAAATGCTTTTCCCACTCTCAAGAACATCTAAAATTTTGCACTTCTCTTTAACGCTTTCGGGACGGAGTTCTATTTTTAAAATGGATATACTTTTAATGGAAATTTTTTATATTCGTAGATATATGGAAAACAAAATATGTTCTGCATACTCAGAAATCCTGAAATCCTTTTTTATCCTGGGGCATATAATCCCAGTAAGGATTTTTCATGGGACATAAAATCCCAATAATTGTTTTGGTAGGCGATTCTAATTCAAAAAAATAAATAAAATTAATTAATTAAAAGTTTGGCAGATTTCAAAGAAAATTCACGTTTATTTGTCTTATTTATTGTTTAGTACCATAGTTGTAGTATAATTAGCGTTCTATTTTTTGTGAAAGGGTCCAAAACACTTGTAACATAAAGCGTTGTTACAGTCCGAACATAGCATCTTTGTGCGCCTTTCGATGCCAAGCGAAGTACAGCGGACGCAGCGACAACGTTTCTCTTGCTCTACTGGCAAGTGATTACCAACACTCAGGCCATAAGTTTTTGGACATTTGGGAGTTCTTCCCCCTGTCGACGTGGCACTGTTGCCCGTCTTGCATTTCCTTCATAAATCATACCTTCAGCAACAGGGACCAGAAAGACTTTCAATGAACATCGTTGTTTCTTGCATTTGGAGTATATAATCCACGAATTTACCACGCTAGCCATCAGCAGTTTGAAGAATACTTTCTTCCACCATTTTTGGGACTTGCGATTGAAATCATAAACGGTCGTCTTCTGGTCGGCTAAGTCGACACCTCCCATAATTCTATTGTAGTCGCTAATACTTTCAGGGGACTTAATTTTCTTCCTCGAGCCGTCCTTTTGCTTTGTGTCAATATCTACAAGCAATGGCGCATGTCAATTAGAAGCTAAAAGGACTTCTTTTGAGTCCATCCATCGAGCTGCTAAAATACCACCGGAGTTAGTTCGAAATTGGCTTTCTCCTCTGTTCAGCTTTCCGATAAATTTAGGGGTATTTTTTCGGTTTTGCATATATGTTCCAAGTGCGGGATATTCGATAGTTTCCAATAAATTTATCGACGTAAAGAAACGGTCAAAGGCCAAATATACATCCTTCTCACGAATACAAGAAACCAATTTCGAAACTACTTTTTCTCCAAGAGTGGCGACCTTGGACTGAACAGCACTTTCTTCTTCTCCGGTATAAACGTTGAAATCGTAAGTGTACCCAGTCTTTGAGTCACATCGGATCCAAATTTTTATTCCACGTTTCACTGGTTTCATGGGTATATATTGTTTCATGCTTGACCTGCCTTTGAATTTGACCATGCACTCATCAATAGATTGGAAAGAACTCTCACTACGAGCAGCTGCAAATGTATATTTTAGGCAGCGCACAACATCAAAGATGTAATAGTCTTTGGGCTTCTCGTAGTCATTGAAATATAATTTTGATTCCAATAATAAAAAGCGATCTCGTGATATACAGTTTTTTATAACTAAATTACCCATTGATGGATTTTTGCTCCAATAATTCTTCAGAGACGGCAACTTGTTATAATGCATGATCAATGAAACGGAAACAAATACAAGGATTTCATTATGATCAGTTAAGTTTCGCTTTGACTGCGCTCGACGATTCAAAGCTATCAAACGCTGATTAGTGCATTCCGCAATTCGAATGCACAAACTGTAAGGAAATATATTTGAAAACACTTTGAACTGGTTGCAGTCCTTAGCAAGATCATAAGAATTTTGCAGTCTAGTTCAGTCGGGAATTTGTATTTAGGTTGGAAGTCCTGGCAGCCATCGTGGGTAACATTTACCCAGTGAACAACTAGATCTGACTCCTCATTTGTTTCGTCGATATCAACAGGCACTTTTAGATTATAGCCAGTTTCTGAGGCACTTTCCGTCTCATCGGAACTGTCAGCCGAATATTCACTTCCAAAGTCCTCAAAATCGCCATCAGAGTCTGACTCTTCACATACAATACGTTGTACTTCTTCAAGAGTTAGTTTCCTTTTTGCCATCTAAAATGTGTATTGGGACAATTAATCCCACGTAAAATGCTTACCATTGGGACTATATATCCCAATGGTATCAAATCTGCCACAACTTACCTTCTGTTATTATGAAACACCACCAACTAATTTATTTCAATAAACCAAAGGCTTTTTTATCGAAAACAATACAATTTCAGTATATTATCCTGCTTGTGCAGCCGCTTTCAGCAAATCATCGACGCAAACTGCTTAAATTTCAAAGATGTTCTAATATTCATTGTCAAGTAGAATAAATAAGCTCACATGTACCGTTATGTTTTTATTTACATTTCATAACTAACACTTAAATCTGTTTTTGGCACTATTTAGATAAGAAATCGTATTGAAAATGAAGAAAAAACGAAAGTTTGAAAATTAACGGGACGTATAATCCCAGTAGTCCCGAAAGGGTTAAGAGTAAGTGTTTTATGGCGTCGCATCATTTTAACTAAAAACTGTATATGTACATACATACATAAATTTACTAGCGTGCACAAACTGAGAATGGGGTCACGCAGAAAGCGTAGGCGCAAGGCATTTAAGGTAGAAAATGAGGGGATTCCCTGAAATTTATTGACGGTTGGGGCACGTATGCATTTATATGTAGGTATGTACTAATTTACACGATTTTAAATGCGTCCGGATTATAGCTGTAAATGACACAAAACTGAAGAAGGAATTATTGAAGTGTCCGAGTTAATGCGTCTCCGGTTTACCGAAGTTATACTGTATATATATATATATCTATATCTCTAATATATATATATATAGATATGTGTTTTGTGATCTTGTAGTTATCTTGTTAGACATGTTGTCTATCACTAACACATCAATCAAACAACAATAAAAAAAGCTATTGACTCCAGTATTGTTGTTTGATTGACCTGTTAATAATATGAAACACAAGAAAGTAGATTAAGAACGCGCGAAAACATAAATTAACCAGCGCTATCTCTATTTGAGCCTCTTTCCTCCCTTACGTTACGTTCAGCTAAAGATCGGGTCATATCACTACAACTACTACTAACGTGTTATATTCCGGTTCCGTTCAATAGAATCCAATCTAATATATCTACTTTACGTGCAGCCGTCGAATTCGAATATAGGAGTATTAATTTGGGAAATTATATATTTTCTAATGCCGATGGTTGGGAGGCTCCGGCACCTGAGCCTCTAATGAGAGGTCACCCTTATTCAACGCAGTGTTTAATTACATTTTCAAAGTTGTAAGAATTATCACTAGTTTCCTCAAAAATAAAACTACTAAAGTTCTTTCTTAGAAGTTTATATCAGTGCATAAAACTTACATAGAGAGTATCAAATTTCCAACATCGATTGACTAAGTTTTCAAACTGACACCTGTACATCAATCTATATATAACACCATTTTAATTTGCGTAATTTTCTTTTTCAAAGAACTCAATCGTAAATCTTACGAAATTAAACATTTAGCACTTAAGCGTTAAGTGTCTGTCATACGCGCCAGAAGGCAAAACCGGTTTCTACAATCGCAGGAGCAGCACCGTCAATGCCAAATCGAAAAATTCGCGTAAGATTTAAAAATAAAAGCTCCATCAGTATGCCAGTTATTTCAAACGCGTTATCTGTATTAACCTTTACATCATTCGCGATCACAACAGCGTGATATACGATCATTATAAATTATCGGTACGTTCAACTCGGCCCGCTTAAGAGGAAAAAACTTCGGAGACCTCCTCTATTATGGAGCACTATCTCATTACAAGCTCCACGCTCGCTCGCTCGCCATTAATAAATTATTACATACCGCATAGAAGCATGCACTCGTAATAGTATTAGTAGTATGTAGGTAGATAGGTAGAAGTAGGATGATCGTCGTTAGAACGGCCAACGGAATCACCTAAACAAGCGATAAACCAATCAGAAACTGGAAGTTCGCCGATATAACCGACGGTGCGAGCAATATCGCGATTGCAACATAAATCAAAGTTGCGAGGCGAGTAGTAAGTAGCTGAGGTCGGCGCGTCCATCAATAATAACTGGCGTTTTCCCCGTCATAATACGCTTTATATAATTCAGTGCAGCGATTTCGACGGAAAAGCTCCGGGATAAACTCGCCGAGACGTGCGCGTCTTCTTGCGTTTCGCGAACGAGATGGGAAAGGATGAAATATCGAGATACGGACGGACGTTAGAAAGTTGGAAAATGCATTTCCGAAGTGCGCGTCCGTAGATTCGATAAGACGCTTCTTGCCGTTTTTATTTCTCGAATTTGTTGCGCGAGATGTAATCGGAAGTTTGAAATGTTTTTAAATCCTAACGAATAAAAGTTCTGAAGTTATTAACTAATAGGGGAACATTCCCGGGTGCCACTCCCTCCCCCACACCTAGACTTGAATGAAACTTGGGTCGGTTTGTACACCCCCATCCGGGACCCCATGAAGTGTTGTAAATCGTCGTTTTCCGTTTCTGCCGAGTCCCACATTTAGGGGTAAAAATCGCCTTGGAAATTTCGACGATTTTCAATTATTCGCCATGTACACTGTTAGGTATTATGAGCTTTAATCGCAGAGTAAATTGGAAACCGTTGGCAACTAATATTCAATGCGTATCTCGGACTGGAAACAGTTGCAAATTTGTCCTAAATGTAATGCTCTACGAACACAAAAGAGAAGAAGGAATGCATAATGTGTCCTGAAGGTGGCGCAAAACTCAAAGTTTTTATGGGACTTTTAAAATAATCTAAATGTAGTAAGACAGTGGACAAAAAAGAAACAAAAAACGACACATTCACAATTGAATACCGACAACGTACAGATGTAGAACAGATCATGATTAACAAGGAATCTGTGAATCTACCTTAACAAATTTGGCGCTGGCCATTGCGCATGTCTCAAACTAAAAGTTTTCAATTCTGTAAGAAATTATTCTGACGGTTTGCCAACCGGTTGGAAATTAGATAAAATTCACTCTGCAAACGCCGGATTTTTAGTCATCAGCCAGAATTGTTACTCTACGAACACAAATATATAAATACGCATCCGTCTGACGGTTATTGATAGTTGCTGATTGCTCTACGAACAAACCTATGAAAAAGAAGTATTATTATAGTACAGTTTCGGTAATCCGAATACCGGATGCCCTTGTAATCCTGATAAAATTCCTAAATGTAAAATATATATTTTATTTATCTTGTAATCCGGACGGACCAAAGATTCGCAAATCCGAATCGTATGTTGTGTAATGCCAATGCATATTTTTCGCCGTGTATGAATATGTAGCACGGAGAATCCCCGAATGCGTGTGAAATGTAAACAAGGAAGATTTTCGATTAGTTGCACATCAAAATGGGACGAATAAATGGTCACACAACACGCAAAACAGGGTATATTACTAAAATTGGCATCAGTGGAAAAGGGTTAGAAGAAAAATATGGTATCCGTACGTCCAGAATTTCCGATATTAAAAATATAAATAAACAAAGAAAAATTAGAGGTGGTATGTACTTTGTTTTTCATAAATCGATAATATTTACAATAGTTTTTTATTTGAAGTTAGACTATAAATTGTGCCGCAACACCAATTCGTAGGATAATTTTGCGAGAACCAGAGGCAATAAAAATGGAGAGCGAATTGTATAAATGGCTTCTGCTGTAACGAGAAAGGCACAACGAATATTTTAAGAGAAAATGCTATTCAAATTTACTTCAAATGTTACAAAAATAAAAAGTTTACTGCAAGCAGAGGAAGAGTCAAAAGATTTAAAAGATAAAAAGCAGGGACGTAACAATTATAAGATAAACGACAATAAAGTCATTTATATTGATGAATTTATAAAATCGTTATAATTAACCATTTTGATAAGATATATATTATTTTAGTTATCGTAACCAATTAAAGTGTGAAATATTTTTTTTTGGTTATAAGTAACAATTATATCAACAAAAAATTGTTGGTTTCAGATAACCATTATATCAACCAAAAAGACTTTTTGGTTAGAAATAACCATTACAAAAAAATTCTTTTTCTCTTGTTATCAGGGATGAAATTGATAATAAAAATTTAATCACAAGGTTTTAGTGGGAATATTTCTCTCATTTAAAATGTTGAATAAGGATTTCTAAATCCATTAAAATCGTTATTAAAATTGCAATTGACTGTATGTAACCTTTATTAGGTTTTATGTAATGATTTTAAAATATAAAAATATACACCGCCTTCAGCTATGCTAATTTTTGCTACTACCGCCACAGATTTGTTGTGTATCTTGTTCATGTGTTATTGCTGCATTAAATTTATGGCTCATTTGTTGTTCTGTTTGTTAAAATTTTTGTTTTTTTATTTTGTGAGGATTTTTGATATTGTTTGGTATATTTTGTTTTTTCATAGCTGTTTTTATGTTCATTCATTTAAAAAAGTTTTGTTTTTTTTTCATCCCTGATAACAAAAAAGAATTTTTTTTTTTGTAATGGTTATTTCTAACCAAAAAATCTTTTTGGTTGATATAATGGTTATCTGAAACCAAAAAATTATTTTGGGTGGGATAATTGTTACTGATAAAAAAAAAAATTTCTCACTTTAATTGGTTACGATAACCAAAATAATATATTTGCAACGATAATGGTTAAAAATTCTCAATATTAAATAAAATGAATTTTCTTGTAACCTTTTATCTGAAATAAAGAAATAACAATTATATTTGGTCCCTGATAAAAAGACCTAAATTTGACAATTTATTCTTAGAGTATGACAAATGGAATAGAAGTTCTTTTCGGAGGGTTTGTTTAACGTATATTGAAGTACATTTTCATACAAAATGGCGGCGACGGAGCCCGTCGTCCTCGAGAACTGTGTTTCCAAAAACACCGCCACGGGAGCACGGATTTCTCGGCCTGTATGAGTCCCGGAACAAAAAGTCAAAAAAAATGTATAATCTATGTATATACAAATGGCTTTGGAAATACACAGGGCTCCTTTTTAAATCAATTTTTGTGGAAGTGGCGCACTTTGTAAGAAATTAATCGATTGTTTGCCCTAAAAATGAGCATTAAAAAAAGTTTACATTCAATCGAAAAACTGCTATGTACTTCCAAACAGAATATTGTCGTGAAGCTACTGTAAAAAGTTCAAATCGATTCATGTAATAAAGTTTTGTGGACACTTTAATCCTTGAAATTTTTGTTTGCAAAATCGATAATTGTACCTTTTCACATTTTTTTCCACTATAAATCAAATGGCATATTGCTTTTATGGCCATAAAGTATCGGTAAAGCCAAAAAGGAATTGTATTTTTGCAAACCCTAGAGTGGTTTTACGCCTTAAAAATAGATGTGGTATTCCTCAATTGAAAGTGATTGGAGAAGAAACTGTTTCATCTGTCGTGCAACCTTTTCTATAAAAACTCATCGAAAAAATGAATGAGTGAAATATACAATGCGACTGAGTCTGCAGTGTTCTGGAAACTACATACTTCCTTATCGGACATAGGTGATTGCCTCAGGGTGGAAAGCTTTGAAAGAGAGAGAGAGCGTATCTCTTTTTGCTCGTACAAACGGCGATGGCACACATAAACTTAAAATGATGGTTATTTGAAAAACAATAGATCCCGGAGCTTTTAAGTACTGCGTTGGTCTTCCAGTTAAATGCTACTCAACAGGACATGCTTGGATGATCTCCGCTCTTTTCATAAAATGATTTCACGAGTCGTTTGTAATACAAGTGAGGAAATTTCAAGTAGAGAATAATTTTAAGGGAAAATCGACAACTTCCAAGCTAATATTTTCAGTTTTTGAAAACCAAGTCGGTGATGCGAAAACTATTTTCCTTTAAGGTAACGTACCCTTTTTGTTCATAACATGTCAAAATGCTACTAATAAAAGGGGTTCAGTTGTTCTATAGCAAGGCTTACTGGACCAATAAAAAGAGAAAGAAAGGGAGAAAGAAAGGAAGAAAGGAAGAAAGGAAGAAAGAAAGAAAGAAAGAAAGAAAGAAAGAAAGAAAGAAAGAGAAAGAAAGAAAGAAGGGTGCATTCGCCAAACCAAATTATTCGAATTTTTAAGGCAAATTTTGGGTTTATATTCTATTGTTTATCTTGAAAGGATTTGTTTAGTTTTTCTTAAAAATTTGTATATTATTTGTTATAATAAATGTATAATGTAGTATATTAATATTCACAGTAAATGTTGGAGTTTTCGATGTTCACGTTCAAATGACATTTGGTTTAGTTTTGGGTTCTATTTATACCTTTTCGATACAACGCACGCCACCTTTTAAGCATTTTATTACCCTGCGGGTATTAGCTTCTCTTTTAAGTCCAGCCAGAGACGTTTAATGGGAGAAAAAATGTAACTAGAAATAAAATTATCAATTATTATGAAAAGCATCGATTAAAGATGCAGTCTAACCATTTAAACACACACACATTCAACACTTTCACATCACAATGATTCCTAATAACTACTGGATATAAAAAACCATGGATACCTCATGGCATCAACAATGTAGATTTCTATAAGAACATCACGCCATGATGAAGTGTTTTCCATGGCAAATATTAAACAGCTGGAGAACGGAGAAATAACTGTAGTGTAGTCTTGGTTTCCGAAAAAAATGAGGGGTATGTTTGGTTGACGACCGGTGATGACAAGACAGAAAAGTCATCGAAGTACGTTTTTACTGCGTTGAAGGTGAATTGAAATAGAAATTTCAACTATGTTTGGACCAAAAGGGTTTTAAAGGAAGCAACACTAAATAAAAGAGCTTCACCACACCGAAGAAGAAAGTATTTAAGAGAGGGAATCCATAGAAAATAGAGCTGCACCGAATTTAAGAGGGGATCCAATTACATACCGACACACGCACAACACAATAGATATTTATATTCAATTTATGTCAAATATTTCTAAAATCTTGTAAATGCAATTTGTTATAATTCATGTTTTTATGATATCGTTAATTAAGAGCTAAGCCAATACAATCTTGTTAATATAATTATCCAAATTGTCAGTACAATAAGCCTTTACGTATAAGGCTTTTCCTTAATTATTTTAATATTACTTCAGTAATCCGGATGTTTCAATAAACCGGATTGAGCCAGTTTCAATGGATTCGAATCAGGGTAAATTTGCCGTATCACGAAATTCTCTTTTAATAAGTCTATCAAATTGCGGTAAATTTTGTGCATATCTGCGAGAATTCGTAACGTAACAGACTGCTAAAGTGATCTGTAAAATCAGCTATTTAGAAACCTATGTTACAAGGACAACGCATGTTTTCCGATTATCGTGTACGACCAGGCCTTCAGCAGAAATCCTCAATGGGCATAAAGCGAAGCTATCATCACAAACCTGCCGCAGAATGTTTAGCAGGTTTAGCACATACGGGCGATTTGCCCTTTATATTTCCGACTTTCACGCAAGTCGAACGGTACTACAAACTTCGCGTAATTTACTTTTATTATCGAAAAACAAAATACAAGCTGCGTTTCAGGAGGGCGTTTTGACGATGCGGAAAACTCGTTCGGCCCGTTACTTCAACTCTCTTTATCGAAGTCCACTCTTTTTGGCCGGCAACGCCTTTCTCACAAATACACTTTTCAAGTTTGAAGCGATTTCGTTTCATCTATTGCCACGTATTTGCGTTTCCTCAAATTCAGCAGTAAAGAGGATGGTCTGATCAGTAGGGACAAGGACTCCATTCGCATCGTATTTAAAAAAGGAATAATGAATATGCGCTGGCAATAGGAAATTATTCTTCCGCGTCTAGTTACAAGTAAAGACATACACAACATCGAAAAATCCGGACTTCAGTCCGTTCGCGCAGCAAGAACACAATGCATTTGCATATCGCATCGTCGTCTCTACCTCTACCAGGGTTCTCTCGTCTCGGCCATTGTTCGATATTCAACTGCAGTTTTCCCCATTGTTCCCTCGACTAATCGAACCGGAGTACGAGAACGAGAACGCCACTACATCCCTTCCTCTCGATTATAAAAGCATGCAGTCTCCGAAGCAGTCGTTGTCTAAGTCGTGTATAATTGTTATCATGCTGACTTAATTACGGAAAACGACGTGCCACTTATATGCACCGCTGTAATACTTGGAGAATCTATTCCTCGAAGAGAGAGATCCGCTCGGTCGCGAGGTTCGCGCGAGAAGAGAAATTGTGCCACTCGTATTAAGCGTTCGAGTCATAAATATTCAATAGTGGCCGTCGAGCGTCGGTTTCTAAGCCGGGCACGGCTTCTTCGGTGTCGTTTGCTCGGTTTTTGCCGTCATTTGTTACATGCCGGGATCTCTTATAAACAAACGACCGAAACTAATTCTATAACGAATGAATAGGAAATGAGGACAAGGTAGGTCTTGAAGTGCCACAACATATATTATGCATAATTCGCGAATGCAACAAGTGAGCTCGGCGCGTACTACATACGAAGGAGATAAATTATTAAGTTCGTGTGATTAAAGAAGAAAAATCAACTCGAGAATTAGCCGGGATTCCTGTTGAGAGAAGTAGAATTTGTTGAAAAACTTTTGAAATTAAGGAAGTCGAGAAGCCCATGGTTTCGAAGGAATTTCACTTAACACTTTCTCCGCACGATAATAACAGCTTACTTGCAAAAACGTACACTTAGAATGCGTCCAAACTGATATAAATTATAAATTACAAAATTTTGATCTTCTCTTGCCATCCGTAGACGTACGTTTCGCGGTTATACCGCTCGTCAGTACGGCTTTGCAAGAGCTGTAATTTCGTATACAAATTTTATGTATATATCGTCTGAACATTGATGTTTGTACATGTTCCTCTCACATGTACAAACATCAATAAATTATAAAGAAATTAAAGATATCAAGTTGGTGAAAAATGCTTGACAATTTGCACACATGTAAAGTTCGTTTTGATGATGGTTATTTAAAGGTATTGAGAGCTCACAGGATGTCTAAACGTCTTTCATCCGAAGAAATCAGGAATCAGGAATTCAGGCGCCCAAAGTTCTACTGAGGAAAACTGTCTCCGCTATCGCAGCTATTGTGATCATCATGGTCATCATCATCCGTCTTCGAAGTCATAGCCATCGTGAATGTTCATCATTATCCGTCCCCGCCGTCACAGCCATCGCGAATGCTCATCATCGGTCTTCGCCACATCTCTCCTCATTGGAAGTGCGTCGACAGAGTCGTCATTAGCCTGGGCAAACGGCGGTAACAGCGTACAATTACGAAATAAGTTACGACAACATCGCCGATTCCCCACTCTAGTCAATACTAAATCGATGCTGTATACGAGTAGTTTTGTGTATGTAGGCTGTCGTAACTTATTTCGTAATTACCGCTGTTTCTGGCTCCACAACAACCGACCCATCAGTTTTTCTCAATCCTTGCAAAAGTATCAGAGCAATTACCACACCACCGACCCGTCCAGAAGATAGATTCCAAGGATACTATCTCCAACTCCCACTCCGGATTCAGGCAAGGTCTAGACCCTCTAGACATTTTTCTTCAAATTCTCCGCTTCGTTCGAATACGTTACGGGTGAGGTTAACAACTGCGAATGCACGCATGTTTGGAAGTCACAATCCCGGTTTGGAGTATGGGTAATACCCAAAATTCGCGCTACATCCGTCGCTTTTAGTCATTAAAACAGATACTTAGGTACAGCCGGTAAACAGGTAGCTGTAGGTAGTGGCTGAAATTGTCGTTTTTGGTCGGAACGTGTCGTTGTTGGACCATAAACAGGTAACTCTAGGTAGTGCTGATAACAGGAAACTGTAGGTAAGGCCTAAAGCGTATTACGCATGACGTCACTAGAAGCAACGTCCTCTGATCGAAAACGACCGGCGCAGAATTCTTCGTGAAATTCGTGGAACGTCGACAACAGCAGCTGACATAAAATCTAACAAAATCTTTACAGTTGCCAGTCACTGTTAGAGTGAACAACAAATTCTGCAATCTGGTGAGAATCTAATTTACACGAAAAGATTCAAAAGAAACCGCCACTATTACGTCAGCATAAAGAAGCTCCTCTACGGTTTGCACGGCAACACACGAGTGGGGGCCGAGAATGGTCAAAAGTAATAATTAGCGACGAAAAGAGTCCAATTGAGATGGTCCTGGTGGGTTTTCTTTCTACTTGCATGATTTTCGAAAGGCAAAAGTAGTCAAAATGACGCGCAATTTTTGGGGGTGGTAGTTGCGGGAGAGGGGGTGGGGTAACTAGTGATATGGGCTGCATTTTCGCCCTACGCAAAGTAAAAAATTGCATGGATAAAACATGGAATAAATATCGAAAGTTGGATTGAAATTTCAAAGGGCGCTTTGGTGCCGATGATTGAAGAGATTATGTCAGAAGATTGCATTTTTCAACAGGATAATGCGGCCATTCGCACCGCGCGAGTCGTAAGAAACTGGTTTTCTAGAAAGGCAATACCTGTACTAACTTGGCCAGCAAGCAGTTCTGATCTTAACCCCATTGAAAATGTATGGGGACCCTTTGCTCATCCAGTGTATCAAGGCGAAAAACCATACCACAGCGTTAAGAAATGCTATTCGTGACGCTTGGAACAATTTTTCTCCACAGCAGCTGCAAACTTCAATAGATTCCATGCCCAATGGGTTGGTCGAAGTTATTCGCAGTAAATGTAATCTTCTTAACGGGACGCATAATTAGGTACCTTTCTGAAAAAAACCAGCTGAAATTATTAATCAAGAACTAAGTGAGTCGCCGATGGTGTTGAACTCGATTAACACCAAAGATGTTTCCAATCTTTGCAAGTGTTTATACCGTAATCGTAGATCTAAGTTTCCACAATTACCAGCAAACATTATTGAGACGCAGATAACACTGGGCACATTCAACCCACATACATGTAACCAAGAAAATTTTTTGATAGCAAATTGCTGTGAAAGTAATATTGTCATATTTTCGTGTGTTAACAACTTGAAATTTTTAAGTTCCTGTTCGACACTGTACGTGGATGGCACTTTTGATTATGCACTTAAACACTTTGTGCAAATGTTCACCATACGTGACACAAAAACGCTCATTATGTGCCTTTAGTGTTTTGTTCCTTGCTAAGCAAAGGCAAAGAGTCGTATTCGAAAACAACTAACATAATTAACGAAAAATGTATAATGCTTCATCTGAATTATGAACCACATGAAGTAGTTGTTGATTTGGAGGAATTAATTCACGAAGCTGTAAAGGAAATGTGGCCAAATGTGAAACTAGTTGCCTGCAGATTCCATTTATCTCAATCCTGAATTAGAAAAATAAAAAATTGGGACTTATTTCTGAATATATGGATCAGAACTCAGAACTCACTTTTTGAATTTGATTTTCGGTATAGAATTTCGCCTGGTTTTATTACATTATATAAGTTTTATTACGTTTTATCGTGTTTTTAATGTTGTTATGATGTTTAGTTCCTACTCATGATTTGCGAATACATCTAATGCTTTATTTGCCTGACAACCGCTTTAAAACAACAAATTTAGCATAAAATAAGTGTGGCCTTAATGGAATTTCGTCGACTGTAGTCAAGCACGAGAGTGTAAGAAATAGAGAGGGGCACAAAAAGAAATTAACTTCTGTCAATAATCCCTCATCTTGCACCCAATTCTAATTCCAGTCCCTTCCATCAACCTGACCACTGACCGAAATCGATGCGAATCTAATTTTACGACCGACCGTCCCCAAAAAACCGCGTTCTATGCGAGTCGAGTCGGTTCATCGTCGGACACAAAAAGGACGAGATAAATTCGTAGGGTCGAAGTTATTACGGCGAGAAGCGGCCGCCAAATTGAGCTCGTTCATCGCGGATTGTCGCCTCGGACAGTAGCAGAATAGTGGCACTTCATCAAAGTCGACGGCGGCGATTGTTCCGCTACTAACCGGAAGTCCCCGGACGATGTACGGTCCTCGAAACGGGGAAGGAAACGCTCGCGTCTTAATCATCGGACATTGCCGCGGTTGATCAGCGACCGACGACGGTCGGTATCGCCCGCGCGTCTCCTTTCTTTATTAATCACTCCTTTCTCATTGTGTGTGGCTGGGCGTATGCGTGTGTGGTATTCTTTGTTGTGCAAGAAGAAGTCGAGATACGCACGGTTCAATGCCGATCTCGATAGGCTGTAATTTTCCGCGCGACTTCGACGTCGTTTACGAACGAGGGCGTACGAGTAATTGGACTTCGATCTATGTTGGAGGTTACGTAGCAACAAATATTGAATTAAAATGCTTTTATGGAGTGCGAAATGGGACAACGAGAAATATCTGCTTTTGGCGTTGCGGGCATTGCGGGTTTGGTCCTTTAATTTTGGTTGGAGTAATACTTAAATTGGAATTTTAAGGTTTCGTTTCAACTTCAGTTCTGAAACAATGATATCCAAAGTTTCGAGGCCACTTTCCAACTTACACTACCGGCCATAAGTATTTAGCCACATACGTTTTTCTTAGAATCCTAAAATAAAATCGCATTTGAATAGTGGATAAATGATTTAATGATATATACTAATTATTTACCTATTAATACGTCCATAAAAACATGCATACTAACATGTTATATAAATTGCATGTCAAATATTAGATATAGCCAATATAGCCGCCTTTCGCATTTATCACTGCAGCGCACAATCGCGGCATTCTAGCAATTAATTTTGCCAGAATACAAACGATAAATTATTCCAATGTTCTTGGAGAAGTGTCCATAATGCGGGGGAAGATGTTGGAGCGTTTTCTTTAACTCACCTATCCAATTCTTCCCATAATAATTCAATTTGATTCAAGTCGGGTGATTGGGGAGATCATTCCATTACTGTGAGGGTGGTGCCCTCCTCTTCTTTTTGTTGTAAATAATCCTGGCATATTCTAGCTTTATGCTTCGGATCATTATCCTGCTGAAATGTGAAATTTTATCCGAATAAGCGCAATCCTGATGACACCACATTATTTTCTAAAATAGCCTTATACCGCTCCTTTCCAAGAATGCCGTCTATTTTTACTAGGTCTCCGACAGTAGCACCTGCAAAGCACCCCCAAATCATCACCGAACCTCCTCCGTGTTTGACGGTCGGCACAATGCATTGACTAGACACCCTTTCTCCCAGCGACGTCCGAACAAAAACACGTCTGCGTGAGCCATAAATTTCGAACTTGGACTCGTCACTCCACAGCACTTATTCCAATCTTCAATGGTCCAATTATGGTGTGCTAGTGCCCACTGATAGCGCTTCTGCTTGTTTTGTTTTCGTACTAAAGGTCTTTTTCCGCTATTCGTCCGTAGAGTCCAGCTTTGCGTAAGCGCCGTTTCACTGTAGTCACACTATTCGGTTTCGTGCGTCCCTTGTTCACTTCCGCTGCTATTTCCGATGCTGTATTTCGTCGATTTCGTTTACTTATTCTTACGATTCGACGATCCTCTGCTGGCATCGTTATTCTTTGTCGTCCACTCCTCTTTTTGTTTATTAAACTGCCGCTACTGGCAAATTTGTTGACATTGTAGTCCACTGTTTGCCTACTAATATTCAATTCGCGTGCAATTGTGCGGTTGCTCTTTCCAGTTTTGTGATAGGCAACAATTAAAGCACCCACTTCTACAGACAACTCTTTTGTTTTCGGCACTTTAACATGAATAGCACTAAAAAGGGAATGCACAAATCACAACTCGATTTTATGTGTTTTCACACCAACAGTAAATTTTCAACTAATGTAAATTACTTTGATATGGTATAAGGAACCCTCTATTACAAAATATAATTGAAAACTAAATTATATTGCACCAAAATTCCAAGAAAAAGCCCATTGACTGTTACCGCTCAGGTGTACCGAAACCCATTTCATATTTCCATGAACTCGCTAATGTACCGTATATGAATGAAATTTGGTACCAATGCATCTACATTTCTTCGTATCTAGTGTCATTATTTGCATTAGATAATTTATATGGAAGAATTAAGAAAAAACATATGTGGCTAAATACTTATGGCCGGTAGTGTACATATTTATTCAAAAAAAAACGTATTTTGTGGTATCATCAAAAGCGGCCTATAATTTCTTTTTGGTATTACGACGACGATGACAACTGCTAAGTAGTCACTGTTATTTACCAGTTCTTAGATAGTGACTAGGCATTTAGTATCCAGCAGTATCGAGGATAAACTATTCGTATGAAATTAGGTAGTATCACTGAACAAACAGTCTGATTCACGGTCTCTTAGTTATGTTTTATTTGTTTTAGAAACATTTCCGAATAAAGAAAAGACGAATCATGGACAACATAAAATTATGTTCAAACTAAAATTACTACAATGAATTGTACATCCTACACCTTAATAAATACTTATAGGCAAAATTACAAGGGAATTTATGAAGATTCGAACTCAAAACAATTTACTTTGGAACATATAAATGTTTAGAGGGAACAGTCATATCCCTCTAAACATTTATCTGTTCCAAAGTAAATTGATTTGTAGATGCATCAAATCGAAGCTCTTCGCAAATCGAACGGGGGAAAATTATGTTTTTGAATATACATTTCTTACATTAAAATTCCTCTCAAATTAAGCCCCGCAAATGGACGACATTTTTTGCTCAGTCAACCAACTTTTTCGAAGAAAATTTATTGCCTAACATTGTCATCTGCTAATTACTCCAAATTATATTACCAAGCTGTGCTTTGCTGTATTTCCTCTTTGATGTTATTTTTGATTACTTAATATGCCGAAATTTAAACAAGACTCAAAGAATTACCTTACAAAAAAGTTGAAAATGTTAGCAATCTAAGTAAAATTGGAAGAAATACAAACAGGTGATCGCATAAAAACCAGGGCAAAATTCTACGACTATGGAAATTTAAGAAGAAATCAAACATTAAATTTAGACTGCAACAATATTTTGGAAACAAAATATACGAGACAAATATGTATTTATCGCGAAGACAAGATCAGCAAAAATCGTAACAGACTCTATAGTCTACTTATTGGATATGCATATATGTATGAACACAGAACAAAACAGTCGACATTAAAGCACGAGAGGGACTGGTAAAAACAGAATCGGAGAAGAGAATTAAACACCAATAAACGAGGACGCACGGCACAACACCAATACACAAACTAAAACGGCGTAAAATAAAGAAGATATCAACAAGGACAAGAAGGGAAATCTTAAAAAATTACATTTCCCCAACTAAGCCATCCATTCTCACTACAGAAAATGCTAAGGAACTTTGGTTCCTAGTGCTTTTAAAAGAACGCACTTCACCATATCGCAACTACCCCTAGAAATTTAAAGTCTAAGTAGTATTACAAAAAGGTGGTGCATTGTAGATGGTATAATTTCAAAACAACATCGTACGACAAAGGAAATGAAGTGTGTGAAGTGGATCGCATAGACCAACGAATGGCATAAAACCACAAAGTAGTGGAATAATGAAATGCTGAATGAACGTTAATGAAAGAAAACATAGGAAGAACATACCTGAAAATAAAGAATCAGACAGAAAAAGTCAAGCTAAAAGAATGATAATGAGAACCGAAGGAAGCAATTGAGAAAAATTTGCAGAGTAATAATTAAGGTTCGATAAACGAGTGCATGATAAGTTATCATTAAACGGTGTAAACCGGACTGACGCTGCCCCTTCACCGCCTTTTCTCACTTACGTTTAAGGCGCGACATTAAAATTCGGAAGAGGGACAGCGTCAGTCCGGTTTACATAACTTATCATGCACGTGTTTGTCGCACCTTTGTAATCCAGAGACCGGATTATATGCTTTCTCCTATCGATAACTATCAATGGTACAATTGAACGCTCTAAAATCTCCACAAATTAGGGTAAATAAACTTAAATTAGTGCTAAACGCTTTTATTTACTCTAATTCGTGTAGATTTTAAAGCGTTCAATTGTATTATTGATAGTTATCGATATACAAGAAACATATAATCCGGTCTTTGAACTAATAACAGATGATTTCAGCATAAAGTTAGAGAAAGGGGACGGAAGAAAAAGAAACGGATAAGATGAGTGAAAAATGAAATTGAAAAATGTTAAAACGAATAAATTTCTGAAGAATCTAGATGTATAGCGTGAATACTTTCAAGCCAATACTAAAGTGGAGCGGATAAAACAATAACAGTATGCAAACGTTGAAAATTCTGAAATTTTTATCGTTCTACATACAGGATTTGTCAGAACTAGTGCGCCAAAGTTATTTACAAGATTATATGAGGTAAACGTAGCTCAATCAGGGTAAAAGAAGAAAAACTGATTAAAAACCAATGGGGTAAATAAAAGTGTAGATTTAGAACCAAAGAATTCTCTATCGTCGAATGGGACTTCGGCCGTCAAAATCTTGTTAGATACAGGTATACCATCCCCCATCGAATTCAAGAAAAACACGTCCTATCACAAGGAACACTTAGCCATGCCTGACATATGGCCCGAATTTTACTAGCGTTTATATTTCTTTCTTTACATTGTAAGCATTCGCCTTTACTTTTCAATCACACGTTCGAAGTTCTTCGACACATATTTTTCCTCACCCGCATGATAAAACGAACACGAACCACTTGACCTTGCTCCCGATCTGACCCGAATTTTACTAGCATTTACGTTCCTAGGTTTAGAAAAAATAATCATCCTCCTTCACCGCATACTGTTAGTGACTATCCAAATGTTCCTTATAGAACTTGCGGAAGTTCAAACAATTAATTGCAACTTTCCTGTGATAGTAGGAGAAGTTTTGCTCTTAAAAACTTTGTTTGAACTTTCTTCTGTTTTAATTTGACGCTGAAGTTGCGAAAAAGGGCGGTGTAGTTTAGCGTGGAGGGACCAGTCGAGTCCAACTCCTGGTCCGAACAACTGCTGTAAGATTGCGGGCAGGCCTAAACTATTGCTTAGTGCACTATAAAACCCGAAAACATCTGCACCCAAGATAGGACAACAACAAAATAGGACAGGCAGGCCAAGACGACAAATAATGCCGTAATAATGAGAAAATTTGAAGCAGAAGGAGAAAATGCGATTACCGAGACTACTCAAAATTTAATGAATGGAAAACGATATCAAAAAACCTTACATAAAAGGGAAGACGCGATCAAGTGCGAGAATTTGGATAAACGTGATACAGAAAGCTCGGACAAAACTGATGAAAATCGTTACGAACATGTCTAATCCGAAGCAATACAAAATGGCTGGCTGGTTCTTAAGTAGACAAGAGGATAATCGAATGTGGACTTTCACAACCGCTGTCTGACAGAAAAGCAGCTTCTGGGGAAAAACACTTATCGCTTCGCTGGCCTCGCCGACAGTTTCCTCAGAAAATTTTGCAGATATTGGATCCTGTACGTCAGGCCAGAAGGATATAATCGATGGTAATAGATAGTAGTTTCTATTCAGGCTCATTACCTATTCGTAAAACTAGGTGTTCACTGGAGGTATGCAAAATGTATATATTCAACTTCACGATAAGCTGACTAAAGCCTAATCGTTAAAATGAAAATCTACATAAAGGAAGGATAACAGAGGATTTTACAAAAATGCTCTTCGCCAAGTCTCAACTATCGTATCGAGCATGCGGTATTCAAAATTTCGAGCCTGTAAACCTACCGGTTCCTCACTTATGATTGACAAAAGATTAAATCTGTGGAAGCACTTCAAAAATGTAAACAACTTCTATTTTATGTTTATCTCTTAAAGCAGTGTTTCTTAACCTTTTAAGGGAGCCGCACACTTTTGAATTTGAATATAGGTCTTCGCATCCCATTGAAAAATATGTTTCGAGTTTTTAGTTTAGAAAAATACATTTCTTACGAAATTTATTGTTTATTTAAAAAAATGTATATTTTATATATCAAGTACAAAACAATATTATTTTTATTAATGGCTAGGCTGTTGTTGCTTGTTCATTATAATACTTGTGAAGCGAGGCTCTTTTTTGAAAGTGACACGCGTAAGTCTTCACTTGCATTTAAGCGATTTCTGGCTTTAGTTTCTATATGCAAAAGCGATGAAAATCCCATTTCACACAGGTAGGTGGTGGCAAATGGTAGAAGTGACTGCAATGCTTCTTTCGCCAACTGTGGATAACGTTCTAACTGTGTACACCAGAATTGTTGTAATTCTAATTGTACGAATTCCATTTCAATATGTCCACCATCTCGCATTTCAATAAGATCGTCTTTTCTTAAATCACTATCATCCATCGAATTTAGGTTATTGAGAAATGGATTCAGTATCCATCTCTGAGTTTTGGTAATATTTCCGGTAGAAAAATATCCATTGAATGATTCGCTCAGTCGTTTCAAATGTATTGCAATGTCGGGTATAATTGTATCTTTTTCATTTTCCACAACAATTGAATCAAGCAAGGGAAAGTTTGCAAAATTCCCGTTTTCAACTCGACGTATCCAAATTTCTAGTTTTCCAATAAATGAAGATAATTTTTCACTAGCTATTATTATATTTTTACTAAATCCTTGGATTGATATGTTCAATTCATTCAAGTGGCTAAATATATCTGCTAAGTAGGCTAGTCTTAGAATTGCATCCTTACTTTCAAAATCTTTTACTAAATCACAGTTTTGACTAGTCAGTAACTGAATAATTTCTTCGCGCAATTCAAAAACCCTGTTAAGCATGCGGCCCTTAGAGAGCCATCGTCTTTTCGGTGTGATATAGAAGCACAGTATGAGCAGCACCAATTTCTTCACAAAAGGCACGAAATATGCGATGATTAAGAGCTCGTCCACGGATATATTTTACTACATTTATTGCAGTAATTAGGTGTTGTTTTATATTTTCTGGCAAGGCTTTCGACGCAAGTGCATGACGATGCAACATGCAATGCGTTATTGTAACGTGCGGTAATTCCCTTTTCATGTGTTAAAGAAAACCGGAATTTTTGCCTAACATTGCTGGGGCTCCATCAGTGTATATTGAGCCAATTACATTCATTGGTAATTGATATTAAAAAAAGAAAATCTTTGATGTGATTGAAAACATCAATTCCTCTCGAAGTCAATTCCAGTGGTTCACAAAATAGAAATTCTTCTATCATTTCTTTTTCTTTTATATATCGTACAAATACCAAGAGCTGGCTGCAATTATCAACATCAGTTGATTCATCCAGTTGTATGCTTATTTTTAGTGGACTAGCTTTTATGTCTTCTATTATTTGCAGCAAAATATCTTTACTGAGATCTTGAATTCGCGATCGAATGATATCGTTCGATAACGGAATCTGCTGGATTTTTGCATGTGTTTCAGAATCTAGTACAGTTTTAGCTATTATTAATGCACAAGGTTTTATCAATTCCTCAGCTATCGTGTGAGCTTTTTTTCTTTGTACAAAGATATGCCATTTGATAGGACGCTTCTAACAAGGGCTTTTGAACTGCTGGGCCGCATAATTTTAGGATAGTACCACTGGTATCAAATCGAGCCTTTTGACTTCAAGCTGTTTAGACTATGCGCACCTTCACCACCATGCAGATTGTTGAAATGCTCTAATAACTTTGACGGTTTGAGATTGCAGTTTGAAAATATCTTGGAACATAAGATGCATTGAGGTCTTTGCGTACCATCTTTTTCTGTTGTGCAAGTGAATCCATAAGCAGTATACTTGTCGCTCCATTGGCGTTTTTTGACATAGCAGGGTTCACTATAATCAGTTAAATTATTTAGAAATAACGTATAAAAAAATTAACAAAATATTATTCACAATTAATTAGAAAATTTCTTACGTTTGTATTATTAATATATCCTATTCAGCTTGAGTCACTGACCAATTGAGAATACAGTACAGCCCCGGTTATCCGAACTCGGGTTAACCGAAACCCGGCTCAACCGAAACGGTTTCATGAATAATTATGTATATAAATACTAGCGAAATTATTATAAACAGCGAGACACCGCGCCACCCCCTTGTCCCTGAGCAGAGCGTGCTTGTGTGAGTCATCGGTGTGGCGACGAGATTAATGACACGCCACCTTTGTGCCAAATGTTGAGAAGTTTTTAGCCGGCAAAGGTTTGCCAAGAAAAGCTATCTTGTTAATTGATAATGCGCCCACACATCCCAGTGGATTAAGAAGCGGCGATATTGTTGTTCGCTTTCTTCCCCCAAATGTTACCAGCCTCATTCAGCCTCTCGGTCAAGGTGCAATAGAAACATTTAAACGACACTATCGAGGGATGTCGTTGCGAACCATCCTACAAGATTGCGAAGTGCAAAATAAAGAGATTAATGAAGCGCTGAAGTCAATTAACATGAAACACGTGATTTATTGATGTGCGCAGACTTGGGATAAAGTTAAAAATGAAACGCTTTAAAGATGCTGGAGAAAACTTTATGATGGGGAAAGAAGAAGTGAAAAAGAAACAGAAAGTTTTGAAAACTTTTCAGATATGGTTCACAGAATTCCTGGATGTGAGGACATAAACGAAAGTGATGTGGACGAATGGGTCGTCGCAGATGACTGTAAAGAACTCACAGACCATGATATCGTAGAGGCAGTGTTGCAGCCAGCTGAGACAACGGAAAACTACGAAACAGACGGCGTCGATGACGGAATCTGCAAAGTCACAGCTGACGAGGGATTTAATGCATTAGAGGTAAGTCAAACAGGATATACATAATTAAAGAAAGTACATAAGTTATTATTATTTTAGGTTGCCCTCAAATTTGTCGAACAATACAGTGACTCCACACCCGCTGACGTACTTTTGATTAAAAGATGAAGGAACATCGCTGCTCGGAAACGGTGCGAAGGACACAAAAAAAAAAAAAAAAAAATCACAAGTTTCTTTCTTAAATTAAATAATGTTAGGTATTTTGTAATTGTGTACTAAAAATTAAATTGAAATACATGTTGTTTAATAAATAAAACCATATTATAACCTAAAGAAATTGTTTGTAATTCATTTCCACCACACACCCATTTTAGTAGGCTATTTTTAGATTTTCATGGGTTAACCGAAAAATTGGTTATCCGAAACGGCTGACCCCCTTTATTTCGGTTAACCGGGGCTGTACTGTATATGAAATAGGTAAGTACTGTTCAAATGTTTAATGTTAAAATGCGTACACGTGTTGGTCTCAAACGGTTTTTCGACAAACTGTCGCGAAATACCTTATGTTTTTTCTATTATCAGTAGACTCAAGTAGAGAGTAAGTGAGAACTAGTGGGCGCAGCCAAATCTACCTAACCCGCCCGCACTTATGCCCCATGTGTGCAAGTAATCGGCACATTTCGCCGATACGCACTCGATGCAACAATGAGCGACGATGCCTATGTATGTGTCGGTGATGGCATGCATAGCAACGAAATAACGAACGTATTTTTTTACTATATTCTTAGTTTTGCCATATTTGTATTTTTTGCGAAAAAACCCATAACCGTAATTTTTGTATGAGCTTCAATACCCCAATAATGCGCTATTCTAATAACGCGGTCCAGTCTTTCGCGTTATCGGGGGATTACTGTAGTTTTCAATTATTTTATTATTAAAAATTTAATAAATGGTATTTAATAATTTATATTGTTAGGGACTTCTCCCGCACCCCCAAAAATACCTTCCCGCACCCCAGGTTAAGAACCACTGTCTTAAAGCTAAGTAATGCAGCTTTCAAAATAATTTTTGAACAAATACAATTGTTTTTTACTTAAAAGTGATCTTGGAAATAAATACATTATAGTCTTAAACCGGTATTATAACTGTATTGTCGGAATTCGAATGCGAAATTACAATCCAACACAAGCTTTTTTTCGATTGAATTCCGGCTAGTTCTTACCTTTACGGCGACCGAAACACGCACCGATGCGGCCGAAAAGTCGCCGTTCTACGCTCACTTCCGGCACAGCCTCTTGCCATTTTAAAAATAAACCGTTTTATACCTAAATCCGATAAAATTCGGACGGCGGAAATCCGATGGAGATCTCGGCACGAGGGGCATCTTTCCCGGAGGAAAATCCCGTTTCGGGAAGTTCAACGAACTTTCCTTAGAAAAAATCTGTAAGCCGAGCGGGTTCCGGCTTTCCATCATACAAAGAGATAAGACGAGGAAGGCGGATTTGTAAAGTTTAACCGTCCATCTGTCGCGAGCGTATTTATCATTTATTTATCGCCAAATAAATAAATATCTTAATTTCTGTAGCATATGGGACATTGTTGTGAGTGGGATTTAATCCCGTTCGAGATAAACGAATTAATAAAATAGAGCCCATACGATTACAATATTACCATCTCTCCTTCACTCTGATATCACCTACGTTCGAAATGAATTTATTCGAATGAATTTGACTCGTCCGTACTCATCATATCATAAAGATATAAATAACCTGTTTCCTGTACTTACTCGGACCGTATCACTATAACGGAGCCTATTAAATAGATTAGATAAAGCGTGTGTGTAATGTAAACAGATGGTTCACCGCATGCCTTTTGTGTTACTAGTAAAATCCGATGCGCAGAGCTTAAGATCGAGGACTTTCAAAGAAGTTCCTCGCCGATCACAATCTGGCGGAAAGGAAAACGTTAGTCACGGATGATTCCGAGTTGTTGGCCGCGGGATTTTATAGGAAAATTATTTCCGCGTTGCTCATCGTACAGCGGGATTCGGGTTTAATAGTATGGTAAATGAAATTCCAGTGTGACTCGCTGCGCGTTAAACTTCATAAAAAAATATTAAGCTTACATTTATGCAGTACGTAAACACGACCCATGTGATATGTAAATTCTTCATATAAAAAAGGAAAGGTGTCATGGGACACCCGACAAGAGCGAAGCTCTTTAGGCATTTGATGCTTATTTGAATAAAAGGAAAAATTGTATAATTGAATAAACAATGTATAAAGAAAACGTATTTCATTTCGAAACCGATGGTAAATAAGTTGAAGTTGAATTTGAAGTAAATTCGAGTCCGAATAATAAGAGCGCCATCTGATGGGGAGACGCAATCGTGTGTGTCTGTGCAAGCGAGAAAGAACTAATGAAACAAGAAAGATAGAAGAAAAGCGTCTATCTGACGATTTCATGCGTCTCATTTTTCCCAGTTAACTCTCGCCGCAGAATCTCCCTACAAAAGCGTCGCTCTAATAAATAAAATTAACCTTACCACACCTTTCAGAAAAAATCCAGACACGCCATCTTCAGTGGAAAACTGGCGGAATTCAGTATCGCTAATGCCCAAGACGTACACTACACAACAACATCACACACTGAACGCGCTAAAGATACTGAATTCCAACACTTTTCCACTGAGGATGGCAACTTAGTTGCCGAAATACGTATCTGGATTTTCTTCCAAAAAGTGTGGTAAGGGTAATTTTATTTATTTTATATATTATTTTAATCACAGGCTCCTTATTCTTATTTCTGTAAATTCTTCACGCAAAATCGGATTAACTTTGCCAACAATGTACGAAAACAAAGATTTTGAGTTCTGAAAACAGGTTTTACACTTCAACGAAAGTAAAGTTAATGTATTTAGATCGGATGGCCAGTCCTACGTACATATGTAGGAAGCCTAATGAGAAACTAAAAGAAAAAAACTTACGGGCGACTGATCAGGAATGATTCGGGGCTGCATATCCACAGCTAACACCTGAAAACTTAGACTTATTGATGGCGCAATGAATCACAAATAATATCTTACAATTTTAAAAGATAATTTAGCTCAAAAGTCCGACACAACGAGGATTAAAGACAGATTCCATCTCTAGCAGGACAACGACCGCAAGCACAAGGAACTCGATGTACGCTTGTGGTTGATGTATAAATGCTCAAAAGTATTTGAAACTCCTCCTCCGGTCTGGTGAAGTAAATGTGATTGAACACCTATGGTGGGCACTTTTGTAAAACCAGCTCAAGAACCACAAAATTGCAAATAAAAAGGACCTCGAGACTGCGCTTAAGGACGAGTGAGAATTACAGTAAGCAAAAAAAAATAGTGGAATTGATGCCAAACAAACTGAAAGCCTTAGAAGTCAAAAGTTTGCCAACAAAGGCGAACAGTTTGAAGAAAATGACAAAATTGTTAAATCACATATGTATACATGGAATATGTGGAAGTGTACAAGGAAAAGAACAAGAAATAGTTGAAAAAATTATAAAGTTGATATACATATAGAAATATTAGATATGATAGAAACAAAGAAGAAAGGAAAGGAAATTAACAAAATACATAACGGATACTCTATAATGTGGGCGGGTATATGAGAGAAAAAAGGAGCCTAAGAAGGGGGTGGCACAATGATTTTACCAAGTAACTTAATCCTGCGATCATTTACCTTTCGGTTGAAGGAAGTTGAGTTGTTTTCCGTTTTCATTTTCGTCTTTTCCCATATCGTTATTACGCAATCCACCTGGCCTATATACCTACCTGCTCCACCCATCTTTTCCGAGGCCAGCCCACATTCTCTTTTCTCATGTATTTATACTTCATAATTTCTTTATTGTTGTGCTGCTTTCTATTCTGACAATATTGCCCAACCACCTCATCTGCTTCTCTTCAACTGTGTCAACGATTAGTATGACTTTCATGTTTGTTGTTCTTTTCAGATTTTATGCTTTCTCGTATTGATCACAAATATCATTAATAACATATAAGAAATTAGTGAATGAAGAAATATGGATAGGTATTTCCAACAAGAAATAGATGACGCTAAGCGCTAAAGGAAACACATTGGTGATGGGCTATTTCTACGGAAGAGTAGGTAATTGAAATACGAGGAATATCAAGAATATTAGGCAAAGAAATGGAAGAAACCGTAACGGAGAAATAATTATTGAACTAACAAACTGCACAAAGTTGTAAATAAATCCAAGAAAAATAGAACGAAGACTATAGTGCTATACTTTTGATATTAGATTCAGTGATAGAAACACCAAAGGCTATCTTTACGGAAACGATCACAAACACTGAATACTAGTAAAATGCATTTGCAACAATTTATGGAGAAAACAAAGTTCGGCCATTTAAACCAAAGCTCCGACATACACTTGAAAATGGGGATGAAGAGAAGCGATTGGATTTTGGTGAGAAGTCCACAGAATGGACCCTTTTCTACTGATGAAGCAACCTTCTGGACCAACGGTCACGTTTCGTCACAAAACAGTCGCTATTGGGCCTTCCAAACTCCAAACCACGCCATTAAAAAAAACAGAGTCAATCTTATAACAGATTGAATGTTTGGTGCGGATTTTTAACGATTGGATTGGACCGTATTTTATTGACAAGAATTTGAATCAACATGTTTAGGTGCGTCTTTTAGAAACGTGTTTATTACCGTGTCTAGATAGTTTACCGCTGGAAATGCTGCGTAACATTTTTGGCAACAAGACAAGCGCCCTGCTCAGCCCATTCAACGCTTTTGGTACGACAACGACAATTCGGAGAAAGATGGATGGGAAGGTTTGGACCAATAGATTTTCCTGCTAGATCGCTTGACTTTCCATTTATCCAATTTTTTTTTGTGGGGTATTTTAAAACAAGAAGTTTGCGCAGATGCCGCATGATCAATAAATACTAAAAGCACGAATGACATGGTGATCGAAATAAATGAAGCACACACCACACGTAAAGTCTATGGTGAATTCATAAATTCATTAAAAGGATGGAGAGATGTGTGGAAGTTGGAGATGGTCATGTAGAATAATTTTTGTTGGCTTTCTTAATTGATTGAAATTTTGTATGTAAACTAAAAAAATGCAATAAATGATACTTTTCTCTTAAAGCACTTCCATATTATATTAATTTATGGACATTCTGTACACTCAATCCTAGATTTTCTGATGGTAAACTTGTTTATTCAACAAGCAGAACCTTTTATAAAGAATGACTTTTTGTCGTAAAATCAATAATAAGAATTTGCTTCCTCATGTCAACTCCATCCGGGGACAGAATGTACATATATGTCACTAAAAAAATATGTCAGAATTAGAATACAATGCTATATTTTCCCGAAAGTTGGTGCTAGTAATCGAGTCTCACTTACAAATCGTCCTCGTAATTCTAAGTCAAACCGAAAGATTTTTCTTTTTTGCTTCTATTATTTTCCGAACTTTAATTCTTTATCGCTCGTAATCTTTAAATATTTTCTAGTAGGCTAATCATTAACAAAACTTTTATACATAGTGCATATTTTACGCGGTGTTACCCATACGGTCACACGGGGAATTAACGGGTTGTTAAATATCATATCTTACAACGGAACCACTACCGCATATCGCATGCGCAATATTTACGAAAATAAGCGGAGCTTTCTCACGCCGAAATAGAACGTTTCTTTTTTTACGCAACGAATTTTCGTATCTAACGACGAAACGAAAACCGTTTTATTTCTTCGCAACTTGACAGAGGTCGTAGCCTTAAAAATAGAGGACTCACATGTCGTTAATGGCGTGTGAAAGCGCCTCGTTGCAGCGATAAACATCAAACGAAACCCGTGCATGCGCGCATATGTGGAAACCGAAGCTCATCCTCGACCGCCACGAGCAAGAAGAGTTCGTGTCCTGTTTTATTTCCGTGTAGGTCGGGCGTTCGGATTCAACGATCAACATATTGTTAGATTTCGATTTTTTGCAGAAATTTAAGCAAGGCGCCCCTTTAACATTCCGGAGTTTCTTAAAAGTAATCGCCGATTTTCCGGTTTGACGTACACAGAACTACTCGGTCACGCTTTCTTGTAGCGCCGCTAAAGGAGTATTATGCATAAACCGTAATAAGGTAAATACCGACAAAAAGTCAAGCAGACGGCTAATTAGCAGTTGTAGATATGCACGCCGTTGGCGTTTAACATGCAAGAACAGCGGTTTTCCTTTTAAGGTTAGTTAGGGAAAGCTGGATGGAAAATAAATTGATATTGCTCTAAATGTTATGCGTTTTCTTTGGAATAAAAAATGGTACTATTTAATAGAGGATTGCGTGGTTTGAAATTTCCGTGAACTGCAACTGATGAATGCTATTACATTTGACATTTTTATTTTACAATAACTTTCATTGTATTGATTTCATTAATTTTATTATTATTAACATGTGAGTGTATTATTTTTGAGAGTTGTCATTACTTATGTTTTAGTCTTATTTTTATTCTTTACTCTATCCTGTTATTAGGCGTAGCCTGTTGGATAATAAATATTATTATTGCTATATCTTATATGATAGATCTCTACCACTAATAGGTCAATAAAACAAGGCTGGTTTGAACGATAGTTATATTTTCAGAACGTTTACAAACGTTTTCGGAACACCTTCTTTCAGTGAAAATATAACTAGATAAATATATAAACAAACTTTTGTTTTTTATTTGGGACTATCAACAAAATAACTAATGACTAGGATTTCTTGATATAGAGGATGTGTAACCAACTTTTATATATATATATATAAATTATAAAAACTAAATTAATGTGTAAACATACATGCAAATTAAGTAAAACCTTATATCAAAAAATCTTTGTCGAAACCTTAACAATTCTGTTCAAGGACTAGGGAAAACCAAATTTAAAAACCTAGCCAAAGGTTTCCTTCTTAAGAAATGCAAATGTCATTTTAACAAATTGCTATATACATTACTTAAATTTTGAATATCGGTCCTGAAATTAATAGTTTTAGTGTCTTTCTGTATATTTATCATTTCATATATTAGTCTTTTTTTATAATTATTCTCTGTTTTTAATATAATTGTGTTTTCAAAATCAAAGTAATGCCCAAGATCTTTGTAATGCTTTGTTACAGCGGTCATTGCACCAAAATCATTATTTAAAGAATACTTATGGCTATACAACCTTTTCTTTAAGTATTGTTTTGTCTGACCGATGTAACAACCATCACAGTCTTTACAGTTTATTTTATAAACTACATTACTCTCATTTTGTTTAATTATTTTAGATTTAGTATTAGTAAAAAGAGATCTGTTACTATAATTTGGAATGAAAGTAATGTTTATGTTGTTTTTATTAAATTCTTTTTTATTTTTCGCTTAAACCTTTTTTATAAGGAATAGCGTTATAACATTTATTGTTATTATTTTTAATTCCTCTATTATATAATTTGTTAATTCTATTTTTTATTATCTTTTCATAAAAACTATTTGGATAATTATTTTTATCTAAGGTTTCTTTAACTTTGTTTAAATTCTTTTCCCTAAATTCAGGATTAGCTAATCTACTAAAATAATTTTCTTATTTCTTCAAGTATCTTTTGTTGAATTAAATTATGCATCTCCAATATATAGAATTATATATAGTAAATAAAAAATACACAATGGTTTTAAGAAGATCTATGTAACATATAAATACAAAATAAGGAAACAAATAATTATTTTTTTTTTTTTTGGTACGTATTTATATAAGAAACAGTATCCTAAAAAATTAACTCACTGTACAAATAGGTATAATCAAAAATAATAAATTTTATACATATTACAAAAATTTAATACAGTAAAGGAATTAATTATGACACACTAAAACGTTCTTAACATGTATCTTCTTCGCTATTAGATGATGTAGACGAATCATCATTAATTGTAATGATTAACGGCTCTATGTGTATATCTATGAGATTGTCAAGTTCCCACATTTCCTTCTCTGTTTGAATAACATGTTTAATAGCATTTTGCCAATTTTCAACAGAAATATTGTCAATACCTCGTTGAAATAATTCTTTCACGTCTGCCAATTTAAATGTGGTGTTATGTCTCGCAACATACCCCTTCACTTGTGCCCATATTAGTTCAATCGGGTTTAATTCACAGTGATAAGGGGGAGTCTAAGTACCTTTCTATTAGTGTTTTCTATTAATTCATTAACAGCGTATTTCGGAGGGCCAGATAAATGTTCTTTAATTAAAGCTAACAATTCTGCTTTTACCATGTTTTCTTCATATGCAATACTATTTTCCCTCATCTAGTTTTGTATTTCTAATTTGCGACTATTAGTTGTAGGTGGCTTATTCAATTTACGACTATGGTACGGAGCATTGTCAAAAATTATAACGCAATTTTCTTTTAAATTGGGGAGAATACATCTCATCCACTCTTCAAACCTTTCTGCGTTCATGTCTTCATGATAATCTCCTGTTCTCTTTGATTCAAAGAGGAGTAAACCATTTTCTACAAATCCTTCATCCGAGCCAATGTGTCCAATTATAAATCTTTTGCCTTTGCCTGAAGGATTTTTAAGACCTGTACTTAAATCTTCTATAAATGCTTGTCTTGCAGTGACAACACACATATCTGTCCATACTTTATTTACAGTATGTCCAGCATTTACCCAAGTTTCATCCAAGTAATATATCGGGGTACCATTTTCACGATATTTCTTAATTTCACGAAGGTATTTCCGTCTCCAGGTAATAATGTTATCTTTTTCTTTTAAAATACTATTTCGAGCTCGCTTATTATAACTACAAACATAATTATCTTATGATTAGTATATAGAATTTAAAGTAATAAATATTTGTACCGAAGGTTTAGTTCCTTTAATAATGATCTGAGAGTCGTAATTTTGAAATTAGGAATGTCATCTCTTTCATTTATCACTGTGAGAACTTTTTGAACTGTTGGAGGTTCATTTTTAAAAAGAATGAATGTACAATTCTTCGTATAGCATTTTTCATTTCATCATCCACCATATCTAAAACAGCCCTTTTTCTATGATATTTTTTTGGTGGTTGTAATTCGTGATTAGTGTTATATTCTTTCACAATATTGTAAACACTGCGTTCAGTAATTCCTGTAAAAGATACTATAATAGTTACTATAATTTGGTTATCGTTTTTGGAAAGATACCTGCTGCTTTGGCTGTCATTTCAACACTAACAATTTTAGAAGTGCTAGGCTCTTCTTGAAATGTTTTAAATATATTCAAAACCTTCTGTTTATCTTCTACCGTAAAATGTTTTGAAACTCTCTTCTTAGGAGGTGAGTTTTCCATAATGTAAGTATATACGATAATATAGCAAGAAATAATGTATAACCTACAAAACAATAATGTATTGATGGTGCACTAGAACGATCGATAAATAGTCTTCAGAAATATTGGTTTATGAAATATAATAGATAATGGATCATTTACAAAGAAAGCTAATAAAATCTAATATTCCAAATGCAATATGGACTCGATTTTTATTCTATTGTAAGCGGCCACCCTGATCGACCAATTACAAACGTTATTGGTTATGTGACCTATTAAACACACATTGTTGCCATAATTTACTACTGCATTTGTTCGGCGAGTTGAGTATAGTTATATTTTCACTGACGAAGGTGTTCCGAAAACGTTTGTAAAGGTTCTGAAAATATAACTATCGTTCAAACCAGTCTTGTTTTATTGACCTATTAGTGGTAGAGATCTATCATATAAGCTAATTATTAATGAAATCTACTTATAATTTAGTCTTTCAATTGATTCCTAAAAAGTCTGCAATTACAATATTTAATTTCTTTCGGGAAGTAGTCAGGTGTCTGTTTATTAATCATTTAAATTTTTTGTAAATAAAATATAGCGTTGAAAATCACTGTTTGGTTAACACTCATAAAATATACTACTTGGAGCATCATACTGCTTGATGTACATCGACTACCTACTCTTAAGGATTATAAGCACAGCTCGATTTTGAATCTTTTGCTTTTTTGTATTTCATTTCTGTTTAAATTAAAAAGAACGGTTGAACAGAAATCCACAAGTGGTGAAATAATAGCCTTAAATATTAACCCTTTGCACTCCGAACAATTCTGGACGTTGGCTATCAGCTACTCAGCGCAGGAACGTGCATTTACAGATCCTCGTATTATCCTTCCTATACTCACGTCAAAATGAAAGACGTATACTATACTATATAAATCGGTCTCACAGACCGTATGCGTGAGTATAGGAAGGTTATTTAGTATAGGTTTGGAACCAAGTAACGTATTATAATGATATTGGTCTTATATGAATTGGTTAACATCGAGAAATGTATATTTTCAAAAAATCAATATTTTATTTTTATAATTTTGTATAGTGTGGTAAACCATAAAACACTCCCCAATATGCATTGCAGGCTGATTTGTGCATATTTGACAATAATAAGCTCTTTGACGCTTGCCATCAGGTGTTTTCCTGTCAGAACACATATATATGATTTCTTGTGCCATTTCAAGAGAAGACTTCAGGGAAACATGCATGTCTCAAAAAGTTGGGCAGAAATAACTTAATTCCCCGTAATCACTCATAAACTTTAATGTTCCATGAGAGGGGACATCCGAGTGATATGCTAGAATTGCGATGTCCCATGAGAGGGAACAGCGGAGTGCAAAGGATTAATATCCGCATACAAAAAGTAAGGTTTTAGCTAGTACAAAATCCAGTAAAATTCGCTTATAATGGATTAGTGAGGATTCCCTAATTTTGTGTATTATAACTAAGGTTCGACAAACGTACGTTTGCTGAAAGGACGGTCTATATACAGCGAAAAAGACACGCGTTTATCGAAAGAAGGCGATAGACCTATACGAGTTTGTTATATGTGACGGAGCAGACATGTACCAAACTCGCATAGGTCTATCGCATCCTTTCGACATGACGTGCTTGTTCGCTGTGCATAGACTGTTCTTCCAGCGAACAAGACGCGCGTTTGTCGGACCTTAATTACAACCGATGTCTATATTATTCAAATTTACAGAAAGAACAAATATTTGTCAGAGTTTCTTTTACTAACATCTTCATATTTACTAAGTAATTACCGGATCACTTAGAAAGGTTAATTGAGTAAACTTGATGTATTAACAAAAATGATGAAAGAAATGATGGGGAATATGAAAGAAATAAAGCAAAAACAGGACAAACATCAAGAGGAACTGAAAGTGATAAGAACAGAAAATCAGCCTTTAAAAGAATAAAAAGAACAAATGAAGGACAAGTTGGTGATGGTAGAGGGGAGGGTCGAGACAGTACAAAGAAAGAAAATTAAAAAAACAATGAAGGTCTTATGGGGTTAATAGAATGGACACGGACAACAGGGCGGGATTAAAGAATGTTATGGGAGATATATTCAAGCAACAGATAGGTCTGGAAGTCAAAATAGAACGTTCTACAACAATTGGCCCAGATCATGAAAAGTTGACTCGGAAAATTGGGGGAACAAGAAGGTAATGTCGTATAAAAATAAGCTAAGGAATAGTACAGATCAAACATTCGTCAACAGCTCAACCCAATAAGCAAGAAATGTCAATCCAACAGCAATGAAGATTCTTCTTAGTTGTTACAGGGGAAAGTAAAAAGGAAAAAAAACTGAAAAAATAAATATCAAAATCTTCAAATAAATAGAACGGAACGGATATGGGGCGGCAGGACAAAGTGGCTACAGGAAAGAATAAAGACACAAAGAAATGACACCACCCACTATATACGAAACGGAAAAAGGAAAGGAAAGACGGAATACAACAGGAGGCAAGGAAAATGGAGATGGAAAAGAATTTAAAAATTGGGTACATAAAATGTGAGATGAATAACTGGGAAGGAGATAGACCTAAGACGCGAAATGGCAAATGTTAAGATTGATATGCTAGGAGTTGCAGAAACAAACAAGAGAAGAACTGGAGATACGAACATCGGTAATGGGTATCACATGTGGTGGTCTGCAGTTGAAGCGAATTTGCGAGTCATGGCAGAAGTGGCATTTATAAAAATAAAAAATAGAAAGAAAAAAATGCGATATAGGTTATGTCAATGAAAGACTAATGAAGGCGGGAATGAAAACAGACTCCCGGAAATATGAATTAACTAGCAACACTTACCACCTCGTTCCGTTGCACAATTTCGTTGGATCTGACAATAAGGTGCGAATGAGCATCAACGGTGAACCAACTTTTAAAGTTAAGATATGTGGTGGCATTCCAGATGGTTCCAAACAGTTAAGAAACTCTATTAGAAAGTTGACAGCTTGTTCCTCATCTATAACTGTGTCAATTGATTTGTACGTGACAACTTCACCGGGTAGCTTGAATTAAATTTGACGATTTATTTTGTTGTTGTCATCATTCTTCGGAGCATTTACTTTACTGTCTATGAGATTTTAAATATTTTCTAAGTCGATTATTTGACATGGTCGACGCGATAACCGCAAATGATAAAACTTTCTGATGACAGTGACAGATCAATGTTTCTGTGTTGACAGTCTGTATTCGGAAAAAATTATTGTATGGGAAAAGTCGAAAATCCACTTCATGAATGGACCGAATGCATTTTCTAGTGGTCTAAAGTCATCCTCGCATTATTGTCTTTCTAATGAAACAGGTTTGAGGCACATAGGTTCGATAGTTTCGGATAGCTTCGTCTATAACGGATATAGAAACATTTTTGTATTTTATATATACAGATATGTTACGAAGATGAAGGAGGCAAACCTGGCAGAAAAAGTGAAATTTTACGAAGATGAAGGAGGCAATCGACTAGATGGGAGACAACCATATAGTCCATTATAAGCAATTCTATTATACAGTGTGGACGTATAATAAATCAATGAAATCCATACATACTGAAAAAAGCAATCGGATACCATCAACCTTAATTTCTAAATGCGCAATTTCTTTTTTACCAAGAAAAAGAGAATGCTGCAATTTTTGGTAGCGCCATTTGGGGGAGAATATTTTCCTGCATACATAACAATGATTTCTGAGATAAGTTCCGTAACAAAATTTTTGAAAAAAAAAAAAAATATTTGGTGTATTCAATTTAGCAATCAAAGTTTAGCTAGGAAGTCAAAAGTTACAAACAAGTTTAAGATTATTCAAATTAAATGTTCCAAACTGCGTACCATTTACGTGCTAACAATGAGCAAAGCGATGTTAAAATTATTAAACATTATTTAGTACTTGGGGAGTTATTAACCTGATTTCCTTGGTTATTCTAATCTTCAAATCTTCAAGGTTATTAGGTCGGTTTAGACACACTCCGGATTTGGGACCCAGAAAAAGAAATCGAATGGAGTTAGATCGGGCGATCTTGCTGCCTATTCAATTGTTCCTGGCCTACCAATCAAATTTGTTTGAGAATATGATAATTACGAATAATTAGAGAATAATGTGGCGGTGTACCATCCTACTGGAACCATAAGGCGCTATCCGTGAAAAGGGGAAATTCTGCTATTTGTATGGAGTGCAACAATTGCGAGGTGTAGTGTTTCGCTGCAGTAATAGCAAATATTTTCTTCATTTGATGCACCTTCAATAAAAACTGACTTATGACTGAATTACCGACAATAAATAAGGGCAATATTTTAGTTCTATCTGTAACTAAATATACACAGAATATACCGATCTGTAACTTAATAGAAAAGACAGGACTTGCATAGCAACGTTTTTCACAAAACAATTTCATAATCTCGCAAACATAATATACAAAACGGTAGATACAAAAATAACGATGATTCGATATAAAATATTAAACCTGGTTTGTAGATATTTTCAGACGATCTACAACTCGTTCATCACGTAAGCACCGTAGAGCGAAATAATTCGCGTCGTAATCCTGTTAAAGGTTGACGTTTTTATCTCTTTTATCTACTCGCCAATATCATATTGTCGTCGCGTATAAAAATAATTAAATTTAATAAACGTCGATTTGCACATCTTTTCGCTTATATAAATAGACGGGCGTGTGGACGCGGAATAGGTACGAAAAAATATCTAAAACCATTAGGTCATATTCTAGTATGTAATATTCGAGGGTAAGTTGCATACAACTGGTCATACTCTAGTTATTTAGGGTGTTTCGATTGATGAATAAATTCAAACCAGCATAACTTTCGCAAGAAAAACCCTATCAACCAAGCCTTTCCTCACAATTCATCTGTGTTAAACACATAAAACCGATACAATTACATCTCTGCTACAACATATACACTACCGCCCATAAAGTATTTACCCATCTCTGCATAATTCTAGATTATTCAAATAAACGATATTTCATCGTTACGAATATACAGTCGACGCCGGCTAAAATGGAGTCGGTTAAAGTGGACTTTCGGCTATAATGGACTTTCTTGCGTGGTCCCAACAAAAATGTCTATTTAACATTAATAATATATCGGTTAATATGGACTTGAACTTCTTTTAATATGGACTTTTGAGAAGTCTATAATTATAAATTTCCAAGTAAAATACATACGGATTTGTACATTATTCTGTAACTTGTTCCTTCAGTTTAAAATTGTTCTCATCGGTGTTCGGTGGTGTTAGAGTTCGGTTTTAAAATGGTTAAGCGAAAAATGTTATCATTAGAAACAAAAGTGAAAATTATACGGGCAGTTGAAAGCGGTATTAAACAAAGTGAAGTAGGTAAGCGTTTTGAGATAAATAAACAGACAGTTAGTGCAATAATAAAAACAAAAGACAAAATTTTGGATGATTTTAAAAAGTGTAGACCAGAGACAAAGAAGGTAAAAAAAATTGAAAGGCAAGATGTCGATACTGTACTATTGAATTGGTTTACTGCGAAGCATGGAATGGGCTTTCCGATCAACGGTCACATTTTAAAAGAAAAGGCAAATCAGCTTGCAAAGATGTTAGAGCCTAATTCAAACTTTGAATGCAGCGATGGTTGGATTCATCGATTCAAACAGCGACATAACATAACCATTGGCAAGATCAGTGGAGAAGCTGGCGCTGTTTCTGAAAACGTAACCGAATCGTGGCTAACGCAAGAGTGGCCTAAATTGTGTGACGGATACAAACAGGAAGACATTTTTAATGCCGATGAAACGGGCCCTTTTTATGAACTTTTGCCGTCGCAGACGTATAAATTTAAGGGTGAAAAATGTATTGGGGGAAAACAATCGAAAAAACGCATTACCATACTTCTGTGTGCAAACATGAACGGCTCTGAAAAAAGAAAGTTGTTGGTCATAGGAAAAGCTATGAAACCCAGATGTTTTAAAAATGTATCGAGACTACCTGTGAAATATAAAAGCAACAGGAAATCTTGGATGACATCCATCATATTTGAGGAAGAGATGACAGATTGGGATCGAGAACTACAGAGATCTAACCGCAAAATTTTACTGCTGGTTGATAATTGTCCTGCCCATCCAAAATTAGAAAATTTAAAAAACATTAGACTTGTGTTTTTACCACCAAACGTTACGGCCATCCTCCAGCCCATGGACCAGGGTGTTATCAGAACATTTAAGGCACACTACCGAAAACTTTTATTACTAGACATAGTGCAGGCCCTGGACAATGAGAAAGAACCATCTACGACACTTCTTGATGGAATTCAGCTTGCATCAAAGGCATGGAAGCGAGTATCAGCTGCCTGTATTAGAAATTGTTATCGCCATGCTAATATCTCGGATTGTCATAATTTTGAGGAAGAGGTGAGTTGAATTTTATTTTTACATATGTATACATATGCAATCTAAAATAAAAATTTTGTTGTTTCAGGATAATGTACCTATCGCTACTTGGCTAAAAAACAATAATATAACGGAGTATGTTAAAGGTCTAGAAAATGTGGAGGACTTTATTCAAATTGACCGCGATCTTATCACCTACGAAGTACCAGACGAGGTCGGTCTCGTAGAGCACTTTAGAAGGGAACAAGCAACAAACAGTGGTGTAGAAGACGAAGGAGAAGCCTCAGATGACGAAGAGCCAAGATCTGTTCCATCAGCTGCTGATGTGTTACAACACATTAAAGAAATTGCGTTCTACTTGGAAAACATTGATGATAACGCATCATTGATCCTTGCTGAAAAACTAGAACAAAACCTTGAAACTAACTTTCTTAAAAATAGAAACAAGCAGTGTAAAATAACAGATTTTTTTTATTAATAAATAATACTTCTTAATCTAAACCTTATATGTTATTTCATTTTAAACTTTCTTTTGTGCAAATGTTATGGCCTTCTTGTGTAATGGACTTCTTTTAAAATGGACTAAAAATCATGGTCCCCGCAAGTCCATCTTAGCCGGCATCGACTGTACATATATTTGTATGATTAAACTGTAAATATGAAATTATAATCCCTCTATAATGGTCGTGGGTACGTAATGAACTGATTGAAATTAAGATATCGGAATGACCCTTTTGCGGTCTAGGCACCATTATTTAATTAAATCCGTAGACATATGCTTCGCTAGCAACGCCGCAAGTATCTTTAAACCAAATCTCACCGAATGATGTATAAGGTTTGGTTTGAAGATTAGTGCTAGCAAAATACGTGTTACTAGATTTACTTAAATAATTATGTGGTGGAGAGTTTACCGATGTCTGTGATATAGTCTTAGTAATAGTACACCGCAGTCTTTGCAATCATTATCGTGGTGGTGTTTATTTAACTTTTGAATCCCAAGAAGTTGCAGACGTAAAAACGTCTTCGTTCATGTTGATGTCGTCGAAGATATTTTAGGTTCGTGTTGGTACAATAGATGCACACATAATGTCAGCGTAAGGATGGGCGATTTTTCGAAGAGCTAGTGACACAGGACCGTCGAGGTACTAAGAATATTTTATAGAGAAACCGATACAATCAGTTTTGTTATCCAAATTCCAAATGCATATTTCCTTTAGGAATAGAATAAAATATTTACGAGGTAGTGGTGCAATAAACACATAAAGTAGAACTAGAGAAAATTAAAATCAATCTTAGGAGGTGTAAGTGAAATATTCCTGATTTATGGTGTAGATAATATGAAAATATGGGAAGAAATCCATTGGAGTTAGTAGCGGTAACGAACTCAACAATGAAAGATGTAAAATATATTGACAAAAGTAGCGATGGAAAGGCGCCAACAGGAATATAAGTATGGAATTTATAAGCTGTACGGAAGAGGAATTACAAAGCTGAATACTCGTATTGGTCAAAGGAATGTGGAGAGGGGAGCAAACAACGAAATAATTGTGGAAAGGGACAAATCATAGTTATCCACAAAAGTTCGAATCAGTGGGTCTAAGAACTGTAGACGAATCATGACTACTGAGAGAGAGCTGATAACATTAACAACGATACAAAGCCATCTAGAGTAAGAAATAAATGAGAAAATAGATCAAAATCGGGATGGATGTAAATGAGGGAAATCAATAATGCATGCGGCACAAATTTCAGAAAAAGCATACGAATACCAAATAGAATCGGAAATAGTTTTCTTGGATTATCAGCAAGCTTTCGACTTCACCAGGTTGTACCCCAACACAGCAAAGTGGTAAGTTTCCAATTAGAACTGAGGTTTAAGCAAAAGGGAAAGAGTGCATGCTTATCGACGGATAAACTCGGTGACCGCAATAATAGTTATATCTTACTACTTTTCATAAGTGTTTCTTTGTTTAATTCATCGCTAATTTACCCAGTAAAATTCTTAACAACTAGGGTTGTCCGGAAAGTTCGTACCGATTTTCGGTAGGTGGCGTGAGAGACCTGACTGAATATATCACAATTATTGAAAACAAATGACATGTGTACATATTCTAAAAGAGATAACTTCAGCCATATTTGGAAAAAAGTTTGGTTACGATTCGTTAATTTTTATCAGTTTTGTACGCCTTATAATATGGTGGCAAACAAAGTACATTATAGGCATTTAATGCTTTTCTTTTTTCCGAAAGGGCAAAAATTGCATACAAACGGGAAATAAGATATGCGCTGTTTATGGCGAGGGTGCTGTAGCCGAAGGAACAGTGCGGAAGTGGTTGGCTCACTTTAAAGCTGGAAATTTCGACCTTGAAGATCAAGAACGCCCAGGTAGGCCGTTCACCACAGACAGACAGAAGATATGATTAGTACAGAAATCGAGAATAACACACAATACGTCAATTAGCAGGAATGCTAAATAAATCAAAATCAACCATCCACGATCATACTGTGAAGCTTGGCTATGTAAACCGTCTTGATGTATGGGTTCCGCACGATTTAGCGGAGAATAATCTGTTGGACTGCATTTTCATTTGCGACTTGCTTTACAAGCGCAACGATGAGACGCTTTCTGAAGCAATTAGTGACCGGGGATGAAAAATGGATAATTTATAAAAATGTTCAGCGTAAAAGCTATTGGGAAAAGCGTGATAAACCACCTTTAGTCACCCCAAAAGCCGGTCTTCATTCGAAGAAGGTAATGCTCTGTATCTGGTGGGATGGGAAAGGAGCCCTATATTATGAGCTTTTAGCAAATAATGAAACAATGGATTCGGCAAAATATTGCTCTCAATTAGATAAATTGAAGACATCAATTGAACAAAAACGTCCAGAAAATGCGAATCGGAAGGGCGTCGCGTTTCATCAGGACAATGTGCGACCTCATGTGTCTTTGAGAACTCGGCAAAAATTGTTGGAGTTTGGTTGGGATGTTTTACCCCATCCACCGTATTCGCCAGACCTTGCGCCTTCGGATTTCCACCTTTTCGGATCATTACAAAATTCCCTTAATGGAAAAAGTTTCAACTCTTTGGTTGAGATAAAAACCTATTTGGATAAATATTTTGCCGAAAAATCTGAGAGGTTCTGCAAGGACGGAATTCTCAAGCTCCATGAAAGATGGAGAAACGTTGTGGAACAGAATGGTACCTATATAATTTAATAAATGTATACCAATATTTAAATGAGCTGCGTTTTAATTTTCCTAAAAATCGGCACGAACTTTCCGAATAACCTGACCTGATCTAGTGACCTTTTCACCACCAAAGGAAAATTTGCTGCTTTGTCCAAAAATTTCACTAACTCCCTTCAACTCCATCAAACTCGTCCAACTCCATCAAATCGGAGAAATTCGAGCGAAAAAAAAATGATTGGACATCTTGAATTTTAAAAACTCTTCAGCCAAATTACCTGTGTTTGGTTGGGAATGAAAGCGTTCAACCCAAAAACAGGAATATTGTTCCCAATAGTCTGTCGAGTGAACCTACTACGCTGCACCAAACGAGGGAAACTAATATCGAATCTTAAAATACTTCAAAATAAGCCCAAGATTAAGAACATATAAAATAAATAAAATTTCCATTATCACACCGTTCTGAAAAATCCAGATACATATTTCGGCAACTAAATTGCCATCCTCAGTGGAAAACTGGGAAATTCAGTATCACTAGCGAATCCGGCTAATGCCGGAGAAAGGTATGGTAAAGGTAATTGTATTTATTTTATACAGAATGAAAAGAAAAAAGCGTCTAGTGACGACGCCTCACTTTTTCCTTGTTAACTCTCGCCGCAGAACCTTGCTAAAAGAACTTCGCCCTAAAAATACAGTATCTCTCTTTAATTGTCTTTATAACCTATAACATACTGATTTACTTTAGATACTATTTTAAGACATATTTTTTAAGGGTGGGATAGAGTTTCGCGAAAAACCTTATAGTTCTAAGGGTTTCTGAGTCGACAGAGATTGAAGATCACTGCTCTAACCAAAACGTAAGATAAAAGCGTCTAATTTTCAAAGTAATTCGGGTTACTCGTTTTTGAACATGCCCAAAACAATGGAATATCCAATTCCCAGACTTTCTGCCAGTTATTGGATCCACACGCCCATCATTCTTGCTTTTTCATCCTCCTTTCTTTCTTCCTTTCTTTTTCTACATATTCAGATCAATTAACCATTTAAATACGTCGCTGCTGTTTATCTTCGAATCTCGCTTTCGACGATACCGTCCCGGCCTGATCGAACACAAAAGATGCACTCATCTGCACCGACTTCTATGTAAATAATCTGTCAACGCCAAGCGCTCCGAACGAGATAATTGGTTTTAGTGGTCGGCCGGATCGAAAAGTAATTTCGAAACGATTAAGCTTCGACGATATTGTCTAGTCTAGGAAACACATGCACACATAGATGAATGTACGTTTAAAATAAGTTTTTTCAATGCGTACTCGGAGAAATATTCCATTTCGACGAACGCAACCGCTCGCATCTATTCTGTCTGTCTGTTTCGTTCGTCTGTTTTACCTGTCTAATCTCTTCGCCGCAGGATGATTTTCTGCCGGGACGAACGCGCACAAATGCCCATTCATTCGAAATTATTACTCGTGGCATTGTTGTTTGACGTTCTTGCCGGTGGAGTTTGGCACGCCGATTTTTCTCTAGCTACGGACGTTCCAAAGAAAGGTTGGAAACGTTACAACTTTCGCAAATTGGATATCGGCTTACGACGTAAAGACGTGTGCGTGTGTTAGGACAGTAAAACGACTCGCATTTTTCCGCGCGTTTGTTCAGTTTATTTTTATAGAGGCAGGTCGTTGTTATCCTTGAAACTGAATCGATTATTTCGTTTGCTACGTTTGTGAGGTTCGTGAGTGAGTATGTGTATTGTATGTATGTGTAGGTATTAGTCATACGGTTATTTTTAACTTTAGACACCGCAAGTAGCGCTTTTTCGATGGATTTTTTCATCGTCTGCTACAACTAATTAGCTAGTTAATTAAAAACAGTTGATTGATTTTCGTGTCTGGACCGCTTGCGTAGATCAAACGTATTCAGCAAGGACACGTGCATGCAATCTTGTTGTTTTTGAAAGGTAAAATGAGGCGGAAATAGTAACGGAACATAGAATGGTCATGGCTAATTTCACGGGGGAATTTGATGAAGTAATAGACGAGATGGAGTATAAAAAAATTAAAATCCATAGGCTAAAAGACCTCGAATCCAGAAACAGATATTAACCTTCCTATACTCACGCATACGGTCTGTGAGACCGATTTATATAGTATAGTATACGTCTTTTATTTTGACGTGAGTATAGGAAGGTTAAGAGGAAACGAATCGGATGTTTAAGGAAGCGAAGGAGGAGAACCTGAACAAAAGTTTGGAGAAACAATAGGATCTATTCAAACAGGTGACTCACCGAAGCACAATATACAGAAAAGAACTGAGTGGTGGAGTCCAGAAATTCAAGCAGAAATAAAACGAAAAAAAGGAGGCACGGAGGAGATATAGCAGAACAAGGAATTATATTATAGAAACTAGTTTTAGCTTTCACATATTTTATACTTGTTATCGGCGATAATGCCCTTGCACAACTGTGGTTATATAAGAGAACGCTTTCCAAAAAAGCATTATTATTCACTTTTGTGCGAGCAATAGTCCCTTTTTAGTAAATTCCTGCACTTGTCTTGTCGTGTTTCTTTTAAAAGACCCGAAGCAATTAGTGATTATCATAATGAAAGGCAGAAGAGGATAAAGCAGAATCTAGAAAACAGAGAGATGGGGTAAAAAAGGGACTGAGAGAGGCAAAGAAACAAAGTTGGGAAAGATTTGGAGAGGAATTAAACAATCAGCACGACAGCAGTAACAGATTCTTCTGAAGCAAGATTAGAAGATTGAGAGGAAATAAGAGGAAAAAATAAAGGGGATGACAGATAAGGCACACCAACTCAGAACCACAACAACGAATGTTGAAAAGTATGAAGGGAATATTTTGTAGCAAATTTGAACAGAAGGACGTAAACAAATAGTCACGACACGTAGAAAAGAGGAAAGAGGGGGATGAGGAGTTGCAATAATTAACGGGGGAGAACTGAAGCAAGGATTTCAGAAGATCAAAACAGGGAAAACAAGCGGAGCAGACGAAACCGCCCAGAAATGAGGGAATGGAGTAGTTCCTGGAATTATGCAGAAAAGCTTGGAACGAAGAGAGGAGTCCTAAATGAATGGGAAGGGAACTTAATACTCCGTATACGCAAAAAGGAAATGAAATGGAATGCGGAAATTACAGTCTTTAAAATATACACAAAAATGATAAAAGTCGGAATTAGAGAACTACGTGGAAACACAAACTGAATGATTAACAGACAGCATTTAGAAGAGGAAGAAGAACATCAGATAATATATGTATCCTGAGAAACCTGGAGAAGATCGAAATAAACGAAGAACTATTTGTTATTTTCGTAGACTTGAAAGCAGCATTGGATACGGTGAATGGATCAATAATCTAGGAAATAATGATAGATGGAGATCCTAAGAAAACTCACCAGCATAGGATAAAGAATGAAGATATTAGACTGCAATTGAACCAAGAATCCGTACGAAGTATAAAAGAAAAGAGAATGCTGAACTGCTTTGGACATGTAACAAAGATGGATAATAATAATAATAATGATAATTTGATGATTTTTTTTTTAATAATGATAATGATAATAATAATAGCAATTTTATTGCCCAACAGATGTAACTGATGTAACAATATAACTGATTGCTGAGGAAAGTGGTGGCGCCAAAGGTCGGAAGCAGAAGGAGAAGAGGTAGATCGAGGAAGATGGATGCGACAAATAGCAGAGTTGGAAAAAGGAAGGGGGAAATAATTAGGCGGATGGAAGCGGCGGCCAGGGACAGGAAGAAATGGAGAAAATGGGTGGAAGAATGAAATAAGAAGCTCTGACGCCCTGACAGGGCAAAAGGAGAATCGAAGAAGAAGAAAGGTAACATATAGATAAAGAAGTAAAGCGCAGAAAGCACTTTTTAAAAAAATTATCTAAAACTGGGAGGAGCTTGTGGTTACAAATAGGAACTGAAGTGTTTACAGAAAAATAGTTATTTATACTATCCTAAAAACCTTATTTAAATGTTTTACAATTCCCACTTTCTAACGGTTTCAGGGGTGATAATATATTCCAGACGATTCCACTTTTTACATAATTATAGAAAAGGTTTTTATGAAATTTCTATCTGCATTTTAGAACACTCCAATTTTTTTAGTTAGACTTATGCCTTGTCCGCGTACTCTTTTTTTCAATGGGAATTTGTTAATTTTACTGTACCGTTCGATAGAAATTTTTTTCTCTTTACAATAGTATTCTTTTTTTTAATTTTTTTTTACAAGAAAACATCTGTTCAGGTATTTAATAAATGTTAGGTACATCTAAGATAGACAAAATTATTTGCAATAAAGTTATCGGTTACAATCTAATCATTAAAAACAAATTAATAACTAAGTTTGAAGGGACTAAAAAATGTCGCGCGACAAGACTTGAAACAGTGTTCTTGTGAGTACCACACTAGAAGGATACCGATTAGGACAATGTTTTCTTGTAAAAATGTTATTAAATAAATTTAAAAAATATTTATGCAAAGAGAAAAAATTCTCTATCGATTGGTAGAGTAAAATTAACAAGTTCTTATTAAAAAAAAATAACGCGGACAGGCGTAACTCAAAAATAATTGAAGAAAAAAAAATTGAAGCGTTCTAAAATGTAGATAGAAATTTCATAAAAAACTTTTGTATTGAATATATGATTTCCTAAAAGGAATATAATGCCAATAAATCGTCGTCTCCATACTTTTAACTAACGCTGTGTGTATGTAGGTGTCCTAAAAATACGTAATAATACAAACTACCTCCTAACAAGCAAAATCTACAACCATTAAGTAAATAAAATATTTACAATCAGATCTTGTTTTGGTGTTCCAACGCCTTAATTTTAAAATACTGCCCGTTTCATTTCAATCTTCTCTTTTCTTTTAAACAGGTCCAAGATTTCGCAAAGTGCAAGTTGCAAGTGAGAGACAAAAAACTTTGCCAAAAAAACTTATACGTATACGATAGGACCATCAGCTAGAATACAAAGTGATCCGTATAACCGTTGCAGGCCAAAGTTGTGGGTCCCTTTTTAGAAGTATGTGAATGGGCTATATTAGTGTGACATTACGCCGCCATTTTTGTTGATGTAGGGCAGGATCATGTTTCTAAACAAACTTTTTCTCCGTAAGAAATAACATGCGTAATTATAATATATTCCTTAAATCATCATGAGTATTTAACCTTGGATAAGTACTGTATAACGTCAAGTATATTGTAGTATGAATTTTAGTAAATTGTATAGAAAGCAAAAATTATTACAATTAATATTTACAAAATTTTAGTATTATATTAACAAAATAATGAACAATACAATCAAAATATATTACCTAGTGTGTATAAGTGTAATTTGTTTTCTAATCCTTAACTTCTCCCTCCCTCTTGAATTCTTTCTTCACTTCTTTTCTTTGGTCTTTTCCTTTTATTGTACTTCTCTTTTCTTTGGTCTGTTCGTCGTTTGTAAACAACAACTTCTTTTTTTTTTTTGTGGTCTGCTTCTTTTCAACCCTGGTATTTTATATAACTTTTTATCTGACTTTTTCGTCGACCATCCCATTCCGTCGCTTATAAACAAACTTCATTTTTTCGGCACGTCGTTATAACAATTTGGAATTCTAGATTTTGAAATGTTTCAAGTGTATGTGTGTGGACAAAATGGATTTACAACGCTTTTCTATTTCTTAAAGAATGCTTTCTATAAAATTTACATCTTTTTATTGGTAATTTTACTAATGCAGTATTACCATACTAGAATATATAGCAGCTAAAGTTAACATATAAATATCTAAAAAAAAAAGTGGATTTATTTTAACAGAACTTGTCCAACGTTAAATATCGACAGCGATTTTAAGTAAAATTTAAAAAAATCATGTCATAGTGAGTTTTTACACGATCCAATTTTTAAGGATTACTTATTCTGCGGATTACCACAAGATGAACGGGCAGCAGCGGGAGAAGGCTGTATTATTAATAAAAACCTGATAGAAAACATAATAATAATAATAATAATAATGAACTTTATTACTCAACGGAAACCAATTACAGGGTAATTCTAAGAGAAATAATTACACGTATTAACATAATTATACAAATAGAAAAAATAACCTAAAATTAATTATATTATTGTAAATAGAAAAGGGATTATTTTAAACAAAAAAAAAATCCAAAGAAAAATTATAATCATAATAAATATATACAAAAATACAGAATTTAAGAATTAAACAAAAATATCATCAAAGTATGAATTTGCAATATTGAGCATCCGGTTCATCGCTGCATTTCTCAAAACATTAGTTTTTGCTGTTTTTAATGCAAACGTCACAGAGAAACGAGCAGATGGCCGAGGCACTTGAAAGCCAATGACGGAGAGCAAATGAGATGAGTCGAGTCACCATCATGAAGCAACTTATATAAAAATCGAGCACCGTGTGCATTACGGCGCTCAGATAACCATGTCATGTTATGCCTGTCCAAGAGCGATGTGTAGTCAATACCTCTGGGAGGATACATACCAACGATTTTGAAGGAAACAAATTTCAAGAATTTGAGTTGAACACGTTCAATTACTAATTGATAGCAGAGATAATAAGGTGCCCAAACAATAGACGCATATTCCAGAGAGCTGACAACAAATGGGAAGGAGTTTCGGAAAGAATATCGGTTACCGAATTATTACAAGTATTACACGGAAGTCGTATGAGTGGAATAGCTCTTTATGGCCCGAACAAAAATGACACTGTAAAGACCAAAGACCAATTTTGGGAACTACTAACATTTACTACAGAAGCATGCAAGGGTAAAATACATGTAATGGGGGACTTGAACAGTGGAGTGGGTAAAAAGACGATTTAACAACAAATATAGTACGTGTACGTGGAGAAAATAATAAGGGGGTGCGTATGTTAGAGTACTGTACACTGAATAATTTAATAATTACGAATACTTTCTATGAAAAATGGAAGAGAAAAATCGATAATCGACTATGTACTTGTGTAAAGAGGAAACAGGAAAACAGTAACGGACACGAAAGTAAAATGAGGTGCAGAATTATTTAGCAACCACTATTTGGTTCTACTAAAGCTAAAGAGGAAGAACAACGAACTTATGGGAAACGAAATGGAAGACAATTGACAGCAAAGGACACCAAGAAAAAGGCAAATTAAACAGCCTACAGATAAAGCTTCAAAAGCATATTACAGCATGTGCCAGTCAATTGTTAAGAAAAGAAGTATCTATGAAGGCGAAAATGCTTGTATACATATAAAACGATTTTCCAACCTCCGTGCTTTTTGGCACTGAAATATGGACCCTCTCCAACAGCATGAAAATCAGAGTCCAGGCTGTGGAAATGATGTATCTACGTTGTGTTAAAGGCGTAACAAAAAGAGACTAAATTAGAAACAAACAAATAAGAGCAGATTTGAAAGTTGTACCGGTTTTGGGAGTAGTGGAGAAACGACAATTAGGATGATGGGGTCATTTACATAGATTAGATAGTGATAGGCCAGTTAGGAAAATATGGGAGGCAAGAACTTTGTATCGGAGACGCAGAGGTAGACCAAAGGAGACGTCGAACAAGGTGATCAAAAAATACTGCAAAAGAAGAATTTGAGATGGAGTGAAGCAAAAGCTTAGGCAATTGAGTCATGTTTTGTTAATTAACTTAGTTAGTTAGTTGAGGCGAATATTTACAATTTAGAGAAAGAAATATATACGCTTGTAAAATCCATGCCATGCGTCAAGCACAGTGAAGTGTTTTTTTCGATAAGAACTGTTCCGTTTACATTCATGAACGGAATCTTGTAAATATATTCGACGCATTAGTTATGCCTGTATATATATATATAACCCTGTATACACCCATTCATCAGCCCATAACGAACGAAAGTGTTAACGGTATTGCAGCGCGCATAAACAATAGGACGCCTCTGCAAATCGTATTACCACGCGACTAATTACACCGAACGTACGTCGCGAATTTTCCCAATTAAATCGGGCGCTGTTGCCAATTTCGACCCAGACGCCAAACAAAACACCCGTTTTACCGCTCCTACCGCACCATTAATCATCATCGAGTCGAGTCTTAAAATATTAATTAGGTTAATGGAGAAAGAAGACGTACGCGTTTTCGGAAGAAGTTCGCGAATCCGCCGACAAATAATTTATCAAAGTTGCGGCGGTGATGGAGCGCCCCGTCATTAATCCTATTAGCCCGGCGTCGTTTCTTTTCCGCCGTCGAGTTAAGCCCCGACCGGATCCGGAAGATAAATTTAAAAGTTTAAATCGCCGTAATACGGGCGATTATGCGAAAATCTGTGCCGGCTTCGGAACGACGAATGAAGGTTTTAAAGTTGCGAAGTTAACGCCGAAGAATCTTCTAACGTTTTCTCGCTTTTCGGGGTTTTAGGCTCCTCATCGAGTTGAATGGGTAGTTAAAGGGATGAAATTAGGATTCGATGAGTGAGATTATCAGAATCGATGGAATTCGTTTCCATGGAATCGGAAAAGTTATTTCAATAGCGAGATGAGCCCGCAGTATAAGTCTATTGAAATCGGCTCAAAATTACTATTAGCATTAGCACATCGATTCCGAAACTTGAAAACGGGTATTTCGACAACTAAGCTGTCATCATCAGAGGAAAAGGTAGGGAGGAAAAAGCGTCATTTACGAAAACCGGCAGAAACGAGATGGCGAGGCCACGGAGCGATGTTACACGACCTATATCACGTGATCAATTTACAAGGAGAGATCTCGATGTGATACTAATCGATATCAACGAAACTAATAGTGATTGGTAATTATGCCTAGTGTTTTTGGGTAAACGGACACAATACAACACTCAAGTGGTGTAATATTTTTATTGGAACGAAACGCCACACCAGGGCTAAAATTGCTCAGTTAATATGTCGCTATCTGCTTCATAATTAGCAAGCAATTGAGATTTAAGCGGCTAAACTATTTTACCTGTAATCTACTCGCCAAGAGCTTTAATTTGATGTGTAACAAGTAGAGATTTTAACTACTTCGACTTATGCCGAAATTTCAAGGTATACCCCTTGGACTTTTTAGACATTTTGAAAGCACCTCCAATTAAGTTGAAAATTCGTAGGTTTACATTCTCGAGGACGTAGAAACTCACTGCGAACTCTAAACTGGTGTAATATTTTTTATTGGAACGAAACGCCAGTCCAGAGCTGAAATTGCTCAGGTAATATCTCGCTCTGTGCTTTATAATTACGAAACAATTGAGATTTAAGCGGTTAAACTATTTTACCTGTAATCTACTCGCCAAGAGCCTAAATTTGATGTGTAACAAGTAGAGATTTTAACTACTTCGACTTTTGACGAAATTTCAAGGTATACCCCTTGGACTTTTTAGAAAATTTGAAAGTAGTTCCGACTAAGTTGAAAATTCGTAGGTTTACATTTTCGAGGACGTAGAAACTCATTGCAAACTCTAAACTGGTGTAATATTTGTTATTGGAACGAAACACTACTCCAGAGCTGAAATTGCTGAGTTAATATGTCGCTATCAGCTTCATAATTACCAAACAATTGAGATTTAAGCGGTTAAACTATTTTACCTGTAATCTACTCGCCAATAGCTTTAATTTGATGTGTAACAAGTAGAGATTTTAACTACTTCAACTTTTGCCGAAATTTCAAGGTATACCCCTTGGACTTTTTCGAAAATTTGGAAGTGCTTCCGACTAAGTTGAAAATTCGTAGGTTTACATTCTCGAGGACGTAGAAACTCATTGCAAACTCTAAACTGGTGTAATCTTTTTATTGGAACGAAACACCACTCCAGAGCTGAAATTGCTCAGGTAATATCTCGCTCTGTGCTTTATAATTACCAAACAATTGAGATTTAAGCGGTTAAACTATTTTACCTGTAATCTACTCGCCAAGAGCCTAAATTTGATGTGTAACAAGTAGAGATTTTAACTACTTCGACTTTTGACGAAATTTCAAGGTATACCCCTTGGACTTTCTAGAAAATTTGAAAGTAGTTCCGACTAAGTTGAAAATTCGCAGGTTTACATTTTCGAGGACGTAGAAACGCATTGCGAACTCTAAATTGGTGTTATCTTTACTTAGTAAAATTCACTTATCATTAAATTGTCACAAATTGTCCTCAACTGCCAACTTCTCGGTTGGTCGCGTGATAATTTTACGTTCCCATGTCTATCTTCTATCTCGTTGGCTTAAAATATCGGGTTTTAAGCAAGCAATAAGGCTAAATTCACGAGCGGCGTTTTCAATTCTTCCTCCACTGAGGACGACAACCTAGTTACCGAAACGTCTCTCCAAATCAGTGTGGTAAGGGTAAGAAGCACTTCATTTGAATTGATTCTAAGCCACAAATTCCCATACTTTCCTTAGCTCAATATTTTTGTATATTTGGTAAGAGACATATTTCAGTGACCTCACTAACTCCTAAGTGCTTTTTTCTGATTTTAGAACTGCTCATTTCTTTTTCGTAACTTCTTAAATTATCGATTCGATTCGTTCTATCTTCAACGTATGACTTGTGCGGCGCATATTAAAATTTACAACGTAATAAAAAGCGCAAAATCGCGCTTGCTCGTTTTAGATCAGACGGACGAGAAGTCGTGTAGGTAGATATGACGGTCATCTGGCACGTTGAATCGGTAATGTGTTTAGGACATAAAATTTTCATTACCGTACGGACGTTACCGTCCTGACGACGACTATCTTAGAATTTTTAAAAAGTCGCCCGTCAGAAGTGCGCCTTTGTTCCGAATTCACGCGTGTCTGTTATTACCGGCTAGAAAATTAGAAATATGATGCAAGCGTCTTGGTTCAAACTGTAGTGTGAGTAGAGTTGCTCAATCTGCGCTAATAGTACTACAACTATCATAAACTATTGTGCTAGAATAGCAACATTGCGCCATACGAATACATAATATATAATAGTTTCAATGTATAATATCAAGCCAATTGTATTCGTATAGCGCAATGTTGCTATTCTAGTACAATGGTTTATGATAGTTGTAGTACTGTTGGCGCAAATTGAGCAACTCTAGTAATAAGTTTGCAAATGTAACGGTTTGAAATAATGTCAGATGAGGTGATTCGCAGATGCATGCCTGAATTATTCGGAAGAATGTTAGGATGACTTTGGAGTTTTTAATGCGTCTATTTCGACTTACAAGGAGAAGGTAAGGTAATCGGATCTTTGTAATTTTTGATATTTGTGGTACGTGTAGTTTGGACCTTAAATAAGAATATTTTAGTAGTATTTTAGAGTAGTTCGACGCAACGTTCATAAATTACCGAGATAATCGAAGTTGAAGTTTCACTCACCATTTAAATCCACTAGATATAATACGGTTGTCAATTGTACCCGTGGCCTAGTCGATAGCGTTTTGGTGCGATACTCACGACATCGCTGGTTCGGGTCTCGTCAAGGGACATTTCTTTTTCTTCCATTCAAAACGCACCATATGCTTTTTTCATTCTTCTTCTCATATCAAAAATTATGAACAAACGAAATATATGAACTATATGCAGGAACATTCTTCAAGTACTTTATTAAAATGCACAATCGGCTGATAAATAATATTCATTTTGAATTAACTTAACAATAAGATAATAATAAAAAAATGTTGCTTCCCATGTCTCTATGATAACTACCATTCTTGTTCATTTTTTTGAAGAAACCTTATTGTTAATTCAAAATGAATATTGTTTATCAACCGATTGTGCATTTTCATGATGTACTTGAAGAATGTTCCTGCATATAATTCATATATTTCGTTTGTTCATAATTTTTGATATGAGAAGAAGAATGAAAAAACATATGATGCGTTTTGAATGGAAGAAAAAGAAATGTCCCGTGACGAGACCCGAATCAGCGATGTCGTGAATATCGCACCAAAACGCTATCGACTAGGCCACGGGTACAATTGACAATCATATTATATCTACTGGATTTAAATGGTGGGTGAAACTTCGAACAACATCGATTATCTCGGTAATTTATGAACGTTGCGTCGAACTGCTCCAAAATATTCTTATTTAAGGTCCAAACTACACGTACCATAAATATCAAAAATTACAAAAATCCGATTACCTTGCCTTCTCCTTGTTAGCCTCGCCGATTTGGATACGTGAAATATAATCACACAAGAAAATAGAATTTAGTTGTTCGTGTTTTCTTCCCCATCTTCCGACTAACATCATTCAGGAACAATCCGCAGATATGTATGTGCAAACAAAAAATCGATTTAAATCATTAGATTTAGTCAGAGGGAACTGTAATAGTTAATAAAATAAAAACAGGTATTTGTCTTCTTCATTTTCCCGGCAAAAAGAGAGAATATGCGACAAACTAGCGACAAAAGAAAACTTACATAATCGTCCGAAAGAATGCGACAGCCGTTTCCTGAGCTTCTGCATCCGGGATAGGGCTCCGCTCTTCTTTTCTCGCATCGTGACGCCGGTAGGAAGGCCGACTCCTAGAACAACGTAAAAACGCATGTAAAAGACGGATTCGAATAACGGACGCGGTAAGGATGAGTCGCCGAAACGACACCCTTAAAATATTTAAAATTAGGGACAGATATTGTCGCGTGAGTGGGGTGGCGAGATGTATTATATCAGAAGGTTCAAATGTTTGGTGACAACTTAACAATAATTGTTAGTAGTTTAACGAAACACCTACGTGAAATGTTTTTGTACTACGTTCTTTCCATCAGGCACTCATTCTCCTTCAAGTTTGCAATATCCAAATCAAAATTTCATATCAGCTCCAATTTCTAACAACTTTCTAAAGAAATCGGAAATTTCTTTGTACGTATACCTACATACATCCCGTTATAAACTCATCATCCGGTTGGAAAACATTTTCCGGAACTTTCAGCGGGAAAACTTCCAAAAGATTACCGCCGAAAATACTGTAATACCTTAATATATTTAAAGGGAAAAAAGCGGCGTAATGCGATTCCGCAGGACCGGTTTACAAGCCGGAGAACTGGAAGAACACGGGGCCGGAAAGGTAGGAAGGAAAGAAAAGAAGGAAGGAGGGTGGCTACGCGACCGAATACAAGTATCGTATTAAATTACGTTATTTCCATATAAAGAAAGGTAAGACGAAACGGGTGCTACCTACCTAGCTAAGGAGAAAATTGGCTTCGCGTTATTGAAATTCGTACCGGCCGAAGGAAAGGAAAGGAGATCGATTCCAGAAGAATTCGGAGGAGGAAGACGGGGCGCGAAGTTGTATACATATAGAAATGTCAAGTACGAACACGTGTAGCTCTACATGTATATAGGCGTTAATGTTACGTTTTTCATCAATTTTGGGTAGGCAAAAATTACGAGTGGTTTATAATCATAATAACATACTGGTTTGATAATCAAGTAACGGTCTGCTTTAGTGGAATTGCTAGATAATTTCGCGTATTCAAAATGTCAAATCCACATCTTTGTATATACGAGGGCTATCTAGAATGTAACGTTTTGGATTTACCTGGTAAGGGGTGAGTATACCGGCGGCGGTGCCAACCGCTCTCTGGGAGCTCCCTCACTCAAAGCGCATCCAGCTGCGGTAGCGTGAGGTTCGTGTTACTTCTGCTTAATAAACTGTGCATTTTAAAACATTAGCGTTGCAATAGAAAATCCCGCCAGCTATGAAATGCATTAATATTAGGTTTAGGGGCACTCTTACACCTCCAAAGCATAGGACCGAGTTCTTTAAAAGATCATAAACTTATCAGATTACAAGAGTCTGGAATGCTCTTCCGTCTGATACGCGCGCGGTCCCTGGGAGTTTTCAGGAGAAAATATTTTTGTTGATTGTTTGAGTTGCAGGAAGTTGGGGATTATGGGTGTGAGCTTTTGTCAGAGTGTGAGTTTATATATGCTTGTTTGTGTACAGGTCGCATGGAAGATCGATTTTTAATCGAATGTGATCCTTTTTCTTCCATTGTCATTTTTTATTGTAATTTATGTATATGTATAACTTTGGGGGAAACAAACGTATATACTATATTATATTATTATATTACGCCATCAAAACCTGCAAAATAGGGTTTGAAATTTTGGCTATTGGTGGATTCAAAGTCGGGCTGCGCCTGGAAGATACAGCCATATCTTGGAAACGCTAAAAATGCAAAGCCTGAACAAAATTAAAGACAAAGCGTTGTATTCGGGTTGACGGAAGGCTTGACAGGCTAAAATAGAACGCTACAACTTCTTTTCTACTTTTGATTTGGTAAAAATATTACTAGAAAGAAAACTTACGTATGTAGCAAGAGTACGTAAAAACAAAACATCCATTCCTTCGAAGTTGCTGAATGTAAAAAACATTGTATAAGTGTATATTTGCTTTCGGTGACATTGCGACATTAGTAACATGCATTAGCCACAAAAACGAAGCAACGTGTTAATTAATGGTATTATCATTAAGAAATCACACGAAACTAAATATAGTAAATATAATGCACTTAATTCAGAATATGATATTAAATTAAGCAATGATGATATTGTATTAGAGCCTTTAAGCCTCAAAACTGTAGAATTGTCAAAACTTAAAGATATTGTAAATCGATTCAACATTTTGCAAGAAAATATCAAAGACGAAACAAAACTTGTTAGTAATACACCCAGTGTTTGGACAATAATTTTGTATTGTATATTAATAATAAGCTGTTTGTATGTTATTGTAAAATTTATGAAAAACACAAAAATTGTAAATTTAAACTGTCTAAAGAAAAATCTGATAATAATGTAAATCCAACAAAATTTAACTGATTTACAGTGTAAATTTTGATCTTGTCGGGGAGGTGTTACGTTGTATGATATCATACATAAGTATTATCTAATGTCTATGTTTGCATCTTTTTCCTAAGAGAAGATATGCATGTAAGAGTCAGTCGTTAGTCGGAAACGAAACGATTCCGTTGGGTAAAATAAAAAATTGTTTTAAAAATTGTTTTTTAAGAAACATCTGAAGTTGATGAGAGTGGGTCGAAGAAAAAACCGGAGATTATGTTTTACTACAATTCGACAAATTTTGTATTTGCAAATATGCTAGATATATCCGCCTTGAATGCATACATACTCTTTCTGAGATCGATGTTTCATGGATATAAGCTGATCGAAATTGCAGGACATCAAAGTTTTTGTGGAAACTAGCACTTTCTTTGGCTAAGATGCATATGATGAAACGGAGCAGATTACCTCAACAATAGTTCTCAGCACAGCTATTGAGGAGAGTACAAACATTATCTTCAATTTCAACGAGTTCTTGCTACTTGTAAATCGGCGGTTAGAAAGCGTGGAATTTGTAGTTGCTGCAAGTCTGCAAATCTGACATTAAATGCTCCATTTGCGGCAAGTTTGTTCAGCACGTAATAAAAAAACTACCAATAAAATCACATTTTTTGTAAATAAGCGGAAAAGAACTTAGTATTTTGATTTCAATCAAATAAAAATGTACACTGGACCAAATGGACCTAATCTTAGATAGGTAAGTTTCTATGTTTTTCAGTTCGGCTTTATGTCAGACACTTGAAATTATGGATATAACATCTTTAAAGAAAAAAACACGTGAGCCAAAAGCTCAAAGCAATATATAATACTGTTTAAAAGTTATAAACATAACGTGCAAAGTATTGGACCAAATGGGCTTAATCTAACAGCAGGGTTAAGGCGTCTGAATACCAAGTATCCTCGTATATACAGAAGAATAACTAAAAAGAAGATTGTTACTACTATGGAGGTAATAGGGTTACATATTTTTATAGTTAGCACAAGGGAAATAAGAACAGTGATTTCCACATCGAAAAATAACAAAATTAGTATAATTAAGAGAAAGTATACTGAGCGCGGTATACGAGAGCACTTTTAAAGCCAAACCCGCATTCAGATGGTGATGCTTTTCCTCGATCTATAAATCGTTTTTTTCTTTTTGGGTGAGTGCAAAAAAGCATATCATTATGAAAATCGATCATTCGTGTATACTAATAGTGATAATTATTTATACTACATATATAAATATCTACCTCGTCAGTAGTAGTACACCGTTTTTCACAACTAATGCATCGAATTAAAAGAGAAGAAAGTTCGAACAAAATAAAACAGAATTTGTAAGAGGAAATATTTCCCTACTATTCCAGGAAAGCCGCAATTATGTTTTGACGTTTCATAAGGAACATTAGGAAAATCACTATGCAGTACGTGATGAGGTAGGATGTTTATTTTATAATGCGGGCATTAAATAATATGCGTTGAAGAACTACGAGTATGTGATTGAACAATAAAAACGAATGTCTACAATGTAGAGAAAGAAATATAAATGTTTATAATGTTTGGGCCATATGTCAAACACGGTTAAGTGTTTCTTTTGTTAGGAAGGGTTCCTTTACGTTCATGGCCGGATCTTATGCGGAGAGTCTAACGATCCCCGCGTTCTTTAAATACCATTCGATAATACATATTCCAGTGGTATAATATTGTAAATGAATTTGACGCATTAGTTATGACTTACGTCAAAGTCTGTATACGAATAATCCAACTTCGTCTACAAAATGGTCGTCAAAGTGGTGGGTTCGGGAAAAATGAATAAAGATATGTTGGATTCAACAAACTAGGAAAAATATTGTTGCAATATTTATAATAATGGAATCCAACAGCAATAAAAACTTAAGCCGTAAACTGAGTCTGCAATCGAAGAAGAGCTTTCTAAGTATTCGTGTGTTAATTCCTGGGAATACTGTGAATTTCAATCCTCGAATTCCCTGGATATATTAATTTTCTATTAAGCTATGGTGTGTTCATGTTACTGTAAATCCTCAAGTTAAAAGAATTAAGGTATTAAGACGAGGTATTTGTCTAGGATTGAATGGAGTAATGGTGAGAGTTATGCTATTTGTAGTTCAATAGGACTTAGTTCTCTATGAAGAAGGCTCAAAAGGAGTGAAAAAGAATTCCGATGTTATAAAATGAAATTATCGCCCGTCGTAATCCTTGGTATAAGACAAAATTATTCTCAAATTAATAGCAAAGTGTACGTACAACGTGAAGGTACAGCAATGGGAAAGCCCTTGGCTTCTTCCATCGCCACCTTATTTATGTATGAATACCTTCGAAATGACGTTGAAGAAGGATAATGAATTTACCAGTAAATGTTGGATAAAACAAGCCAAATTCGACACAATTATCGCAGATATCTTAATCAAATAAAATCTAGAGGACTCTCTATATAAGAAGCTAATGAGTTAGGAGCGTTAATGGGCAGGTATCAAGTAACCGTTCCAAAAGCTTACAAAGTAAGCACAATTTGCATAATTGGGGACTCATCAAATAGTTTACTGTCAATGATATTTGCTGCCGTATTTAGGAAAATCCCCACCTCCTCCGAGGATGTATGGCTCATTCCAACTTATCTGAGTAATGAGCAGCTGATTATTTACACTGTGCGATAATAGTGCGATAAGCAGACCCTTCATAAAACCCTAGCTATATACGTATTAGGTATTGGAAGCCATTTCGGTGCTAAAAAAATATTTGCAATCGCGATGTCCAAAATGTTTTTCGGTTTCTGATAAGAAAAACTTGAAGATAACTTCGAATAAGCCTGCGAAGTCGGAATTAAACTATCTGATGCTGCACTTTGTCAAAATTGCAATTTTATCTTATCTGTGCTTACAGGTACAAGCTAATGTTTTGCGATGTTAGAAATCACGGAATTTCATAATACACAGATTCGAGTTAACTGTTAAATTACTTATTAGGTTTGGTTTCGTCCTGTTGTTGTCATATGTGGTTGAAAGCGGAAGAAAAATTTTATGGATGGGATTTGCGCCTTACTTCACACCGGTAATACCAATTGAGAATACACTACCGAATTAAATTCTTTCTTTCCGTACAAAATTCGTCGGCAAACATTTAACGGCCAAACACCTATTTTCGGCTGTTAGGTGTAAAACTTTGCAAGTTTCACTTTCATCATACACCTGGTCATTTTTGGTGAGATATTTTGAATCGACTTAGCGCCCACGTCACTTCGGAGCTGATATACTTACATATGTATGCATAAAGTTACATAATCTGTAGCAGCAGGTTTTTCCGTCCCATTAATAAATCCACTTTCACCGCTTTACAAACTAAATCGAACGCTACACGTGGGACGATCAACTCGCGGTTCTAGAGATACGAACGAGATAAAATAGTTTAAAGAATAGAAACTTACTAACGAGTAATACCCACTGGATTATCGAAATACATATGTATACAAGTTCTCGATAAACCGCTTGAATGGGAACGGGAATGGGAATGGGAATGGGAATGGGAATGGGAACAGAAAACGGTAACAGATTCATTTGGGTGTATTTCATATTGGATTTCTTTTCTTTTGCAGAAACATTCTTGCCAACCAGATGGGTTCAAAATAGTTTTATCACGATGCTTTCGTCGTCGCAGGAAATGCTAATTATCTCACCAAGTAAGTTATCTCCTCATTCCAGAGCTCATTCGATAGGCACTCTGTCGCGACTAAACTCAACCAAATTCTAAGTGCTCTCTCACTCTCATTATGAGTTGTCTTTATTAGCGTCGTCGAGTTTCTTTGTACGTCGGAATTCTAAACAAGGACGACGCTCTTCCTCGAAACGTGACAAGTTTGTTAAGCGTTAAAACCGTACCTACTGGAAGTACGTTGAATTCGGTAAGTGCGAGAACGATGAAACTTTCCGGTCGGTACCTGAAGCGTGAATATTCATGGAATGCAATTTAAGTTGGAGGTCGTTATTTATGGACTTTAATGATTTTTGTCTTAGACAATTAAAATTAGGAAAATCTTCGTTTTAGGGACGATAGCATGATATAAGAAGAACAGGTATGCTCTTGCGCATTTATGTGTGACGTCACTTGGGCCAAGTACAACCGCTCCAATAAGGTCGTGTAATTGAACCATTTCAATAAAGCCGTACGAAAAATAATAAAAATGAGAAAATATGTTTTCGAATACTAACTATAAACTGTAATGAGCAAATTACTAGGAAATGCCCACACTACTTATAAATTTATTAGGTAATATTATATATTTTGCAAATATTGCTAGCAGTCTATTCGTTACCCACATAATGCAGAAAATAAATGTTTATTTAAACATATTCTTCAATAAAATAAAATTAAATAAAATTGGCAATAGGAATATATAAAAATTATAGCTATAAACCTGTCAAATTGTCATTTCGTCCATTATTTCTATTTATAGATCCTAGCGTGTTTGAAAGCTGCTTCTTTATGAATTAATTTTTAATGAAAACTTTAAAAGACACACTACTAAACTTTAAACGTCAATATCTCCGTAACGGTTGGAGATACAGCGTCTATAATGCCATATTTGGAATCTACTCGTCGATGTCTATCCGATAAGCCTATTTCGAACGCGATCGGGCGAACTTTGCTTAGCTCGAGAACGGTGAGAGATACGGCGTCCGGAATGGAAGATTTGGATTCTACGGGCCAAAATCTATCGGATGGGCGTATTTTGAACGCCATTGGACGCGAAAAATATTTTGGTCCAAAAAATTTCTACCTCAAAGCATAGAAATTTTCTCAGTTTTTCAAGATAGCACACTTCCGATAGCGCTAGCGAGTTCAAACTAGGCACGCTTAAACTACTCGAGGAGCTCATTGAAATGAAACAAACCCGAGGTCTCTAAGTCTTACCGTTCCCGAGATATTGTAGTACTTTGAAGTTTGAAAAAATTTCTTACCTAAAATTACCGCAATTTCTCTCTAGCGCGAAAACTATTAGAGATAGCGCGTTCGTTCTCATTCCATTCGATTCCTAGACAAAATCTGCTTCTAGGAAGGTCTACTCGATCCCTATCGAGACATAAATAAAGCAGTGAAAGCGATTTGAAATTTAGCAGATAATGAAAATCACGATTTTTAACAAAATTTTGGTAATTTAACGAAGAATTCATGTTCGAATTTCGAAGTTATTTTGCGTCAGAATATGCATATTCGGACCGGTAATTACGTAGAACATATCGGTTCGAACGTGAAACGCATAGATTTCGAGAAAACGCCATCCGAAGTTCGGGCAAAACGCGTAAAATGGACCGAATATAGGGGTGACTATAGGATGAAAATGGGCAAACTTCAGACGCGCGTAGCGCATAAACTATAAACGATAGAAAGCCGATCCGGGGGTGATTCTGAATGAGAAGAACGAACTCTTTCGAATAGTGCAGAAGAGAATATCGTAACTTGAGAAAAATCCATTCCGAACGTGCAATTTGGCAACTTTTTGCGATTTTTCGCGATTTTCCCGGTAACCATTGGAGTAAAGTAAAAAAATCCAAGGCCGTTGAATTCGTCCCGTCAAGACGCGTCGATTGATGTAGAATTAAACGTCCTAAGTCCCATAATAGCAAAAACGGGTAAGCTATTTAACGATTTTTTGCGGTTTTTTGCATTTTCTTGGCAACCGTTTGAAATAATCTAAACAAATCATATACCGTTGGAATCAGCGCGTCAAGACGCGTCGATTGGTCCACAATAGGCACGCCAAAACTATTAGAGATAAGAGATTCCTAGAATTGTTAGTGCCATCTTTCGTGCAAAGGGATTTCTTTCTCGGCGAAAAGAACATTTAATAAATGTAATATTATATATTGAGAATTATTATTATTTTTGTCGTATGTTATAAATATGTATTAATAACGATATTATTATATAAATTCCATTTTGTAGTTGAGTTTAATGTCAATATTCTACAATTTTGGAAATTAATTTAAGTGTCCGAACTAATATGGACGGTAGTGTACGTAATAGTAGTAAGCGCGGTATAAATTTTATTTTTACCGTCCCCAATCATCTTGAATTATATCGTATATCAACACACATACAAAAAATCCGTTCATTGAATAAACTAATTGATTAATAATCGAAAATTGACGTATTTATTACAAGTTCAAATAAATCCGGCGTTATTGACTCGAACAAACACTCAATGAAAAGTGCATAATAAATAGTAGCCTAATATTCCATCATCGCACCATTAATCGTAATCAGCGTGATTCAACAGAATGAAATACATATGTATTTTTGTAATAGACAGCGTCCACTGACGCATGTTTATTTATCGCAGTGCGAGTTGTTATCGTCAAGCTGGAACTTTAATTCGTTGATTAGTAGTGCTTGTCAGTTCGTACAATTATCGCTTTGTGTTTACTACGCTTCCGACGATACGCCGCGAAGGAAGTGCTTCACAAATAAATCGTTAAAGACGTTTAGATGTGGTCAGACAGTTGTCCGAATCGTTGCGTTATCGACGAGATAACGTACATAAACAATGAATCATAATCTTTCTTGTATTTGGACGATTTCTTCCTTTTATTATGGCAACAATTGTGTTTATTTTTCGGATTACCTCCACCACTTTCTAGGTGTAGGAAAATTCATATTTAAATTTAGGATAGGAATGATTTATACATACACTCCCAGTCACGGAAGTTGGGACAGTTAATATTTTTCAATAAAACTATTTAACTTGCACAAAAATAAAAATAAAACACAAAATCAGTTATATATAACAAAATATTGGTTTATTAGAACAAAATGATAGCAAATAATAATATTTATCAAATACAATCATTAAACTTTCTTCTCGTCGAAGAATCCTCCTTTTGCATTCAATACGGCTCGAACAACTCTGGGCATTCTTTCGATAAGTTTTGTAAGTGTGTTGGATGGTAAACTGTTCCATTGTTCCTGTAACACTTCCCAAAGATATTGTTTCGAAGTTGGAGCCACTTTTCGTATCTGTCTATCCAGCTCATCCCACAAGAGTTCGATCGGGTTAAGATCGGGACTCTGTGGAGGCCATGACATTATTTGCAAGGTATTTTGTGTTTGTTGTGTATTCAAATAATCCCTACATACTAACGCCGTATGTTTAGGATCATTATCTTGCATGAAGGTGAAATTCTCCCCTATCAATCGCTGGCCAGAAGGTACAGCATTATGCTCTAGAATATTTCTGTACTGTTCTATTCTCATAATACCTTCTATCCGAACGAGATCTTCTACTCCTGCGTACGAAAAACAACCCCACACCGTAACTGAGCCACCACCATGTTTTACAGTGGGTGCTAGACATTCGCGAAGCATTTTTTCTGTCTTTGATCTCCGAACATAAACTCTTCTATTTTGTCCAAACACTGCAAACTTGGATTCGTCGGTCCGAAGCACATTTTTCCACTCCTCCACCGTCCAATCTCGATGTCGTTGGGCCGACTGTAATCGTTTTAAACGATTGGTTCGCCGTAGTAGCGGTTTCCGTACAGCAATTCGTCCGAATAGGTTTGCCTCTCGCAAGCGACGTTGAATAGTGCTCACTGATACCGCGATTGAATTCTGCTGCTATTTGTGGTGCTGTCAGTCTTCTATTTCGTTTACTAATTAAAATGATTCGCTGATCATCAACGTTGGCCGAGACGGACCTAGTCGATCACGGTCATTTAAACTTTCCGTTGTACGGTACAGTTTTATAATATGGGCTACACTAGATTTTGCCAGATGCACTTTTTCGCCAATTTGTCGAACACAATACCCTTCTTTATCGAGTGTGATCACGGACGATCGCTTTTCAACACTGATCGGTTTTCCACGCGGCATTTTCACTGTTAATACTTTCAAAATTCGCCCACTTGCACTTCGCGCGTACACGGAGACGTTTAGAAGTAAACTGAATGGCCCGAGGTACTAGAGGGATAGGATAATACCTTGATGAGCATAAAATCGTTCTTGGAAATACCCTTGTAAATGTTTATGACACATAAAGCATTGTAATACTACTTGAATATTTCTTTCGGTAATACTATGAAATCATTATATTGCGATTATTAGGGATTATTGTAATTAAGATTAAGTTCTATTGTAAATTCCATTAGTGCAGCATTCCTAATAATGCTGTATGATCCACTAACCAGTAATAATTACTACGCAGTAAAATTCTAAGTATTGTGTAAGATTTTGAATTTTTATTGCACAGTATCCTAAATTTAACGAGGTGTCCCAACTACCGTGACTGGGAGTGTATATTTATACAGGATTTGTCACAACTAATACGGAAAATTTATTTATGTATATGATTATATGAGGTAAGAGTGGTTCAATGAGCATAAAAGTAGAAAAATTTACTAAGAAAAGTTGGGCAAGTAAAACTATCGCTTTCGTAGCATTGAATTATGTATCATAACTAAGGTTCGATAAACGCGCGTCTTGTTCTCTGAAAGAATGGCCTCTATACAATGAACAACACACGCGTTTGTCGAAAGAAGGCGATAGACCTATACGAGTGTGATATGTGACGGAGCAGATATCAAACTCGTATATGTCTATCGCCATTTTTGGACAAGCGCGTGTGTTGTTCATCGCAGTCTATAGCTCTCTCAGCGAACAAGACGCGCGTTTGTCGAATCTTAATCATAACAGAATTGTCGAAACGTAATTGGGTGCGGAACGGGGAACTCGGCGTTAGATACAGGCATACCAGCCGACCGTGAAAGTAAACAAAATACGTCCTATCAAAATATCCACTTCACCCTACTTAATATATGGCCCCAATTTTACTGGCGTTTACATTCCCTTCTCTAAATTGTAAACATTCGTCCTTATTTTTCAATCACATATTCGAAGTTCTTGAACAAACACATCATTTACCGCTCGCAAGATAAAACCAACACCACCTTTTATAATAGCCGTTTGACCTTGCCCCAGATATGTTCCGCATTTTAGTAGAGTTTACATTTGTACATCTAAATCGGGCATGGACAACCTTCTTTTGTAAAGAGCCAAATAAAAAAAAATTGGGATGGACCGCGAGCTAAAACAAAAACCATCGATAACAATAGTATTTATTAAAAAAGAAAAAAAAGGTACAGATACGTAAGCATGCAAAGCATTGGTTTCGCAATAAAATAATAAAAGAATGAAACTAAAAGGAATAAACTTTATTAAATAGATAACTTCTTATAGTCATATAGTGCTACAACTCTAATTAGTGAGAAGCTTGAGACTGCCTTTCTTTTGCAAGAAGTTGAACATTTGGTGAAAGTAATGTTGTTGCTACGCGTGAGGAGTTTTCCAAATTAGTATCGATAATCTTGGATCTGTTTTTCGATTGCGTGAAATTCATTTTTCAAAAAATTGCTCACAGCAATAAGTACTGCCAAAGTGAGACATTATTTTACATATAAAATTAATTCAAATTGGATATTTATCTTTGGAAATATATCTCATGTAAAAATCTGGCACGAAACTGACTTTGCAGAACATTATCCGCTTGGAGGTCAATTAATTCAATTTGCCGAGACGACTTGCTCCACATCCACGCAGAAAGGAATCACGAATATTTGGAATAGAAGTTTACGTGAACGGAAATCCTCAAAACTGGATGTAAATTCTGTATTTAATGAAGATAATTCCTGTGCTATGCCATTCTTATCGACATTGTTGTGAACAGCTAGGATTGGAAAATGATACGCATTTCCCAACCGAATCTGCTTTTTTCCACAACCGACGTTTGATTTTGAAAAGATTTTACAAGGGCGAATAGATCATGGGCAAGTAGGTCCTTGTTTCTGCATGCTCGTACTTAGTTCGTTCAAGTAGTTGGTGACATTAACTAAAAATACTAAATCAGATAAGTATCCATTAGCTCTCAATGGTTGGACCAGTTCGGGTTTGGCCTTCATTTCTATGAAAAGTTGCACTTCTTCTCTTAATTCATAAAATCGCCTCAACTTTTTGCCCTTGCTAAGCCAGCGAAATTCACAATGGAAAATTATGTCTCCATATTTCGTTCCCAAGGCCTCCAGGAATTGATGGAACTACCCGTGATTCTAACCTATTCATTTAATGAAATTTAGACACGAAACAACTGTCTCCGTAACATGCGAGAATTTTAATGATTTACCGCAGAGGTTTTCCTGATTTAATTAATATTTCTTTTTAATAATTCTGCTTTTATTTTAGCCACCAGTGGCACTTTTCCCTATCATCGCGCGAGCTCCATCTGTAGTGATACCGCTTAACTTTGCCCAGTCAAGTTTAAAAGTACTAAAAACATTCACAATTTCTTCAAAAATGTCTTCTCCCCTTGTAGTGTCTTTCATAGGTCGAAGCGCGAGAAAATCTTCCGTTATTTTCAAATTTTGGTCGAGTCCAGGAATAGATATTGCTAGCTATGCTCTATCAGCAATATCGGAGGTTTGCTATGGAGAATGCAACACATTTTTCCACAACTTCTTCAAGAACGAGATTTACGTTTTCTGCCATTACATCTAATTCGTCTTGTGACTGTTCTTTTGGATAAACTAACTAGATATTTTCCGCCGCTATTAAGTACTTTCTCACAAATTCGCCTTCCGAAAACGGCTTTCCGCCTCGTATTTACTGACAATATAACTCTCCCGAAGGAGTCATTCTTTTAATGCGGCAATTTCGCTTGCTCAAATCAATTTGACTTTAGTTTAAGTTCACTGGTTCACCCGCTGTTAATAATCTACGGCCGCCAAATATCTTCGAGTCGGTTCTGCCTTGGATGATCATTGAAATAGGTAAGATTTTGTCAAACGGATTTCTAACACACCGATGATGATGATATCTCCCAAAATTGATGCAATTTGCCTTTCAGAATTTCTTCCGGGAACTTTGAACAAGAACAGATAGCCTCAATGGATGTGGAAATTGTTAATTTTGATGTAAATCACCAACAATTAAGCGAAAGCTCACTTTTTAAACCTAAATCATCTCGACCACTAAACCCTTCATAAAATAAATATCCAATTTTTCCCGCACCACCAGCTCCACACCAGAATTCGCTTGACCATCGGCGATCGGGCGTCGGATTTGTCTAAAAAATTACGCGGAAACTGGTCGTCCACCCCGATACAAACTGATGTCAATCGAAGCGTGTATCGAATGCACCCGGTTCGACATGTACAGAGAATGGACAAAGAGGCAACCGAGAGCAATGCGAAACGACGGATAGAAGGACGTAACGTTGTATAATAAAAATGAATCATCGTCCCTCGCGCGCCGGTCTAATTGATGAAGTCATTCGTGCGTATGTGGGCCCGAATTGGCATGCGAGTGGGAAAACTGGGAAAGTTTAACGGACGACCGGCGACTACGACCGCCACACGTTCGTTTTGTCTAATTTGTTTATTTATAAACGTTGGATTTGTATGCGGTCGTTTAGGCTTTCATTGCTTCTTCCTTATTTATTTATTTTTTGCAATGCCATCCTAATTCTTATAAGAAATAAATTAGAAAGAGTAAAAATTTTTGTGTACGAGAGGCGCTTAGTTATGACGTTACAAAAGCGGGAACTAACATTTCTTTTGCAATAAACTATTTTATTGTTTTTCAAAAAATTGGCCTTTAAGATTTATGTGTACACTTTTGCATGCGTTGAAACCAATTCTCGAAACATTTCTACCACTCTGAAGCTGGTATCTCAAAAGCACGGTTCTTGAAGACTTCGACAGCTTCTTGAGGTGCTGAAATCGCTGTCCACGCATTTTTTATTCATTTTGTAAATGATACATCTCGATAGCGCCACTTGGTGGTCATTCGTAAAAGCATAAAAGCCCCCTCGTACTTGACAGATTCAATTTCGTACGCAATCAATACAAAAATCGAATTATATGTACCTAAAGTCTTTGATACATGGTTTACGTCCTTCTACATCAATAACGAAACTTTTCCCATTTCTGTATACGCACTTCATTATCTCTTTTGTGGGAGCTTGTCCCGGAATATCGGAAAGTTTCTGACGGAGTATTGGAACGGGAAAAGTCCAGTTAATGAAAACTGACTTCCTCAAAATCTGGTTTCCTTTAATATCCGCGAAGGAAAATTATAATAATTTTCTTTTATGGATGGATTTCGAAAATCCTTACCGAACGCGAAAATTTTCTTCTCTCCACAAAAATCGAGCTGAACATTTAATGTTGATATCGTATTTAATAGGAAATTATTATATTAAAATACTACAAAATAAAAATTAGATTAAACGTTAGTATTATCCGAGATAACAAATAATTCAGACCATGAACGGAACGTATGGCGCTTGTTGAAGTATCTTTCGTTTTTATCTTACAACCATGGGTAGCGTACTGAATAATCAAGATACCTCCATAAACATTTTAAATCTGGTGAAATATTTGTCCTATTTGTAGATATAAAGGTTAGATTTGTGGAAAAAGTACGGAATTGTCATGTTGTCACTCCCGTCTCACTGCTCTTAGAAAATGCAGCCTCTCGATAGAGCGATTTATAGGTCATTGAAGAAAGCAATTAATTATTTATCTGACAGTTGATTAACAGCAAACCCTGGACAAATTAAGAAATTTGACGATATTCCTGATATCATCTGCAAAGCAGTACCACCATCGTTCACATATGTATGTAAATATTGTTGCCCCTTTCAATCACGGTATTTTCAAAGATTTTGAGTATATTCTAAGCTCCGCGATGGATAGAGAAATACCGGCCAAATTTAATAAGAAATTCGTCCATGTCTAAGAGGTGGACCAAGCGGGGTACTCGCAGAGCTTGCAAAAGCAGGCAAAGTGCTGTGTTCACGCCATCCTTAGTAATCTCAAGTTCTATGCCCTTGGCCAGCAGTAAATCTGAAGCAAACGCTCCACTAAAATCACGAGATAGAAAACGAATGGCGAATGGCACCATATCCCGAAGGAGATGAGGAAGAACTGCGTTTATTCGGAAAAAATTGTCCCAAGAAAAATGACAAGCGTTGCCTTGAATGCGGCAAATCAGCACACGACGCGTATTTACGGACGTTTGACGACTATATTATGTGTAGAAATTGTTGCAGCAGGTTTTTAAATAAAAACCATTTTTTTGTTACTTTTGTACTAGATCAATTTTGCAAATAAGAAAAAAGTGGCCGGATTTGTCCCGAGATTTTTGGGTAAGTCACATTTCGATGACTGTGAGTTCTCGACTTCCCAAAAACTCAGTTGCGATAAAGGAAAACAAAAAATTTTGTGATTGAGAGTATGTATATCCTTTCACGTCATCCATTTCGTTTTGCAGATAAACCAAAATTTTATTACTGAAAATTCAATTTAGAGAAAAGCGCCGAATTTTAGTGTTAATTTTATTTGGTTTAATTTCATTCTTTTCGGGTGAACTTATCCACCTGATAAAGCCACGGTGTGGCGAAACAATATTGTTGTGGTACCATAATAAATATTTCAAACTTACAAATTGCTTGTAATTTAATTTATTCGTTATGGACTTTCAGCAAGTGGATCCCGCATCAATAAATTGTATATTATTGCTATAGCCAGCGCTAAAGCCAAGAATACTAAGAAAACTTCAATCGACACCAGAAATTGTACATAACGTATTCTTCTTCTGTTGGTATTTGTTGCAGTAGTTCGCCGCATGTATTTTGATGTTACATTTAACATTATGACATAGTAATTAATTTAAAATAAATATTTACGTCGTACGTGATCCGACAGCCTAGACGGGCAGACACATAGGCGTCGACAGAGGGGAAACTTGCCCCCCTCCAAGATCTAGTAAAAATTCCACAAATTGTAGTGGCAAAAGTGGTGAAAAGTAAGATTTTTGCACCCTTCCCAGGGGCACGGAATTTTATTGCGGATTGCGGGTTTCGGCTGTTTGCAGAGGTACAATTACACTCATGTTACTGAAATACTTTGTAAGTAATCTTAGTTGACGAAACTGCAGATATTGCTCAAATGGAGCAGCTTTCACTTGGACTTAGATTTGTTGACGGCAATACAAATTAAGAGAATATTTCTTAGGGTTTGGAAAACTGTATGATGTGGATGGGAAGAGTACCATGTTCAGGCCCGAATAAAAGATATATATTTAAAAGCCACTTACGTACATTTGGCTTCTCACTTGTTAAACCTAACTTGTGAATGACTTCAACATTCCACCAGAAGTTCGGGAAAAAAACAGGAATTATTAAATCTGTACTAATTTTTTTTAGGAAAAGTCCAAAACGGAGAGCCACTGTGCCAATTCTTTTATTTTCAGAAACTAGGTGGATTTCAAAATATCGAAGTATTTCGATTTTTCCCAATAACTGTCAGCTATTTTTTTTTAATTAGTTAGAAGAAACGTATGAATTAAACAGGATCAATACATCAAAAAGCGCGTCGCTTGCTATCATTATGTAATACTCCAATGTTTATTATTTCTTTAAACATAATATCCAAATATTTCGTTATTCTCGAACCAATATCGCAAAAATTACAGGGGGTATATTGTATTGATGTAGATTTATTAGCAGTATAACAACATATTGAAGACACTTCAAATATTCACACTTCACAGGGAAAAATTTCAACAGAAATTAAAAGACATTAATAAACATTCAGTAAATATGATCCCACAAATCACAGTAGCAATAGATATACCTAGACGATGTTTCATACAGAAATATAGAGGCAGTCATCCTGAAATTACACATGAAGAATATTATCGACAATCAATCTTCGTCTCATACTTAGATTCTTTAATTGTATCTTTAACATTAAGATTTTCATCAGATAGTGAAATAGCATTTTCAATATTTAATTTTCATTCGCAGGAATATTTACAAAATAGATAAAATAAAGTTCCAAAACAATGCCAAAGAGATTAGTAAGACGATAAGGAATATAGAGCCAGCTATGTAGTATGAGAAATGGACAAGTTTTCTTTCGACCAATACTTTACTAGACGTGTTAGAGCAATGCGAATATTTGCCTTCTATTATTTTTGCAGTAACGATTGGTATGACATTACCTCTTATAACGTGCACCGTTGAAAGAAGCTTCAGTACTTTAAGACATGTGGAAACATAGCTAAAGTTCATGATTTCAGAAACGCCTTTGTCAAGTTTCTGTATTTTTAATGTATACAGGAAGAAAATAGGGGAGGAGGAGGCAAAGAAGAAACTTATTGACAATGCAATCAATAAATGTGCATGCGACAAACGTCGAATTCAATTCTTGCACGATTAGTACTTATTGAATATATGTATATCGAAATTATTCCTGTTATTAATTTGATTTTTTAAATTAATTAACTTATGTAGGTACTCACACTCCCAGTCACGGTAGTTGGGACACCTCGTTAAATTTAGGATATTGTGCAATAAAAATTCAAAATCTTACACAATACTGAGAATTCTACTGCGTACTAATTCTTACTAGTTAGTGGATCATACAGCATTATTAGGAATGCTGCACTAATGCAATTTACAATACAACTTAATCTCAATTACGATAATCCCTAATAATCGCAATATAATGATTTCATAGTATTACCGAAAGAAATATTCAAGTAGTATTACAATGCTTTATGTGTCATAAACATTTACAAGGGTATTTCCAAGAACGATTTTATGCTCATCAAGGTATTATCCTATCCCTCTAGTACCTCGGGCCATTCAGTTTACTTCTAAACATCTCCGTGTACGCGCGAAGTGCAAGTGGGCGAATTTTGAAAGTATTAACAGTGAAAATGCCGCGTGGAAAAGCGATCGTCCGTGATCACACTCGATAGAGAAGGGTATTCTGTTAGACAAATTGGCGAAAAAGTGCATCTGGCAAAATCTAGTGTAGCCAATATTATAAAACTGTACCGTACAACGGACAGTTTAAATGACCGTGATCGACCAGGTCCGTCTCATATTACGACCAACGTTGATGATCAACGAATCGTTTTAATTAGTAAACGAAATAGAAGACTGACAGCACCACAAATAGCAGCAGAATTCAATCGCGATCGTCAAAACGCTGTGTCAGTGAGCACTATTCAACGTCGCTTGCGAGAGGCAAACCTATTCGGACGAATTGCTGTACGGAAATCGCTACTAAGGCGAACCAATCGTTTAAAACGATTACAGTGGGCCCAACGACATCGAGATTGGACGGTGGAGGAGTGGAAAAAGGTGCTTTGGACCGACAAATCCAAGTTTGAAGTGTTTGGACAAAATAGAAGAGTTTATGTTCGGAGATCAAAGACAGAAAAAATGCTTCGCGAATGTCTAGCACCCACTTTAAAACATGGTGGTGGCTCAGTTATGGTGTGGGGTTGTTTTTCGTACGCAGGAGTAGGAGATCTCGTTCGGATAAAAGGTATTATGAGAAAAGAACAGTACAGAAATATTCCAGAGCATAATGCTGTACTTTCTGGCCAGCGAATGATAGGGCAGAATTTCACCTTCATGCAAGATAATGATCCTAAACATACGGCGTTAGTATGTAGGGATTATTTGAATACACAACAAACACAAAATACCTTGCAAATAATGTCATGGTCTCCACAGAGTCCTGATCTTAACCCGATCGAACTTTTGTGGGATGAGCTAGATAGAAAGGTACGCAAAGTGGCTCCAACTTCGAAACAACACCTTTGGAAGTTTTACAAGAACAATGGAACAGTTTACCACCCAACACACCTGCAAAACTTATCGAAAGAATGCCCAGAGTTGTTCGAGCCGTATTGAATGCAAAAGGAGGATTTTTCGACGAGAAGAAAATTGAATGATTGTATTTGATAAATATTATTATTTGCTATCATTTTGTGATAATAAACCAATATTTTGTTATATACAACTGATTTTGTGTTTTATTTTTATTTTTGTGCAAGTTAAATACTTATATTGAAAAAATATTAACTGTACCAACTTCCGCGACTGGGAGTGTATATGCTTTTGATGCAATATTTTACAGTACACTTTCGAAAAGAAAAATAGATAATATAGAAATTATGAATCGTAATTATTTATCACGAAGCTGGAAAGAAAATTTTGTGCGGACGGCCATGGGTAGAAAGATAATGTGAAACAAGAGGAAGGCGTGGTAGGTGTGTTTCTGTATCTTTCTGGAAACGCACGACTTCGGAAGTCGGAAAATCATAATTTCGACATCGAAAACATTAGGGTAAGCGGAAATAATCCCGCCTGCGCTAATAGAATAGATACTAGCGAGTGCGCGTCCCGGAAAATATCGAAAAACCATCAATCACAAAGCTTCGAGGACAAAAAAACGACAAATCTGACACACGTAGATATGTACGCGGGGCGCGAGCTGGATCCGACGCATACGATGACAACGTCGACCCCTCAAATCGTACATATCTAGATATTATTCCCCGTCTATCTATAGACGCGCATCGTTTGGGTCGATCCGTGCCTTCCTTCCTGTCTGTCGGATTAACGAACCGAATTGCGATAGGGAACGTCGAAACAAAACGGACCGAAAACAACACAAAACGGGACCGGGAGAGAAAAAAAGGAATTTCGCGCCGGGTACCGGACACAAAGAGCAATCGAACCGGGAATGACCGTGTCCGAGACTGATTCCTCCCGTAATCTAAACGTAAACATAGAGGGGTAGGAGGGGAGGTCGATCATCGCCCGTTTGGCGATGGGAAAATTACAAAAGGAGACTTACAATTTACTGCGGGCGCGCACGATTTCCCTTCCTTTCCGCCGTCGTATTTGCGTTCGTTGTAATTAATATTTACTCTCGGCTCGTCCCGTTTCGACTCTTACTCCTTAGGTATACACGTACGCATCGTTCGCCGACGACGGAAGGAAATTGGAAAACGGCAAATATTGCCCTTTTACGAGATTCAGGCAAACGGGAATTGTTTGTCTGCGATGCTTCGAGGTTGAAATTACCTAACGAATATTTTTCCCCTGGTTTTTGTGAATCCTAGCCCTTAGGTCACGCTGAAAAGTTATGTAAAATATTTCGCAATGATTGGAAGGATCGTGATGAAAATGTATCAGTAACGAAGCGGGCTGAAAGTTCTATTTTGATACGGAGTGCTTCAAAAGTGCCTCAAAAATTGCGAAAATGGTGGACTCGCCCTTAACCAATTGCGAAAATACCCTATTCGCGATATGACCCTTTCGCTCAAAATGGTCCAAAAACGCTATTCTGACACGAAATCTTCTGATCTACGCGTCGTTTCTGATGAACAGCATTTTTCGATTAAATTAAAAATTACGGTAATGGGACGTAAAATTATTAACAGAGACGCATTGTGATCGAAATCGTTAAGAACAAGTATTAATATAAATATTATAAAGCCAATTATAATTTATGAGGACAATAACGGTTGCATAATGTACTATAGTAATACTCAAATGGTTAATTACCATTAGAAAATGTATCATTTATTACAATTCAATATATCAAAATTCACAGTAATGCTGGAGTTATGGATGCTTATCTTCAAATGACCTTCGATTTATTTCTGGGTTCTATTTACACTTTTTCGATACCATGCACACCACCTTTTAAGCATTTTATTACCCTACGGGTGTTAGCTTCTTCTCTCCAGCCGGAGACGTTTAATGGGAGAAAAAATGTAACTAGAAAAAAATTATTAATTATTATAAAAAGCATCGATTAAAAGATAGAAAATTATTGTAAACATTCAGACACATACACACAACATTTTCACATTACAAGAATTCACAATAACTACTGGATAAATAATCAAGGATACATCGACATTCAATACAGGTTTCTATAACAACCTTATGCCTTGGATGAACTTTGCCATGGTGAATTAAAGTTTTCGTTTCGTGGACAACGGAGAAATAATGTAATGTAGTCCTGGTTTCCGAAAAAAAAAAAAAAATTTGGTTAACGACGAAGGAAATTGACAAGATAGATAAGTTAACAAAAAAGTTTATAAATATATTTGGACTAAAAGGGTTTTAAGAAGAAGTACCAGTGAATAAAAGAACGTCACCACACCGGGGAGGAAAGGATTTAAAAAAGGGAAGAATCCATAGAAAATAGGGCCACACCGAAAAAGAAGGTCAGAGAGGAGACATGGGAAGAACCATCATCGAATAAAAGAAATTACACTCACACACACACACACAACACTAGGTAATTATTTTGATTTCATGTTAAATATTTCTCAAAATTTATTAATATAATTCGTTATAATTTATGCTTTTTATATTATTAATTAAGAGCTAGGCCGGTGCAATTTTGTTAAAGAAATTAACTAAATTCTCAGTACAATAAGCATAGCAAACAACCCAACAAACCATAAAAGATCTAAGCACATTGATATAAAATATCATTTTTCTAGAGAGCAAATTGAAAAGAGTGCAATTAAACTTGAATATGTTTCCACAGGTAATCAATTGGCAAACTTATTGACAAAGCCATTACCATCTGCCAGATTCCTGGAATTAAGAACAAAAACGAATTAGAATAGAACTGAAATCTTTATATTTTTTCTTGTTTACAATATGACTAGCGAAATGGTCTAATCAGGTTTTGCTGGGTTTTTCCTAATCCTCATCATATGCGATATCTTCTAGAGAGCATAAGGAAGTCATAACATCGCCTGTTTGTTAAATTTTATAAAGTACATACGTATATGAAGTTCATGTATTTTGTATGATGCTCGTCGATTCATTTTGGAGTGGGCGTGTTAAAAAACTGAAGTGTAACAATAAAATTAAATTCCAGCAAAGGATGCGAGTCGAAACAACGCATAGCGATAACACACGTTAAAAATGAATTGATACCTAAACACATAGGTCCGTTGTTGATTATGTACTTAATAATAGGAAAACATAATCTGACCTGCAGATAAGGGTAGATGAGCGTGAGATGTATCGAAGCGTTTAACTACAAAGTCTTTGTATGTCGCTCTAGAAAATGGTCGTGTCTTTTCCCTGCGAAGAGTTGATTTAAAATAAAAGATCTTTCATTGGTAGTAATCTAGTAAGGATCTTTATTTATTGACCTATCCCAACAATTATGATATTTATTTTTCTACCTACTCTCCTTTTGAAGATACACATTTGCGCCGTCAATGCTTTGGCGTTCAGATTCCTTCTTTCAAGGTGTTCAAATCTGCAAAATAAGTGTTCTTCTCTGCGATGATTTCAGAGTCGGATCCGTATTTTCTCCAAGCAAGGAATTTTTTAAGATTTTGCCAAGAAGCTGATGAGGACTTCGAACTTCACCATATGAATTTTGGCCAACACTACGACAACCTTGTGCTTAAAAGCGTTGTTCTCATGAAAAATGAGTTTGGAGTTTTCGTTTTCGTTTCAACTAGACCAAAAAGTTTGCATAATATTCGACGTTAATAATCGAGCCTTTTGCTAGGTAATCTACCAATAGGATCCATTCATCGTTTCTATAGAGTCTAACCTTTCCTGCAGATGAAACCCTCGTTGCCTCTTGTGTATTAGTTACCCTTCACCTGTCCACCGCCTTGCATAGTGTTTGACCTTAAGCGTATAAGATGTTGGATCCAGGATTGGTCCGCAGGGACAAACCGTCGCAGAAGCCTGTTAAGTTGTGTTCGTAGCGAGAGCCGATACTATCATTATGAAAGAGGACCAGACGTGGTTAGTTTTTCTTGAGTTTACGTTTCAACTGGTCTAAAATTAGCACGACATTCGTCGTTAATTATCCAGCTTCTTGCTAGATGACCTACCAACAAACTTTTAACGTTCGAAAAGTCTCTGGCCATGACCTCTCCTGCAGATGAGATACTCTTCGCGTTTCCCATATTAGTTCCCCTTTACCTGTTCACTGTTTTAGATGGTGTTTCATCTTAGGCGATTACAGTGGTAAACCCAGGATTCGATCACTGTGAAAAATTGTCACAAGAAATTGGCTTGGGATTGTAACGGGCAGAATCTCACTCCATGCAAAGAACTCCTTGAAGTTTGGGAAAAAACAGAAGGCCGAACGGACCAATTTGGATGAATAGTGCTCATACGGCATAACTGCAAACTTCAAATTATGAATTTTCGTCATCATAACAGTCTTGGGGCTTATTGTATTATCCTGATGACACGGATTTTTATGCCCAGCCTGACCTGACATTTCCTCTTGGATAAGAACTGCTGATGTTTTCCCTTTCCTTTGATGTTAGAGAGAAGAATCTGGTAGAGATTTCTCGTCTCAAAACGATTGAAATTGGTGATATTTCTGCACCTCGAGATCTTGAAAGTTAAAAAATGAGAAATTTTCAACAATTCGTGGTGATATTTCGTCGCAAAGAGACAAAATTTCAAGATCTACTGATGTATCCTCGTTATGACATTCTAAAAGCTAGGAAGGAAGTTGTAGAGAACTAGTGACGTTTTCTCTTATTAAAAAGGGACAAACTTTCAAAATGTGGTGGAGGTTTCCGGTCTCAAAAAGATATAAACTTTCAAGATCTGCTGATGTTTCCTGGATCTAATATTCCAAAACCCAAGAAACGCGTTGTAGAAAACGAATGACGTTCTTTCTTCTTAAAAAGAAAAAGAGACAAATTTTCAAAAATGAACTTTCCTCACTTCAACATCTTAAGAGCTAAAAGAGAGGAATTTTGAGAACTGGTGCCGTTTTTTTTTTGACTCAAAGGAAGGCAAGCTTGTAAGAACTGGTGATAGTTTCTCTTTCGGACATCCGACGACGATTACGGAGCATTTTCTAAATCTGTTGGAGGTTTCCGGTCGCACGAAGACACAAACTGGTGATTCCCGTCACCTCGACGTCTTATAGGCTAAAAAATGACAAATTTTGGAGAACTGGTGATGAAATGTTGCTCCAAAAAGTGACAAAACTTTCGGGATCTTCTGTTTTCTTAGCAGGACATAAATAAATTTAAGGAAAATAGTGATTCTTCTTCTCATTAACAAAAGACAAACTTTCAATAAATAAATTTCCTCACTTAGACATCTTAAGAGCCAAATGAGATAAACGTTTGAGAACCGGATGGAATGGAGGATTTTTAAGGAATTGGTGACGTGTCCTCGTTCGGACATTCTAAGAGCTGAAAGGGACGAATATTCAAAATCTTGTGGAGGTTGTCCTGAACGTTCAGGATGTTGATGCTCGTACAACTGCATTTGAAGTTCACAAATGACGTTTCAACAATTGTAAATAAAGGAGCAGATTCCCTCCAATGTATAGTCTAATTCCGTTTTAATACCCGAGGGAAACGAATATTTGTTAAAAATATTGTATCACGCCTTGCGCTTCTGTTTCTCCCTGTTTTCAAATGAAATCCTAAAGCTTAAATGGCAACCGTTGCTTTCCTCAATTAGAAAAAAATTCTGTCACCAACAAATAGGAAAACTCAACTCAAACTTTCATTCCCAAAGGAAATATCTCAAAACGGTAACATTTACGAGCTACGTACCGTACATATAAATTACGAGATAAGCATTCCGTTCCACCTATTACTTTTTAATATGGAATTCTAGAACGTAACTCGTAAATCAACGTAATCTGCCAAGGTTCGCTCTGACGACGTTCGTATCTAAAACATAAACACCTTAATCGCGATAAATCATTCCGTCATAGTTCACATAACGTAGGCGCTGATAAAAACGATTTAAATTTAAACTCCCCGATAAGATATTTCCCGATTTATTAGAACAGGTTGCCGGTTCAAAGCGCTCCCATATCGAAGAAAAAAAGTATCGTACGTGGAGGCCGACGCGTATCCGTATCGTAATAATAAATCGAATTACATTTGCGAAATAGTATTCGAAGAATAGGATAGGTCTGGGGTATTGTACCGGTCACTTTATCGAAGCAAATAAGTCAGTCGGGACTTTTGTAGAACACTCGAGCGATCGTCCTAGGAATGGACCATTCACGAATAGAAGGGACGAGAGGAAAATGTAATAAAGTCTAGAAAACGGCTGGTATACAAATTGATGGTCCTCGAAAAAGGTTCGCAATAGGAAAATATGCAAATGTTGGAATTTGTGATATTTGTATCCTAACATGCTCTGCGAAAAAGTTGAGATCCATCTAACAAGATATTTTACCATATCCCGCGTTCGCCAAAATAAACACCGCTGAAATTTTGTATGAGGAGGAACTGGTCGCGCAACATGCATTTGTTATGTTTTGACTTATGTGTCATTAGTTGTTTAACATTGTGCTCGTGTCAAAAACATCGTCAGAATGGTTCTCACAACGGATGAAAGAGCTTGTAGAGATGAGCATTAAGTTTAAAGTTACTGCCAGAAGAATATCGGCATGAGTTTAACAAAGTTCGGCCGCCAATAAAACTGTAAAGTTACCAATTTTTAAGGGAATTTCGAAAGGATGCATCGATGATAGCGTGTTCATACCAAAGCAATCCACGTTTTGAATTGTTATATTAGAAAAATTAGCAAACGTAAAATAATTCCACTTTTCGGTACTATTTATTTTGGCGGGCATCGTACTTCAAACAAAACTGGAAAAATCTCACCGTACGTAAAAGTTTGTCTCACGACCAATACGTTTAGTATGAACGAGTTGTTCTACATTTTGTGTATTATTTCCAAAGACATTTAATACCGGATTCTATTTCTCGCCGTCTACAGTATTTGTGTGTATAATTTTAGCGAGCTTGTAAACATTGAAATATCAAAACATTTACGTTTAATACGACATTCTCGGGAAATTTTTATAAAAACGAGTGCTTACTACTGCGTATTAACGTCTGAATATTCAAAACAAACAGTTACATCCGTGTTTGTGTGTCGAAACTGGTACGCTTCAGATGAGAAATTATGAGGGGAGGGGAGGGGGAGTAAGATGGCGTCGGACGGTATGTCACGGTGTGTAAAGTGCAGTTTAAAGAGTAGTTTAAATCAAAGTAATCAAGTGGAAAAGAAAATTATTTGTAGTGAAATCTGCAATAACTTCTTGCATTGTACTTGCAGTTCCTTTAAACCAGGCATGGGCAACCTTTCTTTGTAGAAGTTTTATGCTGCGAGTAATCTTGAAAAATATACATTTTTGTAGTATCCTTATGATTCATTTTGAATTAAGTTTAGACGGGCCGTGCTAATATGCAACGAAAGAATTCAGTAGCGGGCCTCACAAACCTTACTCGAGGGCCGCATGTGGCCCGCGGGCCGGAGGTTACCCATATCTGCTTTAAACCGACAGAAATAAAATTTCTGGCATCATACAAAAGCAACATAAAGTGGGTATGTGATGAGTGCGCGAGTAAACAATCGAACTCGGACATATTTGCAGCAGAGGTAAATTTAAAGTTTACATCCATAGACGAAAAATTGAGTAAAATGGTAAATATAATCAATGAACAACTTTACAGACTTTGAATCGAATGTGATAGTTTCTGCATTGTCAGACCATTTGGCCCACAAAGTGTCATTTAAATTGAACACCGATCAGAGTAACAAACCACGAGGAAGAGAAAAACGCATTTTCACTCAAACAGATCATATGAATATCAAAGAGAAACTGGCAGCAGAGGATTGGCTGCTGACTTTGACATCCACTGAACCACGAACATGTTATCACAAGTTTCAACAAAAATTAAGGCTAATTGTGGGCGAGCACTCCAGGATAAAGCTCATTTCAGAAGATAATATGGAGAAGACTATTTGGTTGAATGATCATATAAAGAATCTAAGCAGTATAAAACGCCAATTATATGAAGGAATGTTACCACAGGAGACTTACGCCAGTTTCTGTAAAACTTTAAGAGGTGAAATTGATGAATCTAAGAGGTCTTTTGAGGATTACATTCAGAGTTCGAATAACAAAGTAAAGGCTACATGGGATCTAATAAGGAAACTAAATGGATCTACGTTGAGAAGAAATTTCTGTGTTAACCATATAGTGGACACATATGCAAATGAAATAAAGGCTTTAAACGCCATGAATAAATATTTTGCTACCATCTGTACTAAGAATGATTATCAGGGTATAAAAAACTATAAAACAGTAAAGTCAGTATCAGAGACATGTTATTTCTATCCTACTGATGAACAAGAATTAAGTGGAATTATTCTCAAGAAGTCTCAAGAAGACTGCAGCGACAGGTATGGATGAGGTTTCTGTGTCACTACTACAGTTCTGTGCATCTGAATTGGTGGTTCATCTGATGTTCCTGGTTAATTTGTCATTCGAGATGGGAGAATTCCCAGACGATTTAAAACAAGCGATTATTGTGCCTGTTTATAAAAAGGGACAGAAAGACTGTTTTGGAAGTTATCGGCCGATAGCACTTCTGTCTAATGTATCCAAGATCTTTGAAAGAGTTGTCTTGACAAGAGTGATAAAATTTATAGAAAAACATAACATATTGATTAACACTCAAAATGGGTACATAAAAGGACGATCAACAACCAGGGCCATTTTTCAGCTTCTTCAAGAGATTGTGGATTGCTTGAGCAGAATGGAAACTTTTGCTTGTGTATTCATGGACTTGTCGAGGGCTTTCGACAGTGTGAATCATGAGATTCTGCTGTCGAAACTCGAGATAATGGGTTTTCGTGGTGTGGCGGTCAAATGGATTGGATCCTATTTACGTAATCGAGCGCAATTTGTGCAGAGATCGGGCGACCTGGGACGTAAAATTGCATCTACTCCTGAGGTTGTTGACGTGGGGGTTCCGCAGGGCTCAATTCTGGGGCCGTTGCTGCTCCTGCTGTATGTTAATGACCTACCAGAGACAACAACATTCCTGACGATACTTTTCGCCGATGATGCATCCACAGTCATAAGATCCTCGAGTGGTGAACTGGAGGAATCTTTACAAAGACACATGCTCTTATTGCAGGCATGGTTTGCTGACAATCAGTTCAACCTAAACTTAGACAAAACACAACTGCTGGTTTTTGGAGGTATTGCATCACAAAGCATCGTCCGTGATAATAGGGAACTTAGCTTTAAACAGAGTGCGCCTTTTCTTGGGCTAAGAGTGGATACCGCATTATCGTGGAAGCCCTATATTGGAGAACTTTCAGCGAAACTATCGCGCTTTTTCTATTGTTTGCGAGCAGTTTCTAAGAACGTTGGCATTAGTGCAGCTTTGTCGCCATATTTCGCATACGTACAATCGAGGCTTCAGTACGGTATTATTTTCTGGGGCGCATCAGTGGAAACCCAAAGAATTTTTATTCTTCAAAAGCAATGCATCAGAGCAGTGTACGGTAAAAGAAACCGGGACAGTTGTGTGGGTCTATTTCAGAGTAACAATATACTTACCCTGCCATCTTTATATATCCTACAATGTGCGTTGTTTGTAAAAACTAATTACCAACATTTATTTAAAACTTATGAGAACAATCATGATTACACAACGCGCAACGTGCGTTAAATGCGCACCTTGTACCACCGCCAACACACCTAACAAACGTAGAAAGAAACGTAATACATCAGTGTATTAAAATATACAACTATATACCGTCCTATATTAAATGTTTGTCATCAGAAAAATTCAAGCGCATTCTCAAACTTTGCCTGATAAAACAAGAGCTCTATGAAATCAGAAACTTTCTTATTGTACCTACAAGAACTTTTGCTTTTTTCGTTTGATGTTGATATTTGTAGTGTATGAATTTTGTAATGTAATTGAAATTTTTGTATTTAAATTGACGTGTTCTATGTTTTACAACATTATGGAATAAAGTGACTATTATTATTATTATTATTATTATTATTATTATTATTATTATTATTATCATGTTTGAAGCAGGCTTATTTAGTATTTAAATCGCAATTACCGAAGCATAATAGAAACATACACGCAATTTTTTTCGTTTAAGATTATAGTTTTGAAAGCGGGAGGAGGTGAAAGGTAAATCACGACAACGCTTGGTCCTACAGGGCGAATAATTGTAGCCAGCATTTAGCTGCAGTGGGTTTCTAAGTTCTTGATCATGCTCCCGACAGCTGTTTCGTGGAACTGTACCTTGTTTCCACGATTAAGGGAAATACCATTAGTTACAGATGAAGAGTTCTTGCAGACTTGGGATAATAAATATGTTCAGCTGCTAAAGAACACTTTGTTTGATGAGTGGTATCAACGAATCCAGAAGACGCACATCTACATTCGCAATGCAGTAGAAACTACTTCAAAAACGTAAAACAAATCTATGTTTTATGACAGCGACTATAGCACGATATATTTATGTTATCGACTGTACCAAAATTTACCAGTACGCGCCATTATTTTGTGCGCACTAACATACCTAGCGTATTGCGAATTTTCATACCAGCAACTGCTGATACTACATTTCTTTGAATAAATCCGATAGCCTGTTTCGATGAGACAGTCAGTGGCAGGTTAGAACAAGTTGTGACTTGTTAGTCGGCTTTCAGAACCAGAAGACTGAGGCTGTCTCTTCCACGTCTGTTGCGTATCGCAGATTTCGAACAACGCATTAACATTAAGTTTCGTTTTAAGTTGCAAAAAGTGCCAAAGAAGCCCATGAAATGTTAGAACCAGTGTATGTCGATAATGTGGCGACTCTGACTGTTTAAAAGTGGTATGAGTGATTTATCAAGCGGAAATAAATCGGTTGAAAACGAACAACGGCCGGGACGTCCTTCGACCTCAAAACCAGACAAAAACGTGCAAGAAGTGGCAAAAATGGTTCATTCAAACAGGCGATTGACTATTCGAGGGCTTTCCGTAGAACTCAACATCTCGCTCAGGTTAGTGCAAAGTATTTTAAACGATAATTTGCAAATGGGACGAGTGATGGCGAAATTTGTTTCCAGACTTTTGACTGACGAACAGACGAGATATCGTGTATCAGCTTGCACGGAATTGAAGGATCATCTTGATACGGATCCAGATTCCATGACAAAAATTATAATTTTGGATGAAAGTTGGGTGCATGGCTATGACGCTGAGACAAAAATTTCTAATCGGAAACGAATGGCTCTCCTCGCCCTAGAAAAGCACGTCAGTTAAAGTCGAACGTTGAGGTCACGCTCATTGTTCTTTTTAATAGCGAAAACATAGTGCGATCAGAGTTCGTTCCAAAGGGAACAATTGTAGACTCCGAATATTAGAAGGGCGTACTGCAACGCTTGCCAGAAGATTGTACGGAAACAAGAAACCAGAAAATGGGTCAATGGCTGCCTCCTTCATCACGACAACGCGCCATGCCATACCTCACTTCTGAACTGAGATGTTTTGAACGAAAAAGGTTTTTGTCTGTCTACATCGGCCTTACTCTCCGGATTTACCACCACGCTACTTCTGCCTCTTCCCAAAAATAAAAACCGTGCTAAAAGGTAACCGTTTTAACATAAAAGGTAACCGTTTTAACACAATTCCCGACATTGAGAGGACCACGACGGAGCTGCTGTAGGCCCTTCCAAAAGAAACCTTCCAGAAATGCCTCGAATCATGGAATCAACGTTGGGATAAGTGCATCGCTAGCCGAGTAGAGTACTTCAAATTTTTTGACATTACTTCAAATTTGATGTAAGCTTATTAATTTGTTCGTAATAAAATTATTTATCATATTTTTTTTTATCACACCTCGTACCTATACAATAGTCTCATTTACATAACTTTTCTAAAATTCCTTCTGTAGTTTGACATTACTTCTTGTTAGTTAAATGTCATTCTCAAGCAAAATTCCGAATACGGAGAGCGTCTGTAGTTTTGAGGAAGCCTATATTTATATATACCGGCTCAGCCAGTGCTTAACTTGGGTCTGGATTCATGAAAGTGTGAGCGAGAGCGGATCAAGAGCATTACTATGACAATGAGATCGAGTAAGATAGAACGTAAGAGGTGTAAAGCTTGATAAACGCGCTCTATCGAATTTGATTTCATTGCCACGGTAATTCTTTCTCGCTCCAACTCCCGTGATTTTAGGCGCAAGTTAAGCACTGGCCGAACCCGTCTGTAGATGTAAATATTTCGATTCATAGCGTCTCACGCCTTCCGGTTCCAAATGCCCATTTCTCACTGTTTTTTTTTCCTTCTGATATAACCTTCTGTATTCTATCAGTCTAAGTTATTCTTGGATCTTCGTCGTTTTTTGGAGGTCTTTCTTAACAACATTTTTGAGTCTTCTTTGTTCATTCCTTTCCATATGGTCATACTCAGGTATGATTTTGTTTAATGCATTATGTTTTTTTCTTCAATTTTGTATGCATAAGCTTTGTTTGTGCACATGTATTTTCTAATTGAATGTTCTTCCCTTTGTTTTGACCTGTTTCTATCTATTGGTTTATTGTTAATAAATAAATAGTCGACTGATTGCCCTCGTTGGCTCTCATCGATAATAATGGGCCTAACCTTCATTATTTCTCCTATTTCGTTGCTGGATACTTTTTCCATTCTAGATTTTCCAGCCTATCCTCTTCGCCAGAAGTCCGTCCCGAGTGTTAAAAGACAACGTTTTTAGGTTTTAATTTATTTGTTAGGGCTAACATCCACATAACACGATTGTTACGGTCTCCTGGTTTGGAGAGAGCACCAAACAGTTACCCGTTTGCGTGGGGATAGAAAATAAGAAAACAGGCTTTTTCTGTTTTCATGCCGGTTTATTTAAACAGATAGATTGACATATATTTTACAATAAAAGACATTTAGATAGACATATAACACATTTAGACAGACATTTGGACAGATCATATTGATATTTACTAGGCAATAAAATAATTATAAAAATACGTATTCCTATATATATATATATATATATATATTGTTTCAAGGTCAAATTTTTGTCTAACACAATGTTCGCAACTCACGTACATTATATTCAATGCACTTGGCGTGTATTCCTATTTGTGTCTTTATTTTCTGATATAATGACAAAGAATTGTATTTGTGTTTCCCACTTAACCTTCCTATACTCACGCATACGGTCTGTGAGACCGATTTATATAGTATAGTATACGTCTTTCATTTTGACGTGAGTATAGGAGGGTTAACACACGTTTGTGACTAAACGTTTCAAAATGCGTTTTGTTCAAATTAGTTCAAATATATATCTTTGCCTTGTTCTTAACGTTTTAAAATACGTTTGTCTTAAACGTTTCATATTCTATGCATCTATGTATTCAAAGATCGAATGATCTGTCTCTGCTTTTAAACCTAGGGACGGCCGGCCCTAATATTTTTATAGCAGCGGTTTACGAAGAAAACTACGAACGTCGTCGGTGAGGCGGGTCAGTTCGAGACGACGTTCGGGTGATGTGGTTTTCATGCTAAGTTTCTGATATTGCTTTCTTCTAACGTGCTGGCCTCACCTAAGTAAGCGACAATTCCAGGGAACGTTTCTCAAGTAGCCGGTCGGTCCTTTTCGACTCGTAGCCTGCGTAATCGGTCACATGTATGTAGTCGACGCTTGATAAATAACTCTTTGTACGTTCGTACTGGAGCCGATGGACGAAGTTTCTTTTATCTGTCGGTTAAGGATTTTCGGTACGCATTATCGAAAGCGTTCATTGTCTGTCGGCCATGAATTTAGATGTTTGATACATAATACAAGCATTTACAAGAAGTTACACATAAAAACTATTCTAAATTTAGTACATATATATACGAAGAAATAAATATTAAATTTAAAACATTGATGCAAATAAAAACCACTATTGAAATTAAACAAATGAATAATATTAATATATACAAAAACTATTAATATAAGAGTCTATTTAAAATGATGTATTTAAATCCTTAACAACGATTCTTTTGAAGATCAAATTCTATATATGCCTGTAAACTACAGAAGACGTCTTCTCTCACGTGAAATGCTTTTACAAGACCGGATCGATTTTAGGATAGTAAGGTTTGTATGTACATACATTTATCTCCTAATGAGCATTTCTGCTTTATCTCCGGATTTTCATGTGCAACATCTACACATTCTAGTTATCGTTTATCGCGCCGTTCTATTTATCTAAACCTATCCATACCAACCAACACGCGCGTCGTAGGTACTATGTAAACATAACGCACGAATCGTTTTAACCTTGAAAATCCGCTTCTATTTACTCCACCCAAACAACAATAAAAATTCCAAATAGTCGGCGATTATTATCGTTATGTGTATATTTAATAAGCGGCGCGGCGGCCAAACATCGATAACCGGGAGTTCTTTATCGCGCTGAAATTGTGTTCGAAATAAGTTTTTAATCAAGGTCGTGATACGAAGAACAATCCGTGATGATAAACAACCCACAGTATCTGGAGACGGAACGTGGAAGAAACGTGGATTCACATCTTTATTAGGAGTAGCGACGCTTATTGGTTGGTACACAGGCAAGGTCGTGGATATTCTTGTAAAATGTTCATATTGTAAAGCCTGCGAACATTAGTTATCAAAAGGAAACACCGCTAAATATGATGAATGGAAAGCCAGCCACGGAGATCAGTGCTCGACGAATCATGAGGGATCTGCTGGGAAGATGGAAGTAGACGCGATAAAAGAAATGTTTCAACAATCTACACAGCGTTATGGTGTCATGTATACCAATTATATTGGAGATGGTGACTCAAAAACTTATAAAGGTATCGTCGATGCAAAACCATATGGACAGTTGATACAAGTAAATAAAAAAGAGTGCATTGGCCACGTACAGAAGCGAATGGGCACGCGATTTCGACAATGTGTGAACAAAAATAAAGGCATTGATGGTAGAAATAAGCTAACAGGAAAAATGATTGACAAATTGTCCATATACTATGGCTTAGCAATCCGCAGAAACTGTGATTCAGTACAAAAAATGAAGGATGCTATATGGGCTACGTTCTATCATTACAGCTCTACAGACGAACAACCACGCCACGAAAAATGTCCTCATGCCCCAGATTCTTGGTGCACATGGCAAAAGGCAAATGCAGATAACAAATTGAATGACTACACACGTGATTATATAGCACTTCCCGAAGTGGCTCTGACTGCAATCAAGCCGATTTATGACGATCTTAGTAATCATAATTTGTTGGAACGTTGTGTAGGCGAATTTACACAGAATAGTAATGAAAGTATCAATCACGTCATGTGGAAAATGGCACCAAAAGAAGTGCACTCCCGGCTTAAAACAGTCGAAATTGCTGCAAATATCGGTGCATGTATATTGAATGAGGGAGCGAGAAGTATATTGCAAATAATGCAAATATTGGAAATTAAAACCGGGAGAAACGCACATCGTTGGACTGAATCTGTGGATTCACGACGCATTGGTCTCGCCGAACGCGCTGCCACAAAGGCATCAAAAGAAGGAAGAATGAGGTTGAGACGGCAAAAAAGATGTAATGGAAGCATCCACATCTAAGGAAGATCCGTCATATGGACCAGGAATCGACGATTTTATGTAAGTTTAAAATATACCAGTTATTGCGGTGTGAAGTGTACTCAAAACTTTAAACGCGTTTTACTCGCAACAGTGTTGTTAAAATCGGTAGCAGAAATATTTTCGCAACTACTGGACCTACCGGGATCTAGTTTTGCACAGTTATGCTTCACACTATAATCTAGTACTTACCGAGCCGTTTTTTCGATACCTGGCATAGTTCTTTTTATTTATCATAAGTACTGGACAATTTTGAGACGAAAAATCGCTTGTTTTATTCCAGTGACTGTTATGATCCGAAAAATTAAATTTTTTAATTCCGGTTCGATAAGTACTAGTTTTATTTATCTATTTTAAGAAACAAATGTTTTTCTTTTCCTTTTTAGATAAAAAATGGCAATGGCACGTCTGGTACCGGAAACGCTTACAACAGAAACACCTCCCACGAAAGCGAATGTAACTTTTTATCGTTCGAAATATTTTAAACAAATTTTCACACGATATAGATAAAATATCATACTTCAAAATTTATATTATGGTTTTTCAATCAAATTTAGTTTTATACATTAAAAATTCTTATACATAACCCTACTTTTAGCCGTCTCAGGTGTATGTAAGCCCTTAAAACGTTTGCCAAGACTGGTCCAGTAGCTGCCGCTAATATAGGAATTAAAAAATTTAGAAAACCACCATTTATTTCATGTCCTTCAACTATTTCCGATTTATCTTGTAGAATTATCGATGAACCTTTTTTAATTGTAAAACTCATTTATACCACCAAAATTATAAGCATTTTTTAAAATAAATCTTTATTATACTGATAATGAATAATAATGAATTCCTTATATTAAGTTATAATTTATATTTCAGGCGAAATATTTCTAGAGTCCGTAGATCCATCACTCGAACTCGACGATTCATTACTGTAACAGGTTACATTATACTAAGCATCAATGTAATAATTATTTATTAATACGTACCTTTCTATCTCGTTTAAAAAAAAAAATTTTTCCTCGGCTGTATTAAAAATTATTCGTAGCATTGCTCCATTTCCTTCTATTAATACTTCGCTCATTACGTGGGAATGAATTGTTGCATGATTAAGATACATTACCCACCCATGCATTCCCGGACTGTACCGATTTATGAGCAGAAAGTTACCTGCGCGGTAATGAACGATTTGCACATTTTCGATGTCACCATTGTCCACACTTGCGTGCAACATATCAAATGTTGCGGTATTCATCTTGGTATTGAAAACCTTATTAGATTTATATCTCCTGTACCTCTCATATTTTTCCATAGTTTTTTTTTTTTTTTGAGCACAAAATGTTACAAAAAATGCTTTTATCACGAGCTAGTAAAATAAATCCAAGACAGCAATTCTTGTATCAACAGTTTTGTCTAAAGTCAAACGAATAACTGCACACCCTTCCAACATTTAAAATAATCCTTGGAGTATTGTTGGTATACACTTTCTAAGAAAAGAGACTAAAGCAGTAATAAAAGTTTACAATAGGCCTCTCGATAAGACCCTACGTTTAGAAAGCACTCTGAAACGAATGTAAAATTCGAAGTAAACTGTGACCAGAAGAAATATAATATGATTATTGAAATATTTAGAAAATGAGTAATGACTTGCTTCACGTTGGCATTTACACCTCACAATATACTCAGTTTTATGCACATTTCGATACACTTTTCGGCAGCCAATTTCAAAGTTGAAAGAGTGGACGATTTTTTTTCGAATCATCTATGTTTTATCTGTCTACTGACACAGCCATTTTTTTATCTTTTTTTTTTTTTTAAATAACGTTTGGGCAATTAAAAACGTACAACTCGATTTAACATCAAACTTTTCAAATAATATTAACAGAAATATAAATATCGAAAATATCTCCACGTTGGTAGCTTGATGTGACCACTCTCTTTCATATGTCACCTGTAAAATTTTTCCAAATTGTCTATGAACTCCGAAATAATGTAACAAAATTATTACAATAATCGGCATTTCTCAAAACTGTAAAATAGCATGTAGGCAGCGCAAATAGCTCACTACCGGTAGAAAAATAAATGCAGGATACCTTGTGTATCTTCTTTCTAAGCCAGAAATTTCTTCAAATTCGGCCAATGCTCTGCTTTCATTTGGTATGCCGTACTGAGTTGCCACAGATCCAAAAAGTCTTCATAAAGTAGAGCCTTTACTGTGTTCGCTGTTGAAGTGGTTTTTCTTAGTTTTGCAACTTTACCAAAATTGGATGCAGTTAATCGTTTGATCCTCATCGTTTTCCATAAAGTGTTGTCTCTTTGGCCTACAGTTAATTTTTGTATTTCTTTTGGGTTTTCACTTTTCAATTTCTCAAGGAATGTTGCTTCTTGCTCCGAATAAGTCGCAATCTCCACACCGTCAACATTGGCATTTTCTCCGTAATCATTGTCATCATCAACAAGATGAAATAACTTTCTTGGTCTCGTTCCTTGAATATTGGCACGTCGTTTGCAGTGCGAATTGCGAATTTTTCTTTCAGAGTACAGTTTTGTATATTTCCCAGGACTGCAACCAGCTAATAATTTCTGCACTTTATAATTTAATTCGTGCGGTATAAGACCCTCGTTGCGAATAATTTACTCTTTTTTCGCTACATATTTTGCAACAACAGAGTTGAAAGTTTCCACAATATTAGTGTCAACATCTTCTATCAAGCTGTTCGCATGCATAGCTAGTCTATTAACCGCATTGACAATATCTTCATAAATTGAACTTGACGTAAATTCGGGGTATATGTTATCTTCATTTTCTTTTGGACCGTTACAGAAATCGTTTGCACAATCAGAGTGTTCCCCAAAAATGTGTTTGTAGCCGTTTAAAATGAC